>OY728160.1:439943215-441231340 GCA_963277665.1 Viscum album | reverse complement strand
AGGGGAAGAACTCAAGTGGAACTCATCTCTCCCCCTTGATGCTCTACGTAGTTTTGACGATGTGATTGACAGATTCACCGGCCAGTAGTTGCACTAGGTGGAACATCCCCCAATCTCTGTGATCTGGTGAATGAAAAAATGCAGCCCGGTTTTGAATTCATTACCTTTGTGAACCGATGGAGGAATTTAGAAGCTAAAGAAAAATGGAACATAAAAGAGGAAGATGCAGTACAAATGGTTATCGATAACCAGCATGGGCCCATCAAGGAAGCGATGGTTCTAAGAGATTTCTGAACATTCCCTCAACTGTTTGAACGCATGCAGAGGAGTATAAAAGACGGGTCTATCACTTTCCTCAGGAACAGTTCTAATGGGGGAGAAGGAAAGCCGAATAATACCCTAAGAACCCAGCAACCAACTCAAGAGGTTACCATCACTCCGGATCAAATGAATGTGGTTCAAGCACAGCAGAATGCACAGAGACAAAAGAGCACCCGGAATCAGCAATCCATCCAGGGGGCCGGGGCCGTCCCCCAACCCACTCAAAAACCTCCTAACACCGCAAAACCCAGCGCAAGCTCCGCCCAGACCCGCTTATAACAACGCTGCGCCTCCGGCCAATTATGATCCTCAGTAGCAACAAGGTGCTCCCAAGCGACCCTGGGGACCCAATAGAGCTCACTACCCGCCATTACCCCTATCCATTCCTACCCTATTCTCCATCCTTCTGGCCTCGGAAAGACCCGAACCTTCCGGTTTTTTGCTATATAAAAGCTTTCCAACCAAGCCGAGATGTTCGCCTCGATG
Source organism: Viscum album (assembly GCA_963277665.1). Lineage (NCBI taxonomy): Eukaryota > Viridiplantae > Streptophyta > Magnoliopsida > Santalales > Viscaceae > Viscum > Viscum album. The sequence continues at coordinate 441,230,533 of OY728160.1, read as the reverse complement.
CGGTAGATAAGTGGATAGGTTCGCGATAGGAGAACTGGCCCTTTACTTGCATGGGATAGCGAAGCCGCTCCAATCCACTAGCAAAAACCACATTCTGAGACTCAACTAAAATGTTGTAGCATTGATTGAGCGAAGCCGCTCTGCAATAGTGAAGGAGCGGCTTGTCTGTCTCATGGCAGGCAATTGACTTTTTGTTGTCTACTTTATAAGCTCCTTTTTGAATGCGCTCTACTGTATCTGCCGCAGGTCTTATCAGCTCATGTACTAAGCGAAGCCACCTTCGGCCCTGAGCTCTCATCAAAGACGCCCTCGCCCCTATCTCTAAAGGGGATTACGAACGAGCGGAGTATTCCGAAAGTATGCGCTTCTCGGTGACGATATCGTCATCGGTGATCTCCAGGTGGCTACTGCATATCGGGAAGTCATGGAATAGCTCGGAGTCAGTATATCCAAAGCAAAAAGTCTGATTTATGAGTCTGGGGGTCTTGAGTTTGCGAAGAAATTTCGCATCCTCGACCGTGATTTGTCTCCCGTTAGTGTGAAAATGCTACGGGCTGCTCGTCATTCTGTGGCTTGGATGCCAGTGTGTAAGAATGTTGGTGTCTCCTCTATTCAAGTCTATATGAGACTTTTCGGAGCTGGTTATCGAAGATATTCTTCTCGACCAGAACACATCAATCCTAACTACAACAGGCATTGGTTCCGTCATGTGTTAGTGGCGTTATCGCCTGGTGGGATATGCCCAATGCCATTAGAGTTTTGGCTTGGATTCCCGGAAGGTTTGGTGATTTCACCTTATCAGATGGGTATGGTTAGGCAAATGCTTCTCGACTCGTGTAATCCAGATTGGGACTTCATGCAGCGCATGGCATCAGATCTCAGTCATCAGTTAGATGATGACACGATATTCTTCACATCTCTGGTTTACCATTGGGTGCATTCTGCGTTAGAGTATGAGAAGTGGTATATCCGTGAAAAAATAGATTTCTCTGTTACGGCGTTGGATGTCTTTTGACACCCTCTATCCTCCTTGTTCTACCCTGTCCAGACAGAACTAGAACATAGGTAGTGTTAACCGCCAACAAGAGGAGCTGGTGCAGTAGTGGGAGTAATTGGATCTCTTCTTGATGATGGAAAAGGTTTCTTCATTTACAGTGAGCAAGGTCGTTGACTTCCTTGATTCATGCTCAGTCCCCCTTCTTTCTTTCATAACCTTACCGGGAATACTAGGGAACAGAACCGCTGGAACCCATGGTTCATAAAGACGGAGCGGGGATCCATATACTAAACCCTACTCCCTTGATCAATTTCCATGGGTGAAGCTTCTGGGAAAGAGCCAGGAAAATTCCGATAAGAGAAGAGGGAACGGTGGCTATATAGGAAACCTTAGGAATCACTCTAAGCCAGAAGATGGTTCAGGAGGCGGCGGAGGATCTCTGGAAACCCATTGATGGACGAATCTAAAAGGTTGGTCCCTTTCTGTATACAATTAGCATCGGTGAAGGACAAAGACTTGGCCTTCAGAAATGGTACATGGCCGTGAAAAATATTTCATTTTGAAGGAGTGGAAGGGAGGGAAGATAAGAGAAGGGAAGGGGTCCAGGGGATTCTCGTTCTTGCCCAAACCGGAAGGGTAAAAAAATATCAAACACTTTGCTTTGCCAATAGGCCCTGACGAGAAGATTGACTTAAGATTCCGTTTGGTCGCTCAGCTATCTCACCTAGGCAGTGAAGGAAGGGCGGTATGGGGACGGTTTCGCCTTTGCAATGCTCGAGTGCTTTAGCCAGGCATCACTCGCGGAAGCGAAATCATCAACTTCGAAAGACTTTCGAGAGCTTATACTGCAAATCTAGCTTGAGGACTAGTGGAAAATAGCATAAAGAGGGGGTTCGGGCTATCAGGCAGGAGAAAGGTAATGTACACTGGCCTATCTTTTTAGTTGTGGAATCGCCAACGTCCACTAAGGGTCAGAGCTGGACTCGTCGTGAAACAAATTCTGAGAGAAAAGCCTGGACTACCCTGCTCGCTCAATGCGCGAAAAAATCTCTTTGCGCTTCTCGAGTGAGTTGAGCTTACGAGCCCTTTCTTTCAAAGATAGAAAGCAACCTTGCTCTGTGGCTCTATCATCAACCGAATCGCCCGTCTCATCTGTGGTGACTGAACCCACGTCTTGAAGCACAAGCAGTACTAGCGGCATATGGCTAAACTACTGTTTGAGAGGTCCGGTAGGCAGCCCCGTTCACCGAATCGATCGTCGTCGAAGCAGTGGATCGGAATGCATTTTGTTCTTGGGTGTCAAATACGACCTACGGCTAAAGCGATGCATAAGAGTGAGGCAAGGTGAATCGCGCTCGGGAATTTGGTAGGATGTCAGTACTCTTCTAATAGTGAGTACTCTACTCTAATAGTACTACTGCCTATATTATACCGACCAGTAGATGGACAAAGGTTCTAAAAGATCTGACACCTCTTAGGTGAAGGTTCTAAACCCTTATATTATATATTCAGTAGCACCTATCTGACCCTTTAGTTAGAAAGGGTTAGGAGGGAGAGGGAGAACTGATACTGATATATATTGATGGGTTGGGGCCAATCTCGGTACTGATTCAAGTGGTCATGAATCAGTACCGATATCAGGCCTGGTCACTCTCCTACCTGCTTGTCGCTAGTTCGGTTTATAGTTCGATTACGCATCTAGCTCACGGACAAGCGCTGCTACTCGCCAACCAGGAAATCACCTTCAGTTGGTTATTCAGGGAAAGGATCTGGAAGAAATTGACCTAAGCCCCGGCGCTCGATGCGGGTCTTTGACTAGCCTTCTCCTTTTGCCAAAAGTATTGGAAGCTTGAATGGTAGGGTCCGGACTGAAGTGAAAGTGGGCCCCTCGCAGCTCAACCATCTATTTTCGGCTTGATTGAGGGGGCACTGGGAGGTTGCTTTATGGCGTTGCGCATACCGGCTCAATCTGATCGATTTCATCAGTGTCCATCGCTCCCTCCGGCTGGCTATTATGGTGAATGGATTGGGGATAAAAGGCCAATGCACCCTTAGAGGTGAGGAAAAAACCAGACCTATTGATCCTCGGGAGCATGCACAGGAATCCCGGACATTGAGGGGGAGGACCATAGCCGCGACGAGGTTGAAATCTTTCGATGCAGGCGACTGCGGAAAGCCCCGGTTTTGATTGAGCAGGCGGTCAAGCCGAAGCTTCGAAACCGTGGAGCGGTGGGGAAACTGGAATTCTAGGTCTTTGAGCTTCGTTCTATCGACTTGGCTTAACAATAGGTGGTGGAGATCCGGGCGCATAGCCAACCCGCAACATGGGTTCCGAGGGAGGGAGGTAGAGGCATGGGAACCGGTAGTTGCGTCAGTAGCATAATCCGGATATTGAAATGGATATATAGCCATACAGCTGCTGCTTCCCTCGTTTTTCATTTTTTAGTGATATCATAAAAAAGACTGAGCATGGACAAGGAAGACTAATCACAGCTAGTCGTGTGTCGAGATGGGACAGAGATAGTTTGTCAATCAACCACCTCTCCTCCCCTGACCAGAAAGCGGATCTGATCTCAAAAGCCAGAAAGCCACTGTCTCCATCTCCACAGCTGACAGCCTATCTCTTCTCTGTCCTCAAGCACCACCTTCCCTAAAGCTGCCTCCTCTCTAAGCCTTCCCTTAAAAAAAAGCCGAAACCCCAATCATTCTCTTTAGTCTACGACCCCTGGAACAGAAACTATGCTATCTACTTTCCTAACTATCTCTTAAAAAAAAGCAATGTCCTGACTTCTTTCTTTTATTCCGGGCGGTAGTTCACTATTAGAAGAGTACTGAGCTAAAATTAGCGATCGATCTTTTCTGATCTGTCTGCTGAACGTGTTTCCGATTCGTTTGGAGTTCCGACTTACAGTAAAAAAATGGATTTGGTCTGGTTTGTTCCCGTCTACTCAACGAAGAAGCCCACTCGCTAGATAAAGCCGATACAGAAACAGATACTGCTAGCCCAACGTAAAGAGTGGAACTTCATATATATAAGTACCACCTCCCTCGAGTACTGAGCTTACCGAAAAGGAAGAGATATTTTTCACTTAACTTACACCTGAAGCAAGAGCTAACTAAGCCAAGAGGGGACAAAAGGAAAGAAATTATAGGCTACTACCTATAGAACCTGTGTGTGCATGTTTGGAAATCCACAGTGCACTAGCCATGGCCTCAGTACTCTTCTAATAGTGTGATCGGTCGATAGCTCGATTGGAAGACTGATAGGGATAAGGTTCTAAAAGATCTGACACCTTAGGGTAAGGTAGAACCTTATCCCTATCAGTGTGGAATGGTCGCTCGTTCGGTTGCTGCAAGGATCCCACTGCTCTGACCGTACTCTTGATGCTCGAAAGCGTATAGTGCGGTTCATCGGACACTGGAATGCATAGGCAATGGTCATATCAGTTGATGAATTCTCTTGATACGGATAGCAGAGTGGTGGAATGGTAGAAAGATATGTGTTTTGGGGGGTTCAGGAGGATCGGGTACTCTTCCTATATAGTACTATTAGAGTAGAGTACTGAGGGCCCATACTCAAATATATCACTCGTGGAAGTGGACGTGAAAGCGGTTGGGCAGTCGTTGGAATCATCAGAGAAGATGGAAGACAAGCTTCAATTGAGCAAGGCTGCACTAGAACAACCGGTATACGATTTCAGATCCCGGGGCATCCATGGTTGGGTACGCGACGAGATGCATACTGGTTCAATGTCGGCATCCCAACAACCCCATGAATGAACAAATCGCAGTAGCAAAATACCCCCTTCTCTTCCGTATTCTCGAGTTTCTTTTTTGTTTAACGTAGGAAACCGTATTGAGCCAATGCATCTTGTCTCCTTAATAGCCCGCAGTTCACTAAACGTATGAAAGGACGGGGGACTCGGAAGAAGACATTCCGGTGTGGTTGGAGTCTGTTCAACTTCGACAGTCGGACTCGAAAATCGAGTAGGTGCCCTGGCAGATGTGATCGTCACTACCACTACGAAATGAACAATCCCAACAACCGATAGATATGCGCCATAGGATATCAGGTCATTCCAACCCTCGAAAGCATCTGGAAAATCTGGAATGCGACGTGGCATGCCCGCTAGGCCTAAGAAATGCATTGGACATAGGGTAGGATTCACCCCGAAAAAAGTGATCCAAAAATGGAGTTGCCCTAAGCGTTCCGGGTAGACTAGCCCTGTGAATTTACCAACCCAATAGTGAAATCTAGCAAATAAAGCAAAAACGGCACCCATCGAAAGTACATAATGGAAATGTGCCACCGCATAATAGGTATCATGAAGTGCAATGTCAAGCCCAGAATTAGCCGGTACTATTCCAGTGAGTCCACCGATCGTGAACAAAAAGATGAACCCCACAGCAAACAACATGGGTGTTTTGAAGTACATGATCGAACCTCCCCACTTTGCTTGGATGGCGCCTTTCTCCTTTGATTAGGACTTTTCCGCATTTCATCTCAAAGAGGATCTAAGCTAAACAGTGCTTTTCTCTTCCTAAACCCAAAGAGTAAGAGTAAAGCATTCCAATTTCAGGGCTTAGCTTAGGCCCCTTCCTAATCTAATGCCATGCCCAACCAATACCGAATCCAAGACCTGATTCACGCTTGAAAGCCAGAGCTAGTCTTCTTCCCACTGACCGCTACTAATAAGATAAGACGAACCACTACCAGTAGTCCTTCTTCCGGGGTTCAATAGCTGCTGATTCTGTAACAGCTTGTTCTGTCACAGCTTCTTCAACTCAACCTCCCCCAGGGAAGTCAGTAAGGTAGAAGGAAGAGATCTACTAGGCCTTGAGTCGGGTTTGAACTCCTCTCCCCTCACTACTCTCTTTGGTTCTGCCTTTAAGAGGCCTGTAGAGGGAAAATTTTCACTGCAAACTCTTCTCGGTCTCTACGATTGCTTGACTTAAACAAGTGACCTCTTTTCTTTCATCTGTGAGATAATGTCTCTAATTCACTCTCGGATATAACTCTCTTTCTTTTTCTTTCGGGCTTAGCCGGGAAGAGACTTTAGTCATTGATATCCATATGAAAAGGCGGGTATTCCCACAAAACAAAACAAAAGCGCCCCTGGTCCTTTACTTTAATCAACAAGGCTGCTTTCCCTGCTAACCCTTCTCGCCAAGGAAAGAAGTCCAATAGCAGCTGATCTTAGCTTTGAGCACTTATTCCTTTTGTTCCCAGCTACCTCTGAGAGTGGTCACGAGCTTATTGGAATCAGAGCTTTTTCAAGCATTCCCATAGTCAGAAGGTCAACCGAAGCCAATCCATATCTGTTAACGAATTCTCCTAACCGTTCTATATCTAATTCCTTAAGGATAAGGAAGGGAAGGAGAGAACAACTACTAAGATTTATAAGAGCCATACCACAGAAAGCTAAAAGGAGCCGGGGTCTACTACTTTATATACGCTAGCACCAAAGCAAGGAAAGAAGGCAAGGTGCCCAGGTAAAGGCTAAGCTTAGTCGGATGGAGAGAGTGGCTCATCCATATTTTTGTCTTTTAGACAAGGAGGGAATCTTTCCTTACTTCTTCTCCTAGTGAGTTAAGCGCGTAAACAACAACTTAAACAGCCTTTCCGTGCCGGTCAGCTAGGAATGAAAGCGACGTACGTACTGGATTGACCAGCGTGTGCCAACTACTCTACTGACCAGCCGAAGAGCATCCTTATAAAAGAATGAATGGGAAGCAGGCCCGGAAAATGGAACTAGGGACCATGAACCCCCTCCATCATTATTTGATAGAGAATGCTCCCCGCTTTCTTTCTGTGGTGACTATTAGAACACAAGCCAAGGAACTCAAAACCACAACACAAGCACCCTTTACTAGACTAGTTTTTGATTTTTCGCCCTTTGCTTCCGGCTTTTAAAGGTCAATAGTCAAAATAGTTCCCCGTAGAACGCGAGCGTTGAGGCTTTCATCGAAACAAAGAGAGAGGCCCCTAGTCTAGTAAAGGGTGCTTTTTTGTGTGTTAGCCAGGCTTGATTTACTATAAATAGATTAGTAATAAGGTCTTAAGGAACTAAAAAAACCGCTATTCCCGTTTGTTTTTGGGCTATAAGACTCTGAGCTTCCAGCGAACTACGTGCATAAGCTTTTTGACTACAAAAACGATTCCTCCCCCGGGAAAAAGTGGTCCGTCAACCCTTGTTGTGATAGGGGTACCACCTTTTCATTCCCACCAAGGAGCCGTAGCTTTACTTAGATAGGGCTTGACTGCCTTACATAAAGAAAGGGATGGCTGCTCTCCTTTATTTCACAAAGAGTGGACCTTGCTTCTCTTATGATTTTTGATACTGCTATTTTTGCCCCTTAACTCGCGTCCCAATCCGTTGGATCAATATACAGCTCGGACATCTCAAACGCACGTAAAGATGTACTTATAAGAAAGGCCGCCTACGCGGTTGTCCCCGCTAAGAATACATGTCTTTTGAAAGCTCATTGTCCTGAGACATAGGTGTTACAGTTTTCCGGAACCTTTCTATCCGGCATACCAACAAACAACTTTTCACAAAAGCCCTCAAAAGAGGAGATGCGCTCAAATACAGAGAGGAATGGAGTAACTCAACTCCGAGAGAGGAACGTGGCTCTCTAACCGCTAGTTTCTTACTTCTCAGGTTCTTACGGGCAATCTCAAACCATACAGATCTTTGGCCATAGAATTGGTTGACCCGGCTTGAGGCATCCCTTTCTCTGCTTGCTCCGCCTAAATATGTATCAATAGCAATGGAAAGAAAAAAGAAAATGCAACTCCAGTAGACCTGAATACTGAACAACACTGATCTGATGAGCTGAAGTCTACCCGCATAGGAAAGCCGTTCACACCCAAGTGGCAGATCTCTTTCAAAAGGAAGATCAATTTTACCCACTAGCAATAGAGCAAGGAAAGATGAATAAAAAGGCACTCGCAATCATGGAGGGGGCTGTAATGATGAGTTTTCTACTCAATCAAAACGCATTTAGTGCAGGAAGTTTGGTACTAAGAACATACGGTACTAAGTCAGAAAGACTTCCTTAGTCCTGTCATGCCTTAGGTTCACGAACTAGAGGTTCACGAGCTAGAAACACCGTTAAACCATTTATCATCCGTGCGAACGTATATAAAAAAAAAGAAGGAATATTGGCACCGGACGATGTTCCAGAAATAGGTACGGGATATTGCATTGGTTATAGAATTGGAATGGACCTGGTTCACCTTATGGAAAGAAGTCATCCTACGGAAAAAGGATCTAATCCTAGAGAGAAACTGATCCTAAGGGGACTTCATCCTAGAAAATAGACAGGGCTGGACCATGACTGGGAAGGGTGCTGGGCCCTGTACCCGACTTTGGAGATAGACATTGTGATTTCCTAAGGTGTGATTCACCTATGGAAAGGGACCGTGCCTACTGAAGATTGGAATAAAAAGGCGTCGTGCCTAATTAGGGGTTGATCTTGAAAAAGGTGCTGTGCCTCGAAAGGTTTAAGTTATCCTATGGATCGAATCTCGAAAAGGCGCCGTGCCTTGTGTTTGAATGAATGTTTCTAGAAAAGTCTCGAAAAGCCTAAAACCTTTCATGTGGAAGGAGAGTGCCACCACTAATGGGATAGTTCTTAGTACCGAAGCGGTAAGTTACCACTAAAGAGAGGTCATGTTACCATTATCGAAAACGTGAGGTACCACGAAGGAGAGGGATAAAAACCTCTAAGGAATGGAAACTTTGACAAGTCAATCAATGGTTTGGAAATTATGCAATACAATAAATGAAATGCATGAATTCTTAAGGGTTGCTCTTTGAAAGAGGAAAGACGCCTAATAATGCAACGGTGACACAAGTCAAATCCTTCGAAGGGAAATGGCCTGAACCTGCGTCCTATCCATTCATCTATTCCGTCTAAGGGTAATACCAAGCTAGGCTAGATTCTATCAAATAAGATCTCTCAAGTGATAGCTATAGAGGAGAAGGGAAGATTAGACTGTATGAGGTTTCTGTTGTTCTTTCTTGGCAGTCGTATGTCACTCAGGTAGGTTCGGGAATCAAATACCTGAGACTTGCTCCTTCCTCAGGTTTATAGCATGCTAGGCTAGATAAGACTGTATTCTATCTGTTAGCTATTCGAAGAGATTAGGAGCTAGAGGAATTCTCTTTTTCTTTCCTTGTTCTTCCTTGAAGTTGAGAAGGGATAAGGACAGAGAATAACTAATGAGATTGTAGCTGTCTTCCTTCTTAGGGTTAGGACTTTCCCCTGGGGCATGTAGCTCCTGTAGGTTTAGATCAAGATAGAATGAATTAGAACGAATTCTATCTAGCAAGCTGGTTGTTCCAGCAAGCGGATGCTAGGTGAAAGGAGAAGAATCTATTTCTTACCTTTAGGATGTAGCTTAAACCTTCCTTACTGTATCTATTCTAGAAAGAGATGCAACCTATCTTCCTCAATATGCATTGCCACTGTTGCTGTGTAGAATATATTGTATGAAGAGAGGAGGATAAAGAGTCTGTCAGTGGCTCAACAGGGCTAACCTATTCTCCGAGAGCATGAAGTCCTTTGTAAGATGCCCTTATTTACTTCTAGCCTCTTTACTTCTCTCTTTCTTACGAGGACTACTATTTAGCATCCTACATATGAATGAAATTTGAGGAGAATCCGTTTAAGTTGTTCTTTTTGGGAGTTGAATAAGCAAGCCAGGGGTGATTGGGCTTCCTCCCCCAAGGGCAGAGCGGGGATAAGAAGTCCTCTCTTCCTGCCTTTAGTAAGTAATAGAGTCAGACTTTGCCCTTTCCTTTCTATTCTATATCTCTAGATGGAAGTCCTGAGTGAGTCCAGTCCGGATAGTAGGCAGCCTTTTGCCTTTTTGATTCCCTCCCTCATCTAGTGAGGATTGTAATAGGTAGGTATCATCCCTCTGACAGTCCTGCCTTCAAGTAGCTTCTTTCTTCTATTGATTGATAGCGAGGTTTTTATCCCAAGCCTGTGCTCTTTCTTGCTACTTGACTGTAGGTTTAGATCAAGATAGGACAGAACGGAATGTATTAGAGGGTTGTTCCTGTAATCCGCTAGGTGAGGATAGATATCAAAGAGTAGCAGAGTAGTTATCCTTCTTGCTTTTCCCTTGCGATTGAACCATTCTCATTGCCTCTGTCCTTCTATCTAGAGAGATAGATGGGTCAAGTCCTGACTTTCTTCCTTCCTAAGGTCAGTTTTTTCTTACGTTAGCTCATCTAATCAAGAAGCGCATCTTCAAGTGCCTCTTCAATGATTCTCCTAGTGATGTTCATATCATTCGATCGTCTTGTGTTACTATATCCTCATCCTCTATTGGACTCTTATGTCTGAGCTTCTTCTCTTAGTCCTATCGTCCCGTCCTGTTGTTCACTTTCATTTAGAGGAAGCTAGGCCGGCTAATAACCAATTAGCTCGTCTGGCTGGTAAAGAGGGAAGGGATAGAAGGGTTTCCTCTTCCTAAATAGGGATATGGCACTTCGTGTTGTCAGTTAGCTACTGCTGCTGGATTACTCAAGGTTGAGTCATCAATCACTTGACGAGGTGATCCTTTATATAGGTACGAGCGTAACCTGTAGGTTTAGAGCAACATTGAATTCGATCTAGCCAGCTCTATAGTAGCTCCCCTTTCTAGGGTCCGAAGGAGATAGGAATGAATGAAACAAATAAGATCTATTGAGTGAGAGCTATAGAAGAGAAGGCCAGGCCAGAAGAGAATGTCTTAGCTGGGAGCGGGGATTGTTCTTGTAGTCGGATAGGGCGCAAGGGAACTTTCAGGATGTTTCACCCTTAGGGGCATCTTCCTTGTTGTTCCCTGTAGGGATAGAGCAAGGTCGTAGATCAATTCTATCGAGCTTTCTCAAGACAGGTAGCTAGGCGCATGTAGCCTGGTCGTAGATCAGATTGAAGCAAGTGGATTTCTAGGCATACCTTAGCGCTGGCGCAGGTCTCTTAGATATTGATTGATGACAATTGCCCAATTCCAGCCTTTATTTTATCTTAATGTCGATAGATGTAACGAAAGGTCTGCTATCAAAAGGTCTGAAGTGGATGCTAAACCAATGAGCTCCCCAAGGTCCCAACTTCCCAAGTGAGTTTGCTTTGCCTTCCCTTCCCTATGGAGGTGGTTTGTTCCAGGGAATAATCTGACTTAACTGGGCTCCCATCTCCATAAGGACTTCTTCAACCTGTCCTCCCATTCCAGACGAGAGTCAGTACTAGGTTTAATAATTCCTCTCCTCCTAGCTACCTCGCTCCAGGGATCCTAGGATAGGGAAGGAAAACTAACAAACATAGAGGGCCCTTGATGCCTTCACAAATGGACGATGACGAAAGGGGCTCGAAGCCCGGAGTAGCACCCTGTCGATCGATGACCTCAATACGGGAAGCCCGAACCCCCACCTTAAACTACTAGCTACCTACGTTGGTAGTCCTACGTGGTGCTGGGTTACAGATTACAGAATTCGCTACAGGCACACTCGGATACCCTCCTCTCTCTGCGCTCTGTCACTCTGTTCACTTACGCCAAGCTTCTTCTTTGGTAGTTTGTTCCTAGACCTTGCTTAGATCTAACCTCTTTTATGACTATGACTTGATTGTGAGATGCCTTAACCTCTATCTTTTTCTACACGGAACTGGCAATAGAATCTCAATGGAGTCCCTCCCGATATGCTCCTATTATCAGATATCGACTAGCGAGCCTATTTCACACTCTCCCACACAGAGATTCCAATAACAGAAAATAAAGAATAAGATGATCATCATTTGAAAAAGATCGTCTGCTAAAGATCGTCTTATCGTCTTCTATTCCTAGTTCTATCTTCATTTAGTTCCTGTAAGCCAAGGTTAGTCCTATTTACTTGCCTGCAAGCGGATGAAGGATGAAGGAAGGTGCTTTTTCCCTTGTCTAAGTCCAGTTAGAGTTTTATGATATGGGTAGTTACTACGTCCTGTAAGAAGTCTCGATAAGAAGCTCTATAGTCCTCCTTATAAGCCCTTCTATCTATCCCTCTCTTGCTATTAGCTCCTGTAGCTAAGCGACTAGGGCATCTATTTCAGTTCCGAGGAAAGAGAGGTGTAGTTTTCATATTGCGTATATAGGTATGCGAAAAGAGATGCTCTCATGAGAATCAGTCCTATGCTTCTCTTCTCCTAGCGCAGCAAGCTCGGGAACCCAACCCCCTCTATCATCGTATGAGGGGAAGAGCGATAACGAAGATGTAAAGGTAGAAATATGGAGACATAAAGCTAAAGACGAATTAGACTATGCGGCATTACCACTCACAATATATAACAAAGAAAGTAACAGGTATTCGGAACTTAGAATCAGACTATGCCGAGAAGAACTAGAACTGGAGGAAGCAGCGGAAAGGCTAATGAAAGAACTAGAACAACTATAACGAGAGGTAGAAATAGAAGGTTCTCAGGTACTCTATATATATAGTGATATATTATATCAGTAGCAGCCGGGTGAACTATATAGGAATAGTACCCGTAGATCTTACCCTTTATTTAGAAAGGGTCAGGACTATATAGAAAGAGTACCCGGATCTGACCCTTTATAAACCGAATAGGGTTCAGTAGCCGAGTTCTCATAGATCTGACCCTCCCTAAAGGGCTGCTACTGAATATATAAGGGTTTATAACCTTTTCTTATAGGTAGATATCGTCAGGTTAAGGAGCAATACTCCTATCCTAGTGATTACCTGGGGTAGCATGCTTTGAATCAAGAATTTCCTTCTTCTCCCGCTGCGCACGACCGAATTTGTTTCCTTCACCAGCTTAGAAAGGTTCGGAATGCTGATATACGGCGTCAGTACTCTACTCTAATAGTGCTACTACCTATATTATACCGACGGCCTCATCATTGAGATTATTCTTCTATTACCTACCATAAAGGTCTACTTCTATTACCTACCATGACGAAAATGCTAGACTCGTGTTGATTGATCCTTTTATCATATATGAAGAGATGCATGGTCGAGTTGAGAACACGTCAGGCAATCGTCGAAAAAATGTCACCCGCTCGACCGTCCCCTTAAGTATTGTCCCAGCTACTCGACTTGTTTTTGGCACTAGCAAGAAACCGGGCCATAGGAAATCCTAGCAAGGGCAAGGGCATCTTGTGTCTCATCTCTCGACGATCAACCCAACCACGATCGTTGTGTTTCCTACTGACCTAAAAGTCAGCAATGGTCCAAGGTCGCGAACAGGCCTCTCATTTAGCCAACAACAAGCGACTGGTCAGGATGCGGTAGCGAACAGCAGGTAGCCGAATTGAGGTGTTCGGTTCCTTTAGCCATGGGGGGAGGATCGAATCAGCGGGGGCTATGGAAACAACGGTCTATCGGATGGACAAAAGTCTTGGAATCGTATGACTGGTCGTGCAGGCCGTTGCCGTGGTTGTCGATTGAAATTCACACCTATGATTGGTGCTGCGATGCTATCGATATCGTTTGGCAAGGGCGATACCACCTACTGACTGAACTAGGATACACCTGCCCTAGGAAGAACCTCACCCTTGGTACTAGTCTACGAGCACTAGCCAAGTCGTAGCTCCAAAACAAAGTATTGAGACCAAAGTATTGAGACCTCAGACACCTAAAGACTCAGGTCTCAATACTTTGGTCATCAAGGACCTTAGAACCTCAATACTTTGGATGATTCAACCGTGTGAAGGGGAACGGGAAAGAAGCAACAATTCATATGCGGGTGAATGCAATACGCACAGGCAATTGAGTGTTCAGAGATGGAAAAATTCTATATACTAGAAAGGTGAATCCATAGAGGTAATACCATTGAGTTGTCCTCGTCCTCTCGTTCACTCCGTTCACTTCGGTCCTCGCTTTCCGGATGGATCGGGTGAAAGAGATGCAGCTCGTTCCGTTGCTTGCCCTTTGTGTTCCGGAGTCAGTCCCCGCTCATTGTTCCGCTTGCTCACTCCTCGCTCCCCTCTATCTCCTCCGTTTTGGATTCGTTCGAGCCACCCATGAAGAAATAGATGCTTTCCTGCAGCTGCAGCAGGCAGCTAAGCAGTTGAAAGACTCACCCTCGATAGCAATGTGTGAAGCATGCATACATACCGAGCCGCATATGCCCATGCCATCCTAGGCATTCCTCTTATTTAAGATGGTGGTTGATTGGGGGTACGGTTTCATGGATCGCTTGGCACAAATGGACAGATGGCCACTATGACTACTACGCGTCGGGCTGGGGTTGATGGAAGGTATGGCATGGATGGTTTCAGAAGGCCAATCTCGGTATAATATAGTCGGACCACTATAGGCACCAAAAAAGGTGCCTATAGTGGTGCCTATAGTGCTCCGCCTATAGACTATATAGAATAGTACCTGGCTAGATTATACACTATCTAGATTATATACCGAGTGGTGCAGTTGGCATTGCAGTTGTTGGGGGGCAGATGACAACGATGATACCTCGAATCACCAAGGTGTTTGGCAAATCAATGGGCACCATTTCAATGACAATAGAGCGACGGAAGCGGGTTGGAGGAATTGGCTAGACTCCTCAGGCTCATGACCTGAACAACTGCAGGTTCGAATCCTGTACCCGCAAAGGAGATGGTGCGAGATCGGCAATGCTAGGCTTGGCACCACCACGATCCGAATGGGGTTGATGGGGTTCAAGATGGTGACCTAGTTGATACCATTGGGGAAGTGGCACTCTTAGAGTAGAGTACTAAGGCACACCTACTACTCTTATTGATTGGGTGGTATTGGCTTTTGACACCGATATAGGATGATACCGAGGTCAATCGGTCACGTACTGTATGAATGGCATGGAGTTGGTGGGGTTGGAATAGAGACCGATATAGGATGATACCACTGGAATGCTACTGGGGTCGGAGGGTCAGGAAGCAACTACGTACACCGCCGGCCGGGACCGGACATGCGATCCAGTACTCTAATCTAAACTATATAGGAAGAGTACCTGGGATCACTATATTATGAGAATACATGAGATGGCCAGTTCAGAGTTCCCGGGTACCGGTGAAGAGCAGCGGGAACGATTCGATTCAGAAGCAAGGTTTTTTTTGTTATACGGAGATTGATGGAGTGAGCGTGGTTTTCCAGATGGAATGGACTCGAGCCACGGTACGAATTTGGGACAGGGTTGACTGGCAGCTACGACGATGGATCAACGATTGGGCACCTATCGGCCGGTGGTGGTACCTCATGACATTCCAAAGAGACCAGGTGAGTGGTGTGCGTGCAACAGGTACTCTCTCTATATAGTTCATCATTCTTGGATGGGGTTGAAACAATGGAATCGATGGTTCGTTGGAATGGAGATGGCCGTAGTGGTGGTTCATAGGCGGCTGGGAGAGCTGTATGCGGTTCAATGCTGCCAGTACAGTTTGGGGTTGGTTTTCCACCCTTATGAGTATTCAGACTGTTTCGACAGAACGGACAAGGCTCTCACTTTTGATAGTTATCCGATTCCAGAATCCGATCCAGCAATGGGGCAATCACGTATCTTAGAAGTATACAATCGAGTCGTCCTACCAGCAAAAACGCATATCCGTATTCTAGTCACAGCAGCTGATGTCCCTCATAGTTGGGCTGTGCCTTCCTCCGGCTTGAAATGTGATGCAGTACCGGGGCGTTTAAATCAACTGAGCACGTTTATACTATGCGGTGGAGTATAATATGGTCAGTGCAGTGAGCGTTGTGGAACAAATCATGCCTTTACGCTTTGGCCCGGGAACCTCACCCAGTACCTGCCGGCTAGTCCAAACCACACCGCCAGCACCATTAGTTATTTATCCTTATAAGTCCAACCCCATGCGGCTTCCTTCCACTCTCATGCGCACATGTCATATGATTCATTGTAACTTGACTGACTAGCTACTACTTGTTTTGTTTTGTCAAAACAAAACAAAACAAGTAGTAGTTAGTGGAATGGTCTCGAACGGTACGGTCAGTGGGAATCGAGGTGGTACGGCCAACTAGACTATATACGGAGAAGCCATAGCCCGAGCGACCAAGGGAGGATGGGGCATCTATCACACCTAGAAAAAAAATATTACCTTTCCACTCCAACTAGGCGTAGCTCAATGCCGGAGGGGCCAATGGCTTGTGCCATTATGGGATATCTCAGCGGTTTCACAAAGGGGGCAACGATACTGGAACGTCAAATCGTACAGCATAGAACGCCAATACCACACTATATCTAATCTAATAGTGTCCTCAAGGTCTAGATTGTCGGGTATGCGCGATACTGATAAGGATAAAGAACTTGAAGTGGAGTGGGCGGAGCAATGGAGGGCATCGAGTAGCAACCGGGTGTGGGCGAAGCCAGCTCTATTCGAATAGTGATTTGATCGACCATCTCAGCCAACAAACCCTTTTTTTCCATGGGGCTCAAGAAGTCCACTATTAGAAGAGTACCTGTCCTCCACTGCACAAGGTACCTATCATGCCTATGTCGCCCAGTCGATCGATCGGTCGTACTACTATGATATGATATGATATGAACCCGGTAGGATATGGTAGATGGCAGAGCTGCTGGAATGGAGTTGGTGGTGCTTGGGTGATACGCTTTCAGTGTTCCGAGTGAATGGTCAACCCCGCTACTCAATTGATTCTGTATCTGCTGCGCCCGGGAGCTGGATACGCTCAAGCGCGTTCCCGTCTGTTCTACTACCTATATTATACCGACTCAACGGTTGGAGTGGAGTTGGGGGCTCGAGCAACCTAGGCCTCCTAGTTGCCCGACTTTCCAGATGGCGCATGGGGCGGCGTGGCACGAGAAGATGAGGTCTTCCCTTGCCACTATCCTCACATGGTTCCACGTCGGTATAATATAGGTAGAAGACTACCCGCCCGGCTTCCCCACTGTGTCTAGTCGAACAACCGTAGACTATTGATGCCGATAGCCACTCCAGCTGAAAAAGGTCGGTATAATATAGGTAGTAGAAACACGACTATATATCTATCAATCGTCAATACTCTTCTAATAGTGTGCTCATGAGTCTAACTCCAGACAGACAAATTGGCACCTGAAACGGGGTTAGGTACTCTATCTATCTAGTGTCCGATCATTTGATTTTCATAGATATGGTGGAGGGATCATGGAGTGGTGGTTGTGTTCTTACTATTGAGGTTGGTCAAGGCCGAAGGCACATATACCACACCGACCCTACCGAGTGAACCGGAAGGCCATGGAATGGATATGTGGCCTCAGTTGGCATAGCACCGAGGTGGCAGAACGAACCACTCGTACGATGAGCCCGAAGGGTGGGGGTACAGGTAGGATGAAGAGGAACGGACAGGACTATTAGAGTAGAGTACTTATGGGTCAGGTATGCCATGACGATATGGGGTGATAGAGTTGGTGGTGAGTTGCCTGGGAACTGGGGTGATTGATGGTTCAGGGCGAGCTCATGGGGCCCTTCATACTACAAGCATAGCTACCGTTTCCATACACCGAGCAGCAATAGGACGAGTTGATGTTTCACGACTATATGAAAGATATCCATGGGGGTAGTATTGGTTCCCCGACTCCACCGCCATGTTCAAGAAAGAGTGCTGTCATTGATTTGGCCACTGAATGCACTCGATCGCCCGCATGGTTTCATAGAGAAAAGGCCATATCCGCTGGCATTGGAGTTGAGATGGGTTGGCATAGGCATTGTCGATTTCACCACCAATTCAATAGTGTGAGTAGTTGTGTGAAGTCTACTACCTATATTATACCGACACTATTAGAGTAGAGTACTGAAAGAATATCCGGTTCTTTGAGAGTTGGAGGTAGTGGGAATAGGCGCATGGCGGTGACCCCATGTCTTGAAGCACAAGCAGTACTAGCGGCATACGGCTAAACTACTGTTTGAGAGGTCCGGTAGGCAGCCCCGTTCACCGAATCAATCATCGTCGAAGCAGTGGATCGGAATGCGTTTTGTTCTTGGGTGTCAAATACGACCTACGGCTAAAGCGATGCATAAGAGTGAGGCAAGGTGAATCGCGCTCGGGAATTTGGTAGGATGTCAGTACTCTTCTAATAGTGAGTACTCTACTCTAATAGTACTACTGCCTATATTATACCGACCAGTAGATGGCCAAAGGTTCTAAAAGATCTGACACCTCTTAGGTGAAGGTTCTAAACCCTTATATTATATATTCAGTAGCACCTATCTGACCCTTTAGTTAGAAAGGGTCAGGAGGGAGAGGGAAAACTGGTACTGATATATATTGATGGGTTGGGGCCAATCTCGGTACTGATTAAAGTGGTCATGAATCAGTACCGATATCAGGTCTGGTCACTCTCCTACCTGCTTGTCGCTAGTTCGGTTTATAGTTCGATTACGCATCTAGCTCACGGACAAGTGCTGCTACTCGCCAACCAGGAAATCACCTTCAGTTGGTTATTCAGGGAAAGGATCTGGAAGAAATCGACCTAAGCCCCGGCGCTCGATGCGGGTCTTTGCCTAGCCTTCTCCTTTTTCCAAAAGTATTGGAAGCTTGAATGGTAGGGTCCGGACTGAAGTGCGAGCGGGCCCCTCGCAGCTCAACCATCTATTTTCGGCTTGATTGAGGGGGCGGTGGGAGGTTGCTTTATGGCGTTGCGCATACCGGCTCAATCTGATCGATTTCAGCAGTGTCCATCGCTCCCTCCGGCTGGCTATTATGGCGAATGGATTGAGGATAAAAGGCCAATGCACCCTTAGAGGTGAGGAAAAAACCAGACCTATTGATCCTCGGGAGCATGCACAGGAATACCGAACATTGAGGGGGAGGACCATAGCCGCGACGAGGTTGAAAGCTTTCGATGCAGGCGACTGCGGAAAGCCCCGGTTTTGATTGAGCAGGCGGTCAAGCCGAAGCTTCGAAACCGTGGAGCGGTGGGGAAACTGGAATTCTAGGTCTTTGAGCTTCGTTCTATCGACTTGGCTTAACAATAGGTGGTGGAGATCCGGGCGCATAGCCAACCTGCAACATGGGTTCCGAGGGAGGGAGGTAGAGGCATGGGAACCGGTAGTTGCGTCAGTAGCATAATCCAGATATTGAAATGGATATATAGCCATACAGGTGCTGCTTCCCTCGCTTTTCATTTTTTAGTGATATCATAAAAAAGACTGAGCATGGACAAGGAAGACTAATCACAGCTAGTCGTGTGTCGAGATGGGACAGATATAGTTTGTCAATCAACCACCTCTCCTCCCCTGACCAGAAAGCGGATCTGATCTCAAAATCCAGAAAGCCACTGTCTCCATCTCCATAGCCGACAGCCTATCTCTTCTCTGTCCTCAAGCACCACCTTCCCTAAAGCTGCCTCCTCTCTAAGCCTTCCCTTAAAAAAAAGCCGAAACCCCAATCATTCTCTTTAGTCTACGACCCCTGGAACAGAAACTATGCTAGCTCCTTTCCTAACTATCTCTTAAAAAACAAGCAATGACCTGACTTCTTTCTTTTATTCCGGGCGGTAGTTCACTATTAGAAGAGTACTGAGCTAAAAGTAGCGATCGCTCTTTTATGATCTGTCTGCTGAACGTGTTTCCGATTCGTTTGGAGTTCCGACTTACGGTAAAAAAACGGATTTGGTCTGGTTTTTTCCCGTCTACTCAACGAAGAAGCCCACTCTCTAGATAAAGCCGATACAGAAACAGATGCCGCTAGCCCAACGTAAAGAGTGGAACTTCATATATATAAGTACCACCTCCCTCGAGTACTGAGCTTACCGAAAAGGAATAGATATTTTTCACTTAACTTACACCTGAAGCAAGAGCTAACTAAGCCAAGAGGGGACAAAAGGAAAGAAATTATAGGCTACTACCTATAGAACCTATGTGTGCGTGTTTGGAAATCCACAGTGCACTAGCCATGGCCTCAATACTCTTCTAATAGTGTGATCGGTCGATAGCTCGATTGGAAGACTGATAGGGATAAGGTTCTAAAAGATCTGACACCTTAGGGTCGGGTAGAACCTTATCCCTATCAGTGTGGAATGGTCGCTCGGTCGGTTGCTGCAAGGATCCCACTGCTCTGACCGTACTCTTGATGCTCGAAAGCGTATAGTGCGGTTCATCGGACACTGGAATGCATAGGCAATGGTCATATCAGTTGATGCATTCTCTTGATACGGATAGCAGAGCGGTGGAATGGTAGAAAGATACGTGTTTTGGGGGGTTCAGGAGGATCGGGTACTCTTCCTATATAGTACTATTAGAGTAGAGTACTGAGGGCCCATACTCAAATATATCACTCGTGGAAGTGGACGTGAAAGCGGTTGGGCAGTCGTTGGAATCATCAGAGAAGATGGAAGACAAGCTTCAATTGAGCAAGGCTGCACTGGAACAACCGGTATACGATTTCAGATCCCGGGGCATCCATGGTTGGGTACGCGACGAGATGCATACTGGTTCAATGTCGGCATCCCAACAACCCCATTAATGAACCAATCGCAGTATAAAAATACCCCCTTCTCTTCCGTATTCTCGAGTTGCTGTTTTTTTTAACGTAGGAAACCGTATTGAGCCAATGCATCTTGTCTCCTTAATAGCCGGCAGTTCACTAAACGTATGAAAGGAAGGGGGACTCGGAAGAAGCCATTCCGGTGTGGTTGGAGTCTGTTCAACTTCGACAGTCGGACTCAAAAATCGAGTAGGTGCCCTGGCAGATGTGATCGTCACTACCACTACGAAACAAACAATCCCAACAACCGATAGATATGCGCCATAGGAGATCAGGTCATTCCAACCCTCGAAAGCATCTGGAAAATCTGGAATGCGACGTGTCATGCCCTCTAGGCCTAAGAAATGCATTGGACAGAGGGTAGGATTCACCCCGAAAAAAGTGATCCAAAAATGGAGTTTCCCTAAGCGTTCCGGGTAGACCAGCCCTGTGAATTTACCAACCCAATAGTGAAATCCAGCAAATAAAGCAAAAACGGTGCCCATCGAAAGTACATAATGGAAATGTGCCACCGCATAATAGGTATCATGAAGTGCAATGTCAAGCCCAGAATTAGCCGGTACTATTCCAGTGAGTCCACCGATCGTGAACAAAAAGATGAACCCCACAGCAAACAACATGGGTGTTTTGAAGTACATGATCGAACCGCCCCACCAGGTAGCGAGCCAACTAAATATTTTAATGCCAGTAGGAATAGCTATTATCATGGTAGCAGCAGTGAAGTACGAACGAGTATCGACGTCTAACCCAACAGTAAACATATGATGCGCCCGAACTAGAGAGCCAAGAACACCAATACTAATCATGGCATATACCATTCCGAGATAGCCGAAGACTGGTTTGTTCTAATACTTTGAAACGATCTGACTGATGATTCCGGAGCCAGGCAGAATGAGGATGTAAACTTCAGGGTGCTTCTCTCTTCTACTCATCAATATAAGCGAAGAAAGGTGGACTATATCATCAACTGATTCCATTTGTCTAGGAAAGCTAGCCATGCTTTATGGTGAATACTGTCAGGTTTAAATGCTTTGAGATCGTAAAGACTGTAATATTCCTCAATAAGGAAGAATCGTCGTGATTGACGACTTCAGAAAGTACTTGATTGAAAGTAATCTAGCATCATGATCACATCTTTTCGACTTTGTACAGACCATTGATAGTAACCATTTTGACTACTATCAAAGTAGATATTTCCTCCAAATACTACCTTATAATACTCTACATCTTGTAGAAGTTTATTATTGACTCGAATACTGAGTTGAGGTAGTTGATGCTTCATAGAGATACCAATGGTACCATCAGCATCAAAGAATCCTGCAAACCAATTGGATTGAGCATCTAGTGTAATAGGTAGAATGACAGGGATATCCAGTACTTGACAGACACGATGTAGTTGAAGTAGTCGTGCTGAATGTCTAATATGACCATTAATACAATTCATGAGTTTCATAATACCAAGTCGATGATGTAGTCGATAACGATAAGCTTTAGCACCTGATCGCATTTTAATACTTCCACCAAGCATATGTTGGATATATCGTAGTAGTCGTATATCTTCCAGTCCCATAGTAATTTCAAGAGAAGTATATCCTTCCCGGTCAGATCTTTTAGAACCTTGTTGACTCACTTGAATACTTCCATCACCATCGATAATTCTAGCTAGCCACTCACAGAAGGATTTAGGATCAGTTGTTGCGCATGTAGTCTCTGAGGTTCCTACTAGACTGCTTTTATGTCATTGGTTACCTGCTGATTGTGTCTTAGATACTCCATTTTGACTAGATCGGGGTTTGACTAGAAAACCACTTATGAACATAGTAGGAGTACCATGAAGCAGACAGTCCCAGCATATAGCGCAATGCGTATTCAGATTTGAATCTGAAAAGGGCCATTTAAAACCGAAGAACCAAAAGAGATGCTGGTATAAAATGGGGTCTCCACCGCCAGCTGGATCAGAAAACGTAGTATTGAAGTTTCGATCCGTTAATAACATTGTGAGTCCCCCAGCCAGTACAGGAAGAGCCAACACTATGGGGCATGCAGTCACAGGAACGGACCACACAAAGAGGGGTGATCTATGCATCGTCATTCCAGGGCCACGCATGTTCGATATCGTTGAAATAAAATTGATCGCACCTAAAATGGAAGATAACCCGCTAAGATGCAGACTAGAAATTGCTAAATCGACCGCGCCTCCCGAATGGCTGGTGATCCCACTTAGGGGCGGATAGACCGTCCAACCAGTGCCGCTACCCAATTCCACTACTGCTAGGCACAATAGGAGCAACAGACTCGGAGGCAACAACCAGAACGATATATTATTTAAGCGTGGAAAGGACATTTTGGGGGACCCAATCAGAATCGGAACAAGCCAATTTCCAGAACCACCTATCATAGCCGGAATCACCATGAAAAAGATCATGACTATAGCGTGCGCCGTAAGAAAAACATTATATAGTTGATGGTTCCCGCCTAGCAGTTGATCGCCTGGGGTTGATAATTCCATACGAATCAAAACTGAAAAGCATGTTCCAATCAGTCCCGAAAGCGCACCGAAGAGGAAATACAGAGTTCCAATATCCTTGTGGTTTGTCGAGAAAAGCCATCGTTCCGTTGTAGTTGATTTGGTTTTGTTGTGATTGCCTACCCGCTGACTCAGTTCTTCCAATGCCATGGCAAACTCCGAACCACCCCGTGCCCCTTGACTCCCCTCGAACCATTCCATCTTGCCCACTTCACTACCCATTCCAGCACCATACCGTACCAGCTATCTCCTCCTAATTGGATGAAGCTAAATAAGCTATCAAAAAACGGTACTGATATATATTGGGGGTCTAGCTCAAATCTTACTTCAACGACTATGGTTGAAAATTCATTAGTTTGTCGGTCTTTCTCCTGACCCTTTCTAACTAAAGGGTCAGATCTTTTAGAACCTTCTTTGTGCCGTAGGTTTGGTAGTAATTCGCTATGTCTCTGCTGCTGAACTAGATTCATCGTCAGTACTCTACTCTAATAGTCGATCGATTATTTAAGTCAGCGCTTCCTGCGCCTATGTTCAAGCTTATGCTTATATAATCCATCAATATATATCAGTATCAGTATCAGCCTTCCTAACCCTTTATTTAGAAAGGGTCAGATCTTTGAACCTCACCCTTTAGAAAGGGTCAGATCTTTGAACCTCACCCTATTCGGGTCAGATCTTTTAGAACCTGACCCTCCCTAAAGGTTCTAAAAGATCTGACCCTCCCTTTTAGGGAGGGTCAGGAAGCCCGCTCGGAGCTGTAAATGGAACGCAAAGCGAGTACCCGTTTCCGAGTGTATTTGTCCAAGAGTTCCGCATCAAACGAGTACTTTTCCTATATAGTAGTGACCCGCTAATGTTTCAAGAGTACTTTTAGAGTAGAGTACTGATGATGACTCTATATATATAAATATTAGAGTACTCGGTATAATATAGGTAGTAGAGCTTCCATTTTGAGGTAGTCCCCTTTCAACCTTGTGTGAGCCGCGCATCGTAATGTGTCCCGTCTCAAGATTGGAGTTCGGAAGCCCCATACCAGATTCCAGTAGTCCCATACGAATAGCTTAACGACCACCCTTGAGATGGCCAAACCCCCAACACCAACATCGACCTCCGGCTGATCCGATCTCTTCCCACCGCTCTGTATCGTGATGCCAGTATCAGTGGATGCCCAACCCCGGAACCCAAGGTCCACCTATTAGAGTAGAGTACTGAGACACACTTGATATGCTAGAATACCTGCATATCAAGTCCGCCTTTCACCGAGTGTCCGCGTGGTAGTAAAATAGACTGTTCTGGCCGAGTAGAACATGGACTAACGAAACCTCCGTACGACATGGCGACCCCCTCTCAGTGAGATCCGACCTCGATAGCCAACTGATATGGCCTTCCACGCCTAGCTGCCCAGTGATTTCTCCGATGCCCAAGAGCCCGAGTCATTTGATCCGGTGACCCCAGTACCAGCCCATGCCCGTACACCAATTGGATACTTGGCATCGATATTCGGACAGATAGTCTACACCGGTGCGAAACCCATGGCTGAATTCATCTTGAAACAAGTACTCTTCTATATAGTCCATGTCTATCTCTTTTAACAGTAAGGTCCTTCCCAGCGTTCGTAGGCGAAACCGTACTTTCCGAATGCAGATCAACCCCCGAACTCCAACCAGGCTCATATATATATAGTATGTCGAGAGTACTAGGCATAACCAGATGAATTGTGTCCAATAGGTGAATGCATCCAGTTGCAGCATCGGAATTCGATCTAGAAAACCTGTGCCCAACTCGCTTCCCTCCAGTTGTTCCTACCACCTCACCCACAAAAGAGACACCTCTTCCGCCCGATTCGACCTCGCTTCCATCCGTCTACTACTAGTCTGGTATAGACC
Organism: Viscum album; assembly: GCA_963277665.1. NCBI lineage: Eukaryota > Viridiplantae > Streptophyta > Magnoliopsida > Santalales > Viscaceae > Viscum > Viscum album. Next base: position 441,205,663 of record OY728160.1, on the reverse strand, counting down.
TATATTATAAGAATACCCGTCCCTACCGCCAGAAACACCAATCGCCCCCGACAGGTACTCTGTCTATATAGTCCTGATTCCGAGCGCCGTTTGTCCCCGCAACCTCCCAGCCGTTCCCATGGCAGCTGCTCTACTACCTATATTATACCGACTCGAGTGGGTGGGCATTCCAATGCCAAACATGCGATTGCCCAACCTAACTATTAGAGTAGAGTACTGACCTGAGCACACCATCCCCGAACGAATAGGAGTGCAGTTCCGAGACTATTAGAGTAGAGTAATACTTCTCTGATCTTGCTTTTTTCGCCCTCTTGACCCGTACCAGAGTGGGACCTGGTCATTCTCAGGGATACTTCATGTATCCCTCGGGTAATCTAGCCAGGTACTCTTCTATATAGTCTATAGGCACCACTATAGGCACCAAAAAAGGTGCCTATAGTGGTACCTATAGTGGGCCGACTATATTATACCGAGATTCTTCTTGCTTTCTCTCTTCCTCCGACCACCAACATGGAATACCAGTTATCCGCTTCCACATCATATGATTGCAAGAGAAAATACCATAGAGGAGCATTAAATACCAGATTCTGAATTCCCCCTGTAGCTTCCCATGCCAGCAGCGGTATGGAATAGCTTATAGAGTCCTACCTCCTTTTTCTGGAGCCTACTGTTATGATAGTATACCAAGTTCGGGATGCCCGGATCATCCAATCAAAATAATCAAAGACCTTCCCCAGCAGCACATTAGTCAGCATTCCATCGTAGACTTGGGGAGGGCCGTATCAACTGGTTTCCCCTTCTCACTAAAATCTCAGATACGCATCCGGAACCAGCTACTTTTTTATGATAGCTATGCTTTCTTTAGTTTTTCACCGAATTATCGGAGTAAGCTTCTGACCTTTGGCCATAGGCCATCGGAAAGCCGCAGGGATGAATTATGTTGATATGATGATCGTAGATCACTGGTTCTAGCTATATTTGGAGTCCTGTACCTAAGTGCTTCTCCTGATGTTGTAGGACTTGTACCGATCCGTCTTTAGCCAGCTCTTTAGCTCTGATTGTGCCATTGTTGATTCACCTACTTATAATCTAGTATCTACGCCGGAAAGCATCCAATTGGTGATCCCAGTGGACCTTGCGAAAACATCACGCCACAGAATGCCATTATCGGACAGGACAACACTTCTCTACGGACCCCAAGCTCACAAGGGGAACTACCTAAGGCTAGATGGCTTGTTAGGTGCGGTGCGTTGGATCTGGTTATCTTTCTGGGAAATGATGAATGTTTCGGGGAACCCGCGAGGCCGTACCGCTTTGAGGCGAACTTCTAGTTTACCATTGGTTGACCAAGCGATAGCGGCTACAACCCAAGTAGGATCATACACTGCTGGACCTAATGTTTACTACAGTGAGTCTTCCAATGGAGGCCTAAGGAACCCAAAGAAAGCAGTAGATACTGCCGTAATTGAAGCATAGGCTTCGGATAGAACAGGGTCAGGAGCGGTGAGACCGGGGACCGGGTAAGTCCCCAAATGTTGCTAATGTAGCTATGGCAGCAAATGCTAATGGTTATACTGGATCAACTGCTGGATACACTGAGTCAACTAACTCCGTAAGGAGGAATGGAATGAACATGGTTCTACTGGTCCCGCTGGGCCAGGGATGGTAGTTGGTGCCGCTAAAGCTGCTACTCCTACTGTAGTGGTTTCCAACCACGGGTAAACTACAACCACATAACCAACACCAGTATCGGTAGCTATTTCTGGAACAACCCCAGAGTCTACTGGAGGAATAGATCCAAGTTACTATGTTGTCTACGATCTGGATGCAATCGGTGCTCATAGCTCCACCCCCGGTGTTACGAACCAAATCTTCTGAGACCCTGAGACATTGCTTTAGGTATTCTCCGCCCTAGGCTTCCGCCTACGGTGGGACCCATAGTATGTTGGCACAACCTACGGCTACAACGGCAGACGATACTAGGTAGACTTTCTGCCGATCTTATATCAACAAGCCCAAGATCCCCACCCCTCATACCCGGTTAGTAGAGGTTTCGGTACAGTTGCTACAATAGCAGTTCTTGAGAGTACTAGTGGCAAAAGGTTCGTAATCAGATATGGCCGTAGGAGTCCCCAAGGTAGCTAGCCGCTGCTGTATGAGATGTTTCGAAAAGCTAAAGCTTTATAGCTGCAGGTAATACATATTCTCGCTAATACCCCACAGGAACTGCATCAAGCTTTTATAGTTTCATAGTCTTACTATGGCTACCGATTCACCAATGGGTTCAACCCAATACCAGAGAGAGACCAGAAAATACAGAAGATTCTTCTGCCTATCTCTCTGCCACCGGAGGTATTCTAGCTTATCTTGATATTATCCAGTTCCAACGAGCTATAGTGCTGTTACAGATGCGGGAGCAGGTTTATTGTCGTAGCATCTCAGTTTCCGTGGGTTCACTGGTGTTTCTTTCTTTTTAGTTGCCATAGGGAGCAGAGCATATGATAAGAGATTGGGTCGGTACAGTGCTATATGGTGATAACTAACGATATATGGCTTATCATCCGATCTTGTAAAATCAAGAAGTACTAAGTGTTCGAGGAGCTAATGAGACCGGGGATAGAGAGGCCTGGGAAGTGGGGAGATCCCTATATTTGGTGGTTTCTAACGATATTTGGATGTGACTTTCTAGTACTGAAGTTAGCAGCTACCGCCTACGGTGGTATGAGGTATGTTTCGATGAGTATAGCTGTAGTACGTAGTTTATTAGTGGTTTTCCAACCATTTCCCGAGTATTATGATTGAAGTTGGAGCATCTCGACCGCGGGTGGGATCATGAGGAAAAGGCTTCATCGAAGCCGGGCTCCCATAGTTGTATACTCTGATTTGGTCCCATATAGTCTCTACGATATCCTATTGATGTTTCTTCTATGGTTGGTGGTAAATCCCAGTCCTGCTGGGCCAGGGATGGTATAGTAGAGGTGGTGGAACACCCATAGAGAGACTCATAGTTGTATAAGCAGTAGAACCCAAAATCTTGGAATGTAACTGCTGTGGGAGGGTAGGAGTAAGAGGAGGAATATGGTGTTAACCGGAGTACCGGTGTTTCGGAAAAGCCTCCTGAGGAAACTAAGGAAATAGGGAATATTGAGCGGGAATCGACCAGATATGGTTCTAGATATCATTAGTACCGGCCCGGTCAGTTAGTGTTTTACGGAGTTTATCCATGATTCCGGTCCCGAAGGCCTCTTATTCCGCTTCCGCCTTGTTCCCTTGCCAGCAACACTATATAGATAGAGTACCCGGCAGTCCCCGAAAGAGCATCACTCACCTACTCACCATGCTCCAGCTGTTCAGTTGAGAGCAAATACCTAGTCGCCTCCCCGGAGTCAGTCAATGAGACTGGTCTTCCCTTTGTAGTGGGTGAGGAGCTCTATAGTCCAGGTGCACTTCTTCAATTCCCAGTCTTTCTTTCTAATTAGAGCTGTAGATCTGGTGTTGTAGTTCTTGTTATCCATATGCGATCAAGGGCTTTCTACGATATCTAGTCTACGGCGCAACATCGGAAGATCATCCGTAAGCTTCAACTATGATTATCGAATACCCACTAACAACATCGGAAAGAAAAGACAAATAGCATAGCTGCATATGAGCATACCTCCGGTATGGTAGATCTGGTGAGAATCTTGGATTACTAGTATTTCCTGATCTTAGTCTTTACAGGATGGGTAGGGTCTAGCTCATACTATGTATGTTGGTTGGTGATTGATCGTAGATCATCAGATCAGATACCGTAGCGGGTAGTTCTTTGATTCGGGAATTCCAACGTCTGAAGCTAAAGCTTTTAATGCCCGAACTATGTATGATATTATTGTTATTGGTACCGTTGCTTATGTTCCAGCAGTTATTCATTGTGTAATATCTATAGCTAGAGGTTCTCCGGTCTTATGAACCGATATTATGGTTTTTCCAGCATCTATGTTTACTCGGTACCATGTACATGGTCCGGCTAAACCAATAGATGAAAGAACTGCATAAACATCCGGTGGACGACCACACTATACCTAAATTCCTCACTCCTCACCAACAAAAAGAAGTAGCACAGCTAAAGCTAGAGCTATTGGTAGAAATTCTCTTAGTCCGGATAGGATCCTAGTCTTCCTTCTGATGATCTCGTTGATACTGCTTGTATTCTACTAGAGGAATCTACCAGGGAGTTTCTTTCGGTGTGCTTTCCTCGCCCTCCGGTGATCCCATCTCCATAGTAGGCCTCATTCATCTACGGAGATTCAGTCTTGGTCTCGTGTTCCCACCCCTCCTCCACTTCTATAGCTATGTGGTTTTATGCAGTTATAGCTTTTCTTTGGTTTTATTCCGTCGATTAGGGATCGGCTTACGGAGTCAGAGTCTTCCTATGCATGGGAGTTGGGGGACCTTTATGAATCAGTAGTTGGACCTTTCGACAGTGAGGAACTATTCGTTGTGGCTATAAATTCCTGTACTAAGAAAGCGCTCTTAGTTCAGTTCGGCAGAGCATGGGTCTCCAAAACCCAATGCCGTAGGTTCAAATCCTACAGAGCGTGATTCCATTCTTGTTCACTATCGGCGCTGACCCTCTTATGAATATTTCATTTCACCAGATGCAGTGAGTCGTATGGAGCTGACACGTTAGGCAGATGCTCAGAGCGCTCTTTGACAAGAACCTGGGAAATTGGTCATCGATCCATTGCTCCTCTAAACCGAAAGGGCATTTGATCCTCTTCTTGTTTCTAATATTGGTTTGCTCAATCTTATGATTTTCGGGCCAGGTGATACGGCCTGGACGTAGAGCACAAAGACCCAGAGATGTTTCGATAAATTCTAATTCATCTATGATCATGTGGAGAGTTGCCTATCTTCTTTCTTATCCTTTCCCTTTCATTCCCTCTCCCCCGGAAGTGATTGGATAATTTACCGTAGTACTAAATCGAGGAAAAGGAAGATCATATATCTCGGGGGAACACAGATCTAAATTAGATCTGAAACACTGGGCCCCTCCCAGTATAAATTCAAGGAGCTTGGGGTCCTCTTAGCAGAGTCCTCTTCCGAGATAGAGCAAGTACGACCGGAGCTGGCGGGATCGGCTTCGTAATAGGACTAGTGCTGGAAAGATCGAGATCAACGAATCAGGTATGAACAACCCTGCGAACTACTTGAATACGGTAGCTAGGGAACCACCGTTGGAGAGTACGCGGGAATAATGGTATGAGAGTAGGCGGTCAAAAACCAATAGAATAAATTGTTGAACTTTTCCGGGTTTTATAAGTGCTAAAGCCTCCGGATCTGATGTACCTTTCTAGGACCCAACGCCTAGGAGTATTGGTTTCTTGTTCCCGCCGGATATCTATGCGACTGGGTTGTATTTCTGCTTCTCGTTACACTTCGGCTCTTAACCGGTTAGCTCAATCATTGGATTGATAGCTTTTTTCTACACCGGATATTAGTTCAACCGTTTATTCGATGATTCTATTATGGGCTTCACATCATTGGACATGGGGCCATGGACCAAACCTATAAAAGATACGCAGGAACCGTGGGCTTCAAATCAAACCGGTCCCTATAGCAATAGTTAGATGGCTAAACCTGGTATAGGTATCGGCTCAGGGCCAGTTTGGAGATCTATAGTAATCAGCAGAAGCAGGATTATGATGGGAAGCCCACCGGTGAGTTATCTGATGCTAAGGGCCCACTATGTTTCTAAAATGCGCCGATAGTTTATTACTGATTGAGAAATGGGAGTCGATCTTTCCTTGATGTATGTTTGCGCTAGTCCACCATGGGTGGGCGTAAGCCAGTAAACAAGGAAACAAAGATAGTTCGAAATGGATGCTCTGCCAGATGAAGTAGTTTATGGATCTGGAGTCAGAGAGTATGCAGGTTATGTGGTTGTTATCGATTCTTTAGTAGCCAAGCCAATGCTAGCAGTAAATGTGCATCTTCGCCATATAGCGAAACAAGAGTCAACTAGGAGGCTACGCCATCCATGGATTCAGCAAAATAACCTACAGTCTCTACTGCATATGCCGGAGTTTCTTCTTTTAGTACCGGATCGACATCATTCCGAGCTATAGCTTGAAAGCTACTAGTAGCTCCAGGAACAACAATATATCGGGTTGCAGCCATCATTGGTACGACATCTCCAGCCTTTTGAGCTTAGGATTAGGGATTCAGTAGCGTAACTAGCAGCATAGGAGAACAACCACCGAGCCAAAGCTTTCAATATCCGGCCGCTTAGGTCGAATCTCCAGCCAGGGTAGCTACTCATATCACGTGCTAGATTTCTCATTCCCATACCAGTACTACTGGATAATATAGCAATGGAGAATATAGGTATGAATTAGTATTGATTTGGCATGATTTAGCATCGGAGACTTATGGCTCTGCTTATGGTTCTACCACTGTGACTGCAGTTGATATTATATGGTGTAAGACCACCATACTATAGTTGGTAATATATCAAGTGAAAAAGTAAGAAAAAGAATACTTTCCGACCTACTCTTCGTTTCTACTTATTGGCTCGTTTGCGCCCCAAGGTATCAGTACGACTGATATTCTGTTGTCTTGGCTACTAATGCATCTTCCTACGTATTCAACAACATATAAAGCATATGCTCTAGCTCTGGGATTTGACCCAGTTTTGGGTGCCGAAGGAACGGAAAGGAGCTTCCGGTCTTAATCGAAATAGGGGAGCTCGCCGCCTACGGTGGGACCCATAGTATGTTGGCACAACCTACGGCTACAACAGAGTCTCTACCATACTACTACACCATACCATTTGGCTATATCCGCGGCATCCATAGTTGGATCAATTGTAGGAGCGGGAATGAACATCAATACAGAGTATGCCGAACCCCATACCAGGGAAGGAGTTGTATCGAGAACTGGTGGGCCCGCCTACGGCTTAAATAAGTGCACCAAATGTGCATGCATATACAGTTGGGCGTAGCACAAGATACCTACTTAGAAGAAAATCTCTTTGACCGATATGGTTTGGGCGCAGGACTATCTGCAATCGTATCGTTTTCTAGAAGCAACTGGCTGGGAAGAGTTCTGAAAGGCTTTGGTATTGGCAACCGGCAGGTCCCCAAAGCCGTACATCGAGAAAGAAATAACGGTTTTATTCTGTTTTCCGCCTAAGGAACACCAATTTATGAATTTTTTCATGCTTAAGATGTACATCTAGAAATCAATAACGCTTTTATTCTGTTTTCCACATACAAACCACCCGGTTCACCAGGTTCTACCACAGCAGGGCCCAATCATAGTAAAAAGAAGAGTTTGATCCTAGCTCAGAAGGAACGCTAGCTATATGCTTCACACATGCAAGTCGAACGTTGTTTTCGGGGCCTAGCTAAAGGTCGCTTGTCTCGCCCAGGTATAACCTGGTGGTCCGTAGGGCTCCAGGTAAACCTGGGCCAGGTCCATCTTTATTTCGTATCTCCTTCCCATCTCGGGGTGGGCGGTATAAACAGTTGATGTCGGTGGGCCACACCAATCACTCGGAAGTGGGGGCCGACCCACGTGAGCAAAAGAAAGGGAGTATGCGGTATAATAGTGAGAACGAAATACGAAGAGAAAAAACCTAAATCTTCCTACTCTTTAACGGGCCGGAGCATCATCGAAACAATTCCTACTCGACTTCCGGAGAGGAGGGGGCATCTTATTAGTGAAAGCTTAGACCCTCACATAGAGATACAAAGTGATGCCTAACCGTGTAGTTGGCTGGCTGTCTCCAACTTATACCAATCATGGGAGGAGGAATTTGCCGTGTGTGGGCGCTCCCACAAGTTATGCCTTTATAGTACAAGGTGGTCCAGATTCGATTGAAAGCTCTCCAAAGATACCAATGATAGAGGGCCTCATCCCATCCCATTTTAGGAAGCTTGCGATCGCATATTTGATTATATAGGGTCTTCTTTTGAATTCGAGATAATGGGCTCTTAAATGCTCTTTTGTAAATGCAGTGCTTGGGATGATTTTAGGCGCCGCGTATTCTCTTTGGAAGGAACTGCAGCCCAAAGAACAACTACAGAATTGATGGAAAAGGGTAACTGTTTTAGTGGACACGAGCGAAATCTGACTGGTGTTCTAGGAGATCCCCCGGAGCATTTTAAAAGCGAGACGTTATGCAACCGTTGATACGATCAGTGGTACACCGCCGGTACGGTAGATCGGTTTGAAATGACTTGAGGCCCAGGTAAACCTGGTTGAATGAATTCCCCAGGATGTAGACCAATCTTTGATTGGGCGGGAGTTAATAAAAGGGAACGAGAAGCTCCGCTTTGAGTGGTATCTCTCTTTCCTTTCTCGCCAGCTAGGTCAGATTGGAGCAACATTGTATGAGAACATATTACCCATATTTGGGTACTTACCAACCCTGGTGAACCGTCATAATTAGTGAACAAGTGTAAGCTTCGCTGCCCGACAATATGGAGTACTAACCACACCGAGGGACATGCCCTAAAGTGAAGGACGGGAACGAGCGGCCCGTGTTCCAACCTTGCACCGACCATCCAATGGACCATGGACTAAACGGACACTTCCTGAAAGTTGAAACGGTCCATTGAGGCCTGGATATTGGCACATGTTCACGTACGGGACTGCGCGTTGGTATGCCTTTTACTTATTAGCCTCAGTTTGGGCCTCATATTTCTCCTATACACCATGTTCGTATGGTGGCGCGATGTTCTACGTGAATCTACGTTGGAAGGACATCATACCAAAGTCGTACAATTAGGACTTCGATATGGTTTTATTCTGTTTATCGTATCAGAGGTTATGTTCTTTTTTGCTCTTTTTTGGGCTTCTTCTCATTCTTCTTTGGAACCTACGGTAGAGATCGGAGGTATTTTTCCCCCAAAAGGGATTGGGGTTTTAGATCCTCGGGAAATCCCTTTTCTTAATACCCTTATTCCTCCTTCATCCGGATCTGCCGATATAGATAAAACACACTCTTGGGCTTCGCCTCTGGTCCCAATTTGCCTCCTTTGGCTTCAATAACATACCGCGGAGAGTATACTATGTATGTCCAGGCACTTGCATCTCCATTTCGTTGTCTTATCCAAATCGATCTGGTTGGGATCAGATGTGTAAGATATTCCTGGGAGGTCCGAACCGAGTTCTGTTGCGCGGATGAGTTGTGGAATTTCTGCCGGAATGATAAGCTTTTTTCCATTAGAGGTGTGGATGTGAGACCAAAGTAGGGGCAGCTAACTGTGTAGATAGATAGGACGAGATGGTCGGCCGACCATGGAGGAGCTCTCCTGACTTGCACGATAACACAAAACCTACAGCCATACTGCCTTTTGTTCTCGTTGTGGCCTTTACCTTCGCATCGTCCGCTCGGATACTACGAGGAATCGTAGGCGCCCACCAAACTCGATCTCATTTGTTACCCTTCGGAGCGGAAGAGAACTGGGAATTGTCTGGCATAAGGATTAGGGATAGCAGCTGGCTACGCGGTGATTAGCGAAAGCGGGTTGAACGGTGAGAGGGTCCTAGACGGGGTCGGGGAAACCCTTGACTCGTGTGAGTTCCTCACTGCTCTGACCCGCTCCCAGATATGGCCCCAGCTTTCATCTTTAACTAGAGCCCTCCGCTCATGCTCTTTTTTATCCAAATTCAGTCGTGGTTTTTTCTGCCAGGATTGGCTTCATCCTTGAGGAATAGTAGAATAATCATGAGCGCCATAGGAACGTCCGAGGAACCAAATGTCGTAGATCTCAGTCCAGACCGCCCAATCCCATTAGTTTACTCTTCCGGTGTAGCTTATATTGAACCCTATGTCTGCTCCTACAATCAAATCATTCCTACGCTTTCCCCCGTGGTCTCCTGCTGCTTATTCTCCACCCTTTACCGGTACTACTGGGTTGGTGTTGTTAATTGATCACTTCTTATCCTTATTTATATACCTGGTACGGATGATCTATTTATTCTTATTGCATTCCCTAGGTAGCTTCGATCGTATCTCCCGAACAAGAACTCGTATAGGGATGAATTAATGAATGACCATAGTACCACTGACTAATCGATCCAAACCACTACTAATCCAATTTCGGCTACCGCCTACCCCGTGTCCTTAGATAATAACCAAATCCCCGGAGATATATAACTATGAAAATCATAAGACTTGGTGTAAGCTATAGCTTCATAATATATCGGATGTATACATTGACGGAGTCCTCGAAACCAGTTTCATAGTGAACCCGTAGCCAATACAAGAAAAGATCCCGATACAGTACCTACTCATAAACAATGGGAACACCTACGACAACATATGGCTGGATGCTACGATCCTAACCGCTACCGGACATATGAGGAGTTGAAGCCCTTCCAGATACCATTCCAGACAATCCATCTCATCCTTATTATCTCGATACCATCACTTATTCAGTAGAGCTTCGGATCCATATTGATTGGTGCTACCGGCCCAAATAAAGCTACTACTTAAAGATCTCGTGCATGTCGTTGGAGACCGATGGTTGTATGACCGCGAAGCTATAGGAACTGGCTATGGTGAATCATCGGAATGAGAAGATATGGTGGGATGGGAAGAAGGTGGTGAACCAACCCCGGCCCCTCCCAAACAGCCTACTTGCATATGAGACGCCAAGATCCTCTTCCTTGAGTTACAACTCCAACAAGGTGCGTAGCAAAGCGGGCCAGATGGAATAATAAAAATAACCGGAGTAGCCATGGCCGGCCCAAAAAAAGAGGAAATATGATCAAAGCCTCTGATGGATAATCCAAGGTTCCCGGCACTCCTACCACTTGCAAGTGAAGCTGGTGTTTCCATCGTTAGTTACCTTGGTCCTGATAACCTTGTATCTCCAGTTACCGATATTTCCTTCAGTTTTTATGCAGCTATTCTGATTATGATTATGATTATAGGAGCTCTCTGCCCTCGGTATTCTCTTACGATTATATAGCTATTATAAATATTTCCACAGAAATGATTGCTGATTCCACAATGTTCTTTCATATGTCTCCCAGTTCTATCCCGAGGTCTATAAAGAGATGACTTCACAGCATTACCCGTTCAATCAGTATTGAACACCTATCCTCAAAGCTTGGGCCGCCAGGTTTACCTGGAGAAGGTATCCAATGCCAAAAAAGACAAGGAATCCCCCGAGTAACCACCACTGGCTAACTCATCAAAAATAGTAAACCTAAGTCCCCAGCTCGGGAAATATAGTTGAATCCCTGGTAACTCTTGGAAGAACATCAGTATGATATTTGGGAATGGGAGAGGTAGGAAGGTTGTACCAGCGTTAGGAACTATAGTAGCATCATATGCGGCTACTGCTATCTATGGTTGGAAAACAACCATTCTACCGGACAGGAGAAGCAGTCCTCCCAAGAATGCCGGATATATCCTCCAAACCCATGAGTCCAGGTTGAAGCTTGCTGCCCTTTCCAGAACACACGGTTGCTTACAGTCTCAATACCATCTGATTGATATTAATACCGAAGACCCTCTCCCGAAATTTGTTGGAAGATCCTCATGTCGAAGACACGGGGACACGACGCACCGCTAACAACATCCTTACTAGCGAATCACAGTACTAGCCAATATCGAAAGCAGTTGCAGGGAACTGGGTTGTTGTTTCTACTGATTATGGTATCGTTTCAGCTACTATTAGTAAACCATCGATAAGAACCAATCACAGAAACAGCTATGAGCTAACTCCCCCCTTCCCTACAGCCTAGCCTAGAGTTGCTTCGGTCCGACATAGCAGTTTAACTAGCTTCGCCATAGCTGCCTTTATGGTTGTTGCGCTGTCAATGGGTGCCGGCAGTCATTGAATGACTAATATTGGAATGGAGGTAGATCCACTGGTGTGCCCAGTGTTGTTAATGATGTTACTAGTAGGTGTCCCACCGGGGGAATACGATACTTAGAGAGATCTCGAATCAAACATTTCCGCTGCCTATTACAGGCCTCAACTTTTTGATAGTTTACGGATCTGGCCCTCCGCCCTAGCCAAAGCTAGTACTAATCATAATTAGCGGTAAAACAGCTGCATCCATCGCGGAGTACTGAGGATATTTAGCTGTAGTAGATTCTACAACTGATGTATATTCTCCAACTATAGGTATCGGATGATCATTCCTACTACGACAACCCCAATGGAGGATCTGCTCTGCTTGAGTTTATCTGCGGTCCTAAGGCAGCTTGATTGCTTGTATATGCCGCCCATTCCATACCATATGGCATGGTAAAGCAGTAAGAAGAAACCTAGTAGAGGACCTACAATACCTTGCATTAGCTCCTACTCATGGTGCTCCGACTACTACTCTTACTATTCCTAGTAAATCCACCTGGTGATATGTCCTTGGGACTTCGAATCATAAAGCTTCTGCCACTTCAGGCATCCGGAGATGAATAAAAGCTGGTATGCATTTGAATCAAGTACTGAAAAAAACGCCGAGTTTGGTGTATTACGACTTGGTGGTAGGACCGGATGGAGCGAAGCTACGCTGTATGAACTGCTCCGATACTGAACATAAACCTACACTAGCCCAACGCCACCCGACGGAAGAAAACCCAACTAAGATTGCAGCAAATACTGCCAATATGGAGTAGAAGTGATCTTTTATTTCCCCATAGCTCTGTGAATCGTTCCGCATATGATACTTCATCATATACCGGCCATATCATAATACCCGGATGTTGTTTCTACTTCTTCTGGAGATATTAATTTTAATTAATATATTACCTCAATTTATACAATATCTGCTACCTATAGCTATAGGGCAACCTCCGGCGAATAACCTACAGCAGCTACTAATGCTTGCAAACTACTAGCCATTGAGAATCCGTAATAACTGCTCCTGTAGCGGTCTAGAATTGAATACGGTAATACAAATGGTACTACGATAGCAGATACACACCCAGGTGGGACCTGGTGGAACAAGTGTTCTCCAGGGTATTTTATAGTAGTATCTGGCTCATATGAGTCTAAGCTATTCCTCTAGTATTCTGCAACTGTATTCGATTCTCCGACGTAGGAAGTTTCCCAACCGAACTGCATAATAGAAAGGCAGAAGCCTGGGAATTCTCAGATCTGGACGATGTCTTCTCAAGGTAGTTAGCTATAGTTTCTCAGTTTCTGATGTTACATCTGGTATAGTTTATACCATAGCTATGGATATAGCATCCTATTCAGTACTACCATAATAAGCATCTGGCCCGGAAGTTCTCAAACGCAAAAAAACGGAAAAGATAGGAACCATAGATACAGAATAATCATATTATCCATCCGCAGCACCAATCCTGAACCATATTGATATTCTATTCTCTACCCCGGGAGAACACTGGAAAGAGGGCTTTGCCCGGGTTTGAACTCCAGAAGAAGGGGGACTCGGAAGATCTGATGGACCAGTAGTCCTAAATGCTCTCAATGGCGTTACGGAGTCTGGAAATAGGCGCCATAGTAGTAGAAGAAACTACAGTAGTCGAATATTCATCAATTGCTGCTATAGTCATAGCCTAGTAGGCTTCTTATTTTCATATTGGTCTAGCATCACCGGAAGTCCGGATATGTCGACTAATTCAACTAGCACGGAGAGATAATCCGATCACTCATCCAATATAACAAGGGACTAACCGGAACTGCACGCTTCATGGGTAGCTGCCGGAGATCTACTTGATTTGCTACCGATACTGGGAACAGAGATGTAGCAGGGAACCTGCGGCCATAGCTCCACTCAATAGCATCACTTCTAACAGTAGATTCTCCGAAAACAGCAAATTCATATTCTGCTATAGCACGAGACCCATTGACATGGATCAACCATCAAGCTATTCTTCAGATGATATTTCGGATCTATTTCCTGCGTTACCGGAGCGAAAGCGACTAACCAGCTGCTTCTTCTCTTCTCCGGATGTAGCCGAAGGCGGCTACTTCTTCTTTCGTTGTCGGACCATTTCCAGATACCATATTCCCTGCCTTCGACAAGCCCAAGAGTTTATGGTGTAGCATTTGATGCGGAAGTACCAGGTACAATAAATAATGAAAGAGAACTCAACGATTTCAGCACCAATTTCCTTTCTTCCATCGCTAGATCCAAGCAGTTGCTTTGAATCGGATGTGAGGGATGGGGAGGGGTTGCACCATGGGAAACCAAGAAAGCACCAAGGGGTCCCACCCCGAAGATATCTTGTATAAAGATGGAGTATATTTACCAAAGGAAAAGGGGAGTTGAAAATCAGCAGAGATCCGGGGATTTCCGAATAGGGCAATCGCTAAGAAAAAGTCCAATCGATAAGGTGCATGATTCTAGTACCAATTTCGGTAGAAATACCATACCATCGGTAACTCGTAAGCACCAGAATTCCCCAAAGGGGTAGTCATATATATGTGTCACCCAAGATCATAAAACATTCCTCATATCAGAACCCAAGCAAAGATATTGGTTTCATAATAATTTCAATATATGATATCCTTTGTAAAATAAATCATGTTTATATTCATTTAATCAATTCATTATAGTATAACTCAAGCAACTAAATGGTTTTCATAATCATTTAATAAATTTATAAAAGCATAAATCATGGAAGTGTAGTGAGTTATATATATATAATATCATCATAAAAATAAACCATTAAAAAATTTATACTGATGTTATCATTGTATCATATCCCCATTGAAGATTAAGTATCATCTAAGGATGTTACAATAGGTAGAAGACAATTATTAAAGATCACCCGATACATTTTTTTAGGAAAATAATCTTATGAACTTAAAATAACTAATTTAAAATCTATTTTTTTCAAAATATTGAAAAAAAAAATTATTTGAAAATAACATTATAGACTTTTAAATTATTCCTTAAATAATTTATTGGCCATGATAGTGTATAATACCGTTCATTTCATACATGTTGAAAAGAATATTCTATTCAAATTTTTGATAAAAAAATCAAAAGTGATTTTTATTGTAAAAAATTAAGGGATTAATTTTAAATTTTTTTAAAAAATACACAATAGAAAAAAATGTATTTAAAAATTCATTATAGAATATTAAAATAATTATTAAAAATATTTTTTCAATACATGGACATAGGAGGAATTGGATTTTAGACCGAATAGAGTAATACAAGCGGTTTTCCCTAAAAAAATAATTTTTTTAATATAGAGTACATAAAGAGAGGAATATATATGGAATCATTTATTTTAAGGGAATATCTAGAGGAAGATAAAATTAATGAGTTTCATGAGTTGAATATTATATAATTTAATCATTGTAATTATAATAAAAGACAATCTCGATAAAACTAGGATTGTATCCAAAACCATTACCAATTTGTAAACTTTTGAATCATAAAATCCATGAGATAATAATCAGTTTATGAATATATATATCTTATATTTTTCATTATAATAATAAAAAATGTCATTGATGGGAAGAATATACACCAAAAAATGAAACTAATTATGAATATGAAATGTGACCAATGAAAATAAAAGTGAGACAAAAATTCATTAACACTATGTAAACTATTTAATAATAATGACGGTTAAAGAATAAATTAAAATTATACATTAAATATCATGAATCTATGTATAAAAATTATATATCATTTTAATGGTGTGTTTATACACAACACAAAATAAATGAGTGGTGAATTGGCATATGTCTCTTAGAAATAAAATAGAGTAGAAATCTATAACCTTAAGTCTTGATGTCATTCAAACATATTTGATCCTCCTTTATAATAAATATAGAATTATTATAACTATCTAAAAGATAAATAATTATATTTATCATACCATATATTATTTACATAAGAACATTTATTACCATTTTATTAACAATTACTTGTAAAAATCATGTTTTGGGTAATAATAAATTCAATTTTATTGTATGTTTTGATTTGGAATTTTTTGTACATTTAATTTTATCATGGTTACATCATATAAATAATAATAAATAATATATAAAAATAATAATTATTCATTATTTATTTATTTTTCGTAATCCATTAATATTAGAGATAGAAAATGAACAACACCATTCCTAGAGAGGGTATACTATATGTTTGCAAGAACACTATTTCCATTTTCTCAATGGATGAAATAAAAAAAGTTAATTAATATATTAGATTTTAAAAATAATTTATATTTCATATATATCAAATTTTTTCATCAAAATATTTTTTATTACCTTCCACTTAAAATGCAATTGAATAACGAATCTCATCGCTTTGTGAGGTGGTAGTTCTTCGTACACACAAGCGATGATATCGTATTTACACATAATGGAAAATAAGAACGAATTGGGTGGAATTAAAATTCTAGTATAATAACAATTTTATAAATATAATATATATATATTAAATATATATATATATATATATGATAAGGTTTGATGGAAAACAAATTTCATTGGTCCTTGAGATGGTAGACCACCGTACACACGATTGATGTTTTTTCCCACTTCACAGAGGAGAAGATAGATGTAGATCATAAAATTATCATAATAAAATATTAGTATATGGTATATAATTTGGTTGTTATATCATCATGGATTACCCATATTTTAAGGAGTTAGAGGATGAAATAATATGAAACTGCATGGTTAAGGACTATGCCTCTTCTCAGGAATCCCCCTTTTGGTTTATAATAAATCATTATTTGGAGGTTTTACTAAACAAATATAGGAATCTAGGATAATAAGAGGGAATTAATGAGATTATTTGTGTCTTTTTTTGAAAAAAGGTTTTGGAAGTTTTAATAGGAGAAAAAAAGGGGTGGCCTTTTATAAGCGTGGGAGAGGACTCACTTGGAATTTTTGAAATGAAATGATGTACCCATGTTTTAAACATGAAAAATGGTCCCAAAATAGATTATTAAAGAATCATAATTGATATATGGTAAAAATATTTCCATAAAATGATATTTTGACTGGTTTTAGGTCATTTTTTATCTTTTTATTATAAATCTTAGTAGTCATGTTTGAACCTTAACCATAATATTAAATTTTTACCTTATTTACCACTCACTTTGACCAAATATTTAGTTTAAATTATTATATAATTTTAATTAATACTATTAAAAATATTCATTATATCTTTCCAAATTCCTTACATAGATGTATCAAAGAAATATTTTATAACTAAACCTAAAAACATGAAGATAAGGGGGTTTACAAAAAAATTATCATATGTATAGAATTTTTTATTATTAAATATCAATATAATATTTATCAAAGTTACCTAAATTTGATTAATAAATATATATTGGAACTAATGTTACATTGTAATCCATATGAAAATAAAATGGAACTTGTAAATTCTTTAAATATAATTTTAGTTTTTAAGAAAAATCTTTATTTTTTACAATTCATCAAAAAATTAGAATTTTCTAAAAAAATTTAAACATTTACCCAAAGATAATTAGGAAATATATATTTCATTTTTTTTTTATTTTTTTAAATATTTTTTCTAAAATTATAGAACATTATATTAAATAATGTTATGAAAAAAGTAGACAATATCATTTTTTATAAGAAATATAATTTAAAAGTATATATTTTCTTTAATAATGATCAGGATCTCTTTTATATATATGTTTTATTTATATAAAATATTTATAAATAATTGGAAAAATATTTTTATTCCAATTATTACCGCCAATTTTAATAGACAGGTCATAACTACTGTGTTTAAATAAAAATATTAATATTATATCATGGTTCGTTAAAACATGGTGTTTCCAATAACCCATATTGTCAAAGAAGCTAAATTTATTTGAAAAAAATCACAAAATGTTAAGATTTTACAGAACAATTCATGAATATCCATCCTTAATAACCCATGGTAAATAGTCTGAGCAATAATACATTAAACTATAATAGGAGAATTTATGAGCAATTAGACCTTAACCTATATCAAGAGAAGGTGTGATCTTTAAGACATTAAACTACTAAAATATAAAGTCTAAGGTATAAAATCATAATCTCTTTCAAAATAAGGTATAATCAATATGAACATAAACTAAAACAAAAGAAGGTCTGAGATACATGAACCAAAAATATTGTAAAAGAAAGATGTTGGAAATTTAAAAAAAACCACATTTGAGCAACCATTAGTGAATAAATATTCAAATTGAATGAGAATTAAAGACAAGCCATATTAAAAATCTAAAAAGTCTAACATGGGAAAAAGATGATTCTCTGCTCATTGGACAAACACCCAGGGTGATGTAGGAAAATTTGGGCAATCATAAACTAGAAAGGAGTAAAACTTGTCAGGATTAAAACTCATAATTAGAATCCTACACAATAGTGGAGTCCATGCCTACTATGTAACACCCTGAGATTTTATGAGATTTATTATTTTTAATTTATTTCATATCTTCTGTTGTACGCTACACCAAGATTATCTTTCACTATACACAAGATAGTATTAGCTTGCAGTATACGCAACACTATTCTGGGATCGTGTTACACACAATTTTAAGTTCGTTTGATAGTAGTTATTCTACGCAACATTGAGTGTTTATATATATATATATTCAATGTATAAATGAAATATGGTTGGATTCTGTTATACACAACAACAAAGGAGTCTTTCACTACATGCAACCCTGACATGGATTACATTACACACAATCGCGACCTTCCATGATAGCGTGTGTTGTACGCAATACCGAGTTTCACTAAACAACGACATGTTATTAAAATATTATATAAACTAGCCGTTATGAATAGTAATACCCACTTTTTGAAATTTTATAAATTTTATCTTTCAAAATGGACTTCATTTTTAGATTCTGAATATTGAAATTATCCCAGGGTAAATTTTTGGTATTTGTCTAAAAACTTTCAATTTTTGATGAATAGCAAAAACACTGAGTTACTATTTAAAAACAGATTTTTATTTAAATAATTATTTATTTTATTTAAATTTATTTTAGGTCAAAATTGATACATAATACCTATATAAGTTCATTGTAATTCAGTGGAGTCATTTTATTATAATTTTAGATATATAAAAAGTTTATTGAACTTTTCACCGTCTTTGAACCACCTCCTAAGAGAATTTGAAAATTCACATAAAGCTTAATTTTACCGTTTCTGTGAGTGGAATTCTGAAAATCCGAGAGACATAGTTAATATCAAGGAGTAAAATGTGGTTAAATAAGATAAAAATAATTTTTGGTGAATAGTAACTTTTTATTTTTTTTTACCGCGGTTAAAAGTAAACAGGGTAATTAAAAGTAAAAATGATATTATTATTACACTAAAACATGTTATAATTATATTGGATAAGTATAATTAGACCAAAAACAACCTTAGAAATATAATATTATCATTTAGGTCCACTTGTATTAGATTAGGACATTTATTATTATTTTATTTTAAAAAGAGTTAAAATAGTTAAAATAAAGTTTGATAACTAAAACATTTTTAATATAGGGTTATACATAAGATGAATTCAACTATAAATATTAATTATAAATATAAAAAGATTTTCTACCTAATGATATTTTATTTATAATTTTTATACATTAAATAATTTAATTTATTTATGACACAATGGTGATACAGTAATTACCTAAATAATGAAATATTAAAATAATTTATATTATAAATACTCAAATAAATGTAATTTGAGACTTTTTATGAATTACACTACTTTTATAGGTTAATATGACATGTTAGTATTGATTTAATTAAATATTTTCGAACTAATCATGCTGATATGATTTTTAAAAAAATTAATTACCAAATAGTGTCAAAATTGACATAAAATAGTTTTTAAAACAAATATTTTATTATTAATTGTTATAATATTCATAAAAATATAAGGATATAAAAAATTACTTATATAAGGTTATATATATTAATAATGAACCACTTGGGGTAATTTTGGATTGTTATAGTAAGTTTACTAACCATATAGTGTAAGAAAATAATAAGACACGGTAAAAGTTAAATTATTTAACTTAGAGTTAAATCTAAAAGATAAGGTTAAAATAGTAACCTAACCATGTCTAAAACCTATTTATTGAGATTATTTAGACCCATACACCTTTATCTTAGAAATAAATCAATTTGGAGCTATTATAATCCATATATGAATTTATTATAAAATAACATTTTATGTTTTTCCAAAGGTGCCCCTCTCCTCCCTTATTAAAAGGGCACCCTTCCCTCTTCTCTTCAAACCCTTTTGAGCCTTGAATCTCGGCCGAACCCTGAACATTTGTCTTTTCCACTTCCATTGAAACAATTTGGATGTTCTGGTATTCTCAAAAGACCAACTGTACTTCCTTAAGAGGAAGGTTAAAGGAGGTGCGTCGAAGAAGAGGTAATCTTTTCTTCCGATTCTCTCAAGTTTCTTTCTTCTTCTACTTCCTCTTCTTTATTTGTTTCATTATGAAGTAATAACATAATTATCACTCATATAATGACATGTTATTATAAATATGAAGCAACCGTATTTCATCTTCAATCTATCCTATGGAAAACGAAATCACCGCGCGTGCGTACGTATGGAATTCCGTCTCCACGCCGTGGTGTAATCTGTTTTCGACCACCACCTTACTTGGATGGATATAATGGTGTAAATAATTAACTATATATTATTATTGTAAAGTGATATTGATTCTGAAATATTATACAAACACTTCAATACAATTCCACGATCATGGGAATGATATCATCATTCGTGCGTACATACGGACTACCATCTCCACGGTGCGATGAGATTCATTCTCCATGTTAACCATTCATGAATGATTATAAAGTATATATAATGAATAATAATGAAATATATGACATAATAATTATACTGGAATTATGTATATATATATATATGTATGTATTTCATCTACTTAATTACTTTCAATTCAATAAGGAAACGAAAACAACGTTCATGCGTACGTACGACCTACCGTCTCCATGAACAGTGTATTTAATTCCATTTATCGATATATCATATATATATATATACATGCTGAATATATATTATATATAAATAATGTTTTACATACTGGAATTAAGTAAATCAGGATATAAGTAATAATATTAAGAACAACAAGTCGAATCACGTAGAATAAATGAAACAATTTTACCCAAATCGCTGCTTTTACATCGAATTTACAAAAGAACAGGTAATATAAAGTCATAAGTGAACCATATATTATATCATAAAAATGAATATGTTTCTATAATAAGTCAATGAAATTATTTAAATCATTATACAGGAGGTTCAGATACATACAAAGCATATCAGACATAAGGTAAGGGATAACTATTCCAATCTCGCTCTTATCTGAGATTGTTTATTCGTAAGTATTTACTGGGGTTTTTGTTATCATCAATGTAAATTTTTTCTAAAAATGTTTTCATGTATGTTTAATTTCATTTTTACCCATTTTTTAATTTTACCACATGTTATTAATTTAATCTTACTTTTTTTACCACATGAGGAACTTTTTTACTTTTCCAATAAAAGTACGAGGAGAATGTTATTTTTAACTTATATGGTGTGAACGGATTTTTAAAGTTTCATAACACCTCATTTTCATGAATATTCCTCTACAATATTGCATGATTATTTTCAAAAAAACTATTTTCTTTTAAAATTTCATGGCATTTTGTGAAAAAAAATGATTTTGAAGAAGAAAGGATATTTTCCTCAAGAATTCATTTCAAGTATTTTATCAAAACTCTTTCCAATATAAAATGACATTATTTAATATGTTTATGTCTCAATTATAATGTATCCATTATTTACATGGTTTGATTTTTATTATGATGAAATTATATCTATTTTTTTATAGGGATTATGTTATGATGGCATGATGTTTAAGAATCCCATTCTATTACATGGGCTATGCTATGATGTATGATTTATGATTTTGTGGCACACGAAAGAATGATTTAATTATGAGATGGGTGGGAACTATATCTCCCTCCAATTCATTGGGTAAGGATTTATATCTCATGAGATATACATGGCTGTAACAGTAAGTTTATCCGGTTCAGTGATACAGGACTGGAACAATGAGTCAACTCGATTCAGAAAGGGACTTTTCCCACTAAGATGGTCTTGGTAGCAATGCCTTGGATACTATGGAAATCATATCATGTGCATAATGGTTTTCCAAAATTACATGTTTTATTCCCATGCTATTTTATCATGATTTATGTTGTTTATGATATATGCCTTATGTACTTCCTAGATTTATGTCTTTTCTCAAGATTTGAATGTTTAGATTTTATGTTCAATTTTTTGCATTCAAGTATTTATGGATTGTTTTATGTTCTCTGTGTTTACCCTTACTGATCATTTAAGCTCAACCTTTTTATGTTTTGTTTTCCCTAGGATATAAAGAAAGGGTTTATGTAAGAAAAAAAAAGGGAAGATCTTTATGGGAGATGTTGAAGATATTTTTGCACGGTTAGAAGAATATGTTTCGAGTTTCCAAAGACACACAACTATTATGGAATATGGGCGTCTGTTTTTGTCATGTATTAAGTTTTCTGAAAAAGAAATTTAATGTCCATATACTTCAAGATTTGGGTCTCTACAGTTGGTATCAGAGCGAAGGTTTAGTTAACCTTTGGAAATTAGGATGAAAAAACTTTAGTGAAATCCCTAGAGATATTTCTAAGGTATGTCTAGGGATGTCTCTAAGGTTAAGTATACGTATAGGTTATAGTCCTAGAATTACGGTAACGATATTAGAATTAATCCTAAGATGTTATATATTGAAGGTACTCCCCCTTTATTATGTTGTTTTCCCTAGCATGATTTTTTCTCTCACACTATTCTTTTTGGGTTTTAGAAAATGGATGGAAATAGGAAGATTCACGATAATGGAAGATATGATGGACAATGGAATGATATTATTCATGAGAAACCAAATGAAATGGGATTTGGAAGTCCAAACATCGTTATTATTCCTAATCAGCAATCTCATAATATGATCAATAATCTCAACTTTGGTAAGTTCCCAACTCAGATAATAAGAGAAAGATGGAGTTTCATGATGATCATAGAGGAAGGAAAGTTCAATTTCTCTCATGTAAATCATGTGGGAAGAGGCATCAAGGAGAATGTCTCAAAGGAACTATAAGATGCTTTGGGTGCGGAAAAGAAGGTCACAAATCCAGTAAGTTCAAAGGAAAAGGATTAGTAAACACCATGGATAAGGATAACAGTATTTCTACGACATCAACAATGATTATATTTTTTAAATGTGGAATGTATGGGTATTATGAAAACCAATTCCATATGGAAAAGTCTCATGAAGAGAATGAGCATGGTCATATGGGTAGTATTTATGTTGATGATGATAAAGAGACTACAAATGATATGTGAGATGAAAGAATTGGTAAATATCAGTCAATGGTTTAAGAAGGTAGTGGAATGATTTATGTTTATCAAGAGTTATGTTCTATAAGTAATGGTACTATGGAATAAAGACACATATAAGGATTGTTACACTATTGTTTTTCCTAAAGTATTTGAAAGTATATGTTGAATGGTACCGGTAACCATGAAAGGTTAATTCATATATTTTTGGAAAGTAGATGATATGCGAATAATGAAAGGATAAAGAGATAATGAGATGTTTTATAGTATTGATGAGCTCATGGCTGATATAAGGACAATGTGATATCATGGTTTGAGTATATAGAAATTTTGGGATTTTGGTATGTGGAAAGAGTTAACTTTTGACAGCATTCATGTTTTCACTAAGGTTCAATGGGTATTCATTTTTCAAGAGAATACATGATTAAGGTATTCACATGTTTGGAATGTGACCAACAATATATATATTATATGGGGGATAAATGATGGTATTAACATTCTTGGTTGATGACATTTCTAGTAATCATTTTATTTATACTATAAGATTGGACAGAAGTATTTTCGATAATCTTAAAGTTTGGAATAGATTAAGTTGGACATCAGATAGAATTGTTTAAGGCTAGAACTTTTTTTGATACTATTTCTAGAATGTTATAATAGTGTAGTTTTAGAAAAAGGACAACCCATAGGACGAGCGACAAGCCGTCACGTCGGGCAAGGTTGTGGGAATCGAACCCACAACCGAAGTATGACAGGCCTTTATCGCCTACCACTGGCCTACAGGAAGTCCCTGGTTAGTAGAAACTGGTTTTATTTTATTAAGAATGATGATAAATGAAGTATAAGTCCATTTTAGAACCATATCCGATTAATCTCACCATAGATGGACTTATGTATATAAATTTTGCTAACCCTATGTTTGAGACAGATGGAATGACCTATCATTCTATCGCATGATCTGCTAACACTCTGCGAAAGAAAAATTCAACTTAATTTCTTTAAGAGATGAAGTGGAAATTGTTCGAGACACGAGAAACATTGAGATTGTACCAAAATCAAGTAAGTATTTCTTTTAATTCAAAAATTCTTCAACTTTAGGGAAATTATCTTGAAAACCAAAAATATTATCCTAGTGCTCTCATATCTGATGAATCAGATGGTACCTTAGATCATCACAATTTTATGGCTTTGTGATTGTTGGATTTTTCATAGCCATGTTCTCTACCACTCTCTATCAGAACTTGATGGTTAGATTTCTCTTTCATATCCATATTTTCACCTATGTTCTCCTATGTGGAAAGCCAATGATGAGTTAATTTGGGTAACCGTTATGTTTCATTCTTCATTTTTTAAATTTAAGTTTTATTATTCCTTTTTACGATGTGGTTTTCTATGAAAGAAACTTTCAAGTAGTAAACCATTTATAACTCCGACGAATTTTGAGGGCGAAATTAATTTTAAGGAGGGTAGAATGTAACACCCTGAGATTTTATGAGATTTATTCTTTTTAATTTCTTTCATATCTTCTGTTGTACGCTACACCAAGATTATCTTGTGCTATACGCAAGACCATATTAGCTTGCAGTATACACAACACTATTCTTGGATCATGTTACACACAATTTCAAGTTCATTTGACAGTAGTTATTCTACGCAACATTGAGTGTGTATATATATATATTTAATGTATAAATGAAATATGGTTAGATTCTGTTATACACAACAACAAAGGAGTCTTTCACTACATGCAACCTAGACTTGGCTTACATTACACGCAATCAAGACTATCCACGATAAAGTGTGTTGTACGCAATACCGAGTTTCACTAAACAACGATATGTTATTAAAATATTATATAAAATAGCCGTTATGAATAGTAAAACCCACTTTTTGAAATTTTATAAATTTTATCTTTCAAAATTGACTTCATATTTAGATTCGGAATATTGAAATTATCCTTGGGTGAATTTTTGGTATTTTTCTAAAAACTTTTAATTTTTGATGAATAATGAAAACACTAGGTTACTATTTAAAAACTGAATTTTTATTTAAATAATTATTTATTTTATTTAAATTTATTTTAGGTCAAAATTGATATATAATACTTATATAATTTTAATTCAATTCATTGTAGTCATTTTATAATAATTTTAGATATATAAAAATTTTATTGAACTTTTTCACCATCTTTTACCCACCTCCTAGGAGAATTTGAAAATTTACATAAAACATAATTTTACCGCTTCTATGAGTGGAATTTCAAAAATCTGAGATACATGGTTAATATCAAGTAGTAAAATGTGGTTCAATAAGATAAAAATAATTTGTGATGAATAATAACATTTTACTTTTATTTACCGCGGTTAAAAGTAAATATGGTAATTAAGGGTAAAAATGATATTATTATTACCATAACACATGTTATAATTCTGTTGGATAAGTATAATTCGACCAAAAACAACCTTAAGAATATAATATTATAATTTATGTCCACTTGGATTAGATTAGGACATTTATTATTATTTTATTTAAAAAAGAGTTAAAATAGTTAAAATCAAAGTTTAATAACTAAAACATTTTTAATATAGGGTTATGCATAAGATAAATTCAACTATAAATATTCATTATAAATATAAAAAACTTATTACCTAATGGTATTTTATTTATAATTTTAGACATTAAATAATTTAATTTATTTATGACACAATGGTGATGCAGTAATTACCTAAATAATGAAATATTAAAATAATTGATATTATAAATACCCAAATAAATGTAATCTGAGACTTTTAATGAATTAAACTAATTTTATAGGTTAATATGACATGTTATTATTGATTTAATTAAATTTCTTTGAACTAATCATGCTGATATAATTTTCACCAAAATAAGTTACCAAATAGTGTAAAAATTGACATAAAATAGTTTTTAAAACAAATATTATATTATTAATTGTTATAATATTATTAAAATATAAGGTTCGGAAACATGAATTATATGAGGTTATATATATTAATAATTAACCACTTGGGTTTCTTTTGGCTTGTTATAGTAAGTTTATAAACCATATAGTGTAAGAAAACAAGAAGACACGGTAAAAGTTAAATTATTTAACTTAGAGTTAAATCTAAAAGATAAGGTTAAAATAGTAACCTAAACATGTATAAAACCTATTGGTTGAGAGTATTTCGATAAATACCTACTTTATCATCGAAATAAATCAATTTTTAGATATTATAAAAAGAATAAGACTTTATTATAAAATAATATTTCATGTTTTTTCCAAAGGTGCCCCTCTCCTCCCTTATAAAAGGGCACCCCTTCCCTCTTCTATTCACACCCTTTTGAGCTTTATGCTTGGACAAACCATGCCCATTTATCTTATCCAATTACCTAGAAAAATTATGGAGGTTCTGTTCTTCTCAAAAGACCAACTCTACTTCCTTAAGAGGAATCTTAAAGGAGGTGCGTCGAAGAAGAGGTAATCTTTTCTTCCGATTCTCTCAAGTTTCTTTCTTCTTCTACTTCATCTTATTTACTTGTTTCATTATGAAGTAATAATATCAGTATCACTCATATAATGATATGTTATTATAAATATGAAACAACCATATTTCATCTTCTATCCATCCTACAGAAAATGAAATCACCGCGCGTGTATACATACAGAATACCATCTCCACGCCGTGGTGTAATCTGTTTTCGACCACCACATTACCTGGATGAGTATAATGGTGTAAACAAATAACTATATATGATTATTGTAAAGTGATATTTATTCTTAAATATTATACATACAATTCAATACAATTCCATGATCATGGTACTGATATCATCTCTCGTGCGTACGTACGGACTACCATCTCCACGACGCGATGCGATTCATTCTCCATGTTAACCATTCATGAATGACTATAAAGTATATATAATGAATAATAATGAAATATATGACAAAATAATGATACTGTATTTATTTATATATATATATGTATGTCATCTACTTAATTCCGTTCAATTCAATAAGGAAACAAAAACAACATTCATGCGTACGTACGACCTACCGTCTCTATGAACGGTGTATTTCATTCCATTTATCGATATATCATATATATATATATGCCGAATATATATTATATATAAATAATGTTTTAAATTCTGGAATTAAGTAAATCAAGATATAAGTAATAATATCAAGAACAACAAGTCGAAACACGTACAATAAATGAAACGATTTTACGCAAATCGCTACTTTTACATCGAATTTACAAAAGAACGGGTAAGATAAAGTAATAAGTAAACCATATATGATATCATAACAATGAATATGATTCTGTAATAAGTCAATTACATTATTTAAATCATTATACAGGAGTTTCAGATACATACAAAGCATATCAGACATAAGATAAGGGATAACTATTCAAATCTCGCTCTTATCCGAGATTGTTTATTCGTATGTATTTATTGGGGTTTTTGTTATCATCCATGTCCATGTTTTCTAAAAATGTTTTCATGTATGTTTAATATCATTTTTACCCATTTTTGAATTTTACCACATGTTATGAAAGGAATCTTACTTTTTTTTACCACACAAGGAACTTTTTGACTTCTCCGATAAAAGTATGAGGAGAATGTTATTTTTAACTTATACAGCGTGAACTTATTTTTATGGTTTTATAACGCCTCATATTCATGAAGATTACTCTACAAGTTTGCATGATTATTTTAAACAAAACCCTTTTCTTTTAAAATTTCATGGCATTTTGTGAAAAGAAAATGATTTTGAAGAAGAATGGATATTTTCCTCAAGAATTCATTTCAAATGTTTTATCAAAACTATTTTCCATATAAAATTACATTATTTAATATGTTTATGTTTCAATTATAATGTCTCTATTATTTACATGGTTTTATTTTTCATATGATGAAATGATATCCATTTTTTTATATGGATTATGTTATGATGACATGATGTTTAAGAATTCCATTCTATTACATGGGTTATGCTATGATGTATGATTTATTATTTTGTGAAACATGAAAGAATGATTTCATTATGAGATGGGTGGGACCTATATATCCCTCCAATGGATTGGGTAAAGATTTATATCTCATGAGATATACAGGGCTGGAATGTTAAGTTAATCCGGTTCAGTGATATAGGACTGGAACGAGGAGTGAACTTGATTCTGAAAGGGAGTTTTTCCACTAAGATGGTCTTGGTAGCAATGCCTTGGCTACTATGGAAATAATATCATGTTCTTAATGGTTTTCCATAATTACATGTTTTTTCCCATGCTATTTTATCATGATTTATGGTCCTTTATGATATATGCCTTACGTACTTCCAAGATTTATGTCTTTGATCAAGATTTGAATGTTTAGATTTTATGTTCAAGTTTTTGAATTCAAATGTTTATGGATTGTTTTATGTTCTCTATGTTTACCCTTACTGAGAATTTGAGCTCACCCTTTTTATGTTTTCTTTTCCCCAGGATATAAAGAAAGGTTTTAGGTAAGAAAAAAAGCGGAATATCTTTATGGGAGATGTTGAAGATCTTTCACCATGATTAGAAGATTATGTTTCGATTTTCTAAAGACAGTAAACTATTACGGCCTTTGGGCGTCTATTTTTTTAATGTATTAAGTATTATACAAAAGAAATGTAATGTCCATGTATGTAAATCTTTGAGTCTCTACATACTATGTTTTCCACACATAAAACATAGGAAAAAGATAGTTCTTCAAATTATATATAATGTAGGGACCATTATCTATCCCAATAAAAGATTGAGATATTTATACTAGATCCATCGACATAGGAAACATTTTTTTAAATTATATATTCCTAGGGACCTATCATATGATACATAGTCCTATAATGTCCTGAAATTATACGAGACTTGGTATATCCTACATGTCCATAATCATAGTATAGTTTCTTACTCTCTATGGCATGAAATGATGAATAAGGGAAAGAATAATGGGATGTCCTCACTACAACATTTGTACCTATCTATGATTCATTCATAATGTGATGATATTCAAAGTACGCAATACAAGATATATCTATATCAGATCTATCATCATAGAATTATTCATCTATTAACATATTTCCCCTAAGAATGATCTTAATTTGTATATGAGCATTGGATCTCCAAACTATATATATCTTGATTCCCATTCATTTGAGACATGTAGAGACATTCATGTCCCTTTTCATGGATCTAACCATAAATCTAATTCCATCCAAATCCCTTTGCCTACCTTGATTTTGTACATATTTTATAATTCATGAAATATGTACCCTAATCTATTATTATTCTTCTAGGAAACATGATTCCATAAGAATATTATACTTCTTATTAATCTAGAGGTTATCCATCATGGATCTAACAAAGCAGTCAAATTCAAGATGCTCCTATTGAAAACACCTAAAGTCCTACTGTTAATAAACTCACCTAATTAAACAAAATCAAATGATTCATTATAAATGCAAGATAGATATCCATTTTTTTCAATGTAAACTAAATTTATCATTGAATTATATTAATTTCTTTATGAATGAATCCAATTAAATTGGGGGTAATGTTTTGAAACCCATAAATGTTTATCTTGAATATTCTTATTAATGATTTTAGAAGTGTGAAGACCATGAAAAAATATTGATATATTTTCCATATAATATTTGGGAGTAGAATTTCATAATATAATAGATCAGAATTCATTTAGTAAGGGAACATATTTTGTTCCTCAATAAATTATCTAACAAATATAATTTTTCTATTTATTTAAGTATATATTATCTAAAAAAATTGGCCATACATGTCTAGATAGAAATGTAGAACTACCATATAACATGAGATAGTAAACTTTACCAGACCTGGGAGCTAGCATGACCAACTATAAAACAAATTTTGGGTATTGTTATCCACACATGTGCATGCACAAGAGGATCATTAGAACATTGTGGGCCAACTATATAGCAAAGAAGCATGTTATTCTTGTTTCGTGCTAATGGAAGTTAGGAGTGGACCCCGAAAATCTATCATGGAGGTTGAATGGTCTGTAATCACTTATTAATCTTGTTCTATCCATACATAAAGATGATGTGGGATCCCATGATATGAGGTTACTATTATTTCACTAGAATTATTCATAGATAACTACAACCACATCATCAGGAAAACCTACAATATCTTATAATTCCCCATATTGTCATCAACCACACCAACCATAGCCTATTCAATGTCAGAACTCCACCATTAAATTTCCAAAAATATGATTATATACTATGATCAAAATTATTTTCCATGAAAATATTGATCAAATTGAGGATATTTAAAAAATATATTTCTTTCATGCATATGATCATTTAAATAAAATATATCTTATAAAATATCATGTAATGATTCCTCATGAATACCAATAACCCAATACCATCACATGAAGTTCCATGAGTTATATAATCATATGGAACCAAATAAATACTATCAATTTCCTATGAATCCATAAAGACAATCACTTAGTTCACAAATCCATCATCTCATAAAGCCTTCATCCTTCTCTAGCACCAACAAACCCCGACTTTCCATGATCAAGAGAAAGGATAACGTGATCGCATACTCTCTTTTTGGAAAAAATAACGCAACTCTATTAATGTGAGGCTTCCATTAATTATATATTTCTTGAAATTAAGACACCAGTGGTTATCAAACACCATTTTATTGACTATCTGGGACTCTTTAAAATGAAGGATAGACATATAAAGCTGTCACACGAAGTTCATAGATTAGGAAAATGGTATATTATTAATGCGATCATGAATCCACCAATCCACCATGCATGTAATATAAAAATTACAAGAAAAAAATTATTTTAAGAATCAATCCAACACCTGAAGCATTGTCAATTGAAATTTGTGAATACATCACAAGAAATACAATAGATCAAGCAATCACATAATTAAGATCGCATAAATCCATAAAAAACATAATTGTGGCTTCACCTGAAAAGTAGGGTAAGTCCATTCACATGAATCCTTCTGGATTTGGTTTCTTATGAATATCTATTTGTAATTTGATTACATGAATAGTTAATATATTGAATTTTAATATAATATATTATTACCTAATGTTAATTATTATTCAGGACAATAATGTTATATTATCCTAGAGTATGCCACACATTGATATAGTCATTGAAGTTATCTGATACGATAAGAACCTTTAATTTCTATAATGATATTTTTAAATATTGATATGCAGTTTAAAAATATACTATGATGAGACACATAGTAAAAGTAATCTCAGATACGAGTAATCATAAGTGGACGAGGCTTATTTTCATTATTTTCCCACTTGGTAATCTCCACGATGAGATATTATGTGAATAGAACAACAAATAATAATTCCATAATTTATTGTGTCATCAGATATTTCTATATATGATCACGTGTAATGGTCCGTAGACATTAGCATTATTATTAATTGAATCCAGAAATCATGAACTAATATTTACTTATGAGAAACATGATTATATATATTCATAGAGTGGTAGGGTATATGGGGTGTGTCATTATTGACACATCATTAATGGATAAGTTCAGGAAGGATTTTTCTGATCCATTTTTATTGAAGTTGATATCACATCCCACTAACTGGAAAAGAACTGTCATATTAAATAATATTTTTATGTTGAAACAAATGTATTGATTTTATATAGTCAAGGAAATATTAATCAATTTTTTTTCATAACATAGATTTTCTATATGATTGATGAGATATTTCGACAAAGGGATTATATTACATTGTTAAAATTCATGTGTTGATGTAATTATTGAAAAATTACATTATTTTTTTTGGGTTATTTAACCCTTTTTTAGAAATTAATATTTGAATGGAGGCAAGGCTGCATAATTCCAACATGCAGGAATCCTAAAGGGTCACCCACTCATTGTTTTTGATGATATTGATTAAATTATATTTGAATTTAATTGATTGAGTAAATATTTTTCCCAAGAGTGAGGGACAAATTTTTTCACGTTTTATTGCTTAGAAAATTTATTTGAGAATAAAATATTTAAATAAAATATTTATTTTAGTGTTCAATAAATTTTAGATGAGTTATAATGGACCAAGACCATGTTTGGTGAAAAATATTAATTAAGAAGACTATTAAATAATAGTTTTTATTGCACATCTCGGTGCATGACACAAAATAAGTATAATAGTATTTTGTTTCATAGAGTTTATTAATGGAAATAATATTATTGAAGGGATGAAATGTAATTAAATAATTATCTTAACCTAAAAACTTGCTCTATAAGTAACCCGTTATGTCTATGTGTTTAGTGAGAAATCAAAAATAGTGATTTTTTTTTCTCACAATGAATATTGTCTCAATTTCTCCTTCTATATCCCTATCAAGAACGAGAAAAATAGAAGATATTATTTCATGACCAAAGGACATGTGATCAAAATGAATAACACAATACAATCAGTTCTCCAAGATAGCACCCTTAGAATGATTGGCATTAGTCAAAGATCAAATGTGAACATGTAGATCACCAATAGGTGAATTCTACCCTTGGATCCTCATAATGGAATTATGAAAAAACAAAAGTTTATTTTTGTATGAAGAAAATATAAATTTATGATAGAATCCCCTGAGTATTTATTCATTAATTTAGATATTAAATTTATTTATTTTAAATTTTACGTGCAATATCATTTCCCTGGGTTTCATTAAACTCTATATAAAGTGAAATTTAAACATATATCCCACAACCTCACTCTTCCACTATGATCTGAACTAAAAATTTGTTTAAATGTGATAATATTTAAATTTATAATTATTTATTTGATAGTTGATCCATACAATATTAGGGTTTAAATTTAATTTCATATTATTGATTCATTAGTCCTCAATGAATAACCTGTTATCAACTTATTATTGATGTTTTTAACTATTTTTTTTTCTTAATGGTTTATGATAAAATGAAGAATGAACATAGATTCCACTAGGAACTACAGAATTTTGTTTGTTAAGACAGGTCTACCTAGTTTATAGTCAGAGTACACATTGTGTACCATAGTATGCCTCACCTGGCCATATCGTTAGATATAAGAACTTCCATGTTGTGATATCATGAGGTGTAGACCACGCGTTAATAGGAAAACCTAGAACATGATTGTTATATTACATAGAATGTATACGATGTACACACCATGCATTCTATATGGGTTAGTGGTGTAAATCCAGAAATCGATGTCATCATTATACATGGTATAAAAACTTTAGAATGAAAACCGATAGAATTTATGAAATAAAGACTTGTATGCAGTGCACATGATGTGTAATTCATCAACTCACCCATCCATGATACATGTTGAGTTTTATAGAAAAATGAAATTAATTATATATGTTTTGTAACTAGAGACACATGTCTTGTAGTGTATCACTCGAGAACATGTTGATTCTTTTATAGGGTTTCATAGGCATGTGAAAATTGGACAACACATTGTGTAGCAGACTTGTGCACATCGTGTGATCCCCCTAAGATACACACAAAATTCATAGGAGAGTATCTTATGAATACAAAAATAAAAGACATGAAATGTAGCTAGATTGTACACACCATTCAGTCTAAATGAGTTAACACATTTAAGCCTCAGGCGGGTGACCTGGATACACAAAAATAGAGTTACACAGTGTGTTTCTATATAGTATATACCACATAGTCTCCCAGAATTTTGGTAGCATTAAAATACATTAAATTGAAAATTTTAAAATTAACGGTTTATTAATTTGATTTTCACTTTAGTGTTTGAAAATTTAATAGTGGTTTTAAATAATTTTGAATTCTCAATTAATTTATTGTAATAAATATAAATCTATTGGTTCTTACCTTTATTTTCAATTATTGCCTTTATGATGTTTATATTCAAGGGAATTCAGATGGTCACTAAGAAGAAATGGAATTAATGAACTAATTATTTAATGAAAATGTGTTTATCATAATAGATAAATAAAAAATAAGATATGAATGTTACCAATTTAATTTTACAAATATGTTGCATATATGAATATTCATGAGGTTGACCAAGACCTGTGTATGTGGTGAATGTTTTAATTTTATATATTTCTTATTTTTCAATTATTTATTATAATATTTAATATGATTATTTTAGATTCATACCTTCATCCATTATTATGCATGACCTATGTGTCCATAGATATATATAATCCCCATTTAACAAATCCTTTATTTTCACTCACATGTGTGTAATTTGTTAGTAATTGTAATTAGTGGAGTTTCCCAAGGTGAAAGGAGGTGGTTCTAGACAAAACCATAATGATTCCAACCTAGGTGCTACACATGTGGAAAGGTAGAATGATATTAATCATACCTATACCAAAAATAAGAGTTATTTCATCTAGGTCATATGTTGATTTGATATATTCTAATTAAATCAACCAATAGATAATGATCGTGAATGTGACATTTAATTAATTAATTATTTCTATTTTTAAATTATTTATTTTATAGATGCAATAAAAAGATCACATAATTAATTGAAATAAAGTTAAAAGATGGAAATTTAATTAAATTAATTATGAATAAATTATTTACCCATCATGTTCAATTAATTAATTAACATCCACTTAATAATAAAAAGACATGTAAAAGATAAAACAAGATAAAACTTATGAATACATATTAAAATACCTCAATGAAATAATATGTCATAAATAGTCTACCATTAGCAGATTGAGAATGAAATCCTTGAAACTATGTGTTTGAAAAACTCTCATTGGGACACTAACTTTTAACATGGAGTTATTATAAAGGTTATGGGTTGAATTTACCTTATTAATAAAAGATAATTAGTCCTCTCAAGACTTAATGTCACGTAGAGACAAGTATTAAAGAAATATATGTCAGGATTTAAGGATAAGGGAGTTTACTAAATGGTTCGAGGAGAAAGAATCCAATTGTTGGGAAAGGCCTACCTATGAAAATACCATCAATTATCTTGACCAAACCTCATTGGGGTTATGTTTAGGGGAATATAGATCCTTTCCAACAGAATTTCCTAGATACTAGGTATTATTATTTCAAAGGTGAGGGCTATTAAGACTTGATTAATAGCAGAAGATTTAATAAATATCAATTAATTTATTAGTTATCACATATTTTTTAATGAAGAAAATGAAAAAATAATCTACTCATTAATTTTAGAATAAAATGTAAACCTATTCATCCACACTATCCCCATGATAAACATTAGATATAGATAAACTTCTCACTCCAAGTACCTTTTAAGAGTGGTTTTGACACCATAGAGTTGTGATAGTTCTTGAATAGATATCTTACGTGATATGATTTTCAATGCCCGATCCACCTAATATTGAGGAAAGCGATGAAGTGTTATATGTCTCTAAAAACATTTTAGTGATATAGTCAAAATTAAATGTTTAATGATTTTGTCTATACCTAGTGAACTCATGAAGTCTTAGAAAAACATGTATGCATATAGAATGCTAGAGCAACTCTATGGTCATTACCTAGAGATAATTGGACATGAACTATTTGAGATTATCAAGCTACTATTTTAGAGAAATCTCAAAGAGTGTGCCCCTCATATCGCTCAATTAGTCAATCTCATTGGCTACCTTGATCACCTAGTGGTTTTAGGGATTAAAGTGATGAAAGAACATGGAACCTGCCTAATTATTTCATTAATCCTAATGAGAATCACCCACTTTATTGTAAATTTTAATATGAACATCATTTAGAGGTCTATACCACATTTTTTACTCTCCTTCACCATCTAGATAAGAATATGAATCCAAAAAATCATTCTATCGGTATGGTGAACCAATGGAAAGGGAAAATATAGATCTATAATTCCAAAGATTCTTCATGACCATCCATGAAGTGTAAGATCAAGCAGTATGAAAGGGATTAAGATGATGTATGATTCTAATATGGTATAAAGGGAAACTGGAAGGAAAAATATACCCTTCAAAATGAGAAAGGGGAACCATCAAGTAATTTTCTATAGTGTAAAATTTATATGTTACTAACAATTTGGTATTAGATACAACGTGTGGTTCTTAAAAACATATTAAAATACATGAAATAATAAGATTCATAAAAATTGACAAAGGGGAGTAAGATATTTGACCTTCCAATAGAAAGAAAAAATTTCTGATGTAGTCATCAGGGGTACTCCCTCCCCATGAAAATTGGAAAGAACTTGGTGTTTAAGGGTTGTTATTATCTTCCATCCATTACATAATTTTTTTTATATATAAGGACTTAAAATAGATGGATTTATTTTCAAATTTGGAAGTAAATATTTCTTATTTTAAAATGATAACATATTTTATAGTAAGGAATAATTAAATAATGGTATTTATGTATTGGAATATATGAACCATGTAATGAAAATAGATAACAAAGACACATCACATGACTCCATACCACACCAAACTATGTCATCACTCTCTATGTCATGTATAAAAAAAGTGGTTTAATGAATTATAACAAAATCAATATATATATTATTCTAAACTAAAACCACTTTGTATATGTCACACATGTTTATAAGGTAAAATGACTAAATAATCATTTAGTAGAAAAGGGTAAGGGGCCCGTGACATTATATTATTATTTCATAAATTTTCATGTGAAACAATTTATGTTGAGGCTAGTGGTGGGTTGTCATACTTTATAACTTCTACTACAAATTTTAGTGGAAAAAGATATGTATACATAATGAGGTATAATTAAAATTATTTTGATAAATTCAAGGAATAATATAATGGAATAATGAATGAGGTTGTTATGAATATTATAAAACCTCACTCAGACCATGGAGGAGAATACATTAATCTTGACTTCATTGATATCTAAGGGGATTTTGGAATCCTATCTCATCTCATCACTCCTTAAATACCTTTTTCGAATAGTGTATGTAAAAGGTGAAACCACATCTTGTTAGACATAGTGAGATTAATGATGAGTCATTCAAGTCTTATATTATCCTTTCGGGGATACATGTTAGAAACAAAATCATAAATACTAAAACATGTGAAAAATAAAGTGAATGATAGTATACCATACCATTTATCGAATGGAAAGAAACTCACATTTTTATAATTACTTGTGTAAGGTTTTGAAGCATTTATTTAGGCCTATTCATGTAAAAAATTTAATCCTGGTCATCAAAGTTTACCTTTATAGTACACTCCATTATAACAAGGGGATAAAGACTTTATAAACATCATACAAATATGTAAGAGTGGAAAGACATACCCTATTAATTATAAGGGAAAAAATCACTATATGTGATAGTGGAATTGAGATAGAATTCAATGATGTTGGGGGTCAATGTACACAACTGTGGACATATGATAAACTCCACAAATCCCACATGAAGAAGAAGTTGTTATAAATACACAAGGACGACTTAAGATTAAAGGAGACTTAGAGAACCAAAACTATACGGTATACTAGTCACTATGAATAGTGAATCATTATTATTTCATTGTAATTAAACTTTAACCAATAATGAAGTTGTATGTGGAATATATGTTTCCATGTGTAAAGAATCAATGAATTTTAAAATGTATTCGATGTTCCAAAACCATGTATGGATTTCAGCAGATCCTCTAGTGGATGTAAATCCAATTGGTTTCAAATGGTAATTCAAAAATAAATTATGCATAGAAGGATAATTAAATACCTATTAGGCATGCCTAGTTACAAATGGGTTTAAAAATAATTATGTATTTGAATAAGATAAAAACCTTTCCCTAGTTTCAATGATTAAATACAAAAAAGTTATACTTTCCATTGTTTCTTACCATGAATTTTAAATTTGGAAAATATATGTATGAACAACATTCCTTAAAAAGAACCCTCTGGAAGATGTCTATATAACACAAACTAAAAGGTTTGTAGCTTCCAAAGATTCAAATAAGATATTAAAATTAAAAAATATCTATTTTGTATTAAATAAATCACTTAGGTCATGGAATATTCATTTTGATTAACCCATAATGAAATTTAGTTTCATAAAGAATTAGTGAAATACTTGTGAATTAAAATGATTTATGGAGAGTTAATTCATTATCATAACATTATATGTTGATGAAATATTAATCATTTGAAACATAATACATGTATTATAGTCTATTAACTAATGGTTGAATTAATGATCCTTTATGAAGGGCTTGGGTGAGAACACATATATTCATGTGATCAAGATAAATTTTGATGAATCTTAGAGCTTTATCATCCAATTTCAACATGCATTCACTGGAAAGATATTGAAGAGATCTATTGCAAAACAATACAATAGTGTATTTTTACCAAAGTCACATATAATTCATATTTCTAAGGAAAAGTAACCTCAGAAAAATGAGTGATAAATTAAATGAAAAAGATTCCTTACGTATTAGTGATTAAATTATTCATGAATTTGGTGAAAATTACTATGTTAGATGTTGCCTATAAATTATGTCTGGTCAGATGATATCAAGATAACCTTGGTGACCACCATTGGATAATAGTCAAGTCTAACCTTATGTTTGTGAGGCGTAATAAGGACATGTTCATAGTTTATAGAGTACATGAGCAACTAGTAATTAGAGGATATGCATATTCTATATTCCAAACTGATCAAGATGACATGGATTCATAAATGATATGCATCCTCACTTTGAATAGATGTGATGTGAGATGATATATCTTAAAGAAGACTACATTGTAATTTTCTATAGAAGATACTAAGTACATTGCATCTTATAAGGTATATAAAGAAACTATACAGATGCAAAACATTTCCTAGGAACATGACATGGTACCTATTAGTAATGATCATATAAAACTCTATATTAATGATACTACAGTAGTGGTCCTCACTAAAGATACAAGGTCACCTCAAAAAATGAATAACATACTTAGGAAGTGTCATATCTGGAGGTATTTTTCTCAAAGATATTAGTCTATAGTGAATATTTTTTCAATAGAATACCCCATGGTGGAACCCTTTAATAAAGAATTGAAAATGTTGAAACATGAATATCATGTGAGATATAGTGGACTAAAATTCAAATGTAGATCATTCTAGTCTATGTTGGATCTTATTAATGTTTTTTACTAAGACCAACTATATATTGTTTCATTAAAATTATATTATAGATATTAAATATCAATAAAACCTCTTAAGATATAATTTTCATTATTATACATGACTATAATTTAATAATATCATAGAGTGTATGTCACATTGAAAAGGTTAATACAGTTCGATACTATGATAAGAACCATGAAGTGTTATTAAGATATTATTAAGATATATTTATGGTTGGATAGAAAACCATTATAGAACACAATACAAAAACATTCAGACATGTGTACTCATAGATTGGTGAGGCTTTATCTCATGATGCCTGCGGTTGGTAATCTCCATGTTGGTAGATTATGAGAATAGGTCTGCAAGTAGGATTTACACTTGTTTTTGTGGAATCAAATATTCTTATATATGAGTATGTGTAATGTAACTTATACATTAAAATTGTCTTTAATTCCTTTCATGACTTTTACACTTATATTTTTTTGATGAAAACCATAATGTCATATATTCCTAGGGAGGTACAGTATTTTGGGTGAATTATGATTGACTTATCATTAATGGATATGTGGAGGAAGGATTTGTCCCTTACATATTTATGGATGTTGATATATCATACCTATGATTGGAATAGAACAACAAAAATAAATTCTATGGCCATGGTGAAATGAGGCATTTATTTCAGATTGTCAATGAAATACATCTCCAGTAAATAGGTTGGTGACACAGATTTGAAACCTTCTTGATGAGTTATTACAACATAAATATTAAATCACAAAATTAGATTTCAAAATTTGTTTTTATCACTTTGACATTAATCTATTTTTCTTGGGTTCCATGAACAGTTTCTAGACATTAATCCTTTAATTTAGTAATGTCCATGTAATTCCAATGAGAATGAATCCTAGAGGGTCACACACTAATTGTTTATGATTATCTCGATAAAATTCTATTTATATTTAATTAATTTATTAAATATTATTCTAAATACCGATGGATAATTTTTGTCACAATTTATGAATCATAAGTCATTATTTATGAAACAAAATTTTAAAATAAATATTTATTTGGGTGTTTAATGAATTCTATATGAGTTCAAATAGACCAAGACTATGTCTGATGGTAAATATTAATTAACAACCATGTTAAATATTATCTGTTATAGAGAAATTTGGCTCACACCAAATAATAATAATAATAATAATAATAATAATAATAATAATAATAATTATAATAATAAAATTAGTATGTGGAATGAGGTATTTTAATGTTCAAAATATTAAGGGTCTTCATGAAATTAATTAATTATTTTAACCTAATTCCTATCTCTATAAATAAATAGTAATGTATATTATGCTGGGTGTGAAATTAGTAATAGAGAATTATTGAGCAAAAGAAAAACACACTCGACCTATCATTCTCCCTAACTCTTATGAATGAGACACACAAGAGATATTCTATAAATATAGAAGAAAAATAGATTTAAATGAATAACTCAAGACAATCAATTATCCACTCTAGAACTCAAGGGTCAATTAAAATTTAAAAGAGATCAAAGGACTACATGTGGATCTAAAGTAGGGGATTCTATCATTTGATCATCATAGAACAATGAAGTCAAACTGACTGGGTGTTAATATATGATCACAGGATACACTTTATATAGATTCCTCATATTATGTATTAATTTTTCTGAAATTACATAAATTAATTATAAATTCAATGCATAAAATCCACACTAGGGGTTTTAGGATACTCTATTATAATAAATTTTAAAATATTACCCACCACTACATTATTCTAATATTATTAGAATGAAAAAAACAACAATAATTTATTTACATAGTCACATGAATACTTCAGAAAAATAGTTAGTTTGTTCACCTACTATCCTCCACTCCATCACAAGAAGGATAGATAATCAGAGGGATCAGATGACATTCTTCAATTGTATAAATGTTCTGGTATCATGAGATGACATATCCACCGAGCCACTGTGCATGTAATATATGTCCTTGATTGATTATTATGTTCGAAAAACCATACCATTTAGTGAATCTGAGGCACACAATCCATGTGAATCCATTTTAATATGTAACATTCAAAATGCATGAATGTTACGATCATCATGTGAAGCCATAACAATGTCACTGCAGCTTCATATAAAAAATAACATATCTTCATTCACATAAAAGAGATATAATTTATAGTCTTCCATTATGTTATCCCTTTAGTGTTTTTCCAATATTTTCCCACCAAGGTGAAATGAAATCATGTGAAACCCTTAAACTGATCACACAAACTAATCATGTGAATCCCTCGATGGCTTCCCAGCATTTTCCCACTAACATATCACGATCACATGACAATATTATGTCATTGTTTACACATCATGTGACATCGATATTGTGAGGATTTATATGAAAATTTAATCAGTTGAGAACTAGTTCATTAAATGATCATGAAAAGAAATAATATTTTTTGAGATTTGGAGATACACTCCCCACTATCTCAAGCTGACACATCTAACACCATCACAATGCAAGGTGATAGAAATATTGAATTCATTTAACTATATAAATTTATTCCTTCATATTTGAAACTAATAGGGATATAGATATAGAGAACATTTTATAGGTTCAAAGAGTGGAGAAATTGATTAAAATAGAGAGGAAATTAAGGGGGTGACATACTACCTTTTTTTATGTTATCCATGTAATTATGGGACCCCATAATGATAAACTATCATGAGACCCCATCACATGACTCCCTTAATATCACATGATATCAAGATTACTTAGTCATCAAATGATAAACACAAGTTTCTTTGGACATGCCATCTATTTGAGGAAGACACCCATGGCTATATCATCTTGATAACATTAATTCCCGTGGAAAGGTCAGCATTATTAGGTATACACCCTTAGGATTTTCATCCTAATTATGAAAAGTTCCTTAGAAATGTAGGTAGAAACCCATGAAGTCTCTCTTACATGTTTTCTTTATCATAAAAACACCCTTGGACAAGTAATAATGATCATACAAAGGCCCATGGACATGTCTTCTTTGTCAGACAGACACCCTAGGACATGTCTGCCTGATTGCGCAAGGGACGTTGGACATGTCATAGTTTCCATGAAGAAACCCTTGGGCATGCCAAACTGATCACATAAAGGCCCATGGACATGTAAAACATTAAAGAGGAAACTCTTACAAATGTCATCATGATCATGTGAAGATATAGGGACATGTCAAATTGATCATGCGAAGGCCCTTGGACCATTATGAATAATTATATTAGGACCCATAAACCTGTTATCCTTGTTAGGAGGACACCCTTAGAAATTTTTTCTTGATCACATGAAGTCCCTCATACATATGATCCTTTTCAAGAAGGAACACTAGGACATGTACTCTCTAACCATGTTAACCGCCATCCATGAAACATTGTCGAGAAACCCTTTTATGTAGTGATTTTCCATGATGGACTAAGGTTACAAAATTGTGTAATAATATTCATTAAATAATCTTAAAAGGGCCTTCATGCCATGGTACATATTCAATATACCTTTTATAATAATTACATCTAATTTTCCTGCAGAGGATATAAAATGAATGCGTGTCCCTTTTTCCGTCATAGAATAAAGATTGAATATGTGACTTGGGAAACCACCCTGGTGTAATTTTCTCAATATTTAACGTATCCTACTTCATGGGACCAAATTCATCTATGAGTCTATCATCATTCCATCTGTATTAATTGATGAGAAGTGGGTTAAAACAATATTCCCCACAATTGTTTATGTCTATATTATATTTTGATATTTATAAACTATAGGAAAATATTCATCAAGTGTTTTAATTACACATCCATAAAAATTAGTGGGTTAAGGATGAACTGAACAATGATGACTCTGATTCTAGTCATAAACATTATATGTGGGACTCCTTACTAAGGATTGATATCCATAACA
The DNA here is from genome assembly GCA_963277665.1 of Viscum album. NCBI lineage: Eukaryota > Viridiplantae > Streptophyta > Magnoliopsida > Santalales > Viscaceae > Viscum > Viscum album. The sequence continues at coordinate 441,162,171 of OY728160.1, read as the reverse complement.
TATTCCCAATGCGACTTTAAATAAATCATTTGGTTGAACATTGTGTGTACAATCCATAAAATTACAATTTTAATCTCTCATTATATATTCCCAATCCTACAACATCTCTTGTTTCTCACACTGAGCACGATTGTCATGGGATTAGATATTCGTGATGATTATACCATCAGTATGATATAGATTCCCCCAATAAAGGAATACTATTAGATGTAGTCCAATTAAATATTATCATCCTTCATAGATTCATATTTCATTATTAAATATCTCCGGAAAAACATATATGCCTAATCCCCTATAAAAATTATATTTTCATACATTTCTTGGTACACAAATCTAACAAACTATGTTGGTTTTGATTCATATTTTTCACAAGAAAAGTAGGATGACACCTTCAGGATTAATCCTAATTACATAACACCATCCACCTCCCTATATGGTGTTAAAATAAAAAGTTTTATAATATGTATATGAACTAGGGAATCATAATTGGATAAGAGAATAACAATGATCCTATGATACACGTACTAGTTCTCATCAATACACGATTCTTATCAAGTCATTATGATATAGTTAAGCATTCATATATTCATGATTTGGAAGGATTCATGAACATATATTAAATATACAAGATATTGATGAATTAGAAAATAATTCCCACTAAAAGTGTGTGATGATATCAACCTCCAATCCTCTCAACCAATGTGAGTTCCTAAGTGTTGTTGGTAAGAAAACATAATTACCACATACCTTTATAAATATGGCCCATAAATCATTTTAGATAATGGAGTTGTTTCATTTTTATATGTATAATTCCTACCAATGTGATTGATTATAAAAATATACTAGGGCACACAAAATCTACCATAAGGACACATATCTAGATAAAAAAAATCTATTATGGCCTATTTTTATATAGTTTATATGGTTTCTAAATTTCTATTATTTTAGGATAAATTGGTGGATGATACTCAATAAGGTGTTTTCTATAGGATTATGTTAGGTGGACCTTATAGCCTAAACCATAGTATTACTACTTTCTTAAGTGTATGCATGATGTGGTCAATCCAACTTTACCATGTCAGGGACTCAATTAAATTTTATGTTTTAAATTAGGTTTGCCTTCTTTTAATTCCCTCTTTAACATGACTTAAACCATATATAAATGTTAGTTACAAGTGGGTTTCCAGTATTTGGGAGTTAACCATTTGTTGGATTTGGGTGAGAAATATTTGAATAAAAATTTGAATTTAATAAGAATTTATAATTTAATGCTCAATACTATTACTGAGGTATTTTCATGAAAAAGACATGTGGATTTATTTCATAGCCCATATATTATGTATCTAATGTAGTTCATTATAATGTGTATTTCTTAAAAGATTTTTCAATAGATAAATAAAAATAGGGAATATATAAATGTAGAGGACTACTTTAAATCTCATATACCCCTTGTGATGATTTTATGCAACTAATATATCATGACATAAAGAAAAAGAAGATATCATTTATATAAAACTGCATAATCAATATCATCATTTATATTTTTTAAAAGAGATAAATCATGTTATATTTTATTATTATTCACTCTAATTTATATTTCTTCTCTTCTGTTAGTTGTATCTTATAACTGTGAGTTGCATTAGTAATCTCTATTTTATCCTCTCTCTATGAAGGCTCCTGGTAAAATTACCATAAATTATTGTGTTTTTAAAAGACATTTGGGATCTTATAAAAGATAATTGTATTTTACATAGTTTAAAATAAATTTAATCATCAGTGTTGTCATTTGGAAAAAGGATTGACAATCCATGGATGGAGGAAAGTTCAAGTGAAAATAATCTTTCTCTTGGTGTTGATCATTGGTGGAGTGTGATTTCGGATTTTTGTTCCCCAAAATACTATAAATATCAGGTGTTTTAAACTATATTTCTACTATTATTTCCACTAATATAATGTTTACATTAAATATTATAACTTATCATATGTTAAAAAGGTTGGTTTTATAATCTAATAAAATTTTATCCACTCCATTCAATCCCATCTTCTATCATTGTGTAGCTGTCCTCTGTCCATCAATTACTATTATAGGTAGTTAAACAAGACATATTGTATTCAAATGGTGGAAGTATTATGATCATATTAAAAAAGAAAATTGTTGATAATAGAGAATTTATGGGTATGTCAAGATCACTCTAGTTCAATGGGGAATATTATGGTTGCTGGAATGAACATATGATAATATATTTGATGAATATTGGTTTGAAGTTTTATGTAAAATTTCTAAATCCTTACAAAATTATAAATAATGTTCCTTAAATAAAATGGACTCAATAAATTAATCCATATATGAAATAAAATCCAAATCCATGAATTCTATCAATTGTATACTATATTCTGATTGGTTGAACAAAGTTTAACTGTGTGAAATGACTTATGATATGTGGAATACTGTATCACAAGACATTGAATTAACAAATAATGTAAGATATCTTCAACACAAAATCACTAAGATTATTTTTGTAAACTCAAAATTCTATATGGGTAAATAATCACTCAAATTAATGGAATACTTATCATGGTTTTAAATAATTTTGTTGCTTTTGGACAATCTATTTCTAAACATGATAAAGCTCTAAAAGTACTAATAATTTGGCCACCCAGATGTAGTGAAATATAATATTATATTAGGAAATCAATGGTTGTGAATTATTTTAATGTAAAATATATTATTAATAATCTTATTATGTTTGAAGGAAAAAAATAAAGTTGATTTAGGTTGGAAAAAGCTTGTTGATTTTTTTTGTAATGGAGGTTTCAACTTCTAAATATGAAACATGATCTAGAATAAACAAATTAATGAATAATATATAGAATATGATGACTCAAGAAATTCATAACCAATGATGAGCTTTCTAAGTTTTCTAAAAGGTTATAAATGTTTTACCAAAAGGTAAGAGTTGTTAATAAAGCCTTTAATAATTACATAAAGAATCAATTAAACTAAAAAAAGATAGCTACTAAGGGTGTAAGAACCTCAATTATTTTAAGGTAAACGTCCGTTAATTGAAAGAAGAAAAGAAGTATGGGAAAAATTATTTCAATAAGGTTAAAAATAAGAATAAATACAAGAAATCCATTAAACCAACATCAATCACTTCTGAAGACCAAAATAGTGATTCAAGATCATATTCATAAACCAAAATATCTAATCAAGGGGATAATGCATGCTATATATCACAAAAATATGAGGTAAATTCTTATTATTCATTTGAGCATGAGTTTCCTTTAGATAAATTACAATTAGTTAATAAATTAGGAAATAGATATTGAAAAATTATTGAATGAATGTATGAATTCTAGGAAAAACAATTCATTCAATATTGTTCTAAAAAAAGTGACATAAAAAAATTATATTTTAAAACCATGTTGGAAAATTATGTTTTTTCCTCCACTAAACCTGATAAAAAAATTATAATCCTAATAAAATAAGTCTAAAACATTAGATACACTACAATTATTTTCAAAATGGGAAAAAATTATTTTAAAAAAATAATAGGAAATAATAAATCCCATAAAAATAAGTTTGGAATGAGAACTCATAGTGAAATAAATATTTTAAAAACTATTTCGCTCATAGTTATATGAAAAAACTCCTTTTTGTTATCACATAATTTCACTATAGATAATAATGGAACTATAATAATAACTATACTTTAAGAAATCCTCAATTAGTTTAGGGTTAAACTTACTTTTCTTGAATTTTTTTTTCAAAATTTAGTGATGTATTTTATTGCCATTATAGATAGATTTGGATTTGAAAATATGTAGTTTACAACATTGTGGGACCCAAAAGAATATGGGTACAATTTTTTTTTTCTTATTTGACTTGTCTTGGTTTGGAAAAAGGTTCATGAGAATCAACGATATACCGTATATTAAAAAAGGAAGATAAAGACATATGATTGAATATTTATTTAATTTTAAATCCTTATCAATAATTGAGGAGGGATTTGTCATATTTGGTGATAATTACAATGGAATGATTATGATATTCATATCAGTTGTAAATCCATTCTCAATCCTCATCTATTATGTTCTGTACATGGAAGGACTAAAACACCACCTAAAAAGTATTTTTCAAATATGTGATATAGTTTATTCTGTAGATTTTTCTAAAAATTCGTGTTATATTTTTGGATATAAAATTAATAAATATAAGGAATATATAATGAATAATTTCTATACACTAGATCTTAATTCTTTGAGTAAAAAAATTAAACTATTTATATTCTAAAAAATCATGGATTTTGAATAGAATAACATGACTTTATAATGTTTATTATTTAATAATATTATCAAAAATATATTTAGTTTAATATTTACCTCAATTTAAATTGAATAAGAGGAGATAATTATATTCATTCTAGATGTTAAGGATACACAAGTCATATTATAAACCAATTAAATAGGTTTCTACATCAATAACCATCTAAATTATTAACATGTATTTTTTGGGCTATCCAGAAGTACCAGTCTATGAGAAAAATATTTTTCTTATGATGTAGCTGATGGTTTATCATGATTTACCTAGGTTTTTATTTTTATTTTTAATAGTGAATCATGTTATATGTTTTTAATATTTTCTAAACTGAGTCAAAATATGGAAAATAACGAAATTAATTCTTTAAGAAGTGGTCATGGAGGAGAATTAAAAAAAAAACAATTTCAATTCATATTTTTCAAAATATGGAGACAAATATAATATTTATGCCCCTTGGATACCTCAATAATATGGTTTTTTGAAAGGAGGAATATGAACATGTAGTAAATTGGTAGAAAATTATATTTTAATATAAGTTTCCCACTTATTTTTTTTATAAAGCTGTATATAAAACATGTTATGTAATAAACAGAGTTTTAATTAGGCCTATTTTAAAGAAAAAATTGAACTATGGAATATTATGAATCCAAAATTTAGATACATCAATGTTTTTAGGCAATACGTTTTCATTCTCAAAAGAAAGGATACTATTGATACATTTTATTCAAATTCTATTAATGGAATCTTCCTTGGGTATTATACTAATTCCAAGGCATATAGAATTTTTAATACAAGGACAATGACTATTGAAGAATCAATTCATGTTCAATTTGATAAATGTTAATATTTTTTCCCTCAAAATATCCCAAGATTAGGATCCATGTGATTATAATTAACAAATAATATAAAACCCTTTCTATGAATATAAAACAGAATATTTTATTGAACTGGTTTTTAGTGAACTAAATTCGGTTATGGTGGTTACTAGTGAACCAAAATGTATTCTAATTAGATAGAATAGAGCTATGAAAGACCATCCCTTAGAAATTTATATAGGAAGAATTGATGAATGAATTACTAATAGAATAAATTTGTGAATGCTTGTATAATAATATGACTTTTTATCTCATTTATAACCTAAATCTATTGAGGAATACTTATTTGATGAGATCTTGATTTTAACAATACAAGAATATTTTAACAAGTTCAAGAGGAATTTTTTTTGTAAATTAGTTGATTGATCCTATGTAGATCCTATTTTAAAAAGAATGTGGTTTTGTGAATAAACTAGATGATCATTTTTTGATCTCTATAAATAAGGCTATACAAGAAGCTAAAGGTTATAACTAAGTGGAATATATAAATTATAAAGAGACTAATTCACCTATAACAAGATTAGAAGACATTTGGATTATAATGGCCTATTCATTATAGTGGAATTTAAAATTATGTCATATGAATGTAAAATATTATTTTCTAAATGAATTTATTATAGTAGATGTTTATGTCAAACAACATCTTGGTCTTGAAAGTCTCAATTTCTGAAATTTAGTTTTTAGAAATAACATCACTATATATGTCCTTAAACAAGCCCCTAGAGCTTTGTATAAATGTTTATGTTATTTTACCTTATTAAATATATTTTTAGTTGTATTAGAGTAATATAATATTTTCAATAAATAATTAATCATAAGTTAATTTTTCAATAAAAATGTGTAATGATGATGTATTTTCCGTTTCTACAAAAAAAATGTTAATAAATTTTCAAAACTAATAAAAAAGAAATTTGAAACAAGATTGATGGGTGAGTTAAATTATTATCTTAATTTTTAGATTTATCAAAATGAATTTGTGAACTTTACATATAAAACTATATACATAAATTACTTACATAATGTTATTTCACACAAAAGAGGAAAAGTAAAGACAACTCCTCTAAATTCTAATTGAAAAATTGAATTGGATAAAGCTGGGAAACCACTTGAAAACAACCAATACAAATTAATAATTGGGAGTTTATTTCATTTATTTATATTTTACCAAAAATTTTATCTACAATATTCTAATATTCTAAATTTCATGATAATCTCAAAGAATCTCATTTTAAGGGTTCAAAAATAATTTTAAGGAATTTAAATGGAAATGATTATATTTCCTTACTTATTACAAAAACAACTTATTTTAATTTTAATTCATATTTAGATAATGACTTTGGTGGTTGTTGACTATATATAAAGAGTAATTCATGAACCCATTACATTCTAAGAATATCCCTAGAATACCAATGTTGTATGAAACAATACTCGATTTTATTATCATATTTTTAAATAGAATATATAGCTACTGGTAGTTTTTTTGCAAAGGTGGAGTAGATCAAACTCACCTTAATAGAACATGAAATCAATTATAATTAAGTATCAATCAAATGTTACAATACTAGGGCTATCCAAATTTTAAATAATATGATAAATCATTCAATAACTAAGCATATAGACATATTTCATAATTTCTTGAGAGGTCTTGCTAAAAAAGGTAATACAATGTAGAATTCATCTATTATCAAAACTTGTTAGTGCATCTTTTTATTAAGAATCATTAATGTGAATCTTTTTCCTTTTTTAAAAATACGATTGGGTCTATTTTAATTTATATTATTTTTAGTTTTGGGTGTTTTATAATATCTTAATTTGGTTTTATTTTTTGTACTTACTTCTAAATTAATTAATATTTAAATGCTATTAAAAATTTATCCATTATTTTAAAGTGTTTCAAGTTTATTTATTTATTTATTTTATGTTACAAATTACCCTAAATAAAATATAGTGTATGTCACACTTTTTTGAATCAGGTTTGTGACCTAAAATCCCAAATCCACTATACAATCAATTCTTATTTTCATATATCATTCCACCAGAAGACGAATATCACCCTTTTCTTCTATAATCTCTCTTGATTAAATCACATAATTCAACACATATTCTGATATGGGAATATCTATGTAATGAGATGATGGTATTTATATATCTTTCAAGAAATCTATGTCAGTAGGTGTTCCATGAAATGTATTAGTTGTAAAATTGATGGATATGGCTTGGAAAAAGAGTACCAAAATGTTAATGAAGAAGGAATTTCATTTTCAAGGATTGGAGTTCATGTATAATGAGAATAAATCTAGGTTATTTATTCATAGGGAGGATAATTAGTTTATAAGGAATTTATAATTTTAATTCTATGACACAAAGTATGTGCTATCATTGATCATGAATGGGAAATACTTTCCTATTTCTTCAATAGTTTTGGCTGAATTATTTAACTTTCCTAAATAGGGAAACTTAAGATTTATCAAAACAATAGTTCAGATATATAAAGTGGAAGAAAATGACTTTTTAAAGTTCTAATTAGGACCCATTCTTCAACTAATATACATGGAAATGATTTGAAAGCTAAATGAAAGTCCCATATATGTTTTTCTAGAATGGTATTTCCTATAGGGGTGGAGATAATGAAAAGATATTATTTCATGACATGTACCACTTATGTGTCTTGATTAATAATGTTTGGATAAATTTGGATTAGTATATGATGATTTTTATGAATAAAATATTAAAAGAAAACTGTCATTTTAATTTAAATCCTTATATAAGGATCATTTTTATTATTCCATTGAAGTATGTCGTTGATCTATATGAAGAAGAAACATGGAAATGTCACAATAGTAACACACTTTCAGTGCTACTATAGAAGACCTTCAACTAATATTTGGATATTACATAAAATTTCATATTTTTTTTCTAGTATAGTATGGTGTAGATCATGTAGTTATAACACCTCCCACATCATCTCGTGGTATACATCCCAAACGTCACCACAGAGGGATACCATAAAAATTTAGATAGTGCCTGTAAGGGAGGTTCTTGAGTCATTATTTTACAAACCATGTCCTCAAGTGACATTGATAAGAACATAATTAGAAGTGTTAGTATGGAGATATAAAATAATAAAATTCCCTATTTTTAGGAATTAATTATTTTTGAATAAAATAAATTTCGTTGATATATTCCATTTCATGGAACACTGAGTTTATGTTTCATCACACATGACAATACGTTTTAAAAAACCATGATATTTTTATAAAATTATTAAAAAATTATGATTAAGAGGTATCCATTAAACATGGAGATATGAATAGTAATAACATATTTATAAATTTTAGGTATAATTATTTTTTATAAAGTAAACATATTGTTAAAAAGGTACACAATTTTTTAGTAAAGTATTTATAATTTATGAAAATATAGTTTTCTAAAAAAATTTGAATGATAATAAAAAATAACTTTTGAAAAGTTAATAAAATTTATTTGATAGAATAAAAATTCTTTTTGAAAATAGAATATCATAATTTTCATATAGTTAATTTTTGATAATTTTATGAAATGATTATTTTTATATGAATATTGAAAAAGAATGAATTAAAATTAAAAATGGTAGTCTTCTTCAAGTTATTTATGAAGTTAAATTAAATTTTAATTTTTATTCCATGAAAAATTTGTTCAATTATATATTTATTAAAAAAATCTAGGTCATTGTAAAAACTTTTATATTGAATTTTTCTATTAATACCTTTTAAAATTTTGGATATTTTCTCATTGAAAACCCGTATCGTTATTGTGACTATGGAAATAATTTTAAATTAAAATTTCTCACATCTGTGAATAGAATTTGGGAAAATAGATTCAATATTTGACATAATAGTAATTTATATTATGTAAAAAGGAAAAAATTCTTTTTTTTTACCAAAATTAATTGTGAATAATATAAAAATTAATTACTTTCTTTAAGGAAAAAATTTGTTTACCTTGTGTCAAACTAAAACGATTAGGTTTATAATGATGTAAAACATTTATAAAATATACATGATGTCCATATTTAAACCCTATAATTTTAAATTATTTATAAAAAACCAATTTTAATAGTTTTTTATTTTTAAAAATGTGGGTAAACATTTTTCTTTTAAAAAAATTATAAGTGTGCCACTCACCTCAGATATTAAACGCCACCGACTATCCTCTATAATTCAAACAATAAAACCATTATATTTTATAAAATACCTACCCAAATAAATTTTCAACAGACATATTAACAACCTATAAATTTCTTTTTTATAAAAATAACCAAGGAGGATTTTGGTGGAAAACTAAGGAGGTTACCTAAGAAGAGGTAACTTTCTTCATCGGCAGGTTTTATTATATTCCATCATACAACTCCAAAATTAAAATTAAACCATGATAATATAATAAAATAATTATTTTAAATTTATTGAGGTGTTTTTATGTTAATTTAATTACCTTCAACCACCTCTACTTCATCAAATGTTTTACGAAAGCATTATTTGTCTGTAGGGAAAAGTAGTGCCTCAATAACCAACATCACTAGTTTTTTCATTTACACATATCATGTATTGTTCTAATAATGGTTTTTGTTTTAATATATTGTATTTATTATATCATTATAATTATTTAATTATTATTTCACACATAACTTCATACCTTATAGTCTACGGGAATATGATAACATCACTCGGGTGTATAGAAAACTACCACCACATGTAGTGATGTGAATTATTTTTCACTAACGCTTTACATGGATTGAAATATATATAAATAAATATGGAAAACATGAAATAATTAACATATTCAAGAAATATTATTCATTATAAAAAATTTATATTAATTTTTTTCATCTTTTTTCACTCACTGATATATGATAACATCATTCGTGTACATGTGAACTACCACCTTCAAGAAGAAATATGACTCTATTTTAATCACCAAAACACATGGATGATATATATATAAGTATATTTAATATAATAATATGAAATTTATGAAATTATTATCATTATTTAGGTATATTATATTACTTACCTCCTTTTAATAATGTCCATCGACAAATGGAAATGTTATTCATGTGTACGTAAGAACTACCTTCTCCATTATCACAATATACATCATTTATCAAAAACATTTATAATGATTAGTCATAAAAGTATAATTGATGTATAAATATGATAATTATTTCATTCTTATTATTAATGAGATAACATAACCACTATCATATTAATATTATGAAAAAATAAGTCAAAACACATTTTAAAAACAAAGAATTCATTACATGAAACGTGACATTAACATGCAATTGTTAATAAGTTAGTAAAAAAGGTAATAATAAAATCATATAAGGTATTATATATATATATGGTTTATTAATATATTAATAATAAACATGAATTTATTATATAGGAGGTTCTAATGAGTACCATGTATGTTGAGACTTTCAGTAGGGGATTTCCGTCTCACTTTTATTTTATGTGATAAAAATTATGTATCCACCAAATGTTTTATATATGTTGTGTATACACTAAACATGATTTTTTTTGTGATTGTTATACTTAAAATAATTTTTATTTACATATCCATTTATTGATATCACTTTTATAGGGTTTACAATTCAAAATAAACAAAAGCGGTAAGTGATTATTACGTAAATTTCCCTTCTTTGAATAATATCTTATGTTATGCACTTGTATTATTCAATTATGTTTATATACAGCTCCATTTACATGTAATTACATGAATTTATTTATTCTTATTATTTTTTTAGTTTTTTAAATGTAATCATTTTATGGAGATAATGATTCAATATTACTAAAGTGGTAATGATTTTATGGTACAATCTCATCATTTTATCAGGATTGATTAAGATTATGTTTATGATAATGAAATATTATGTTCTATATCTCTAGAAACATATTATTCTTATTCTCCTGTAGTTATTTTAAGAGAATATATATTTCCATTTTTACTCTCTTTATATAATATTGAGTTAAAAATAATTTTATTTATAATAGCATATTTATTCTTCTCATTAATAGATATTTGTTTCTTCCAGAACCCTGTTTTATAAAAAATGTCAAAAAAATTGTTTTTAAAAGTCCTAAAATGATTATTTAAATACATTTTAACTAATTTATATGCTTTTAAATTTTTTTTTTGAAAAGAATATTCATGTAATTTTATATAAAATTCCCATTTTTAATTTACTGAAAACCTAAAAGGAATCATTATTTACATGTACAATATGAACAAAACATTACACCATAATGTCCTTATTTTATTTTAAGATTAATTTTAAGTGTTTTTATAGTTATTTTCAATGTAAATAAATATTTTCAACAAATGTTATAGAATTTTAATATTTAAAAACTTATTTTCAATGAAATTATATATTTCTCAAAAAAAAATCGATGTAATCTTTCAGAAACCATTCTCTATATAATATGGCATCGTTTGATGTAAATTATGATTTTCTAGTAATAGTAACCAATGATAGCAATCATATAATTTCACTGTTTTTTTAATAATGAAAATTTTTCACTGAAATTTTCTTATATTCCATGGGTTATACCATTATATAATTCTTATGAAACCTAATTCATTTTATATAGGTTATTCTTTGATGAAATGATGAAAGGATTATAAATCCTATATATTTTCCATAGGTTATGATTCAATTAAAATCTTGTGAAACCCAGTTCATTTCATGGGTCATGATATGATGAATTTTTAAAGATATTTTGACACACACACGTATGATTTTCATTTTGTGATGGGTTGGACCTCTCTCCCTCCAATTCATTGGGCAATGATTAATATTATAAGATCTCAAAGGGTACACAATTTTCTATTAAAAAAATGGGGTACACTAGAGGTTATACAAAGCCCTAAATAGAGTATATGGGTGGTTTTCTAAATCACTAAGAGGGTATATAAGTGGTTCACCCAAGCCTAACATGTTATGAATATCTTGGTGGGTGGCATTGACATAATATTTTCTATAATTATCTATATGCCAAAAATCTATATCTTACGTCAATGTTATGGCATTTTGGATCATGATATTTTATTTCATAATGATTAATGTCTTATAAACAACTAATATTTAGTCCATGAAATAATATTTTGATCTTTTATATGTAGGCTATGGTTTTTATTTGTTATTCTCATGTTCTCATACCCATACGTTCATGTAATTATTATCTATCTCCCATGCTTACCATTACTAAGCTTTTAATCTCAAACATTCACATGTATCCATTCCCCATGTTATAAATAAATGTTTAATGTTTGGTATTTTGGTGAAGAGTACTAAACGAGAATATCTTTTTGGTAGATGTTGTATATATTTTACAAAAATTAGAATATTTACTACCTAGTACCCATATACACTAATCATTAATGTTCCTTATGTTTTTAATATGAAATTTATTGGAAATTCATCTAAAAAGATGTATTATCTATTTATATTAATATTGGGTCTCTATAGTTTGTCTTGTGGAAATTTTTTTAACCAACAGAAACTACGATGAATAAACATTAGTGAGATACCTAGGGATATATATTGGGGTATGTCTCGGGATATATATGGTGATCCAACCCCAAAATCCTGAATCCAGTGTCTACTACTAATTATATTGGCATGAATACAATTAATCAAGCCCCAAAGGACCGAATAGTTTAGTATTCTTGGTAAAAAAAATACATACATAAGTATTTTATTACAAAAGAACACACTAACACTATTAAGAATTTTTGCTATTTCCATGGTTTGAAACTGTGCCTATAAGCCCAAAAACCATGGCTATAGGTTATAACCACTGTTCAATGGACTGTGCCTGGTATTGGCGTGGCTATAAGGCAAGACCTATAGCCACAGTTTAAAACTGGGCTAAATAACTATGGCCATAGTTTGAACTATGGATATAGGGATTTAGCCACTATTTTAAACTATCATAAAACATTAAGACACACCAGACCTATAACCACAGTTCAAAATCGTGGCTTTATGGCTTTAACCACGGTTTAAAACAGTGGCAATAGGACTACTACCATGGTTTAAAAATATGGATCTAGGAATTTAAATTTCATAAAAAACACCCCCAAACCCCCCTTGAACAACCCCTACACCCCATGCCCCCCTAGGACTACCCCCTGCACCCCCTGGATAGCCCCCTACACCCTCGTGCACCACCATGTTCCCCTGGACTCCCCCTTTCAACCCCTGAACAACCCTTTCACCCCCTAGAAATCTCACCTGCACACCCATTCCCCATCGACAACCACCATTCACCGCCCAGACAGCCCCCTTGCACACCTCTGGACAGCCCCTTGCACCCCCCTGAACAACCCCCTATGCACCCCCATGCTCCCCAGACAACCCCCTTTCACCCCCTAAACTGCCCTTTCACCCCCTGGACAACCCACTTGCACCCTCTAGCATCCCCTTGAACCTCCATCCCCCTAGAAAACCCCCCTTCACCCCCTATACATCACCCTACACCCCCTTGCACCCCCCTGGACCACCCCTTGCACCCCCTGGACAACCCTTGCACCCCTTGGACAACCCTTACACCCACGAACACCCCCTGAACCTCCTAGATAGCCCTTTCACCCCCTTGGATAGCCCCTACATGCCCATTCCCCACCTGGAGAGCCCCCAAGCACCCCTAGGACAGCCCCAATGAACCCCCTAGAAATCCATTTCACCCCCATGACCCACAGACAACCCCATTGGATCCCCCTAGACAACCCTTGCACACTCCTAGATAGCCGACCTGTACCCCCTACCCCCTGGATATCCCCCTTTCACCCCCTGAACATCCCCCTTGCACCCCCTTGGACATACCCCTTTCCCCTACCCCTGTAGTAGCCCAACCCCACCCTTGATGCCCCCTGGACATCCCCTTTCCCCCACCCCTGGAGTAGCCCACACCCCCTCCCTGCAACCCCCACCCATAAACATCCCCTTGGCCTCCGTTTCACCCCTGGACATCTCCCTTGCACCCCCTGGACATCCCTTGCACCCCATTAGACATCCCCCATGCCCCCCTGGACAGTCTTCTTGCACTCCCCCCAAAAAAACCCCTTTCCCCCACCCCCTGGACAACCCCCCTTGAACTGACATGCACCTTCTTCTTGGACAGACCCCCTCCCTGGATAGACCCCCCAACACACCCCCACCCAACCTTACACACCACCCCCATGTCTCCTACACCCCCCTGTGAGTCAAAAATATTAGTGGATATTCTCGTGGTGTGTCAAATGAATGAAGAAGGGGTAAGTATTAAAATGGAAAACATAAATCCAATAATGGAAAACAATCTATATATGCATAAACTTCCACTATGAGTTTTCGTGAACATCGCACCTCCATTGGATGGGTTTTATTACAAAACCATGATTTGTTTATTAGAAAAAATAATTATTTTAACTAACACATGATCAGGAATTTCAATTTAATATAAACAAGAAGAATCAAGAAGGCAACAAAATGCAATTTAAAAAATTCATGATTTAAAGAGGCTAGGAGAGGGACTCTACCTCAAAAGAGTCAATCCATGTACAAGAGGATTATATACATATACTCACCTGCATAAGGATGGGCTATGTTTTGTTACAGGTTCACTGCATAGCATGCATCCATATCCTGAAAACCTGTACTAGTAATCAAAATCAACAAATGATCGAAAAGGAAAAGACATCAGGAAAAAAAATTGGGATATTACTTTGACATTACTCTTTGAATCAATTAAGCATTCTGCAACCATGGAGAGAAATTTTTCACGTGACACCTCCACTTTTTCGGAGTTCAAATTCATGTTGTTTCTCAGCAGTATAACATTGTCTATCACAAATCACAAGTAATTAAAATGTAGAAATAGTAACATTTTCACCGTACACAAGACCAGGCCAACTTGACACCCCCTAGACACCCCCTCTAAATCCCCTCCTCCCAAGACACCCATTAGACACCCCTTACAACCCCCTAAAACCCTTAGACACCCCCTGGACCCCCAGGACACCCCCTAGCCACCCCTGGACCCCCTCCCCCATAGCCACCCCATGGACCCCCCCTAGACACACCCTCCCCCTGGACCCCCCCATCAGACACCCCCCACAGACACCCCCCAGACACCCGGAGAATATTTTTTTCTTGCGAACGTGAAGTAGTTTGACATAATTCCACTGTACATTTGGCCTCACAAATGTAAACCCTGAATGTCACAAAGGTTTCAAAAAGTGTTTGTGGAGAACCTACAAGAAACCAAGTATTTCAAATAAATAGAGGGATAGACATCCAAAAACACTGCCTATCATGCGACATCATACACCCAAGAAATCCAGTTCTTCTGAAGACATTGAGAAAACTGCACACAAAAAATTCTTGACATCTAACAAAGAAACTTTTTTTTATGAAAAAAAAATTGTTGAGCCACACATGGGTCACTCAAAGTTAGTTAATAGATCACATAACCTTTATTAGGTCATGCACTTTTCATTATATAACAAATAGCAGAGAGATACAAAGGCTTCATGCTACCCATAAATTCATGCAAGCATAATTAAGAGACATTGGAAACCCCATTGACAGCCTCTAGACACCCCACCTGCACCCCCTACCCTATAAACCCCCTTTCTCACCCCCTTCCCCTGTACCCCCACCACTAGTATCCCCCCCATGGATAGCCCCTAGATAGCCCTTGGACAATCCCCAGACATCCCCTGGACACCCCACCTACACCCTCCCCCTACCATGCAGCCCCCCTGCACCCCTCCCCCTGCACCCCACCAGTATCCCCCCTACCAAGTCCCCACCCCCTCCAGCAAACCCCCATGCACTGCACATGGACCCTTCCTACTACCCTACATACCCCCTACACCCCCACTAGTATCCCCCCTTCCAGGTCCCCCTCCCTCCTGGACACCCCCTTACACTATACTGACACCCTCCCCCCTTCCCTATAGATTTTTCTAGAGACATGGACTCACAAAAAAGGTGAAGGTTTTTTATTTACTTGTGGTGGGATATTATTTAGTTTTATTACATAGTTTCCACTACTGGTTATCAAATAGAAAGATGTGTTTCTTCTATTGAAGTAGGGAAAGAGATGATATAATTGATGTTCTTGTAGAAGGAACACCAAAATAGACCATATAAAGAGATGTTATTTAATGATAGTCAATGTGCCATTCTTCGTTCTCACAATTCAATGTTTAATTTAAGAATAAGTCAAATTGAATTGATTTATCTCTTTATAAAAAGTCTACTAAAGGGTAAAGTGTTAGTGCAGCAAATAGTTACCTATAAAAAGAGTCATGTCGATATGTTTGGAAAGGTAATATTTCAATAATCTATAAGGAAACATTATGACTTGGTTAGAATCAGGTGGATACAGAGTAGAAGAAATTATTTTGCATCAAATAAAGGATGATATTAGGTGAATGATAGAAAATGGATGAAATTATGATGTAATTTCCATTGAATATAATTTTAGATTTATAGAAAATATTCCAGTTCACCAGAGAAATCCTTCCAGATAGATGTATTTGGATAGAGACCACGAGATGTATCTATTTTGTACCATGTTTATTTTAGAGTGGTTTGGTATAAGGATTCACTAGACAGTATTCTATCTGATAAATTCTTCATACAGATATGGCTAGATAGAAGATCCTATGATGGTGCTTTAGTGTCATCATATTGTGATGATCAAGAGAAGATCATTGAATGTTCCAAGTGTTTAGAGATAATATGGGTTGAAATGGAGCTAGAATTTATTATTTTGAGATGCACTATATTATTCTTTATGGTTTGTGATGGACATATATATGTTGTGGCTAGATGAATATCTATGTTTACACACAGTTAGGTGGGGATTTTTTGAGTTTCGTGATGATCTGATTCAAGTAATTTTCAAAATTTCAAATTATACTATATTTTATCTACAAGGGATGTATATTTATTTTATATCTCATTAATGTGTAATATATGTTGGTAAATTATTTATAAATTTATTAGTAATGTCATTTTTTGTTTTTATACTCTATATAATTGTGTTGTTTTAGGTTAATTTAGGCTAAAGTCACCCACATTATGAGATTCTTATACTCGATGCGAGTCACAAACCCTAACATATTGGAGTTTGGTTTAGGTTGGAACTATCTTCTTAACACAAACCTTGGAAGGGCCCCGGTGGGTGAGTTCATGTCAAATAGGCATCAATGTGAGTTTTTCATATAGTTTGACTATAGATCTCGTAATCATGTGAGGAATTGTTTGTGAATTTTAAGCAATAATGTTAAACTGTCTTGATTTTGGATATCAAACTAGGGTGACATGAATAGGTGAATTAGTAAACATATCTTATCACTAGGACTTTGAAAACCAGTTAGACAATACATAGCTCTGATACACCATTATAGGGTACAATTATGTCCGTACATGAGTCATATAGTTGATAATTATGATCTATAATGCAGTCTTTATGTTTTATGATCAAGATATTCTCCAATAAATATCAAATGAAGGGCCCACTGATAGCTAATTCATGTGTAGAGGTAGTTTCATGTAGATCTTATTCCGATAGCTTGGACTATTTCCTCTAATTAGTGAGGTGGTAGGTCTTCCAATCATGTTGTTCATTTTTTCATCCAATGTATTCTCTTATCTTCCATATCATCTCAATTATTTTGTAACTCACACCTAATTTCTATGTTCCACCCTCATTATCTATGTAAAATTTAACATGGAAGTAGTTTTCCCAACCACCCCTCTCCCATGGAAAACCCCTGGACACCCCATGGAAAACCTCTGGAAAAACCTCAGATAGCCCCTGGACACCCCACCTCCACCCTCCCCCCAGCCCTGCAGACCCCCTGCACCCCCACCAGTATTCCCCCTATGATGTCCCCCCTCCTAGACACTCCCTTGCATCACACCTTCACCCTCCCCAATGCCCTGAAGACCCCCTACACCCCCTCCCCCACACCCCCACCAGTATACCCCCTGACAAGTCCCTCTGCCTCATGGACACCCCCTTTCACCGCACCGCACCACACCTGCACCGTCCCCCCACCCTACAACTTTTTCTGGAGACATGGACTCACAAAAAAGATGCATGTTTTATATTTACTTGTGGTGTGATATTATTTAATTTTTTGACTCAGTTTCCACTATTGGTTATGAAAAATGTAGATATGTTTCTACTACTGAAGAAGGGGAAGAGTTGATATAGATGATGTTCTTACTGAAGGAACTCCAAATGGGATCATAGAGAGAGATGTTATTCTATGATAGTCAATGTGCCATTCATAATTGTCAAAATTAAATGTTTAATTTAAGAATAATTCACATTGAATTGAAGTATCTCTTTATAAATATTCTACTAAAGGATAAAGTGTTAGTGCAAAAGACAGTTAGTGGTAAAAAGTGTTCTGTAGATATGTTTCTAAATGTGATATTCCGACAATTTCTTATGAAACATTGTTCCTTGATCAAAATCAGCTGGTTACAGAGTGGAAGAAATTATTTTTCATCAAATAAAGGATGTTATTAGGTGGATGATAGAAAAAGTATAAAATTATAATTTAATTTCCATGTAATATATTTTTTGATTTATGGATAATATTCCGGTTCACCACACTAATCATTCCAGATAGATGTATTTGGATAAGGACCACCAAATGTACGTGTTTTGTATTATGTTTATTTTAGAGTGGTTGGGTAGAAGGAGTCACTAGACAGTATTCTATCTGATAAATTCTTTATACAAAGATGGCTAGATAGAAGATCTTATAACGACGCTTCAGTGTCATCATATTGTGATGATCAGAAGAAGGTCATTGAACATTCGACAGGTTTAGAGATGGTTTAGGTTGACATGGAGCTAGCATTTCCTATTTAGAGATGTATGCCTATGATTATTGGTGGTTTCTGATGGAAATATATATGTTGTGGCTAGATGAATATCTATATTTACACACATTTAGGTGTAGATTTTTAGATTTTGGTGGATATCTGATTCATGTAATTATCAAATTTATAATTTATTTTATATTTTAACTACGTGTGATAAATTTTTATTTTCTATCACATAAATGTGTTATATATATTGGTAAATTATTTATAATTTTTTTATTAATGTCATTTTTTGGTTTTATACTCTAGATAAATGTGTTATTGTAGGTTCATTTTGGCTAAAGTCACCCATATTATGTGGTTTTTATACTCCATGCGAGTCACAAACCCATAACATATTTGAGAAGGGTTTAGGGTGGAAATATCTTCTTACCAATAACCTTGGAAGGGACCGGGTGGGTGAGTTCATGTCATATAGGCATCAATGTGAGTTTTTCATATAGTTTTGGTATAGATCTAGTAGTCATGTGAGGAATAGTTTGTGAATTTTAAGCAATAATGTTAAACAATATTGAGTTCCATTATCACACAAGGGATACATGTATAGGTAAATCAGTCAACGAATCTTATCACTAAGACATAGATAAAAATTTAGACAATCCATAACTCCGATAAACCATTATAGGTTACAAGTATATTGGTACATGAATCATATAGTTGACTATTATCATCTATAATGTACTCTTTATGTTTTCTAATCAAGATATTCTCCAATCAATATCCAATAAAGGTCCAACTGATAGCTAATTCAGGTGTTGAGGTAGTGTCATCATGATCCTATTCCAATAGTTTGGACTATTTCCACTAATTGGAGAGGTGTAAAGTCTTCCAATCAAGTTATTCATTTTTTCATCCAATTTATTCTCTTATAATCCATATCATCTGAAATATATTATAACTCACACATAATTTCTATGTTCCACCCTCATAATCTATGTTAAAGTTTACATGGCATTAGATATCCATCAAATTTTTGTGTTCCACAACTATTTTTTTGAGATAATGTTTTTTTGTTCTATTTAATGAGCCACATATTACCATTTACAATTCCATAGGGGCGATGATGCATTTTTTCTAAGAGATTATTGAGTGAAATTGTTTCCCATGATCAAACTAATTTTATCTTATATTTGGGATTTGTACAAGCCTTTCTAATAAAGATGTTTGTGGTCCCCACCTAGTATTACAAGACAAGCCACATGATGTGTATGCTAAATGTAATCTGATGATGAGAATCCTCAAGAGATAACAAGGATGTCTTGAACTTTATGAGTTAGGGGAGTGGCTAGAGTCTGAGACTCATTTTCTCATTTGGTTTCAAATTTCATTGACTGGATGACAATTCATGCATTGATCTCTCAAAAATACTTCAATAGTCATTTGTAGATGATGTTTACATGACATTATGTTGGGAAATTACTACCATGGATAGTGTTTAAGATATTTTCTAAGATAGGTTTATTAGATGGTGGTTAACCCTATCTAGGATAGCATGACTATATCTAGATCTATTCCATGGATGATGGAACTCATGAGGTGTTACATGAACATGATTTATATTAAGATTTTCTGATCATAGTGGTTTGGGTTGAGACTCCATGGAAGGAATTTTTGAACTATAAAAATGTGTTTATGAAAAACCTCCAATGATAGAGTCCCATAGGTCGACTTTGGATGGTTGTATTTTTTTGAAAATAATAATCCCCAACCATGGGACCAGGTCACGTTTACACTCTAAGGTATCCAGAGTTGTGTTGTAGAAGAATATTTCCATGGGGAATAAGATGGAGATTAGAGAACTCCTAGTTATATACCTTGAAAATTATTAACAATATACTTAGTGGAAGGTTTAGTGGTGTTATATTAGTTGAAAATGGATAATGCAATTATCCAATCCCATGAACACCACCTTTGTCTAGATACTATTAGGAGTTCCATGCAGATAGTCTAAATTACCAATAGATGAGTGTGGGGGATAACTTTGGTTAGGTGAAAATGGATGTAGCTCAGATCATGAATAAACTATTTTCTTCATAGACCCTCATACTAGGTGGAAGATGTGTGATATATTCTATCATCATCAACTATTTCAGTGTAATATATTCCAATGTAACCATTATCTTGGTCCTTTTTATATAGATATTTTCAACTTATTACCACTATTTTTTATTCTCCTTTTTTTGGAATACCATCATATTTAGTGTTAGGGTTTGAAAATCATAGTGAGTCATGTTTTAAATATCAATATCAATTAGATCATATTGATATACAAGGTCATTGATGAGAATATGAATTTAAAAAGATTATATAATGGAAGATAGTAGGACCAATACTACCTATCATGGTATAATTAAGGTACTAGAGATGTTGTTACATGGTGATGTGACGTTTTGAATGAGGCTAGGTTCCAACCAAATGGTGGGTAAAATCCACTATGGTGTGGTGAGAAGATCCCATATTAATGATTTTATAGCCAACTACCCATCAGTTGGAATGAAATGATTTATGCGCTATGGGAAATTATGATAAATTCATTTCATGTTAATTTTTAGGAATACAATACTTATTTTAATGGATAACCTATTATTGACCAATGCTGAGGGGATAATGCATGCATCAATTTCATTTTAAAGAAGATGTTTTGATATTAGTCATTTGAATTATGAAGACACCTATAGAATTTGTGAAGCATCCAGATTGAATCCTACCATATATCAATTTGTACAAGATCCTATTTGTAATTAAAAGAAAATACCCAATTCATACGTCAAGGGTATTGACTATATCATAAACTATCATAATATGAGATATAATTTCAATTAATAGCTTGGATATTCATGTATTATGAAATTTATGTGGTTGATGAGATCATAGAGGTGAAACAATAGAATATTTTTAAATAAATCTAATAGGGGAATCCATGACCAAACGGTGGTGCGAGGACATGAGTATCTTGATTTTGTGAAATGATTCTAATAGGGGAATCCATGAAAAAATGGTGGTTTAGGCACATGAGTATCTAGCTTTTGTTAAATTATTTCTATGTGGTGAGAGAGTTGTTTGTAACCTATGTTCAATGTTGGTATCCCCATAGTTATTCTATGAGTGTGAGAATGTGTTGCTGGGGAAATATAAATTTTAATCTACTAGGACCCGATGTACTTAGGTGTTTGACCTAAATGTTTTTTTCTAGGAGGGTAAACTTCATCTACTTCCATGGGTGGATAGTTCTTCTCCCTTAGAAATTATATTATGTTCTAGAATGGACATCCTTAGTGGGGACTAAGCTTGTATACCTTTACACTCATTTTTTTTACATTTAATGAATATTTGTCGGTATACCCATCACATGAAAACTCTTACGATGTGGTGGGGGAGGAGGTTTTCTCATGTGGTTATTGATATTTCTCAGTCTGATATGTCTTATTTTAGGTTCTACAGATGAAAAAGCATTTTTATTTAAATGGATAGGAAAATATGGATTCATATTATAGTGGAATGGGAATCCCAATGGGAATTATTATCTTATTGAGTATTATTATATACTTGGTGCTATTTTTTAAGTTCTCACCACAAAGTTTCATGTATATATGATAAAAACCCACAATAATATCTTCCATAGATATTGTGAACTTGTTAATGTTTGGGTTTCAAATAGAGGATTCCCACAGATTGGTTTCTTGGATATTCAGAGAAGAAAACACATTTTATTCTTCTTCTATGAAGATGTGACAGTGGTACTTATGCCTTATTTGAAATAAATTTGAAAATAGATGATGTGGGTCTAGGGGATTATGCTACTTTTCAAATTTTCTAGTGTTAATGTGAAATTTTTTTTATGTGTTCAGTGGTGGTATATAGAATTGGTATGTTATTATCATATAATAACTAATGAGAATTATATTCAAATGGTTGAGAGTGTAGAGGTCTCTGCAGAGATACCCTTTGAATTAAGAATTTTTTTAATTAATGTTAGCAATTTTTGGATACTTATTCTCCCATGAGGAAGGATAACCTTTAAATGATGAGAGGTTTGGTGTTTTGTGTATTGGAAATGAAAAAATTCAGTGGATTTATTTTTCTATCTATTTCATATTCTATGATAAGATAGAGCTAGTATCTTCATGGGTGATAGAAGGTTGAACCTTATATGAAAACCTAAATAGAAAGTCATTTGTGAAAATAAGGTGTTTTAATCATGTGGGATGAAAAGGAATTTCTTTTAAAACACAGCATAAAATCCCATAAACAATCATGGTGGGAAATATTTAAAAAATGAAAGGAAACAAGGGAGATAAAATAAATTTTAAAACATATTATCAATGCCTAGAAACAATTGGGAAAGATGAGACAAATACGGCTCAGCCTGGGCACTCATGTCTAAAATTTCCCCTAAAATATGAAGCTCAGAATTGAAATCCATTTCAAATTTCCTGCAAATTTCACATATTTAAGAGAAACCATGCATGTGGGAATGGAAAAAAAATAAAAGAGTCCAATCAACTTATAGGATAGAATATGTGACCATTCAGTCTCTGGAGGAACAACGGGGGATGTGGAACAGCGAGGGAGGAGGAGTATTCACCCGAGGAGAGGGTCAAGGGTGGGAGGGGAATGATGACCTCAAGGGTGGGGAGTCCACCATGAGACACTGATATCCAGGAAGTGTAGCAGTGACGTCGAGGAGGAGGGCACATAGAGCAGGTCCGGGCCGAGGGTTCGAGGAGTCGTGGATCGGGGGAGGAGATGAGAGCATCACGAATTTTGGGGAGGAGGATCCATATAGATGGTAAAAAACATAGCTACAGATTAATAAATTGTGGCTATAAATTATGATATAGCCAAAATTTTAATATAATTCTTGTTATAAACTATGATATATCCACGAACCGATAAAACCGTGGCTATAGGTCCATGACTATAGCCTGTATTTGTAGTTGTGTAATTAAAATATAATTTTTTTACTTCTTATTTCTATGGTAAATTTTTTTTCATCATTCTCATCCATTCATGTCTTTCATAATATACTTCTATGATTATTGGGGAGAGGAAAAAAATTATGGTTTAGATTAAATAATCATTAAGGTTTTGTAAAACTTAGTGGAATTAATGATATATCAATGAAAATAATCAATATGAAAAGGTATATAAATGAAAAAACATTAAATGAAATAAATTAAAAGAAATTACAAAAAATATGGCATAGTAATAAATGAAAACAAATGACATTATAATAACTTGATAATGTATATTAAATATGGAAAGTTAGGAAACTAAAATTTTATGCCATGTAATAAATAAATTGAGAATGAAATTTATTAACATATATAAAGAAAAAAATATCGTGGATAATAATAATAGAGTCTAAATGGGAGAAATTCATAATTACTTGACGTCATGTATCATGAACATGAACACCTATACAACCAAGACATTACACAAGATGGTTTAAATTAATGGTGGAATCCCAATCAATTTTCAGAACTTATTTTTCTCGTGAGATCCTTTGGATGCAACAAGGGGATTTATAAAGTCTAGGCTCCACCATTAATTTCAATTTCAAATTATTCATTATATTTAATAATGAAAATACATAATATACTATATAAAATAATTTTATTGAATGATAAATACTGACTTATCAGTAATTCCCCATTTAATAAAATAACTGTCAAAGTAAACAGTATTTCTAAAATGGTATACTATTATGAAATAGTATTATATACAATAAATTTTATGTATAATAGTGGAAATTCAAACCTCAATGATAATATGAACATTAATATTTTAAGGGTACTAACATATAAATAACAAAATTGAATATAGATACATTCCTTGGAAAAATTAACCAAACACCATCCAGAGAAAGGATATGTATGGTATGAATAAAAAATATAGCATGTGGAATAAAAAATAGAGGGGTTTTTTCATAGATATAATAAAATAATAACATTAAAAAATTATTGATGAAAATATCATTTTCTTTTAAAAACCATTTGAAAATACAATTTTTTGAAAATTCCATAAAAACAAACCATTAAAAGTTTAAAATCAATATTCAATTAAATGAAGGTGGATAAATCCATACATTTCATATAAGGTAAAAATAAACATTCCGTTTTCAAGGTAAAACAGTTATAAAAACAATTTGTTTGGAAAGAAATAAGGATATTCCTTTGATAACATTTATAAATAAAAAATTGGTTAAAATTAATTTAAAAATCATTTCTAAAGATTAAAAACATATTTTGAAAACCATTTTTGAAGACATGATTTTTTGTGGAAAATATGTACTCTCTATAAATAGAGAAATAAAGTAAAGTTTTTATAAAATCATTTTCTATAACATTTGAGTACCAAAGAGTGAGAAAATGGTACTAATAATTGACAAAGGTCATTAATAACCAGATGATATTAAAATGAAGTTGATTATTGAAAAACTATCAAACAATTTTATTTAATGTAAATTATGTTAAAACAATCTTGAATAAAATCATATTGTGAAATAAACCCTTGAAAAAGATATAGAGTTGAAGTGAGAATCAATCAATGAGAAGATTATGTGTATAAAATGTAAATAAACATAAGGGATGTTGAAATAAAAAAACTACATCATAAAAGGTTATTACACACATAATTTTAGAATATTAACAATAACGAGTAAGTAATATAACTCAATGAAAATTAATTGAGTTATGAGATTCTATTCTACTTGGTAATTTTTTACTCAAAGCTCCTTAAAAGAAGTAAATCAAGTTGAAACTCAAAAATACCATGAAGATAGAATTTTTCATGATATTAAATATCAAAATTCTCAATATATACACCATATAAAATAAATTACCTTCACAAGAATTAAGTATGCCTTATGGAAATAAAATGATACAAGAATACCTTACCCTGTGTTTCTTTTGTGGTGAAGAATATATTATTATCCAAATAATGGTTTTAAACATGATACTAAATTATTTGTAAAATATATTAGTTATTATTATAACATATATTATCCTCTTATAAAATCTTATTACTCTTTTTCCAATAAAGTTTCATTATTTTATCTATTTCAGGTGTTAATCTCCTAGTTTCTCAGGTAAGTTTGGATTTGTTATTTTTTGTTATTGTTAAATATATCATTATTTTATCATATTGATAATGTAAAACATTATTTTAATATCATATATATATATATTATATTATATTTTTATGTTGAATAATCTAGGATGCTTTCAGATAAAATATGAAATGCATCGTTCATGGAGATGCTAGTTCTTATGTGTGCATGATAGCTACCTTTATTTCACTGTTATTTTTTAAACGAATGAAAAGTAAATGATATGTATATTCTTTTATATTAAAATTACTATAACCTATGTATTTAATATATTTCATATTTTTTATTAAAATTATCTTTAATATAATCCATGTTTAGTGTGAATGAATCACATAGCATTGAGGGGGCCGTAGTTCACACTTCCTCAAATGATGTCATCATATGAACACAAAATAGAATTTAATAAAGGAATTTTTAATAAAATTATTAAAAATGTATAAACAAATAATAAATATAAAATATATCATATATAAATAGTGTTTCTATCATAATGTCCAACCATGAAACGTGGAAAATAAAAAATGAACACTTGTGGTTTCGCGAGGTCGTAGTCCATCATACAGAAATAGCAAGTTCATTACCCATTAAATGTAATTGTGTGTTAGTGTAGATAGAAACCATAATAAAGCAATAAATTTATATTTAGTATATTTGGGTAATTATATTCAAATGTATGTAGATTATTTGAGGTGGTGGATAAGTAAATGAAATAAATGTGACTGTTGGAAAACATTAAATTAAAAAATCGGTACACCTTTTGGATTATAAAAAATGGATTCAATGAAAGTATTTATACAAAATATAAGGCTTCAAAATAAATGAAAAAGAGTTTTGGACTATATTTTTGAATATATTGGCTGAGCCTACCCGGGTTGAGAGGTGTGAGGAATGGGGAGAAGTGGTGGCCTTTTATAGTGAAGGAGGAGTGACCCTCTTGTAAAATTTTGGTAAATTAATTCAATTTTTTTTTCATGTTTAAATTGAATTTAGTAATAGATCCAGTTCGATTGAAGTGATTATCAAGTCAAAAAATTTCAATAAAATATCTTTTGTACATGTGTATTGGTATCTTTAGGCCCTAATGACATGGTTTAGTCCCTTATTAAGCTTAATTTATACTTAATCATTGTAATTATTATTAATCACTTTCAGTAATATTTTTAGTAAAAAACTATGTTTATTATTCAATACTAATTATATTTATTCAAAATATATAACACATTTTTACAAATTCCAATCATATATGTGGAAAAAATTGATTTAAATATAATCCAACAGGCAAGATGACAATGCGGGGTTTTAAAGTAAAAACGTCCAAATGTTTGATTAGTTTTTACATTCAATTTCATAGTGAAATTGATCGCAATGACCAAAATTGGATTAATTGTAGTTTATTTGATGTAATTTTACTTTAAAACCAATTGTAAATATAATTCAACATTATATATTAATTATACGAAGAAGAAATTTTAAATTATAATTCAGTATTTTAAACAATTCAATAAAAACTGACACTTCACTGAAATTTAAAAACAATTCAACTTAAAATATTTTTTTAAAATTATTCTTATATTGAAATATTAAATAAATAAAATTTTCAAATTTTAGATTTAAAAATGGTTCTCCATTAAAATGTTGTAAAATTTCCTTTATAAAAATGTTGTGTTTTATGTGAAAATAGGGCTTGTTCTAATATTTTTCCTATCCAACATAATGGTTTAATATAAAAAATATTTTATAGAATATTTATCATACATATTTCATTACAATTATTAAATAATTGAATTTAATTATGTTTATTATGAAAAAACACTTTTGTAAGCATAAAAATAGAATTTTTTATATCCAATTGGTTATTATTTTTATTTCTAATTTATTTATAACCAATGAATTCATTTTTTATTAATTTAAACCACAAATATTCATAAATTAGATAATACTATTCATAACCAATAACGAAACTTATAGGATATATCATATTATATTAAATAATAATATTTTAATAATATATCATTGTTTGGATAAACTCTTCATTTTGTATAATGAAAGCTATCGAGGAAGGTCACTATTGCCTTTAACAGAAGCTATGGAAGACAATCTCTCTATCATAGAACACAATCTAACATAGTAGTGTTTGTATTAAAAGATATATCATGTATTGAATTTATTTATAATAGTAAATATATCGTAGATTCTCATGATTTTATATTCCCTTATATTATTTGTGATGTGTGTCATACAAGATATTGAATACAATGTTGTACTTTATAATTTCACGGTGTTACGTTCTCTCATTCTTAATTAATTGCATATTAAAAATCTAAACTTGATCATGGTAATATATTCTTTGATATATCCCATGTATGAATCCCACATCATAAGAAGTGATTGTAAAACATCCTCCAGTAAAGAGATAATGAGAAGTACAATGGTCACATGGACTAACATGAAACATGGTCTCTAAGTAATAGAACATTTGTGGAAAGTGGAATTATGGACATGGTGGAAAATCATTGATATTTAAAAGGAGTGAATAAGGTAATAAATTAAAATAATGTTAATGGTCAATAGAATTTTTAGGGTCATAAATATGTAAATACATGGTGAGTTAAGAGACCATCAATTCAACAAAAATTATGTTATTAGAACAACATTTTATTTCGATGTAATTTTACTAATGTTGGGTAGCTATTTTTCTAACAAAAAATGTAAGGAAATATTCTTACATTATAGGTTTATATTTATTATGAACAATCCAGAATTTATATTGTTATTAGACCAAGTACTTATTCATCCCTTTCTTCCTAGATATTAATTAAAAGTAATAAATTTTTTATGCATGAATCACTAAAAGAAACTATTTAATGGATCATAAGGCCTATAAAATATTGAGATGTCTATGAATTTCTTTCTAACTATTTTCTAAAACCAATATGGTTAATATATTAGTCACTAATAATCAAAATGGATTCTACTGGTTCATCATTATCATTTATTCATCATCATTTTAAAATAACATAATGAAAAATTAACCATGACGATGCGCAGGTCAGTGGTTGGTGTGAAACCCTTATCATCCTTTGGTAATGGTTTCAAGACCTGCATCCTTGCTGAACATGATAGGTTGTCACTTTACATACATGTTTTCCATTATGAAACCCTTATTAATATAATTTCCAAAATAAATACATTTTAAATCCTTCAAATATAATCATTAAATATCCTCTTACTTAATGATTTCAATAGAAACATTTTTTTAAAAATTATTAAAATCTTATTAGAAAATTAGTATGATGTCATTACGGAATATACGAACCAGAATGGTTATCAATACTCTCAAACTAATGTTTCTAAAATTTAAAGGCATTATTCATTAAATAATATTCTCCCACTAAAACATATGCTTATAACATCAAGCATAGTCCATAGACATTTCAGGATTTTTATTACCTAAATACCTATAGTAAAATACATATAAAAATTAATTTTTAAATCCAAAAATTATTTATCAAAATTATTCCTTGATAATTATATACTTTAACCATAATATCATTTGTATGATTTCTAAATCATGACTTCATATCATTAATCAAAAGATATAAGGTTTAACAAAGGCTTCTAATTTTTATTTTCTATTAAAATACTTATTAAATATTTGTAAATAAAATTTTAATTATCCTATGAATATCCCCCAAAAGTGTCAAAAAAAGTGCATAGTAAGGCCAGTTTTTGTGTACCAGGCTACACCGGGACATGATTGGAACCCCTTTTCAGAGTTATTACTCTTAGGTACACCGGTTTTAGAACACATCCACTTGTAGTATCTAGATATATATTTATTGCAATGAATACCCAAAAATCTATACCTTTCAAAATTTAATGTTATTATAATATTATCATCTTCAATTTATATATTAGGGTTATGTTTTCTAACCTATTTTTTTCTAAACCTAGTTACCATGGTTTCCACTATACTTTGTTTGATACCAATTGTAATGACTGAACCCCAGAAGCCTTGTGATGGTATTTTTCACTAATTACATTGGAATGATTAAAAGGAATCTAGCCCTGAAAGACTATAGGGTTTAGTAATCTAGTAAACCAGATATATAAATGAGTCATTTATAATAAAATAATACACCAATTGCAATATAATTTTTTACTTTTTCTTACAGGATAACAAAATTATTCATCTACCGTATCCTTCCATGTCTTACTCAGTACACTTATTGGATTCCTTGAGGGAGGAATCAAAATTATCATGAGATAAAATTCTTAGTAATGATTAGTAAAACATAGTGAAAGTAATGATAAATCAATGAGAGTAATAAATATGGAAAGGTAAATTCCTAAACACACATGCCTTCAAATTAATAAAATGAAATGATAAATAATATGGAAATTTAATAAATGAAAACATATTCCATTAAAATAACTTGATAAGGCGTAATAATTACTGGAAGGTATGAAACTAAAAACACATGAAACTTAATAAATAAACTAACAATGAAATGTATCCATATATATGTTGATGAAAATTTTCATGGATAATAATAATGGAGTCTAAATGGGGGAAATGCTTAATTATTGGAATTTATGTTTTTGTCACATAAATACCTATATCATCAAGACCTTTCACTAGAAGGTTTAAATTAATGGTTGAAATCTAGTCAATTTTCACAATTTATTTTTCTCATGATAAAATTTCGATACAACGAGGGGATATATATTGTCTGACCCCCACCCTTCATTGCTAGTGTAAAGCACTCCTCTTATTGAAAAAAACTAATAATATACTTTATCAAATAACAGTATTTAATGAAAAATATGGATTTATCAATATTTCCCCAATTAATCATATAAATTTCAAAGTAACATATTATGTAAAATGGTATATTGTATAGGAAATTGTAATATCCATGATGAATGATATAGATAATTTAGGTAAATTCAATGCTCAATGATCATATGAAATTTAATATTTCAATGTAATAAACAAGGAAATAAAAGAAGTTAATATAAATAACATCTTTTAAAAAATAAATAAAAACCATCTTTATAATGTATATTGATGGTATCAATACAAAATATCCCACATGAAGTAAAAATAGAGGGGTTTTTTGATTGATGAAATATAATAATATTTTTAGAAAAATTATTAAGGAAAATATCTTTTTCATTGAAAAATATTGGGAAAATATTTTTCTTTGTAAATAAATTTTAAAAAATCTCTCTTAAAAAATAAAAATTTTAAACATAAAATTGATGATTCAATGAAATGAGGATGGATAAATTCTTACATTTCATATGGGGTAAAACGAAAAATTCAATTTTTAAGGAAAAAAGGTATGAAAAAGTCCTTGTTTGGAAAGTGAGAAGAGTAATCCAATGAAAACAATAATAAATGAAAAAGGGGTAAATATTTATTTTATAAAATAGTTTTTAATTTTTAAAATAATCTTTCAAATTTTTTTATAGAAAAAATATATTTCGATGAAAATATGTTCTCCAACTAAATAGAGAAATGGGGTTGTATTTTCATAAAATCGTTTTCTAAAATATTTGACTACAAAAGAGTGAAAAAATGGTAATAATAATTTATAAAGGTAATTATAAACCATTGGAGATTTATATTAAAGTTTTTATTGAACAATTACACAATAATTTCTTCAAATGGAAATTCATGTATAAAAAATCTCAAATAAAATGAGATTTTAAAATAAACCCATGAAAATGATATAACATAGAATTGATATTAAATCAATGAGTAGACTGTGTGTATTAACTATAAATCCAAATAAGGGTGGTTGAAATATAGAAATAGATAGTAAATGTTTATTACACACATAATGATGTAATATTAGCAACAACTAGTAAGTAATATAACTCAATGAAAAGAAATTGAGTTATGAAAATATATTCCACTTGTTAACTTTCAACTCAACTACCCTTAAAAGAAATAAATCATTTTTAAACTCAAAATACCATTAATATATAATTTTACATGATATTACCTATCAAAATGGGAATTTTATACACCATATAAAATAAATTCAGCTCACTAAAATTTATAATGTCTCACGGAAAGAAAATGTGACAAGAATCCCTTACCCTGTGTTTTCTTTCGAGTTAATGTACTTCAACCTCATTTATAATAGTTTTGAAAATGTATATACCTTTTTAATAACCATAATAAAACTTATTATATCATATATTCTCCTCTTATGATAGATTATTATCCATTTTCTAATAATATTTCATTATTTGATGTATTTCAATTTTTAATCTCCTTGTTTATCGATTATGTTTTGACATGTTATTTGTTGTTAGTATTTAATATATCATGGTTTCGTCATATATAGAATGCAATTCATGGTTTTAATATCTTATATATCCAGTATTTAAGTTTCTATAATATTATTTGATATTTGGGGATAACAAATGAAATGCATCATTCATGGAGATGGTAGTCCGTACGTATGAATGAACGCCACCTCCATTTCATTATTGTATTTAAAAAAAATGAAAACTAAATGATATGTATATACATGTATATTAAAATTACAGTACCCTATTTATGTAAATTATTTAATATTTTATTATTTAAATTATCCTTAATACATTCCATGTTTTTTGTGAATGAATCACATCGCTTTAGGTGGGTGATAGTTCATACATCCTCAAATGATGTAGTCGTATTGAAATAAAATGGAAAGTATTAAATGTATATGTAATATAAAGTTAAAATTAGTATAAATACATAATAAATATCATATATATCATATATAAATATAGTGTTCATCATAATTTCCTACCTTGATAGGTGGAAATGGATAAATGAACAATCGTCATTTTGTGAGGTTGTAGTACACGAATAGTACGTTTGTTACCCAGTAGATGGAATTGTGATTTAGTGTATGTATAAACTGTAATATAAAAAAATAAAATTATATATATGATACTGGTGTTATTATATTATCATTGATGTATAATACACTACTGGAAAATACCCCTATACCCACAGTTTTGCGTAAAACTGTGGGCGTAGGGGTGCCCTATAACCAAAGTTTTTGAAAACCCTAGGAATAGGTATATTATACAGACCTATACACAGATTTTTTATAAACCATGGGTATAGGTCACCTATACCCATGTTTGGGGGGAGAAACCATGTGTATAGATTTTTTTTGATAACCTATACCCACGGTTTATCCAAAACTGTTGGTATAGTTGTGTCTTTCGAGACCTATACCCACTGTTTTAGCAAAACCATGGGAATAAGTTTTTTTTCAAAGACATATACCCTTTATTTTGTAAAATTTTGGGTATAACTTTGTCATGGAAAAAAAATTACACTAGAAACAAAAAATATTTGGCGGGAAAACATATACCCATAGTTTTCCCTCCTATACCCACGGTTTGAATCAAAATATTTAAATAGATAAAAATATTTAGACAATTAAGTTTCATAACATGGTTCGTGAGGTGCTCTATCTTACATAAGGGGTCTTGGGTTCGAATCATGTAACATCCCATTACAGTTTCAGGTTTTCTTAATCCTTCGTGGGTTAATTTATTATTATGTTAATTAGAAAAAATAGTTTTTCAGTCAAAAGTTGCGTTTTTGTTAAAATACGTCGTTGAATGGTAAAAATCACAATTAATGCTCTGCAATATTAAATTAAATATTTTCTAAGTTAATCACTATGTAAGTATGAGTTTTGAGGTCTGAAAAGTCTCGATGGGGACAGAATAAGAATATTCAATATATTATTTTAAGCATGATCAATTTATTCAAAACAATTGAATAACTACAAAATGAGCCATCATATAAAAAATTTGAGGTTTGGGTTCCACAACGTGGGAGTTTTGATTTAAAGGGGTGGATAATGTAACTACCCTGTAAAAGTGATACTTAAAAGGCTAAATATTGCTACGCATGTCAACAAGGTCCACCTTTCTTTTCGGGAACCTATTTGATTAGAACTCCACAGTTAAGCATACTTGGCATGGAGTAGTAATCAGGATGGGTGACCTTCTAGGATTTCTGTAAAGTTTCCCAGGGTGTGTGTGAGTGATGAAAAAATACACTGAAAGAACATGTGTTAGCCTGTGGGGACAGTCCTTAGTATGATAAGTGACCCTGGTGTGTAATAGCCTATGTTGTGCTGGGAAGGCAACCAAGGTATTACAGGAGACCCATGGGGTCAGATGACATGGTTCATAGCCCGATGAGTCAAGTCATGACAAAATGGTATTATAGGGAGTTTCAACATCTTTCCTTGATGACAAAATGCATTTGAGTATTCTTGTCGGGACTTAAGAGGTAGTTGAGATTGAGTGCATGGCTAGCTCTCACCGCAATGAACCTTAATTTACCAGGGGTGGATAAGGAAAGATGACTTGTTGATTAGTTATAGTCTTTTCTTATTTTGATTTGGATATTGTGAAATCCATATCATGTATGTTCTACCGGTCGAGATCATGTTTACCTCATTGTTATATACGAGCATTATCTAATGTCTTCCTTACTATCTTATAATTTTTTATAACATCATGCTGATAAGAAGACGTGAGAAATAGATCTAGGAAGGGGATACTCCTAAATATATATGAGTGAATCCTCCAGTGGACCTGGTCCTAGTTAAGGTGATTGTGCGCACTGTCCAAGGTTTGGGATAGGCACCACCTCTAAATCCCCTTTCAGCATCTAGCTGTGGAACCTGGGGGGTTCTCTTCAAATTTTTTCTCAATATTTCTTTCACCAGAAACCACCAGTTTTCAAAGGCTCTACTGATCCCCAACATGGTAAAGAATGGTTTGTAGGGATATAAATTTTGTTTGAGTTCTTGTAAACATCATACGAGATCTAGGTGAAGTGTGCCACCTTTTGTGTTGGAGGGACCAACAAGAAGATGGGGGGACATGATAGTGACGACAAAGAAACATGAGGGCTTAGATTAGAAGGTCATCAAGGTTCTTTTCACCAAGTAGTTCTATCCAGAGCCAATGGTGTTGGCCAAATCTGTGGAGTTTTTCAAGCATGTGTAGATGTTTGGGGGACAAGTAGATGTTAATCCACATCTTTCCCTCTCCACGCAGTGGCACAAGATCATCAACACCTTTAAAAATCTGTGTGGAAATGAAATGCTTCACATACATAAGGGTTCCATCCATAGGCGTCCGGAAAGAAGCTTATTCATGCAATGAAAGAGTCTCCAAAGGAAGCTAATACATGTTCAATGACCATAATAGATATCATTACTATAGCTTCGTCTTTAGTGACTACACTTTTGATTCCAATGTACCTCACTTGTTTATTTCAACCTGTATCCTTAATCTTCTTAATCTTCCTATGGAGCTTTTATATTGTGCAATGGATATTACTACACCCCTCGGTGTGAAAAGAGATCTTGGTCTCTATAGTCCTTCTTGTGTCTTCTCTCTATTATATGTCGGGTTTTCTTGAAGTTTTCTCCTACTTGACATGTAACCTTATGACATCACATTCAGGATGGATTGGATTATTTCCAATAAAGCCCATATTGATTTTTATCTTCGATGGTTCTACCTTACTACACCCAGTGGTGTTCATATTGTCTTTTAATTAGAATGAGACCTAAGGTCGAGCAGAGTTAGAAATTATCTGGAGTTGTGGAATGTGATTTCAGTGTTTACTTTTGATATCAAGCGAGATTATTTGGGTGGTGATCTTCATCCAGTTGTCATAGAATTTCCCATCGTGTTTCCTCCTGTTTTTTTTTCGGTTTACCACATGTAAGAGAGGATGAGTTTTCTATTGACTTGATGTCAGCACTCAACTAGTTTCTTTTCCCTCTTACAAAATGGATCCAACTGAAGTGAAAGAATTAATGTTATAGTTTGATGATCTTCTTGAGAAAGCCTTTATTCACCAAAGTGTGTCACCTTTGGCGGTGTCGGTTCTCTCCACCATGAAAGCTAATGGTTCTCTTACATATTTTCTTTTCAAGATGTTTTTTCAAGAACAGAAGGTTGTTGACGAATTTCGTAAGCATTAGAGACTATCTTTATGGTGGGGAGAGTGATTCCCAATGGTTATTCTCTAAAGACAGTGTTCTATATTATCAGAACTATTATGTTTCACTCTCAGCAACAAGAAATTCTATAATAGGGGATTTTTATTTTTACCAATTGGTTGTACACCTAGGATGCACTAAGACATTATACAATATGAAGCAGTAGTTTTAGTGACCATGTATTCATAAAGGTTTCACCCCAGTTGGGTCATCGACGGCTTGGCAGGCAAGGGAATTTTGCTCCTAGTTTTGTGTGATCTTTTGAGGTTGTTGATTGAGTGGATAAAATTGTTTACCATTTATCTCTACCACCAAAACTAACGTCTATAAATAATTTGTTTCATGTTTCTCAGCTTCGAAAGTATTTATCTGACCCATCTCATTTTCTGAGTTGGCGTGATCTTGAAGTGGAACATGATTTATCTTTGACTGAACGACCAGTCATGGTTGTTGATTTTGAGACCAAGGAACATCATGGAAGGAAGACACCTGTAGTCATTATATTATGGAATCATGGTTTTGATTCTCATGATATGTAGGAAAGGGAGGCACTAATAAGAGAGGAGTGAACTCATCTTTTTGATGTGGAGGATTTTTTATAGGATTTATGGGGACAGAAAGTTCTTATGGTGGAGAGGTTGTAACATCCCATTACCATTTCAGGTATTCTTAATCCTTCTTGGGTTAATTTATTATTATGTTAATTAGAAATAAATAGTTTATCACTAAAAAGTTGTGTTTTTGTAAAAACACATTGCTGAATGGTAAAACGCCCAATTAATGCTCCGTAATATTCAATTAAATTTTTTCTAAGTTAATCACTGTGTAAGTATATGTTTTTGAGGTCTACAAAGTCTCAAAGGGGATGGAATAAAAATATTCAATATTTTATTTTAAGAATGATCAATTTATTCAAAAAAATTGAATAACTCTAAAATGATCTGTCATATGAGAAATTTGAGGCCACGGTTATGTCCGAAATATAGTGTTTACCCTAGGAGGGGTATAAAATTCAAAGGTGACCAGAATTTAGATGTCTCACTCGTGAGATAATGTTTTTAAATAATATTTAATATATCGTTTATTAAAAATTAAATATCTCCCAAATGGTGTGTCATGTAGAAATTCAGAGACCACCGATGGGTCCGGAATGAGGGGTTTATCCTAAACCAGGTATGACATTTGTTTGAATCGGGTGTTTGGATGCCTCTATCTCAAGAATACCAATTTTTATATTAATTAATTAATTAATTCTAGTTTTCATTAATAAATCATTAATATCTTTCAAACCGCTCATCGTTTGTGAAATCTGAGACCATCATTGGGCCCAAAACGTTGTTTTTACCTTATATGGTGTATTACTTTTATTCAAAATAGATCTTTGGTGTCATTTAATTTTGACATCAAATAACTAATTATATTAATTTAATTTAAATTAAAAAAACAGTTTACTATTCATATTCTACTCTTTTAACCTCGAACACCATTTTCAACCAATGGCGCCTCCCAAAAGCTTCCAAATCATCACCATTTTAATCCATTTTAGTTAGAAACACATTAAATGAGTGAATTTAATGACTCCATTTAATTTCTTGGTTTAAACCATAGATAAAAATGAGGGTTTGGGTTTACTGAACATTTATATATTTTGGGTTTATAAAATACCCAGGTCTTTTGGTTCATGGTTTTGATTGATCGTGATGAGTCTCATAGACTCCAGATTTACCCTCCATGTGATCGGCAAAGATCGTTCATGATCTGTTCAGACTCCTTTGGTCGATCTCCTTGTTCAGTTTTGCCTTGGGCAGAATGTTTCCGGGTTTTTTCCTCACTTATTATTTTTATTTAAATTAATTTTATTTCATTATTTCTTCTATTCTTCAAATTTCAACAATATTTTCTTTATTGATCGGAATTATGTGCCGTCGGTAATGTTGAAATCATCTCGATGAGAAGAATAAAAATAATACTTTTGTTTTGAAGGCAAAAAGGTTTTGATTAATCTATCTTTTCACATTTTAAATGGGTTATTTAAAAACAAAATATTTACATGTATTATCATAACATAATTATGTCCATTTTTTGAATGATAATTATGATGTTTTATAAAACGATAATTTCTACAAATTATCGAAAGATGTTTGTTTGAGTTATAAAAACATAAACATATATTTTTTTAAAGATAATATTGAAGTAAATTATCAAGGGTTAAATACCCAAAATTAATAATGATAATTATTAATATTATCAAATGATAATCTCTTGAAATTATCAAATGTTAGTCATTGAAGAATTTATCACTAGATAAAAGTAATGTTTTATTAAACCATAATTGCATTATCAAAGGATATTTTGATACACACACACACACAAAAATATATATTAAAAAATATATAGCTATGCATAATTCCAAATTTGTTCTCAATTATTTATAGGATATAATTACCGCATAATGTTTATAGTTATTCATATGGATATTTTATACAATAAAAATCATCGTAGAAAATTTTATCTGATAATCATCAAAGATAATTTATGGAATTATCAAGGGATATTTAAATATTATTCCTAAATGATAATTAAAATAAATTATCAAGAGATAATTTTTTAAAGGTTGATTAATAAAAAGTAATTGGTGGTTAAACGCGAATGCATGCGTTGATCTAATGATAAAATGAATAATTTTTCCATAAAAGATAAATATTTTCAAATGTGACAATATATATGTTTTTTTGAAACTTATCATGGTGAGATAAATTATCATCACATGTGATAATTCAAAATGACAATCCAGAGATTATCCTGGAGAGATAAAATGTTATCACATGTATTTTTTTTTTAAATTGATAGTTTGAAAATGATCTAAGAGCGATAAAATATTACCACTTGTAATATTTTTAATTGATAATTTTCAAATTATTTAGGATATATAAACTATCATCGCATTTTATATTTTATTTCCTTTTGAAATAAAATATATGATTTTGGTTCTATAAACCCGTGAAGAACGTCGAGCATTGGTGTGTCGATTGTTATGCTAATGAGGCTGCGAAGTGGTGTAATAAATCACAAGTAGTGGTTTATCTTACCACTGACATCGATGACCTATGAGGTAGGTGGTTCAATTATGATTATCCAAATTAATTATCCTTGTTTTGCTTGATTTATTTCAATTGTTGATTTAAATTAAATTTCTCAAACTTACTTTCAATTAAATTGTTATAAAGTTGATTCCAATGAATCGAGGTATTTGAAATGGTTTTGGCATGAAAATTTGGAAAAACCCCAATTCCATTGATTTGGGTGTGTTTATGGAAATTTGATGATTTAAATTGTTTAATTTAAATTGTGGATTTCATGGAAATGATTTCAATTAAATTGTTGAATTTAATTGTGGAAATAAATTATGTGTTAATGGAATTAGTTTTGATTGGATTTCAAACTGGTGAAAATGTATTAAAATGATTTTATAGAAACCCATTGGTTTTATCTTGTGAAAAAGGAATGATTTTGAATAAAACCTACTTTGGTTTTAAATGGAATGAAATTGGAAAATTTCAAATGGAATAATGGTATTGATCGTATTTTTAAGCATTCTTAAAATAGTTAGCCCATCATGTAAGAGCGCATGAAATCCTTAGGTAGTGAGTTATTTGGATACACTTTATGCTACAACAACATTTTAAAACATACTTGCGGTGGGTCACATCCATGATGGGTTGGTGACGAGTCTCCTTTGGCCAGTGTCATAGGGACATGTGTATAAACATTTTTCCGAGTTCACATAGAGAGTGTGGAATCCTATAGCTGGTAAATACTATAATACCTTTTGGAAGATGACCATGTTTCTCACTTGTTTATTTATATTTGAGATATGAATTTCTTCCAATGCTTTTGAACTGCTTTACATGCCTGCTGAATTTATATAAACTCTTTTATATAAATGTTTTATTTAAGCCATTGTTTTATAAATATTCCATAATTGCAAAGACTTGCATAATGTATTTTCCAATATTTTGAAAATGTATAGCATATTTTGTTTAAAGATGATTTTGAATTACCAAACCTGTTTACTTTAAAATTGAATGTTTTTATTGGGATATTATTTATTTTTGAATCTATTATGGAATCTTTGGTGGTATCCTATTGGGATTAGGCTCACACCCTACTTTTTCCTTCAAGTGTTTGTAGAATTTCTTCTACCAGGTTCGAGCAAAGGGAAGGGATCTCTTAGAGGTGGATCCAGCTATTGAGTTTTGGTCTTGGTGAGTTGTTTCTTTGGGGACCTTGGGGATATTTTCCCATTTTAGTACTTGGGTTGTATTACTTTGGGTTTTTATGAAATTTTTTATTCAAGTACATCACTCCGAGTGGAGTTTATTTTTTAATGCATACTACTTTGTTTTCTTTTTCATCCGCATTCTTGTGGAAAAAATCATTCCCAATTGTATGTTTTACAATGCCAGGTTCTAGTCTCCAACCCATGGGGATCGAGAACGCCCTTCGGGGTATGTCAGGGCTGGCTCAGTTATCGGGTTACCAGGGTACCCAGGCTGGTTCGTGATAAATCACGCTGGATTATTTTTTCACATACAATGAGCTATAATAATATATTTGATTAAATGTTGATTTATTAAACTATAATCTACTTAGACTGGTTGGTTCACCACGGTATACAACTAGAGAAGGATCGGGGATGGAAACCCACAACCAACATTTTATCAAATATTGATATAGATTAATATATTTAGAAAAATATTGATATATATAAATGTAATTGATGTATCTTAGTGGTGAGATGCTTGAGATGAAAACTGAAGCCCTTGGAGGTCACGATTTCTACACTTTCAGCTGCCATTTTTTGTAAAATTAAAACCCACAGTTATAAAAACATGGGTAAAAGAAATTTATTGTGTGGACAATGGTGCATGAGGATTAGAAAGCGTGAAAAAAATGATATTCCCATAGTTGGTCAAAGCATGGGTATGGGCTGGGGACCCATCCCGACGCCTCGGTTTCCCAAAGTTCCAAAAACCATGGGTAAAGGATATACACATGGTTTTGGGGGCTATACACATGGTTTAAAACTTTGGGTATAGGTCATTTTTCTAGTAGTGATACTTGTGTTGGTGGACAAGTAAATGAACATAGAGTGATATTTGGAAAGGATTACTTCAAAAATCAGTTACTACTTTTGGTTTATACCTAAGGGCTTCCTTGAAAATATTTCATTCCATAGGGAAAAAGGAGGGATTATAGGATTCTATATGGGTAGAAATTTCCAAAACAATGTGGATTTTGGGGTGTGAGGAATGTGGAGAATAGGTGACCTTTTATACTGAAGGAGGTTCACTCTTGTAATATTTTTGATAAAAAAATTATATACACCTTTTAATATAGAAAGTGGATCCAATAATATAAAAAAGTAGATAAAAGATTTTATAACAAAAATTTGGCCATAAAATTGATTTTGGAAAATATTATAGGTTTTCTAGTCCTTAAGATTAATGTTCAGTCCCTTATTAATATTAATTTAATTATAACCATTGTAATTAATTCTTATCACTTTCACTATTATTTTTGGTATTTTTTTTGGTATTATTAGATATTATAAATTATTTTACTTCCATGTATGGAATTATTTTTTTTTAAATTCCAATCATTGAAGTGGATGAAATTTATTTAAATTTAATCCCGCATACGGGATGATTATACATGTTTTTAATATAAATATTCCAAAAGTTAGGTTAGTTTTTACATTCAATTTTATATTGAAATTGATCCAAATGACCTAAATTTTATAATTTTTTTTATTTGATATATTTTTACTTTAAAAAAATTTAAAATATACTTTATGAGTATAAATAAATTATATGAAAAATATTTTTGCATTAAAATCCAGTATTTCTAACTATTAACTAAAAAATAAATCATCATAGAAAACTACTAAAAATTCATCCTAAACCAATTTTTATGTTACGCTTTCACAAATGAAGTTTACTTTTATTTATGAAAATAATAAAAGTGTCAAAATTCAGATTTAATATTTGTTCTCCATTAAAACGTAGTAAAATTTCCTATATAAAAATATGGGTTTTTATGTGTCAAATAGGGTGTATTATTATATTATGCATATCAAACCTAATGGATTAATATAAAAAATATATTATTGAATATATAACATATATATTTAATTAATATAATTCACTAATTATAGTTAATTGTTTTTCTTAAGACAAAACATCTTTGGAATAATGAAATAATAATATTTATTTTTATATCAAATTTGTTCTTATTTTCATTTCTAATTAACTTGTAACCAATGAAATAATTTTATATTTATATAAACCATAAATTTTTATATGTTAGTTAATACTATTCATAACCACTGACAAAATTTCTAGGTTATGTCATATTATATTAAATAATAAATATTTAATAATATATTGTTGTTTAGTGAAACTCGGTCTTTCTTATAACACAAGCTATCATGGACGGTAGCTCTTATATGTAACAAAAGTGATCGAGGAAAGTATCTCTTATGTGTGATGAAAAATAACTCATTTATTTGTGCATTACATGATATATCATGTATTGAATTTACTTATAATAGTGAATATATAGTAGAGTCTCAGGATATTATATTCCCTTAGGTTCTTGGTGAAGTGTGTCACACACACTATCAAATACAGATTTTTACTTTAGAATTTTTGTGTGTTACAATATATATATAGATAAGTCTAAAGATGATTCATAAAATAAGAAAATGTCATTTAATTTTGGTAAA
Organism: Viscum album; assembly: GCA_963277665.1. Lineage (NCBI taxonomy): Eukaryota > Viridiplantae > Streptophyta > Magnoliopsida > Santalales > Viscaceae > Viscum > Viscum album. Next base: position 441,119,080 of record OY728160.1, on the reverse strand, counting down.
TAGTAGAGAATGTGATTTACTTGAAATTTAATCCATGTTTGTATACTTCTAGTGGATGTGGCTATGGAAAACATGTACCTAGGGGTTATAAAATTGAAGAGGGGAAATTGAGCTAGACTCAATATTAACCAAGTTCATGATAACATAAATTGATGCACACATGGTTTGAAAATACTTACAAATATGGTTTATAAAATTAGAAACACTTTATAATCCATTATGAATGATTTAATTATATAATTACGAAGGAAGGGCTATATTAATTATAAGGTTTCATAGATTGAAAATTAGGTGTCATGATATTGAAACATTATTAGTAATTTTTCATGATTATATGATTTAACAATATTATTATTATTAATGACAAAATTATTTTTGTTATAGGTTGATGGATTGAACCTAAGAAAACAATGATAATACTGAGTACAATAGAAAATAAAAGGCATTTCCCCATGAGAAACTAAACATTATGGGATTTGGAATGAAAAATATTATTTATATTCTCAAAAAACATTTCAAATGCATAATTCATGATGGATATTAAAATAATAAAATTATGTAACAACATTCTATTGAGTCCATCAATTGGAAATTTACCCCTTATTTTAGTGGGTCTTAAGATCCACTATTTTTTGAGATATTAATCAGCACCACTAAAAAGATACTTTATATCCTCCAATTTTCAATGTGTGAAAAATAAAATTCATTATATACTATTTGGATGTTGAATTAGATAATTGGTGGGATATTATCAATAATATGTGTAAACAAGATTAAATTAACTCTATGGTTGAGGATGCGTTTCATAACATATTTTTTAAATAAGTAATTTTCTTGTATTCTCTACTTTTTGATGGATGAGTTCTTTAATGAAATAAAAAATAATTATGAATATGTTGCAACCTATGAGTGAAATTTTAAAATACTTCTACGGTGTGCTAGTATTATTATCATTACACCTGAATGTAATGTCTATTTTTTCTTTAGATTCTTAAAATTTTGTATCTAATGGTTTTTATACATAAGATACTTCTGTGGATATGAATACATTGTTCGTTGTGTTATCTTTTTGGGAATGGGGGTTGGAGGTAGATATCAATCTCATGGTTTTTATAATAATATAAAATTGTAATTGAAACAAAATACCCAAAACCATGGAGAAAAGATGATGATATTTCCTTCACGCTCAATATGTTTAAAGAAACATGGAAGAGAATGTCTTAACGGGGAAAAAATGTATTAAGAGTTGAATGGAAGGTGAACATGAAATTGATTACTATTATGATGGGAAGAAGTTAGATAATGATGAAAATAAAGAGAAAGATACACAGAATGCACCACCCACAATCCAGTGTTTCAAATTCAAGTAATATGGAAACTATTCATACTAGTGACCAAATTTGGAGGTTCATGATGATGATCATTTTCTGAATACTCTTATGCCATGTAAAAATATGAAATCTCATATGATCACTATTTCAGAAGAGGTTTGAAATTAAAATGTAGTAAAAGGTACACATGCCCTAAAATCCAGAACCACTAATGTCTTATTTTACTCTAGATATACATATTAATTCATATTTGAATAATTTCTTTAGGGTATCAAGATTCCACCAAAAACAATTTATGTATAATTAGGAATAAAAAAACATAGTGGTACAATGATCAAATCTCATGTCTATGACTCCTCTCTAGTTGACATTGGTGGGAATGTTATTCCAGTAAATTTTTATTATTCCCCCTAAAAAATTGATGTTATCAAAGGAATGGAGTGTATTTATCTATAAAAATTACATATCAACTGGCGAGGAAGGTAAGTCACATTTAATATTACAATTCAACCAAGTATCATCTATCAGAAAGAGAATAAATATGAAATTCTTGAGAAATCAAATCTATTTTAGGGATTTTTATTCCTATGAAAGAGTGTTTTTTTCTCATATGGTTTAATAGAAACTCAATATCAATTATATGATTATTATGTGGGGATTTTTCAATGTCTTTCTAGAACATTTACCTCGACTTCCAGTAAAACATGATGTTGAGTTAGAAATTGAACTCATATCTGGTGCCAAACCAATTTCAAAGACTCCCTATATAATGACCCTAAATGATTATCGAGAATGGAAAATGAATCAATAAGAGAATCATGAAATTGGATTCATTCAGCATGTCTATAACCTTGTGGTGTACATATTCTTTTTGTTAAAAAGAAAGATGGATTTATGCGACATTTTATTGATTAGAAGGATTTGAACATGATCAAGAAAAATAAAATTCATCCTATAGCATGTATTGATGACCTACTTGATCAATTTACGTAGATATGAATACTTTTCCAAGATTGGCCTTTATTCAGGATATCATCAACAGAGTTTCAATAAGTAGGATATAAGCTATAAAGTGTCCTATACAAGGAATGAACACTTTTAATATATAGTGATTCCATTTGATAATACTAATTCACCCACTATCATCACATATTTAATGGATATAGTCTTTTTAGATTACCTTTATATGTTTTTAGTATTCTTTATAGATGATAATATTTTCTATTCAAAGTGAAATTATGAACATAAAGATTACATGATAATTTCTCTAATGACTATAAGGAAAGAAAAAATTTATGAAATTTTTTAAAAATGTGAATTTTGGTAGGAAAAGTATTTTTTGGTTATATAATCTTATGATATTTAATATCAAATATATCGATAAATGATAGACGCTATTAAATGTTGTCATACACCAACCATGGTGACTGATATCCATAGTTTTCATAGATTATGAGAAATTTATTTATGGTTTGTGGATAATTTTTCACTACTATCTAATCCACTAGCCATATTAACTTGGATAAGATCTATGTTTCTCTAGATATATGAATATGTTAAATTCATTAAGAAACTAAGGAGAAGATTAGTTATGGAACCTATGCTTAAATTACCTTGTAGTAGAGAAGGTTTTATAATCTACAATGATTCATCCAAAAATGGATTGGGATGTAGTCTCTTGTAGAATAACATTGTTATAGATATTTACTCATGCCATTTTATGGTTCATGTGAAAAATTACCCAACTAATGATTTGGGGTTAGTTGTAGAAATTTTCACATTAAAGATATAGTGGCATTAACATTATGTAAAAAATTGTGATATATATACCATTGAAAAAAACTAGAGTTTATATATAAACACATGGGGTTGAATATGAACTATATAGTATGATTAAAGATGATTAATGAATATGACTACTCAATACATTACCACCATATAAGAGTTAAAAATTTAGTTTATGAGTTGAGTTTAATGGTTCATGGTATCTTATCTATGATAAGGATAAAAAATATCCAATATTTAAAGATATTAAAAGGATGAATTTTCACGACCCATCCCCCAATGCCCATGTCGTAACTACCCCAATCCAGCCTTCCACAGGCCATGGGCTGGTGACTAGAACTAAAAAGGAATATCCCCGAATGATAAGTCATCATCTTTAAACCAGTATACACACAAATAGTTTATACTACACAAAGAAAAAAAATAAAGGAATGGAAATAGTACAACCACAAAAAGTACAACCACTGAGAGTAAAAAGGTTGTACACAAAAAGTAAACAGGGAAAGAATACAATCCCAACTAAAATGAGAGTATAGAAAAATAAGTGTAAGTATCTTAGGCCATCCAACAAGAATCCTACCAGAAGGGTAGATACAGCTCACTGTCAGATGTCACTATATCACACCACGTCTATCGATCCCCCTCCCAGCATCTTTTATCACTAGCTCCCCAAAGTCCCGATCAAAGATGTCTGTCATCAGCACAAGACACAACATGTGTAAGAAAACCTCATGTAGGGGAGAGTATAACAAGGCTTAGTAGGGACCCAGAGACCCTTGAAGGTCTCTCAAAGACCCAAAATAGAAAATAAAACAAAGGAAATACCACATAGGTAATACCACCAAGTGAGATCTCAAATACACACCACAAAGTAAAAGTCACCTCACAATAGATATATCATAATTAAGGAAGTAAAGATGATTCAATGAAAATCTAGATCATATAATTCCATTGAGAGGCTCTTCTGCTGATCCACATAGGGTTTCTATGTGCTAATCCACACATGGTCTCTAGGCGCTAATCCACACAGGGTCACTTGGTGCTGATCCACATAGGGTCGCTAGGTGATGATCCAAATAGGTTTTCTAGGTCCCAATTCCCATAGGGTTGTTGGGTTCAAATACACATAGGGTGGCTATGTGTTGATTCATAAAGGGTTTCTGGGTGCTGATCTACATAGGGTCTCTAGGTTCTTATCCACACATGGTCACTATTATGCTTCACGTCAAATCCAACCACTGAATTCCTGCACATATCACACTTGATTTCTTGAGAATCAACCCTTAAATACATCTATTTTACCTCAACCCCCACTAAGACCCACATAGAGTAATCCAATGGAACATCTCGTCGTAATGGTCCTTACACAACATACGGTGCGTCTAACAGACACCTTGTCTGCAAGATATGGGAATTTTTGTATAAAGGACCTGGTTGGATTGAATTCAAATCCATCCCCCCAAAAAAATGAAAACCTCCACCAAAACTCAGATAGGGAATCCCAAAAGGACCTCCTTGTCGCAATGGTCCCAAATCCATTTTCGGTGAGTCAATCGGATGCCCGGTTTGAGAGATATTGGAATTTTAGTCAAACGAGGGTCGGTTGGGTCTGAGTCCTATTCGAAAAGACCCGAACCAAATCTAGTCCGGCCTGGGCCTGACCCACCATAGAGGGAAAATAATCAATAGGGATGAGGTACAACCAAATTCGGTTTTCAGAACACACTATCAGTAAAACCAGGTGTGCCCTCCATGTCACCCATGGACCGAGTTCGTAGGTTAACCAGGTCAATGCGGTGCCAGTGTGGCACTGCGGGTGTGGTGGAGGAAACCTTAATCACTCACTCGGGTATCTCTAATACAGGATGTCACCTCTACGCGGTTCCATTTAGTGTTTCACCTCGACACCGCTATGGCCGCTGGCCGCGACCCTCTACTTCCGTGTGCCGACAAGCATGCTACATCGCTCCGCATACGGCCACCGCTGGCGCTGGCGCACCGAAAGTTTCTTCTACAAGACACCAATGTTGCTATGGTGGTTAGTTTCTTGACCCGTCCACACCTACATGATCATAAGGCTTCCACCTTCACTACAAAGATCTCAAACTCTCCTTTCCACCATTTTGAGAAATCATCCACTAAGAACACACATGTAGAGGGATCGTGCATTGTTCGTGTTGGCATGATCCATTTATGTTAGAATTTTAAAAACATGGGTAGGTCCAGAGATTGTAGTTAAACCAATAGAAGTGATATTTTAATCGTGGATTGAGAAATCCCCCAAAACGTCACCTTCTCTCAAGATGGTTTGATATGCGGATTAACCTATGGGTGGGTTGATCTGCGTTTGTCATTTTTTCAGAAAGGAATGGTGAAACATTAAATAGTTCTAACCCCTACCTTGTTCGAAGTTTGTTTCCATATCTTTCTATCCTCATGGGTACAATAGGTCGACATCATTCGTCACTTCTTGAATTAGTTCTTTGAGGCACGTCGAATTTGATGACGTTCCACTAGCATTCAATGTTTTTCATTGGAGAAGAAACTCACCGGAGGTTCATTAGGGAAATTCCCACAAATTAATTCGCAACAATCCAACGTGTTAGATACTTAAGAAGGGAATATGTCACATCATTTCTATTATTCTTTTTCATTTATGAAATAGAGTGGCTGTTACACTGTGACTTAATGAGACATTAAGGGGATTCCTTTAATGCACCTCATCGTCGCTTGTCGCCACACTGCAACGCCGCCGTTCGACGCTCAATGGTTGAGAAATGGAATAAAATATATTTTTAATGTTATTTTATTATATTTTGAAATTTCCAAAAATAAATTTTCTGTATGACCTATTTGGTCGAAGTTAAGTATTTTCTAGGAGAATCCCAATGTTTTGAGTTCAATGGTGCCCTTAAAGTTTAGACCCGAGGACCAGTTAAAAATTTAGAAAAACCCACTCACACATTTAATTAACATAATTTAAAATAAGTTCAAAATGACATTCTGGGAACTATGATCCTCATAATCACTTTCCGTCATAGCAAGAAGTCATGAAATAATTCCATATAATTAAAAAAAATACAAAGAAATTCTAGGATATTATATTCTGTCACCTTAGGAATTTACATATGAGAAATCCAAAACAAAATCTAATCAAACAAATGGGGGTACTGGCCTTGAATTTGAGCCTCTCTCTCCCATGTTCTTTCCTAGAGGTTCCCATTCTACCACTGAATTCACACCATTGGAATCAACCATCCAAAAAGGACCCACTTCTGTCGATCCTCTATCTCCACTGGGTAAATTGAAAACGTTTCCCCATCATCGATGTCGAGATCTCCCCAGTCGATGATGTGCGATGGATCATGCACATACCTCCTTAGCTATGACACTTGAAAACCATTGTGCACCTAGGGAATCTTTGGGGGAAGTGATTGACGGTATGCCACCTCACCAAATCTATTTATAATCTAGAAAGTTCTGATGAACATCAGAGAAATATTACTACCCCAACCAAATCTCTACAATTCCCATCGGGGTGAGACACAAAGGATAAAATTGTCTCCCTCCTCAAACTCCAAGGGTCTCTATCTCCTATCATCATACAATTTATGCCTACACTGTGTAGTTCTCATCTACTCTTTTATGAACTACACCTTCTCAGTGGTAACTCATACCACCTCTACACCCATGTGTGCTGACTCCCCTCGGCCTGTCTAGGATAGAGGTGACCTGCATGTCCGCCCATACAAGGCCTCAATTGATGCCATGCCAATAGTGGAGTGATAATTGCTGTTGTATGTGAACTCCACTAGTGGTGGGTTATCCTCCCAACTATGACAAAAAAAGTACTCAAGCACGAATCATTTCTTCCAAGGTCTGTATCGTCCGCTCCTTTGGATCATCCATCTTGGGGTGAAAGGTTGTGATCAAGCACAGCTGTTTCCCAAATGCCTCATGAAACCCATTCCCCAACCGATATTTAAATTGTGCATGATTGTGTGAGACGATCCCCAAAGGAACCCCCCTGAAACTGCACTATGTCCTAGATGTATAGGTGTCTCTATACCTCTATCAATCCATTCTCCCAGATGGGTAGGATATGAGATGTCATGGTGAGTCGGTCGACAATCACCCAGATAGATTTGTGGCCCTTAGACGTGCGTGGTAACCCCATAATGATGTTAACTGTGATACAAACCCACTTCCACCTTGGTACCTCACGTGGCTATGTCAAGACTACTGGGACCTGATGCTTGACCTTAACTTGGTAACAAGTGAGGCAATGTGAAATGAACTCTGCCACCACATTCATTATCCCTGGCCACTAGTACTGATGTCGGTGGATTTTTAACATCTTCTCTACACTATGATTTACTGCCAAAGGGGATGTATAGAACACCCTCAACACCTCCTCATGTAACATCATTGTTACCATGGTTCATCGTCTTAAAAGGATGATGTTATCCCCACCTATCGAGAGTCCATAAAGAGATTATCTTGAGGATATCTGAGCACGCCAGGCCTCACAGTCAATATCCAGAAGTTGTGTATCCCCAACTCACTAAAAGAGTGGGGTAGTTACAGTCATAGACTAGAGGTAATCTGATCCATAATCTACAATGATGGATATCTACAACATGGATTACTAATCCATCTCATAACTCAACAGATATAGACAAAACCACCTACTGAGTGCATCTAACAACACACTCCTCTTCCCATGAGAATAGACTATGTCAATGTCATTATCTTGGAGGAACTTTAGCCATCATGGCTATCTCATGTTCCAGTCATTCTGTGAGAAGATATAACTGAGATTTTTGTGGTTGGAGTAGATGTTAAATTGTTCATTGATCCTGTATTGCAGCCACATCATCATGGAAAAGAACAAAACTACTAATTCTAGGTCATGGGTCATTTAGTTATGCTCATGCTGCCTCAACCTCCATGAGCCATTAAAGATCACTGCTCGCTCCTATATCCAGACAATACCCAGTCCGGTGCCTGATGAATCACAATATACAACGTAGTTGATTCCCTCCTCTAGAATCCTCATGATGGGATCAATGGTAAAGCTCTAAATTCCTCTACTCTATAGATGTTATGCACGAAACTCTCGTAGTACCCAACCAACACTAGGAAACTCCGCAGCCCAGTCATGCTCCTGGGTTGCTCCCAAAAAATCATTGCCTCTATCTTCACTAGATTCACCACAACTCCATCCTACAAGATGACACATCTTTGAAAGATGACCTCCTTAATCCAGAATTGGCACTTCGAGAGATTACCATAATGATGGTGCTCTTAGAGTGCATCCAGGACTATCCAAAAGTGTGTAGCATGGTCCTCCTCCGATGATGAGTACACAATGATGTCATCAAGGAAGAATACAATGAAATGATCGAGGTAAGGATATATGATCCTATTCATGAATCACATGAAAACTATTGGGGAATTGGTCATTCTGAAATGCATCACCAAAAACTCATTGTGGTTGTACTGGAATCTAAAGTCAGTCTTCGATACGTCTTCATACCGTACTCGAATCTGATAATAGCCTGATCTGAGGTCGATCTTTAAGAACCACCTATCTCCCTTCAACTGATTGAAGATATCATTAATCCTCAATTGTGGATACATGTTCATCACAGCCACCTAGTTCAAGTGTTGAAAGTCTACTCATAGTCTCAAGCTCTCGTCTGCCTCCATGGAAAACAACACAAGGGTTTCCCATGGGGAAACACTAGGTTATACAAACCCCTTCCCCAGAATGTCCTCTAGATCTACCCTCGACTCACGTAGCTCCACTAGAATCCATCTGATATACTGTTGTGGACATCGATTCCATCCCTAGGTATAGATCAATGAAATAGTCTACCTTCATATGAAGAGGTAGTCTGAGAACATCTTCTAGAAATGCAACTTCATATTTTTCCACCACTACAGAAAAATTCAGACTTCTCATCTCCATCTCATTGAGGGTGAGGCTAGAAAAATGGCGAGTGATCGGCTTCACCCTCCTATGAGAAAGTATATCCTGTGTTGAAAAGGTACCCTTTTTTCCGATGAAGGAAAACCTAGTCCCGTCCTCATGGACACAACACACTTTGCACCAAAAACAGTTGATCTGAGCATGGACTTTAGATAAGTATTCCATGCCCATTATGACATCGTAAGGCCTCGATGCTGCTACTAGGAGATACCAACCGAAGATCTCTTCTCCTAGAGTAATATCACACTGCTGGCACAAGTGTTCAATCATCGAATCCCCTCTCTAAGAGTCTCAAATCGCAAGGATCAAACCAATGAATCCACTAGAATCTCCATGCCTCCAACGTGGTACATGGTAAGGAATGAGTGATTGGGACCTGTGTCTATGAGAACTATAGATAAGGTGGATAAGACACAGATCATACCTATAATCATCTCTAGGGTACTGTGGTCATAGGACTCCATCGCTTGAAGATGGACTTTCCCTTATCTGCCAGCTCCCTGGGCCCATGGTGGACCACCCGAGGATGGAAGTGGTAGTACATTGAATGGTCGTCCACCACCTTCCACACAGCCTACTCCCCCACCATGTCAGCTTCTTTATAGACCTCCTTACCTGAACCTATATCATTGTCTTGTAGGACCCTCAACTTCCTGCTAATCTTTTGTGTAAGGAGTCATATAGCCACAATCCATGTGCCCCTATCCACCATTGGAGTAACGAACTCTAGCCCTCAACTGAGCTCCACTACCTCGTGAGCTCCACACTCCAACCCAGCATCCTGGGGTTGTCCTATGGATGGTCTGGGCCATTTGGGCCCCTCCGCCATTCGCCTAATTCCTATTGTATATTTCTCGGCCACCTGTCATCTGGTGGTGGCTCTCACTATCGATGCCTACTCATAAAGGAATCTATCCACCAGTAAAGCTCACTCTAGCACTCCAGATAGCGTTAGGATGCTGAGAGAAACCATTGACACCACAATCTCCCATCAAAGTCCTGGATCAATGGTTTTGGCCTTGAGAAAAGGGTCATGTATCAGGTCAGTGGAGTAGCGGGAGAGGTCTATAAACCTTGTTGAGTACTAGGACAAAGTCAGGATTCCCTTCTTTTGGTATAGTATATTTTGAATACACAGTGAGCGTAGTGTCACTGGTATGAAATCTACCTGGAAGATACTCTCAAATTAAAACTAGGAAAGGGTCCCCACCTTGTTTGTATAGAGTGTCAAGCTCCCCAATCTCCCCGCTATTCCAAGAAAAAAGGATAGCATCAAGAACCACCAACTTGTCTATTGGTGTCTCTATCAAGTGGAACACCTGCGTAACTGCCACTATCCAATCCTCAACGGACTGAAGATCTATCTCTCCTCAGAACCTCAGAGGCCTATATCGCTGGAACTCATGCAGCATGCTCAATCGGTGTATACTGTATGCTAGTGGGGATGGTAGAAAAATATTTTCTATGGGTGGTAGTGCTGCTGGTACGCCACCTGAAGGATATATAATTGTAACTGGTCCCTGCACTAACTCCTTTCTGCTCACTCTTCTGTCATCTTGATCTCTAACTAGAATCCTATTTGGTTGTCTTCATTGAGGAATCCTGTAGAGAAACAGATGTGTCATGATCAATAAGTTATAGGTGGTTAAATTTCTCAAAAGATATCAAGAGAATTTTTTTTCTAAAACACATGAAACTAGTGTTTTCATGTACAATTTCAGAAAACATAATTCAGGGTCCTAGTTTATGGATATGTCAGCTTCCACATAAACACTGGACTCCCTGGACTCGAATCCGAACTCAAGGAACTTAACACTATTTCTCCCATTTAAAAAATACAGACTCCTAGTACTTATAGTAGAAAAAACCTCTCTTTGATACAATATTGTCATGACATGTCCCCCATGTCCCATGTCTTGAATACCCCAAGACCTCATTCCATAGGCCATGGGCTGGTGACTAGCACTGAAAAGACATATCCTAGAAAGGGAAGGCATTACATTTAAACCTATACAAATAGAGACAAGGAATACTACACAACAAAAACCACAAAAGAAAAGAAAATAATATTACTACACAAAGTAAAACCACTAAGTGTTAAAAGTGTGTAAACTAAAGGTAAATGGATCCATAATACAAGACCTACTGAAATGAAAGTACAAAAAATAAGTACAATCTATGGGGGTTATCCACCAAGGATCATACCTAAAGGGTAAGTACATCTCGCTGTTGGATATCCCTGTTGCACACAACGTCTATCAATCCACCGTTGAGAATCATCTAGCCCTGGATCCCCCACATCTCAGTCAATGAAATTTTTCTTCTGAATAAGACACAACAGGTGTGGGAAAATCCCATGTTGGGGTGAGTATAAAAATACTCAGTAGGGACCCCAAGACCCCAGAAGGTCTCTCAGAAGTCCATAGGAGAAAACATCACAAAGGAAATACAATAAATGTAATACCTCCAATAGACATATCTAATACATATCACAAAGTAAAGGAAATCTCACACCATGAATAAAATAAGTACATGAGTAAAGATGATTATTAATAAATCTAGATCATCTAATTTTGGTGAAAGGATTTGTTGCTGATCCACACATGGTCACTAGAAGCTGGTCCACACAGGGTCACTAGGTGATGATCCAGATAGTGTCTCTAGGTGCTGATCCACACAAGGTCTCTAGGTGCTGATCCGGAAAGGGATGATAGGTTCTTATATGCATAGGGTTGCTAGGTTATAATCCCCATAGGGTCAGTATATGCTTATCCACACATGGTCGCTATTATGATTCATGTCAAATCAAGCCACTGGATTTCCACACATAGCATGATTAATTTCTGGAGGATCTTCTCCTCCAACCTTCATTCATACCTCAAACACCACTAAGCCCAACATAGACAAACCAAATAGACCATCTCTTTGTAAGGGTCCCAATGCAACAGACAGTGTGTCGAACAGATTTTTGGTCTCTAATATATTAAAATTTTTGTAAGAAGGGTATCGATTGATTCGAGTCCAATTCAACCTGTCCATATGATAACATCCACTAAAACTCATGTAGGTTATACCAGAAAGACCGCTTCAACCCAAGGGTCTTAACACCACTAACGACGTGTCAATCTGACGCTCGTTTTGAAATATATGTGTGTTTTTGTAAAATGGGGGCTGGTCGGGTTGTGGTCCAGTCCGACCCAGGCTGACTGACCCAGACTCCACCCGGTAGGGCCATAGATTTGGCACAGCTTGACAGTGTGGGTCTGGCCCAACACTGTGTGTCCATACTGCCAGAGCGTGCCGACTCCTCGATCCGAGCGTAGCATAGCTGCCCCCAATCTTTAGCAAACATGGCCAGTGAAACCGGTTGCACCAGGAAAGTCACCCGTGGATTGAGTCCACCGGTTGACCATGTCAACACTGAGCCAGTATGGCACAGTAGGTTTCTAATGTTGTGGCCTTGGTAGTTGTGATTCGCATCGCTCGCACGGGCGACTCGTACCGGGGCCTCCACCTCCACATGGCACTGGTCAACACCGCACCTCCATGCTACCGTGACCCTATGAAACACCCCTCATCCACCACGATGTGTTGATTGGTGGGTTCCATCCCAATGTCTGCAACTTCTACTAGTGCCAAAAATCCAGCGGTTTCTTTGAAGAGCCAACCGAGTTGCTCCAGTAGTCTGTTTCTCAATCCGTCTACGCCTATGGTGACGTAAGGATTCTACCTTTACTATGATAGCCTCGAACTCACCTTTTCTCCATTTAAAAAATAATCCATGAATAATTCACATCCAGAGGGGCTCAAGTTTTGTTTGTGTCGGCCCACACCCTCTACGTTAGATGTTTAAAAACAAGGGGAGGTTCGTGGAATGTATTTTAAGAAAAACAAGTGATAATTTAATCTCAGATAATAAAATACCAAAAGACGTCACCCTACTTCAAGAATGTATGATATGCAGATCAACCTTCTTATGGTTTGATTCGTGATATTTATTTTTCAGAAAGTAATGGAGAAAGAATTAATAGTTTTAACCCATACCACATTTTATGTCTGTTTCTGTGGCATTCCATCCTTGAGGGTTTAAGAGGACAATGTCATTCGTTGCTTCCCGACTTCATTCTTCAAGGCACGTTGATGTTGATGATGTTCCATTATTGTTCGTAGTTCTTCATTGGAGCGGAAACTCACGAGAGGTTCATCAGGGAATTTCCCACAAATTAATTCAAAACACTCCAACAAGTTATGTAATTAAAACGAGAGCATGCCGCACTGTTTTTGTTACTTTGTGACGTTGCTTGTTTACGCTGTTACGCTACAACTTAATGAGCTACTAAGGGGAATTCCTTAATTCCCCTCATTGTCTCCTTGTCGCTGCACCGTAACACCACCGTCCGCCGCTCAACGGTTGATTTAAGAAATAAAATAATTTTTTTGTTTGATTATCATTTTACCAAATGTATGAAAAATAAAATTTCCATACGACCCTTTTTATTCAATAATCAATCATTTATAGGAAAATTACGACATTCCAGGTTCAATAATGCCCTTATATTTTTGATATGAGAACTATTTCAAAATTAAGAAAAACCTACTTTCACATTTACTCAACATGCTTTAAAATAAGTTCAAAATTACATTCCTGGAACTCTAGGCCTTGGAATCACGTGCCTTCAATGCGTATGGTCTCAAAATAATTCCATATAATTTAGAAATAAATCAAATAAATTATGATACAATACATGAATTTGTAAATCCTGAATGAATGGTATAAATATTAACTTTCTCAACTGAATTTTTAACCATATATAAATGTGATTATAAAAGTGGAACTTAAGGAAGATATTTATCTGGAGAAGAATGTTATAAATTTTTTGGTGATTAACCTCTATCATGATAGAATGATAAGCTTCATGAACCATATATTCATTCCATCTACCCCAGATTTGGAGATTGTGTCATTAGTGGAATCTGAATGTACTTCATTATCTATTTATCCTTGAAGTAAAAAATAATTATATTGACTTAATGGAATACATATAGTGGGATGGAATAAACATAATACTATAAATATTTTTCTCAATGCATGGTATATCCAAAATATTACTAAAATAGAAAAATTCTTAAGGTGATGTTCCATCCATTACACATACCATAATGGAAGTGAGAAAACATCACAATGGATTTTTTTAATTGGAATCCCCTAAATGTATAAATAAAATAATGAAATATGTGTTGTAGTAAATATCATTAAAAATTTGACAATATTCAACACTATAAAAATAATATTTATTTCCTTATAATATTTCTTTGATATACAGTAACAAAGTAGTAAATATTCATAGAGTTCAAAATTCCACATTTTTTTTATCTTGATCTAAGGAATACCTCAATGTTATGGTGAATGCTCCAGAAATCATATGATATAGATTTGAGTTTTAGAACATAAAATCATCCTCAAATAAATTTTTCTTTATAGAACATTTCAAAACCTAGAGGATATGTTGAGATCTTATTGTTTGGACATAAAAGGTTGTTGGGATTGACACCTTAGTTTAGTTGAGTTTTCTTATAACAATATAATTCCACAAATTGTTCAGATGGATCCTTATGAATCCCTCTATTGAAAGAAATATATAGATCTAATGTGTTTGAATAATTCAGAAGAAATAATGATATTGATACATGAGATATCAGATGAATTTTTAGAGAATGTCATATCTATTAAGAAACACATCATGGTTGCTTCGAGTTATCAAAAAAATTATGCTGACCATCATTGGTGTGATCTATAAATTTTAGTTGGTGATAAGCTATTTCTAAGAATTTACCCATATAAGATGGTTATAAGATTAGGGAAAAATTGAAACTGATCCATAGGTATATAATCCTCTTTCAAATCCTTTATCATATCGTTACCATATCCAATCAATTGATTCTTTCACCAAAACACTATCTATTACAGGATACATTCCATGTATCCATCTTTAGGGTGTAAATAAATAACTCTCCACATGTAATTATCTTAGAATAAATACCACTAGAAAATGATATTTCTTATGAGTAAGAATCAGTGATGAATATATATTGAACAATGAATGTTTTGTGTAACAAGACCAATCACTTGTTATTGTTTTTTTTGTAAAAAGACCAGTTTGAGGATGTTATATGGGAACCTAAGGAAATAATGAGGAATTAGTAGCCTCATTTATTTCTATAAATGTGATGTTTTTTGGGATAAATTCAATTTTAGTGTGTTATAATGTAACACCCTATGTTTTTATGAATTATTTTTTTTTTCAGAAAATTAAATTTCATTGATATCGTGCATTACACACAAAACATAGTTTATATTGTGTTACACAAGACATTGCGTTTTAACAAAACTTTGATATATTATTAATATTATTAAAACATGAAAATTCTAACATAAAAGTTATTTAATATTTGTGAATACTAATAATTGATTTTAAAATTTATGTCTAATTGTTTTATATAAAGATAACATATTGATAAAAAATATAGAATTTTTTAATAATTCCTTTATAAGTTTCAAAAATACTATTTTAAAAAAAATTGTAAAAGATAATAACATTAATATTTTAATTTTTTAAAAAATTTATTTGATAAAATAATATACATTTTTTTGATCATCATATAAAAATTATTTTACGGTGATTTTTTTTAGAATTTTATAAGAAGATTAATTTTTCAATGAATAATGAATAATATAGAATTTTAATTGAAAAAATAAATTTATATTAAATAATTTATAAAATTAAATTACATTATAATTTAATTTTAATGTAAGATTAGTTCAGTTAAATATTTATTAATACAATTTAGGTAAATGGAATAAATTTCACATTGAATTTTGATATATAAACCTTTTAAACATTTAAATGTTATTTCTTGGAAAACCCTCTTTTTTCATCGCATCTATTGGATAAATTTTAAATTTTAAATTTCCACTAATTTTAATTAAATTCTGAAAAAAGGATTAAATATTTTGAAAAAGGATAATTTATATTTTCTAATAAGTTTAACATAATTTTGAACCAACATGAATATTGGTAACCATAAAAATTAATTTCCACCGTTAAGGTAAAAATGGGTTTATTGGGGATTAAAGTAATAATATAAGTGTTCAAATGACCTGAAATATTCTCTAATGTGTATTTTATTTAAATATTTATATAATATAATGTCTAATTCTTAATAATAATCTATTTATGAGCCTTTTTCATGCGATCATTATTGGTATACCATTTTCTTTTCAAAAAATTAAAAGTATGTCACTCAACGACATTATAAAGGGCCCATATCCTCAATTCCTATTACCATAAAATATTAGTTATTGGTTAATTACATAGAAAATAACTTTCCGAATTCTATAATAATATCATATAAGCCTTAGTTTATTCATAAATACATTACTGGATGTATTTTGGTGCAATCCTAGGGAGCTTACCTGAGGAAGAGGTAATGTTCTTTATTGAGCATTTTTATATTATTTCTATAACAACCCCATTAAAAATTTATTAAACCATTATGATATAATAATATTAGTATCTTACATATATTATTATATTTTTATTTTATCGTAATGACCTACAACCATCTCCACATCTATAATATTGTTTAATTATTCATTGTTCGTGTGTAAGGCGGACTACGACCTCACGAACCGATGCCACAAATTTTTCCATTAGAACCTCTAATAGATGGTTATAATGATGTATTAAATGTTTATAAATGATATATATGTTAATATTATGTATTTTGAATTATTATATCACACATAATGTCATACATGACATTCTATGGGAATACAATAACGTCACATGTGTGTATGGAAGACATCCACCTCACAAAACAATGCGATTTGTTTTTCAATAATAGTTTACATGGAATATAATATGGATAAATATATCTTGTAAAAATGAAATAATAAATATTTTCATGGAATAATTATCATTATGAACATATAATTATCATTTTCTTTTTCACCTTTTCACTCACAGAAAGATGATAATGTCGTTCATATTCGTGTGGACTACCACCTTCACAAAGAGATGTGTCTCTGTTCTCAACACCACACCAAATAGATTACACACATGAGTGTATTTGATTAAATAAAATGGTAATATTTATAATATGATAATTTTTTAAATATATGATATTACTTACTTCCTTTCCAAAATGATCATTGAAAAATGTAAACAATACTCAAGTGTACATATGACCTATGGTCTCCATGATACAAAGATACTTCATTAATAAAAACCATATTTCATTATAGGTAATAAAAGTATCGTTTTTATATAAATATTATAAGTATTTCATTATTAATATTTTTATTTTATGGAACCATCATCAATGGAAGTGTGTATATAATATCAAATCAAAGCATATATGAAAAACAAAGTAGTTATTACCTAAAACATGACATTATAAAGGAATTCTTAACAAATATGTAATAAAAGTATATAATTAAATAATATATTTTATGAAAAATATAATTATGGTTATTTAGTAAATTTATAATAAACTTATATTTATTATACAATAGGTTCAAATGAGTACGAAGGAAGCATAGACTTTTGGTATGGGATTTACGTCTAATATTTATTTTATTCAAAACAAATGAAATATTGAAAAAATATTACTTTTATGTTGTATATATTAATCAGATAATGTATTTAATGTTTATTATAATTAAAAATATTTTTATTTACATATTGATGTTATAATCGTTCATTTATAAGGTTTACGATGCAAAAGATATCATATTGGTAATGGAATTTTGTCTCAATTTTCCGTCTATGAGACATTTGTTATGTTATGAACCTATCTCACTTTATGAGGTTTCTATAAAACTCCTTTAAAATTTAATGTGATTAATTTATCTATTCTGATGATATTTTATGTTTCAATTAATATTATTCTTTCATTGGTCTTATGAGTCCATGTTACCAATGTGGTAATTCTTTTATGATAAAATCTCATCATTTATCCTGATTGGTTAGGAATATGGTATAAGTGATAAATTTTATTGATCAATATCTCAAAAACTCATTAATTTTATTTTCATTTTGTTTTTTAATTATAATACATGTTTCCCTTCATTTTTATCTCTTTAATCACGTAGAAGTTTAAAATAATATTTTTAAGAAAAACCATCTTTATTTATATCTTTGGTCAAAATCATGATTTTCTTAAAAAACCATTACCTCCATAAAAAGTTTTCCAAAAATTCTTTAACATTATTTAAATTATTTAATAAATATATTTTTACCAATTTTTTAATTTTTTAAAAATGTTTTAAAATAAATATTAATATCATTTCCAAACAATTCTCGCTTTTCTTTTACTGAAATTGTGAAATGAATAATTATTTTAACGTGTACATCATGAATGAGATTTTCTAACATCATGATAATTATTTTCTTTGAAGATTCATTTATAAGATTTCCAGTATAATTTTAATAAAAAATTATTTTCAGAATAACTTATTAATTTCTAGTTTTTAAATGTTAATTTCAAATAAAATTTATTTTCCTATAAATTTTTTCCAATTTTTCATTGAAAATAAATCTCTATATAAGATGAAATCATTTTTTATGACTTATAATTTTATAAAGAAATGAACCAATGATTCCATTCTTATTAATGAATATAATTATTTATCATGAATAATGTTTAAGAAACAAGTTTCTATTCAATGGGTTATACCATGATAAAATTATTTTGAAACCCACTTATTTTTTTGGGTTATGCTGTGATGAAATAATGAAATGATTATGAAACCAATATATTTTTCAAAGGTTACGATAAGAATAAACATATAAGAAACCAATTTCATTTCATGCATTACGATATGAGTAATATTTTCTGTCCTTGTAAGACACATATATATAATTTTAATCATGTGATAGGTGGGACCTATATGCACCACCAATAAATTGGGAAATGATTAATGTTATAATAGCTTAAAGGGTACATGATAGGTTAAACCAAGCCTAAAAGTGGATAAATATAAAGTTATAATAATACCAATATAGGGAACATGGGACGTTATCCAAAGACCAACATAGGTACATGGGTGGTTATACCAAGCCCAACATGTCATGGATATATTGGTGGGTATCCTTGAAAAAATATTTTCTATGATTTTGTATATGAAAAAATATATGTATTATTCAAATTTTATGATCTCTTTCCTCATGTTCTTTGATTTACTTATGATTTATGTCATTATAAATTCTAATCATTTTTAAATGAATCAATATTATGATATTTGATATGAAGGGTATCATTTTTAAATGTTATGCACATGTTATCATTCCATTATGTTCCTGTGATTCTTATATACCTACCTTTTTTACCATTAATTAGCATGTAATATCACCCTTTCAAATGTTTCATTTTCTAAGTTTGTGAATAATGGTTTTAATTAGGGTATTATTTTAACAATTACTATAGTGTAAGATCATTATGGGAGATGTTAAATATATTTCACCAAATTAAAAGATTTTGTACCAAGTCCCCCAAAAAAAAACTATTATTGTACTAAGTCATGTTTTTGTGTGATTTATTGAATATTCATCTTAAAAAATTTAATATCTATATATGAGAATATTGGTTCACCCTTGAAATTTTGTTTTTTGATTTTATCAATTAGTCTATCATGGTGAGACAACTAAAATAACTCATATAGAGAGGCCCAATAAAACGTTTCCAAGTGTTCCATGTACTAAAGGAAGAGCAGAAGTTGAGGATGAAAATCAGATAGCTGATCCAATCCCTCAATTGATCAAATATATAGATTCTAGGATAAAATCTAGGGGGAAAATCTATTTTTTCCCAAAATAAACAGGTTTTTCCATACCCAAATCACGTGAAAGCAAATGTACTATATATTAGTAAAATTACTTTATTTTTTGTTATGTAAAACATCAACTCCATTGTTATGACTAAATTTGATAATCTCATATTATATTATGATGGGTTTTAAAAGGATATTATATCATCTAAAGATGAATTCAGATATATCAAATAATTTTTTTATTGAGTATATTTTGAAATTTTTTTATAGATCCCAGCCACTCAAAAAGACTTTATCCAAATTTATCAATCAATTAAACCTATGAAACTAATATCCTATAGTGTGAGTACCCATGAAATTGATCTAGTGAAATTTTAATTAGTTAGTACTAAATAATTCTATGTTACCCTATCTATGGATAAAGTGTTATGTGTTATTATGGGATGTCAAATGAAAAATATTTTGTATCTTCCCATTGTTCAATGTCATATATCATTGTATATAGAAGAATACATGAGTGGTAAACTAAAATAATTATTAGAATTATGTCAATAATATCAAGGTATGATTTATAGTTTGATTGGTCTAGTAAAAATAAATCATTATTAATGTAATGATATTATAGTGAAGATATTTTTAGATGTATAAGCTGTTTACATGGAATATTTATAAGAGGATTGATGTTCCTCAGAGTGGATGGAAACTATAGTTGTTCCAATTTTTCATATTAGAAAGTTAAAATAATTTCTACATGCCTATAAATATTATCCCTTCAGGGAACGCCACTTCTAATAGCCCTGCTATATCTACTATTTGTAATCATTACTATTCTATTCATTAGGTAGCTCATGTTATAGTAAAGAATATATCCAATGTGGATCACAAGATAATATGTTTGGAAGGAAAAATGATTTGTTTTAGAGTTTTTGTATACTTGAATTCAAATATTTTTTATTTTAGATTATTGTTTTTTTTTCAAGTTCTCAGTATTATTCCATGATTATTTCTCCTAATGTTTTTTATATAATACATATTGAATCATTAAAAGGAATGTGGAATAATGTGGGATCATACATTTCACATATGCACATAAAATTGTTCACTTTCATATTATAATTCAATAAATCGAATATCATTAATAGGATTTATATGGGTGACGATATGATTTTTAATCTCAATGGAAATAAATCTATTACTTACAACACCATATTTATACATTGGATCGAAGAAAAGTGTTTATGTTGTTTTTATCAAGTTTCATTTTATAGAAAAGTGAAAAATAATTTAGATGATACTTTAGCTATTGAACAATCTACTTTCAAGAAACTTTTGCATACATCCAAATAAGTTCCCCATTTTCCATATTGGTTCCAATGATTTCAATGTTATTTTTATGAAATCATTAAGTAGTTCTCAACATTAATTCTCATAATCACATAGAAATATTTTTAGTTTGACTAGAAGATGATGTTTTTGTTGACGTTTGGAGACTTGTACTACCACCACTGATTGATGCTCCAACCACCTCACTAACCACTCTTACTATCAAGAAACCTCACCCCAAACCAAATCATACATTTTAAACTATCAATT
Source organism: Viscum album (assembly GCA_963277665.1). NCBI lineage: Eukaryota > Viridiplantae > Streptophyta > Magnoliopsida > Santalales > Viscaceae > Viscum > Viscum album. The sequence continues at coordinate 441,097,545 of OY728160.1, read as the reverse complement.
ATCCAAAATCATTATACTAGTATATTTTTTTTGATATTTTTTTATTGATGATTGGATTTATTTTTGTACCAATGTTAATAATTAATGAAATCGTTATTAATCCATTCCTTGTGAACTTTATAGTGATTGTTCTCATTTAATGTTTTATTTTTTATTTATTTACTTGAATGTATTACTTTTTTTGTCTTACTAAATTTTAATCACTCCATAATTTTAAATTCCATGTTAGCATTGAATCTCAACAATTCATACATTCTTGTTCAAAATTAATGGGTTCATCTCTCCATTAAGTTCCATTTAAAATACACAAAATTTGAAATATTTTTCCACTGGGGGAGAAGTACCCTTATGGAGAGAGGATAAACACAAAAATTTGAATATAAAATCTATATTATTTAGTTTTATTTAAAATACTATAAAAAATTTTAATGTTGTATATTTATTATTTATGGGGCTTTGAGATCATCATGAAGTGGAGATAAATGGAAAAATAATGTTGTTCCCACACATCCCTTTTACATCAAGTTCTTATAATCTCAAATACATTTAATATGTTTTTGATGAATTTTTTAAGAGTTTTAATTCTATTTTATCATTATTAAATCCATTTATTTGTTATTATTACCTATTATGGATGTTTTTTTTAAATTTTCATAGGTATAAAAAATCAGTTATGTGAAGAAAATAACTATGTGAAGATTCAACAACTTGAATATATTGACTATGTAATCATCTACATGAATGATACACCAATTTAAAATTATTTCCCTATAAAAATTGAAATGTGTAAATCCCATACATCGATGAATCACATACATGATAAATGAGCTATGTCAATCAAATGACAATGTGAATTAGTTACATGGAGTAATTGCCAACATGATTTGGGTACATGTTGAAATTGGTTTCATGGTTCCACATGGATACATGATTTATTCCACTATAATTAATCCATAAACATGATCAATTAGGAAATGTAAATAATTCCGCTATGTGAAGAATGAAAATTGTATCCTTTGGGGATGTTATTTTTCCTTAGGTTTGGGATAAATAATGCCCAATGCCTTTAATGATTCATTTTTTTTTTCATTTCATGATTTCACATTGGGTTCAGTATTCTTGTTTTGGATTAATGACGGCGTAATGAAAATTTAATATGGAGTGTTCCAGTATGGTTTCAAAATATTGTATACTGAGTAAATTATTTTCATTTATTTACAAAACTAGCAACAGATACCACATCCATAACAAATTAGATAAACTATTCTAAATTTAGGTGGTCATTTGGGGTTTCAAACACAATGAAACCTAGGAACTCAGATTGGCTGATTTGATGGGATTTTAGGATCATCACACCGTTCTGGGTGGAATTATATAATATTCCAATAAACTCGTATAGTTTTAAGATATGATTGTGAATCTCTTCAAAATCGCAATGCAAGACTCATAACCCTAATAAAATGATCAGATGTTTTATCAGTCGATGTTTAAAGGGGTTTCTATTAGTCAGACAATATTTATATATATATTTTTATCCATCCATTACCTATTACTACATAGAAATGGGTAGGTGTTAATATTTTGAAGATGCATAACCATTTACTCAGGAGTTTACTTCCATCCAAGTAGTGATTAGTGATCCTAAGATGAGATTGAAATTTAATGATTAATTTTAGAAATATTTATTATAATAGGAATCAAAAACCGTGAATTTATCATGAGTTTGAGCCTTGTGGTACAACATCATTAAAAAATGAAATATATAAGGTAACTTAGGAACTGGGCATACAGCATGAGCATTAGGAACACATCCTACTTATCGTACTTATAACAGGAATCAGAGTCATCATAGTTTGATCAACCTTCTACCCATTGGTGGGAGGTAATAGAAAATTAATTCCTATGATGTTAATTTCCCTAGGGTTTACCAATATGTGAATTCATTTGGATGATGCACAAAGGTAGATTCTGTCATATGGAAGGAATGATATCATGTTACTATGTAAGGCTTACATAATGAGGTCTCCTAGGTTGAGGGAAAGTTATTATTTAATTGATATGATTATTGAAAATCCATAAGCCCATGTGAGTCATTATTAGTGTGTAAAATAAGGTTTTGTACGTCATCAAGTTCACTATATATGTATATGAGACTTATTTAATGGGGAGACCATTATGGGGTGTTTACTATAAAGCTTGATCATTATGAAAGCATAATTGATATCCTTCTTGTAGAATTACTCAGATTCATCATAGTTCAATATGGTGTATGTCCTAGTGTGTCTTCCAAATAAGGTTGTCAAGTCCAATGATGTCAACCGAACACCCTTAACATATCAAGGATGTATGCTAGACATGTCCTAGTCGACTTCCTATCATGTTTGAGGATTCAAGGAAATCTCCTAGGAGTCTAAATTACATGTCTGAGGATGTATTTAGGACATGATTTAGTTTTCTTCCACATGATCTAGATGAATTATCTAGGGGTGACACATGGCATTGATGATATTTTCATATATCTTCACATGATTGATTCAAAAAATGTAAGATGTATATTGAAGGATTCAATTGAATTATCTAGAGTGTTGTTGTGAGATCAACGCAAATACATCCAATGGTGTCACATTACTAGGTCTGACATTTCAGATGGTTGTCATATAGTTGTTTCGTTGGTTTTGGCTTTCGGCCTCGAAAATCCCAACGGCTCCGTATCCAATGATTGATGGACCTTCTTTCCAAAGGCAGGCGTTCGCCGGATGGTCTGACCAATGACTCTTAAGAACTCACATTGGTTGAGAGGATGGGAAGTCGGGCTCATCACACCCTTTTTGGGGGGAATTATTGCCTATTTTGGGACTCTCTTATAGATTAAAGACTCATTCATATGTTCACGAATCTTTGGTTTATACCCAAACATAGTATCCACAGATTTAATCTTAGTGGGAAATGGTCAACTGGACGCAGGGGTTCAGAATCATTTATGCCCATGGTTTACCACCCCTCATTGGATTAATGACCCTGAAGGGTTAGAACTTGATTGAGGTGGCACTAGGAGTGGCGTGGTGAACCGATGTGGAGATGATCAAATCGACTAGTTGTTGGGCTTCAACCTTAGGGAGGATTCCTACGTACCCTGCTTAGGAAGCAGGGATCAAAGTCCACATAGTTCGGATAGGTGTTGGGGAACCGACCTGAAGAGAGACCGGGTGGTCCGATGGGTGGTGGGCTTGAACCTCATGGAGGCTTCCTATGTACCCTACCTAGGAAGCAAGGATCAAAGTCCACATAGTTCGCATACACAGTTTAATGTCATGCTGGACGAGGGTGGAACTCGACGTGAAGAAATGACCGAGTGGTGGGCTTGAACCTCGTGGCGGCTTCATACGTACCATGCTTTGACATGGATCAAAGTCCCCGTAGTTCTCTTTGGCTTGGGGATGATGCTCGGGGGCAGCCCAGAATGATGGATTGGGGCTTACACTCTAAGGAGGCCCATGGTGATGGATGCCATGGTTGATGCTTACTCTAAGCCCACGTGAGTCATGCGCGGTGTGAGAAACAAGAGGCAGCAGGGACCATAGGATCACGTTGCAAAAGGTGGGTCCGTGAGAAGTGGAGTGGGGCTTACGCATGAGGGCAGACCAGGGTGATGAATTGGGTATTACACTCTGAGGAGGCCCAGAAGGTCAGGGCTTTCTCCGAGATGGATGCTCGGCAATGGATTGGGGCTTATACTCTGAGGAGGCCCAGAAGGTTGGGGCTTACTCCGAGGTGGATGCCCGTGGTGTCTTCCTCATGTATGGCCATGAGGGAATCCTAACTCATTGGTGGGTTGAGGAATATAATGGGGGCCGACGCCTATGCACAAGTGCACAAGAGGGATAACGCCAAGGGCGTTGGAATCAGTCCAAACAAAGGGAGATGAAAAGTGTGAATTACATGCCCGACATTCGGAACACAATGAGGGTGGCATGGTGATGGAGGATAACTTTTGACCATGTTCAAAAAACAACATTCATATCACGTTATCCTAAAATGGGGACGAACAAATGAGGGTCGACTACTGACCATATTCGAAACACATGACCTATCTCGAAGTGTTGTCCAAAGTCTTCCGGGGTGTTGGCCTAGGACGGTAGGTGAGCCAATGCGGCATGAGGCCAGGCTGTTAGGGGGGCCCTTCAGACATGAAAGAGGATGGAGATCCAAATGAAGGACACGTAAAGTGTGGGGTAGAGTGATGGAATGTTTGAACAGATTCCAGCGCTCTTGAAATTATGCCACTATAAACATGGCATGAGGCATCTTATGCTTGGAGAATAAGGAATATCTTGCATTGAGCAAGAGACATCCAACTATTGAATGATAGGGAATGATACATTTTATAGTCATATAGAGAGGACTATTTACATATAGTTTAACGTCATATGGATTGGACGAGGGCCATACAGTTTAACGTCATGTGGTCAGGACGATGGCCATATAGTTTAACGTCATGTGGTCAGGACGAAATGGTTGGTGTGGGACTTATGCAAGGGCGGCCCTTTCTGGATGAACCTAGAAAAAGGAGCAAGGAAATGGGGTTTTTGGAGAGTCGTGAGGAGTAGTTCGACTCATGGAATGTATAGGACGGACGTTGGGGCGGTGCAAGGGTGCAATGTAAAATCCCTATGTCTTGGGTCGAAAAGTTCGCAGTGCGACTCTCCATTTTTCATGGGGGTCAGTAACGGTAGTGAAGGGACCAGACCAGGACCGCAGCCCATCATTGAGGTCGAGCAGGGGTGCGGGGGCACAACCCATGTGGTATGGACCAGTGAGTGCATGGGGTTTTCTGCATGGGGTGGGCCATGAGGAGCTGGCCATGAGGGAGATGGCCGTGAAGGAAATATCCGTGGAGGATCTGGATGCGGAGGAAATGGCCGCATGTGGTTCGCTGTTTGGTTGTCCGCGAAGGGTGTCCGCAGAAGAGCTGGTCGCGAGGAAGCGGGTCATGAAGGAGTAGGCTGCAAAGGAGGCTGTCCGGGAAGGTTTCTATCCATGGTGGAGATGGCCGTCCGCGAAGGGTGTCAGCAGAGGGGCTGGCGCCCGCCCTAATTTATGCCCACGGAGGGGTTCCACCTACATTTCAGGAACGACACTAGTCCACGGAAGGGGTGGATGCGGAGGGACTATTAGTGAAGGAATTGGCCATCATGGGCTGGCCGCGGAAGAGCTGGCTGCATATGGTTTGCAGACTGGTTTCTCCTCTCTGCGGAAGAGTTCATCCGTGGACGATATGGGGTCCACAGATGGCCACATAACACCACTTGGAGAGATTCCTCTAGCGTCTCCCCACGGGTTTTCACCCGTCCTTCCTCTCTGAATTTTTTTTGTGCCCCTCAATGAATATTTATAGAGTCTGGAAAGAGGTAGTATCGATGGGCACCTGGCACTTTTTGCAGAAGCCCATGGAGGAATCCTCACCCATGGATGACTCAGTCAACTGGGGATTTTTGGAACCAAGATCTGCGGAATTGCTCCACGGTTGTGCACCTCTCTGCTTCTATCCTGTGAACGATAGCAGTCCATGGTGGGGGCAGCTCGCGGTGGTGGACTGGCCTGGCACCCATCCTGCTTCGTGCCCGCGGAGGGTCTCCGCCTCTATTTCACAGGCGAAGCTGGTCCACGGAATTTCGGGAGGGCAGTCTACCGAACCAGTCACCTGCTATTGCTAGGAGCTGGTGTGCGGACCGATTTGGTCCTTTTCCAAGTCTTCTGGTAATTGGATTCCCCCTTGTGGATTTTTCAGGACCCTACAAGAGTATGATAGAAATGTCCTAGAAACTTTTTCTTGATCGATGAAAAAATGTCTAGGTGTTTCGCAAGATCTTGGATTTTATGTCTATAGAATATCACATGGATTTCTGATATTTATGGATGATTCACATTACATGGAAGAAAAATTTGGGGAATATCTAATGACATGGAAAATATACCTGGGTTCTATCATTTGATTTTTATAGTTCATGCAAAGCGCATAATTCCTGTGGATGAAAATTATTATATTCATATTTCTATAAGCATTCTATTTTTCTAGAATTTATTTCATAAATAGCTCAAAGTATATCTGGAATTGGCATGATTAGTCCTCTAGTGATGAAGTAGACACATGGTAATACATTTCATAATATTTCTAAGGCACCAGATGTACTTTGTTTTATCAAAAGTATGACCTTGTAAATAATATACACATGATGCATAATCTCTCAAGTCATTCCCCTATTTTTTACAGAATGGTAGATCCTGGTGATTGAATGGTTTACCATGCCAAAAAGTATGCTCTTACCTCTGTGCTCATGTGTCTATATTTTTTGTGCCAGTGGAGGAGTTTATAGTTCTCCCCAACCTAGTTATATGTCACATTGTATGGCATGTATATCATAGATATGGACTTACATCAGTGGAGAATCCTGATTTTCATATGAATTTGCATTGAGTCATCCATGGAATCTATGTTTTGTCAATTGAAAAATAAAGACAATACTATCTCTCCATAATTGGAATATTTATTAGACCCATGGATAATCAAATTGATTTCTCATAATCAAATTGATATGTCATAGGGCCTTCAAAATATCATTTTTTTCATGTTTGGGAGTATTCTCGAGATCAAGACAAACATCAAAGTGGATTTCACATGATCGATGGAGAGTTGTTTGGGGAACATTATGACATCAAGTTGGCTCATCAGTGTTCCTTCACAAGATCATAATGGAAGGGAAAAGGGCCTTCACATGATCAATTATCAAACCACATGATGCATATAACCCCCTTCACATGAAAAAAACGTAATTTTTCCTTACCCGAGGGTACCACCTTTTTCACCAATTAGTCATTATTTTTGAATGATTTGGACATTTTACCATTGATTTTACATTAGAGAATCAAAATATTGAATGTATATGTATAAATATTATCTTATTATTGAGCTAACATGTCCAACAACCATAATGTTATGAGGCTGGCATGTCAGTATCAATTTCATGTGGCTAATGGACTGATCAGGTGAATTATATCCACCCTTCAAATAAAAAATAGAATAATATTATTTAACATGAGTATTATTCCTTTTAAAGAGTTTTAATATACTATTTTCCAATATTATTGAACTTTTCCATATATTTTTTATCAGGGAATGTCATGATCAATAATGGATCTTGTAACAATGTGAAACCATTCTCTTGTATAGTCATTTCACTTGTATATGATGCAGTGCATGATCATTATTGATTTTCCTGATGGAATGAAAGAATTGTGATAGTATGTCACTCAACCTATCTATGTAATATAATAAGTTCAATGATAGATCTCATGAAGAAGTTCCAGAATTATCACAAAAAATCAATCTACTTTTTTTTGTGGATCCAAAGGGGTGTCACAAGATAGAATGAATGTATTTGTGGGACTTCTCATAATGAAGGTGAAATACCCAAAGATTTTTTGTGGAATTATTGACATGACAATAGGTATCTTGCGTGATCATTAAAGAGAGAATGTGATTCATATGATCCCTTATCATGAAAATAAATGTAAATTTCATTACATGAAGCTTCACTATTTTTAACATTTATTTCAGAAGGGAGTTTTGATAATGGGAAGGCATTTTTCAAATAAAATGTATCATGACTGGAAGAAATCACCTAAAATACATTAAACTATCTAGAGGTTCTATCATATTATATTTGTGTGACCACTAACTAACCATTAAATGTGAGTGGATCAACCATATGACATTCTTGGTTTTATTTAATTTCATGTCTTCATGGGGGTCTGTAAGATCCTGGACTTTTTTAGAGCTATCTCATGCTTGTTTAAAGTTACTATTTTGTTTTTGATTGATTAGTTTTTATTTTTTATTTTTCATTGGGTTTGATTGGGTGGATATTTTGACAATAATGAAATAAATTAGGTTGTGCACGCATGGTTAGGGTAAGCCATACAACCCTGCTTAACAAACTGTGCAACCAAGGATAGTGAGATTTCAATGTTTGGTGCAATATATTTCTTAAAAAGTTCCCTATTATGAGTTAATGTGAACCCCTATAAATGAGGTTCATGGTATAGGTGCACATTAAGTGGAAACTGTGCGCCCCTTACAAAAAATACCATGCATGCAAATTAATTTAGAACAAAAATTAGTTTAAAAATTTCTAGAACCCCCAATTTAACCCCCAATCGACCCCATTCAACCCTAGTTCATATTTCAGGATTTTAGAGGTTTACATTTAGATTAAAAGCCTTATAAACCTATGTTCTTTGCGATTTGATGACTGAATCATACATCTGCACCCCTCCCAATATGTGGATTCTATTCAGTTGGTTTCATGTTCAGTATCATTTCTTATCACATCCTTGAAAGAAGATATTTTATTCAATTTTTTATTGAAATAGATATATAATTGTGGATATAGATTTAGGATTATATATATAGATATAGATTAGAGATAACTTGATTTATTTGATCTTGATTTAGGGTTTTAGATTCAGATATTGTTCTGCATTGTTGTGGCACACAAATTTAAGGGACTTTCCACTGGGTGAATGTTCATCAACAAATTGAGGTAGGTGGTCTATAATTCAAATACTATATTCTTTATTTAAATTCCACCTATGAAATTTTACAATTCGTATTAGATATTTATAAATTGTGTTATTGATTTAAATAAATAAATTTGGTAAATTGATTAATTGAGGTGATATGAATTGAGGATTCTGGTATTTTTTTTCATTTGGAGATAATTAATGGTAGAATGGATTATCTAATATAGAGATGTGAAATAGAGATAATTAATTTATGAATTAATTATGAGGTATTTTTATTGATAATTGAGATAATTAATTGTGGAATAAATTATAGGACTTTGATTTTTGGGTTTTGATTAATTAATTGATGGGTAAATTAGTTGGTCAAACATACTTAATTAATTGTGGAATTAATTAAGGGGGATTATTTAATTATTTAATTATTTATCTAACTAATTAATATTATTGTATTGAACTAATTGTTGAATTTTTATGGAATTGATGTGGATAATTATGTGTATATTTAATTATGTGATTAATGGAAATATGTTAATTTAGGTGTTAATTAATATTTAGCAACATGACCATAAAAATGTAAGGTATGAATAGTAACATGGTCATTTATTAGTGAATTAAAGTATGGTAACATGGTTATTCCAATATATGAGGTATGAATCGTAACATGGTCATTTAATTTTGAATTAAATGTTGGGAACATGGTCATTCTATTGCATAATGTGTGATCGGTAACATTGATATTGAAGTGCATATTATATAATGGTAATAATGGAATGTTGAGAGATAATATAACATTGGGATACTTCATGCTCTGTAATGAGCAAAAGTAAGGATTCAGTAATGGCTATCTATGGGATCCTAGGGGTTGATATAGTTAAATAATGATTAATTGATAGTGTGAAAAGATTTTACTTAAGAATTTTTATTATTTTATTTATACCACTACATGAACTATTATTTTAATGGATATTGTTTTGGACACCATTTTTGGTGGACTACTGAGTTTTACTCACACCCTAATTGGGGGACCTCACTGATACTTGAATAAAATTTGTGTTTTCTGGAAAAATTTAGGGTAGAGGCTCTGAGATAAATGGCTAATATGGGATTGATCTTTGATAAGGGAACTATATGTGGTTTATGAAATTCTTGTGGAGTTGTCAGTGTCATTATTTTGGGTATAATTTTAGATAGTTGACACTTACATTGACGTGGAATATTTTTTAATTTTATTTTGATATTGTATTTCCAATTCTGTTAATCATTAGATATTGGTAATGTTGATTGATATATGATATTATGTTATTTTTTATTTATTACCACCGGTTTATTAATCTGATAATATAGGTTATATTCTACCCATTAATGATATTAGACCCTCTCTGCTAGTTTATTGACTATGGATTATGGGGAGGCTTGCTTGAGGTCTTGTGATTGACCGGTTTGGGGCACTAGTGTGTGGAACCTGGGCCAGGACGTTACAAAGTGGTACAAAGGAGTTTTTTTATGTTTATTTTGTCTTAATATTTTGAAAAGTTATATTGTAGAATAATAAGAGTTATAAATTTGTTATGAGCCTATATATGGGAGTAGATAACCCATTTACAGGGGAGAACCCAAGTACCCATAGTGGGGGATTATGGTTTTTGATGTTTTCTGTTACCATTGAATATTATTTTACCTTGGGTGATGAAATTTTTGAATGATGGGATTATTTTTGTTGATATTCTCTATGATTTGACTCCTGGGATCATATAGATTGCGAGGTGAGAATACATGAATCATTCTAGAAACTTATGGTTATTTTGACATGCATAATTTTAGGAATGCATTGATAATAGTTTATGGGTCAGTTTTTTAACTTAAAATATTTTTCATTATTGTGAAATATAAATGAAAATTTTTATTAACATGAAATTTATAATGATTAAAAAGTGATTCAATATGAGAATAATGGGGGTTTTAAATGATAAACATGAATAACGAGGATGTGTTTACCGTTATTAACCATGACCTATGTGTAAGTTGGTTAAGGGTAATGATAGCGCCTTGGTTTTTGACCACATAGAGAGGGTTGGAGAAATGAATTATTGTGGTTTTTTGTATTTATTTTGTATGTAAATGTGTTGTTTTTAGGAATGGTATCTTAAGGTGTATGATTGGAATTATAGAGATTATTCCCCCATGATGATTCTTGTTGAGAGGAAGACCATAATACATGGATAGGAATGATCCTAAAGTAATAGAACCTAAGGAACTGATCATGTAATGTGTGGAAGTTCAAGATCAGTTCTGAGTGAATGACACTCAGTTCATGAAATTGATGGGAAGATAACCGGGGAGGGTTATTAAGAGTATATATGATTTTATGAGGGAGTTCTGGTTACAGCACCCCCATCCTTTAATAGAGAGGGTGGACCTGAGGGAGTTATGTTTTGGGTTATGTCTATTGAGAAAATACAAAACCACATGGTGAATCCTATATAGAAGAGGGTCAAGTTGGCTAATTACGTTCTATGATGATAAAAAATGTGTTGGTGGGACATTCAGGTACAAACATCACATGATGATGTTATATAATAGAAAGACTTTTTTATAGAGGTACATAGTGATATTTTATCTAGAGACATTGAGGAAGGAGAGTGATGTTGGGTTTTAGAGGTTGAATCAGGGGAGTATATCCGTGATGAACTATACTATACATTTTATATATTTTTAATGATTTTCTCTAGAATTAGCAGGGGATGAGACAACTACGATAAGAAATTTTATGGATGGTTTTAAATATGAGATTAATTCTTTGGTTAATAATTTTAGATAAAATTTTATTGATGCAGCTATGGATAAGCCTATCATAAATGAGAAGAACCTAAAAGAGGCTTCCATGGAAAAATAATTAGTTCTAACTGAACGATCAGGTGGTTTGGATTTTGAGAGTATGAATCATCACAATGATAAAGTCAACTAGTGTAGTGGGAAACAAATTACATATACTGAGGGATTAATTGCACATGACCTTTCTCAAGTGATGTATCCTTGGTGAGGTAGTTCAGGCCACATTTAGAGATATTTTCCCTAACCACTAGTAGAGTGTTGATATTGTGGTAAGATAGGACATATAAAAAATTTCTTCAACCACTAGTGATAAATGGGAAGTGAGGGTTTATTTTATAAAACAATTATTGTCTAGGAAGGGGAACTTCTTCCACATATATGTCTGAAATATAGAGTTCAACTGGTTGAAGAGTTAGATGTAGTGGACAAGGGGATTTGAGGAAAGAGTTCTTGTATCAAAATATTAGTACATAACAAGGGAGTTAGACTTCATCAAAAGGTATAGGATCATGACTGGTGAAATGATGGTTTATAAATGGCCATCTAGTCTCATAAAAAATGATTTTTTCTATAAAAAATTTCGTTTGGACTAGAAGCACTCTACATTGAAAATTAGTAACTATACATTCATCTTTGGTTTTCAAATTGACAAAGAATGGTGGACATGACATTAAAAATTTATATTTTTTTAATGAGGCCCTTCAAACTCGACATACATGGAACTTAATCCAAAATGACCTTTATTATGTTTCTTTCATCAAAAATTGGTTTCTCGATAATTTGAATAACGGTAAAATGAATTTTATGAACTCTTCCATATATAATTACATTAAGAAAGCGTATGCCAATATTTTTATGTTCTCTAGATGAATGGTCTTTAGGAACTCCTCTATGGAAATTTGGTTGGACAACTGGACTGGTACCCCCCTCATTTTAATGATTCTAAGTGAACAAAATCTTGAAAGCATTAATATTTAGATTAGGGATATTATTAAATCACATCTTGACACTCTTCCTAAAAATGTTTCTCATATCATTGAAAACTACCATTTCTTGGACACAAATGATTTTCTTATTTGGTAACCTCTATATAATGGAATGTTGGATTTTTTTTTATAATCACCTCTTTCATAATTAAGAAAATGAATTATGTTGGATTGAAAAATTTGGTTATCCATGGATTAAACCTTCAATATTAACTCTAATATGGTGTATTTCTTACAATAGGGTCCCCACTGATACTTGTTTACAATATTTTGGGATCCAAACTATTCCAAATATCTTCCATGTAATCGACATAGTGAATATGTGAACCATATTTTTATTTCTTTTTCAACTACCAATTCTATTTGGAATTATATATTTAATATTTTTGACTAAATATGGATGATTCTAGACTATATCAATGCCAAGTTAAAGTTTTTTTTGACCTGGGTAGCTCCCAAGAAATTCCAGAAGTTATTTCTTGCAGTAGTTGCAGAGCTGCATTGTGTTATCTAGTGTGCTATAAATGCCATTCTTCACAATAATTGCTCCCTCAACCTTAATGAATTTTGGATGCAGATCCTCAAAGATATCCATGAATCTTACTTAATTTATAAGGGTTATTGAAACAATATAACAAAGACTTTATGATATTGAGATTTTTTAGATCGATGGAATTTTTCATTAGCTGTGATTCACTTATGATTTTATCTATCATCTATTGTTCTCAATATGTATTAAAGATAATGTAGATGGTACTTCTAAAGGAAATTCGGGCCCTGAAAGATATGGAACCATCTTTAGGGATCATCATCATGAGATCCTAGAGTGTTTCTTTAGAATCTGTGGTATTGTCTCTTCTCAGGAGGCTGAAATGATGAAAGTGATTCATGCTATCCCTTTCACCTAGCAGCAGGGTTAGAACAACATGTGGATTGAAAGTGATTTGACCACCGTAGTGCAATCGACATGGAAGGGAGTGATTAAATTGTCTTGTTTGATTACTACACATTGGATGGATTGTCTTAATTCAGTTTGCAAACATCAACCATGTTACCCATCATATCTATCGTGAAGAGAACCTAGTTGCGGATAGCGTTTCCCATAAAGAAATAGGTTAGGATATTAATTGGTTGAATGATTTACCTGATTATTTACTCCCCATTTATAAGAAATATTGTAATATGACACCTTCTTTTAAACTCACATAATTTACATTTTATATTAATTGAGCTTTCGTCCTTGGTCCAAGGAACCACTTTCTTCAAAAATAAAAACTATTGGGAGTACAGTATAGAGAAAAATATTTATTAAAAGAGTGTTCTCTCAATGTCCAAGAGTATGGTTTTATGTGGGTTCTCTACATTATAAACATGTCAAGAATTGACCTAATTCAGAATATGGACTAAATATTCTAATAAAAATTCAACATTGATTGTCACCAAAGTAGAGTAAAATTTTCATCTCTTAAGGGTGAGAACTATATTAACTATGGAGAGTGGGATATACTAGAAGGTCGAGAAGGGAAAATTACTCAATAATGGCGATAACTCATATCCCATGTTTCAAGTCAATTACTAGATTATAGATGTGCAGATTAATACATCCTTCTACTTATAGTGGACTAGTGTCAGGATGTATTTTTGAAAGTCTTCTCATGGTTGTCTCCTAGGAGAGATGGATAATTAACAACAATGATCATGCTGATTAATGAGAGAGTTTCTACTCCACCATATATAATGGATGAAATATAGCTTTAGGAGCTCATTAATCAGCTGAAGGAGTTGGAGGATAAGTGACTTATCCATCTAAATACATCTCCATGGGGTTCACATGTGTTGTTTTGAGGGAAGGATTATGAGATTTTTTGCATATGTGTTGATTATTAGAGGTTGGATCAGATGAATATAAAGAAATGATATCCTTTTCTAAATATCAATGATCTGTTTGAAATTTTAAGTGGATTTTTTGTATTCTAAAATATTTACATTTGATCACTATTTCATCATCTGATAGTTCACACTCCTGATATACCAAGGACTTATTTTGAAAATAAGTATGTCCTTTTTAGCTTGTCCAAATGTCATTTGGGTTGAGGAATGGACTAGATGTGTTTGTGTACTTGATGAATAATTTATTCCATTCGTTGCTAATCAGTTTATAGTTTTATTAATGGAAGACATACTTATGTACTCCAAGAATCCATAAAATCATGGAAATAACACTTGATGTCGTCTAGAGTACACTGAGATAGTGTCGACTATACACTAGGATTTCTAAGAACCTGTTTTGGATTGATTAGTAACAATATTTGTGTCACATCAACATATAGGAATGTGTTTTAGATAATCCAATGATGGTTTATATAGTGGTATCTTTGGAGAATCCCATGAACGTCTTCAATATTCTGAGATTTTTGGAATTAGATGGATATTATAGTAGGCCAATCTTGGACTTTTCTTATTTGGTAGCACCTCTTTATGGAATGATAAAAAGGAGTATAAAGTTTGAATGGTTAGAATATTTTGAGGATTCCTTCAAACAACTGTAGAAGTGTTTCACAATGACACCAATAATGATTCTACCTAAGATAGGTGATGAGTACATGGTGTATTGTGATGCGTCTTGGGTTGGAATTGGAGCTATGTTAAGGCAAGGATATCATGTTGTGGGGTATGGGTCTCGACAGTTGAAGCATCATGAACCAAACTACCCTATACACGAACTTAAGATAGATACAATGTTTTACACCTTAAAAAGTTTGAAAAAATATGTTTTTGGAGAATAGTTTACTATCTACACTGATCAAAAGAGATTAAAGTACATGTTTTCACAGTGAAACATGAATATCTAGAAGCAGATATGGGTTGAGTATATTCATTCATTTGATTTTGAACTATATTATTCACATGGAAAGGGGAACAATGTTGTTGATGCATTGAGAAAGAAAACTGGGACACATGTGGTTCAGGAGTCTAGTATAGAGTGGAAGATGATGATCGTATTGGTTGAAATACAAGTAGTAGTTCATGAGAGTGAGTAGAAGATGACTCTCATGTTAGTTGATATATATTTTACAAATTTAAGATGGATCAAATACATTAATTATTCATATATGTAATGTTTGACCATGAGAAAAATATTTTTTGTTGGGGATACACCATCAGATTGAATCATAGATGAGGATGAGATCATCTGTGTCGGTAATTAAATTATTGTACATATGAGCAAGAGAGAGGAGATAATGTGTGAGTTTCATGCCTCAATTATGGAGGTACAAACAATTTTGACCAAAACTGATAATGACCCATGAATACATGTTTTTTGGTATTAAAAAAAGAGATATCAGGGTTTGAATGCAACAACTATCAGTAGGTGATAGTGGATCATCAACAACCTGTAGGATTTATAAAATTGTTTCCCATTCAAGAATGGATGTGTGACAATGTTACCATGGACCTTGTGGTAGGAATCCAAAGGAAGACTCAAAATAATGAATCTATTTGGGTGATTTTTGATCAAATGATGAAAGTAGAACATTTCATGAATATATGGAATACTTTCTCAGTGGAGTTGCTGATAATTTTTTGAGGATTATAAGATAGTCTACCTTCTTGGGGTGAAGGAATATATTATTTCATACTTCAATTAACATATTACTTTGCCCTTCTGGAGTGGCTTACAGAAGGTATGCAGTATGTTGGTTTCTTTGTGAATGACCTTCCACCCACATACACATGGGAAATCAGAGCGTACTATATTGGTTCTTGAGGATATGATACGAGAATCTGTTCTAGGCTTTAGTGGATCTTTGGAGAAGAACAAAAAAATATTATAATTTTTTGATAACAACAGTTTGTATGATATAAAATATATGAAACCATATAAGGCCCTTTATCATAGGCCATGTATATCACCTTTATGCTAGATGGAGGAAGGTGAGGCTGAGTTTCCAGGAAAAAGTCATGTGATGTAGACATTGGAGAAGGTACAACTGATTCAAAATAGTATGGCTATGACTCATAGTATAAAAGACTCAGACATTGATAGGAGACGATGATCCCTAGTGTTAACAATGGTTGACCATATCTTCCTTAAATTTTTACATATTTTGGATCACTGTAGGATACAAAGATGTGTAAAGTTGGTGCCTAGGTTTATTGGACTATTTAAGGTGGTGGAGAGAATCAGGTCATTGGGGTATCGATATGATCTTCCACATTAGTACAGTTCTATGAATTACATTTTCCATGTGTCACAACTACAATGGTATCACCGTGACCTTCTCTTGTGATAGAAATAGACGATGTTGATCTTAAGATAGACGTGTCCTTTCCAGTGCATTTTATACCTATGTTCGATCACGATGATAAAATATTGATGAGAAAGACTATGTCGATAGTATATGTATAGTGGGAAAATAGTCTTAAGAAAGAGGAATCCTGGTAAAGGTATGAATATAGGAGGGATTAGTGGACCGATCATTTTGACTTAGAATCATAGAGATTCTTTGAATTGTCGTTCGAGGATGAGTTATTATAAATTGGTGAGATTGTAGGATCCCGACCTTCTCTGGATTTGTCTTGGAACACGTTTACAAGTAACATTTTGTTTAGTGTTGAGTAAATTTCATTTTTTCTTTATCACGAGGTCTATTTGGGATGATATTTTTGAGAAAAAATGAATGAAATAGGGTAGTTCACAATTGGCATATGACTGGGGTAAACTATGCACCCTAGCCCAATAAAATTGGAAACCCTAGATAATGGGTATTTGAATGGTTAGAACATGGTTTGTATAACTTTTCTCCCATATAGAAGTAAACATGCACCCATATTAAATTGGTTTATTATTTAAGTGCACATTTTGGGGAATCTTTGTGCCCATACACAAAAAACCATGCATGTTAATTAATTTAGCCTAAAAATTAGTTTTAAAAATCAAAGAATGCCCATTTTAACCCCAAATTGACTCCCATTCGACCATATGTCCTCTTTCAAGATTTGGAACTCATTGGATAGATTCTAAGACTTCCTTAAAACCTTTACTCTTGATTTGAAGCCCAGGTCATATATCTTCTCCCCTCATGGTAATTGGATTCTATTCCATTATTTTTCGGTTCATTATCCTTTATTCTCCCATCCTTGAAAAAAGTTTATTTCATCTATTTGGATTAGAAAAAGATATATAATTGTGGATCTGGATCTAGGATTATACATCCTAATTTATATTTGAAATAAATTGATTTATTGGATCTTGATTGGGGTTTTAGATATAGATATCATTTTACATCTTTGTGCCATTGAAAGTTTGTGGATTTTCCATTGGGAGATCATTGTTTGATGAATTGATGTTGGGTTTCTTTGATTAAAATCCCATAGTCTTTGTTTAAATTGTGTGTATGAAATTGAAGGATTAATATTACATATTTTACAATTGTGTTGTTGATTTAAATTAATTATTTTGGTAAATTGACAAATTGGGGAGATTTGAATTGCGGATTTTGGAAATTAGGTATCTTGAGAAAATTAATTGTAGAATTAATTATGGGAGGTGGAGATATAAAATAGATAAAACTATTTTAGGATTTAATTATGAGGTATTAAGATTTAAAATTGAGGTAATTAAATGTTGAATTATTTATGGGTTTTTGAGTAGTGGGGTTTGATTAATCAATTTATGGGTTAAATAATGGTTTTGACATACTTAATTAGTTATGGAATTAATTAATTGGATTTTATGTGATTAGTAATTTATTTGTTTAACTAATTTAAATTCTTAAAATTATCTAATATTGAATTGGTGATGGAATTGATGTGGATAATTAATTGTCGAATTAATTATGTGATGAATGATAATATCATCATTTATTTGTGAAGTAAATAATGGGAACATGTTCATTCTAATGTGTAAGGTGTGAATGGTAAAAAGGTCATATAGTTGTAAATTAAATAATGGTAACATGACCATTCTAATTTATTTTGTATAAATGATAACATGGTCATTTTGTTGTGAATTAAAGATTAATAACATGGCCATTCATATATGTTATGATTGAATGGTAACATAGGAATTGAATTATGAATTAAATAATGGTAACTATGTAATTTTTAGGTATAATATTACTTGGGTATACTGTGGGACCTAGAAAGTGAAGAAGTTATGATATGGGTATGTGTGTCTATGGGCACCTTGCGGTAGATGTGGTTAAATTAATATTAATTGATAATTTGATAACAATTTACATATGAATTGTAATTATTTTTCTTTTACCACTAAATGCCCCATTATTTGACTAGAAATTATTTTAGACACCATTGGTAGTGTCTTACCATATAGCATTAACACCCTACTCGGACTGCTTGATCGATACCCAAATAGCCTTTGTGTTTTTTTGGATAGGTTAAGGGAATAGACATGAGATAGATGGTTGAGTTGGGATTGATCATGGATGAGGAAACTAGACATGGTTCATGATCCACTTGGGGAGACGTCCGTTTCTATATTTTGGGTATCATTTGAGAAACATGACACGTACATTGACATGTCAAATTTTCATCATTTGTTTTGATATTATATTTATAGTTTTATTTATCATGACATGTTAGTAATGTTTGTGGTTATATTTTATTACTCTAATGAATATTTATATCCACTGCTGTATTACTCTAATAATAGAGGATATGTTCATCTCATGACTAATATTAGACCGTCACTGCTATTCAGAAACCTCTTATATATAGGATGGTTCTCTTGAGGTCATGTGAGAAACTAGTTTTTTGCATTGATTTCTAGATCCCATGATGGGATTTTACAGGGTTGGGATATCTATTCAACTGAGTCACATGATCTTTACGTATCCATGCTTCTCAATCCTTCCTTTTATAGAAGAAATTATACATTTTCATTAGGTATTTCTTCAGTTCAAAAATTTTCGATGATTATTTGATGGGATTAATTAAATTATCCCCCTCATAAAAATGTTCTACATGAACAAGTACTTAGTTAAGAAGAATTTAAATTCATTTATGAGTCCACAATTATTCTACTATTCAGTTAACCAAATGTATTTTGGTATTCTATGATACTTTTTTATTTAGAGAGGTACCCTATAAATTTGGGACTAGGGGGAAATTAATTCCCTTAGTGACCTATAATTTTAGAGTTCTTGAAATCACACCTCTTTTGTGACTACTTCACAATGAAACTTCTCCTAAACCCATTATTTATAACCTTTTACAAGTTCTGATCGATTGAACCTTTCCCATAATCTATTTATATAATCACCTTGTCTCAATGACTAATTCACTAAACATGATAACTAATCAAAAAAAATTCATTAAATTATGATATTTTTTTACCCACATGGTATCTTAACATGTTTCACATGACCTTATGGATTATCATGTGATCACCCTATAATTATGTATCTCGTGTGACCGTAATATAGTTATGTGATCTCATGTTCTAAAATAGATTTTGTGATTATGAAATGCTATATGGATAATGTGATTTCGGAGTCCTATAATTGATCATGCAATAAAAAACCTTTCATGGGTCATGCAATTCATGTGATGCTTCCTGATATATATACATAATTTACTCCTTATGATAAGGTTTCTATCCCATTAGATGTATTTTTCTCTACTTGGTATAGATGGATTCTAGTTCACAGATATATTCTAATGAGGTAAGACAGGGATATTATTACCATGAATAATAAGGTCAAACCTTACTATCTGGTATTTTATGAAAATGATGTTTTGATGGGGCTTCTTCCACCTATAATTCATAACTACCCTCTATCACAAAAGCTTCCTTTGTATGAATTTATTCATCAGGATTATACTACCATACCATAACCAAATTAGAATCTTACATCCCAATAGGTATCATATTCTATTCATTACATTCAAATTAAATATTTTGAATAAAACCAATTAGTCATGGAACTAATCTAGGTGATATCGCATATAATGTATAACTCCCCTCTAGGTCCATATTGATATGAAATTACCTTTCAAGAGATATATTAGAGTTATGAAAACATACATGTCTCATCCTTGAAAAATACGATAAGTGGATGGTGTTCAAAGAGGTACATGAATCTTGGTTTTAACATCATTGATGAATGTGATTTTCCATTTTATATTAGGGAGAGTTTACTAGAGATCTCTAATCTACTCTAGGTAATTATTCTTTGTGTAGTGATGTGTATTTCACAGTTTTTAATGTACCATCAATTTGAACACCTCCAAATTATGATTAGACACTCATTTCCTAGAAATAACTCCTTTAATATTTTTTATAGTGAATTAGGGATCATCCTTTGGTATATTTAGCATTTTTTTGTAATTCCTCCTCTTTAGAAGAAAGAAGATAAATTCCTTCCAACTGTGGATTTTGGGAGGACCCCAAACAAGTTCCAACCATGGAATAAGATATCCTCGCTATTGTGAAGAATAAGTTGAAGTGGTAGATAAACCAATTATCTATGGCTTCTTTCAAGGATTGGATCTACATTTCCCTTCATAATAGTGGTAATTTTACAACTACTATATGTACCCATTTATGTATTTCTATATAAGTATGAGGCATTGCAAGTTCATAGGGGGATATTATGGATGATGGAGAACACACCTCTTGTGGATATTTGGTGAGAGTAGAGGTATCTTGAAGAATATAGTTAGTGATTTTTTCCATGTTTTCTAATGAATGGATTTCTCTAGTCTAGGACACATGATTTGATGTTTGGGAAGGTACAATGGTGATAGAATCCAAATACGAATAGGGGAAGCCTATAAATATATTCGTGCTGACCATTACCTATATTTATTGGATCCTTGGTTATATCCCACAACACTACATCCCCAACCATATTTATGTCCCTTTCAAAATCATATTTTATAGGATGAGAAATCATTTCTTATTTTAAAATTTTAATAACACTACCAATATTCAACATGTTTCATTTAATCCCAAGATATTTAATGTTTAAAATGATGGGGAAATTACATTATGACCCAATGAGGATATTGATATATTGAGGTGAAATGACCATTTCAACACCATTCCCTATCCTTCACAGACCATATTAATTATTCATAACGGAATTAAATATATTGATTAGAGTTTATATAAAATAACTCTCTGGGATGATGTTCTTACATCTCTAGTAGGAAATATAATTATCTATGATCCATATACCACTTACTGATTTTCTTGAATTTGTTTTTGTATCCATACGGTTTCCCATATTCCATTAGATGACGTGCATGGAGAACAACATCATGGGATAATTTTCTAATTTTGGATTATGCTGGCATGGGAAGATACAAATGATGAAACCATTCATACATCTATCAAATACTTTATCTTCCTATCTTATGAATATTCATAAGATTGTGTGGAATCCTACATGTCTGGTATATTGAGTCTACTGATTAGTCATGTGGACAAGGAATTTAATCCCATAATACCCTTATATATTTAGTAATTTTGTTGTTTAAGGACTCGAGGGATTTTCCAAGGATGTTCAGTTTCTATTATGATGAACTTACCATTAGAGTGACAAGGATTATTGTAGAGGATGACCCTTTATTTTCAGGGACATGTTATATACCAGTTCAGAGATAAATTCATTGGACTCCTCCAGCTTCCTCATCATCTAAGATGATCCCTCCTTCAATGGACTTGATAACAAGAAGGGTTATTTTGCAGTAAATTTATTACATAATTATGAAGGATCCCTTGAATACCATTCATGAATAATTAGAAAATATTCCTGAACACTTTCATAATCTCGGATCTAGTGGATTTGATTGTTGAAAATTATATGATTTAATGATATAGATTTTCTTGATTAATAAACAATTAACATCCACTAAGAGGGAATTGTGTGGTTTTGGTGAGACAAATCCTCTTGTGGAATAAAAAATAGAATATTTTGTTTTTATTCAATATTTAAACAAAAAGGTATCTTAGTAGAATCTCCATATGGATGAATTGACTATGCATATTACGGAACATGAGGCGATAATAGCTTGTGAAAGTTAATGTATTTGAATTCATCATCCTTACTAGTGATTTGTCAGGAAATAGGTGGACAATTATATTCTTTGACTGTGAATCTTCTTCCTCAGGTGGGGGATAAAGAAATTGGGTGAACTACAGTTCAATGCTCTATTTATTCCCCTCTTTAGACTATGGATGATTTAGAAAACCTATTCAATTATATTTTTTATGATCTGGTCACAATTGTATTGAATGTGACCTTTGAGAGACTATATAATTTGGATATTACACCCTACAATAGACATTATTAAGGAAAAATGACTTTGGACTTTACAAGTAATTTTCAAGATTTATTTCATTCATGATGTGAATGGAATTTCATTGACTAGATATTATATATATCATCAATTATGACCATCAAATTCAAAATACCAAGAAAACGAAATCACCTGGATTTGAATGCTTGAATCAGAATAGATCACTATTGATAATTACTCGTGAATGAATACTAACATGATATACCTCATTGTTGTATCAAATTCAATTATCATGGTATCAATTGGTTTAAAAATATAACATGTGTAAATATATCCTATAGGGATGATAGTCTAATTTTTTCTTAAGTTATTAGACATTGACATGATAGATTGATTTTTTGTCTTGAAAAAAATAATAATCCCTATAAGATTTGTATATTTATTAACTCCCTATATTTTTCCTATGTTTAATAATAGGAAATATTAGTGGTTGGGGGAATGTATTTTTCTTAGGAGACAATTTTATGGGTTTTTTTACATTAAAAGATTTATTCTAATTCTATTTTATTATTTCTTAATATTTTCTACTTAATATTTTTTATGTATATATAACAGATGATTGAATTTTTAAAAAGTATA
The DNA here is from genome assembly GCA_963277665.1 of Viscum album. Classification (NCBI taxonomy): domain Eukaryota; kingdom Viridiplantae; phylum Streptophyta; class Magnoliopsida; order Santalales; family Viscaceae; genus Viscum; species Viscum album. Next base: position 441,074,236 of record OY728160.1, on the reverse strand, counting down.
AATTTTATGGTTTTAAATGTGTAAATAATTTATTCTCTTTGACATGTCTATTTTATGGTCATAAAAAAACAAAATTATTGTATTTTAGGGTCTTTAAGCATAAGCCTTATATTTCAATAATCTATGGTATTTTAGCTTAGACCTTTTATCACTGTTGTTTAGGTTATTTTTTCTCAGACCATTTACTATTGTACTTTAGGTTATTTTAGATTGGAAATTTATTATTATAGTTTAGGGACTTTTATCTTGGATATCAACTATTGTATTTTAGGGTTTTTAGATATGAAATTGTATTGATGTTGTTTAATTTATTTTGTCTCAGAATATCAATTGTTGTAGTTTATGTTCTTCAAGATTAGGACATCTATTTCTATAGTTTAATATATTATAGCCTAGACGATATACTATTGTACATTAAGGTATTCTAGATCAACCCATATATTTGTGTAGTTTATGGTCATATATTTTATACCATATATTTATCTATTTTTTTTATCTTCTAAATCATACTAGCTACTGCCATTTTTATGGTATATTATCTCAGAACTTCTTTTATTGGTAGTGAAGTATGGGAATTCATGAATGTTATAGAACCATTTATTATTAATGGGATTATAAATAATAAATTTCCATGAAGAAACTGGTACACTGTATTCTTAATTATCATTATGAATAATTAATATTCATGAAGTGTTATGAAACACTTTATTCTTATAGAAAATATGAAGGATTAATCTACTTGAGGGGTTGTGACACCCAAAATCCTTACCTTAAATGGTATTGGTGGATAATAAAATATTATGGAAATAGGGTCCACATGAATAATTAGAATATAGGTTTGTTAAATCACCTATATAGTAGATTGAAATGACGAAATATGAAATGGGGAAGACATATTAGGGATGATAGATAAACACTTTAAGGTGTTAAATTCCTTGGAAATGTTGTCGGTGCTCATGAGGATTGGTGGTCCATTCCTTCAATGTGAAGACTCTTATATTTTATGGGTTAAAGGAAATTTTACATGAACTCATAGGACATACATGGATGGTAAAGAAAATGAGATCCCCTTTCAATTCATGGGTCCATGAAATATTTATGAATATAAAAATATTAGGATGATGAAGAGAGGTATACAGAATATAGGTACCCAAGAAGGGTTTTGGAACCTTAGGGAAATTCAATTTCATATTGGGAATATCAAGACCAATTTCATGTTGTTTCATGTCTTATTTTTTGGTTATCATGAGATTTTGGAATCCAATATCACAATCTTTCTTTGAGAATGGGTACAATTCAGGGTTTCTTAATTTCGTGGATGTCAAATCCACTGCAATAGTTTGGTTAATGAGACTATAAATCATGCTATAGAATTATCTATGTTAATTGTACATTGGAAATGGTGGTTATTGGTAAAATATTAATAATAAAATAATAAAATATTCAATTTTTTAATAAAAATAACAAATGGGTTTGGTGGGTGTATCCACTATGAGGAACCATCCACTAGGAACAAAGATATTTGGAATGGTTTCAATTCTCCAGTGAATCCTAGAAGGATCATTTGGGATTAGGTAGTCCATGTTATATATTTTATATAGGGATGAACCTAGAGAAAGTTTTTCCAAAGATCTTATGATTCTACAAGAATAATATCAACACAATGAATTGGATGGTATTTGTTCAGACATCAAATACACAAAGGTTTTTTATGGAAAACATAATATTAGAGAGAGGTTTAAGTACCATAAAATTTGTGTCTCCACCTAGTGAACATATTAGTTTGGTGAGGAGATGTTATAAATCATAACTCTAACTTTTTCCAATACCAAGGGGTCCATCGAGCATACATCAACATTTAATAAGGCCACAAAGTGGTCCCCATGAGCTTTATGCCCTGATTTTTTTATTCTCAAACCTCTTCCTAAACTATATAGATAAATAATTTAGATAGGGGAGACTTGAATTTTTTCCAGGACTCCCATTTTTTTCATCTATAAATGTTTTATTTATCTTTCACAAATTTTTTTGGGTCTTTATATCTTGATCATTTAAAGATAATGCTTAAAATCATACATATTTGATCGAAGTAAATATTGTTTATTGTCAAGATGAAAGTGAAACATGTAAAAGGGGTGTGTTACAAAATATCCTAATATTATTACGAGGTATAATATTACTCAAATATAAATTCGAGAAGAATATGATATTTTTAAAAATCATGGAATAAGAATCTCAAGTAATGAGTAATGGTATGAGGTCATCAATCTGAAATGATTTTAAATCACACTAATGTGATGACCTCCTCTATAACGTTGTTAGGGAAAAAATGTGTTAGATGTCTCTTCCAAATGGGAAAAGATTATTTTAGTTGATGGGTATAAGGATCTCATAAAGATCTTCCTGTTTACTTGTCAAATAGATAGATATTTTCATCTTTTTAAGGGAAATACAAGGTTAATGAAATCCAATGATTCTTAGGACATGAAGTGTTATCTATAGGTTAATGGGAATAAAAAAATGATGGAACCACCTTGTACTCTAGTGGAACAGTTTATTAATCACATGGTCCCTTGATAATGAATGATGACAGGTGATGGTTTGATCATTTTAATGTAATGTGTTAGAGAAATATCTATCATGTAGATTAATTTCATGAGACATGGATGTTTATCGTCAAGTTTAATGTCATAAAATATGGATGTAAGAACTGATGTGAAATTTTGAATGATATAATTATGGAATATTTTCACTAGTTGTTGGAATTTTGAAGTGGGAAATACCATTTATCCATTCATAGGATTATTAATGGGTAACCATATACTGGAGCACATATGGCATAGTTTTATCTCATGTTCAAGAAATTAATATTTAAATATGAATCGTACATAGTTAGAGATATTATTTATTACATGGAACCCTTTATATAGATTTATATGAAACTTTTATTACAAAGGCTCACTGGGTTTATCTTTTCATATTATAATGATGGGAATCAATCTCTAGTCCCATCCTTTAAGTATATCAATCCATGTAGATATGACTCATATAAATTTTAGATGAACATTCTATCTTATTACCCATGAAAGTATCAAAACTATAGTCAACTATGGGGTCCCCAACATAGACCAGGACTGTACAAAGAGATAAGGAATTTACATCTTATATTCTAGTTTGGTGGTGAACAATTCACCCCGAGAACATATTCATAAATAATATGTCTTTATCTATAAAATTTTAGGTCTTATTTGATTGAACAAAAGTCATAGAGTTTAATTTCAATATACTAAGACGTTTTCAGGTAGTTAATCTTCATGAAACAATGATTTACTACCTAGATAAACAACCAAATCAGGGAAATTGGGACTTCACAGAATATGCATACCTTAAATGGAAGGGTAAAATACAAAAATGTAATAATATTTCTTTTATAATATGTACGATTCATAGATGTGTGACATCAATATTTTACAACTCCCCAAGAATAGTTGGGTTATAGAATTTGTATAAAATTACCCAAGAATATCTAAGTTAACTAGAAGTGGAAAATGATGGGTACCAGTCAAACGTTGATAATGGTGGAAGTCTAGGTTCCATGTAGTCAGGAAATTAACTCCAGTGTTTGAGGGGTGATTATCCCCTAGTGATAAATGTCTTATTGAAATGTGATCGTTGGAATGGTTTCAATTCTCCTATAAATACTTGTAGGGTCCCATTAGATTATCTAGTCACGATTACCATTTTTCTACTATGGAGAACCCTGGGAAAGAGAGCCCAAGATCCATGGGGTTCTATGAGATGAATATTAACTTAATAAATTAATTGGTATCAACTCATATATTCCAGATATGATGTTAGTTCATATATAATATAAAATTAAAGATGGGTTTTGGAACCCTAGAAGTGACACCATCGTGTATTGAATATATCTTGAGACAAAGGGATAAAACAAGTGATTCTTGATTACAAAATCAACCGAGGGATGATCTATTCTATTTGAAAACCTATTATCATGTCTTTTAATTCCATTATACTAGGAAACTATCATACTAGGTATAAAATGAAGGATCTAGAAATCATTACATATCATGTGATTGCATGGATAATTCCACACATATTTCTAAATGGAAAACTCTCTATAACGGTCTGACTCATACATAGAGTGGGAATTTTTCATTTATATTTCAATTGGACCCATGATTTGTGATATGGGTATCACTATTTATCCTATTATGGTAGAAATCAAGTCACACATAGTTTTTTAATGGGAAACTCTCCATGTAGGTTTTCCCCATGTACAAATGGGGGATTTTTTAATCATATTGTGGATAGACCCAGTATTTGTGATATAGATAAAACTATATATCATATGATGGTTGGGATATATCCACACATGGTTCTTGAATGGAAAGTCTTCCACATAGGTCTAAACCACGCGTATTGGGTGGGTGGGGGGGGGGGATTTTCCAATTATATTGTAGTTGGGTGAATGATGTGAGATATCAGTATTACTATGTATCATGTGATAGTATTAATCAAGACATAAATTGTTCTTTAATAGAAATACCTCATTGAAATCATCACATGTGAATAAGTGGAATTTTACCTATTTATATTGATTATGGATTCATGATTTGAAGTCTTAATGTTACTATGTATCATATGATCAGAGGAATCATTCCACACATAGTTTTTGAAATGAAATATTTTCAATCTGGACTGATCCATACCTATAGGGGGAATTGTTTTCACTTATATTACAGCTAGACTGAGAATTTTTGATATTAGTGTTACTGCATAACCTTTTATAAATGGAATAAATTTACCCAGATTTTATGATTAGAAAAAAATCCATGAAATTATGACATATATGTAGGGGGATTTTTTTTGTATATACTACTTTTGGACCCATGATATGAGATTTGGGAGTCACTATATATCCTTCAATGGAAGGACTCAAGAAAAAGTTGTTCTTGAATGAAAATCTATCCACACATGTGCGACCCATACATAGAGTGGGAAATCATTCCCATTTATAGTGTTGTTGGACATAGGATTTTAGATCAATGTGTCATTACATATCTTGTGATTACATGAACTAATCCACATGTATTTTCAGAATGGAAAAGTCTCCACATAAGTATAACCCATATGCAAGGGGTGGTGAATTTTTTCCATTTATATTATTGATACACTCAAGATTTGAGAACTGGGTGTCACTACATATCATGTGATATAAGGAATAAAACCACATATAGTTCATGAATAGAAAACTCTTCACACAGGTTGGAACCATAAACTGAAGGTGTAGTATATACATTTATATTTTGGCTAGACACATTATTTGAGATATATGTGTTACTAAATATTTTTTGATGTTAGGAATAATTCCAAAAATAGTTATTAAATGGAAACCTCTCTATCTAGGTCAAGTCCATATACCGGGAGAGAATTGATCCCATTCATAATGTTTATAGACCTAGGATTTGAGATTTAGGTGTCTGAACATATCTCTTGATAGTAGGAATCCATCCACACATAGTTCATGATTTCAAATATTCCATATGTTCATCTTAATAAAAATATATGGATAAGAGTGTTTCATTTTGGATTCACAGAGATCTAGCTTATGTATAACAGACTATTGGTGAAGTAATATTCTCTAGGTAGTTCAAATTGATGTGGTAAGGTTGTCTTCCAGTAGTTTACCATCATACTATATAGAATCATTCCCAAAAGTTTAATTTTTTTTAATAAGGAAAAGAGATGTTGTGCAGTTTAAATTCATTAATTCATTACATAGAGTGCCATTCATTTTAAATTTCTACATTCAGGTCATGGGAATCCATGTAGTTTAGAGTCTTTATCACAAAACTTGGGATACTATGGATTTATTTTTCCAGCTATTTGGACTTGATTTTTTTGTATTTAAGATCCTTTATTCCAAGATTTAGTATTACTGTTGACATCTATGAAATATAATTCTTGAAAAACCGTGAATTATAGGGTGGCATACTATATTCCCCATTAATTGTGTGTAACGATTAAGCACCATTGAAATAGAACATATGTATAATTTAAGATCATTCCATTTGGGTTCCATATTTGGTGGTTTATTTCTTTATACCATTGGTGTTATAAGAGGAAATACTATTTCTACTTTCTATAATGAGAAAAGGAGAACCTCTTTATTGAAGACTATGGTGATTTGATTCTAATGAGCTTCCAGGTTGTTCAAGGGATGAAACCTTTTCTCATGAAGCTGTTCAAAATCATCCAGCTACTTTTTTGTTTGCTCATCATTTAATATTTTTCAACAGATAAATATATAGAGTTAGGGAAAATATAATTCAATAATAAACAATACATTAGTTCCATACACCAACGAATATGGAGTTATATGTGTCACATTACACGTGGGGGTATGGTATAACCATAAATCATAAAGGAGACTCTATGGAAAGGGATTCTAATAATTTTGATCCATTTCATCGATTAAACATATTAGAGTCATATTTGATGGCCTATGTTTTCCTATTTTCTACTTTAGGATAGTAGGATTAATGGTTGGATTTTATGTTATGCACATGGTAAAAATTTTCAACTTTTTGGAATAAAAGTTGGTGTCATTTTCTATTAATATCATGTGGGGGACTCCAAATATGGTGGTGGTGTAAGAATTTTAGTAGTTAATGATATTATTTATCCTGATTTCATCTAGTTTAATTTTCTAATCCTATTTGGAAATTAATTCCATAATAGTAAGGTGGTATTTAAAATTCTTGGATGTGGCTGGTGGATATTCCCCCCCAATGTTCATTCCCCATATGTTAAACAACCTTATTTTTTTTGTTTTATATAAAATCTTTTGTGGTTGATAAATGAAGTTTTCATGAATCAAGAATGCATGTAATTTTCTACTTAATTACACATAATGATATTTCATTGTTTCCTAGTTGTAACCAAGTCTCCCATTTTGGTGAGAAATTCTAGTCCCTGAATGATGACTATTGTTGGATCCTACATGGAATTCTTCAATAATGGTGGGAATATAACCTTTTTTAGGCATATGTTGAGGACTCAATCCAAGCCTCATTTTTAGAGGGATTATTTCTCATTTGTACTATCCTAATATTTAATTTTCTCTGCTCTATATTGAGTCTATTAACTTTTGGATAAATATTATAGAGGGGCCCATTTTAGATCTAATCAACTATGGGCTATATCAATGTAGGGGTGGATATTAGATCATAATTATTTGGATTTTTTTTGAATAGATTGATTTCACCTATGTCACAAATGGTGACTAATGGGAGAACCCTTTGGCATGTGATGTGGAAAACCACATCATTTTTTTTCAGGTTCATACAATATTTTGGATTCATTAGCTTGTGTATCTGCAGGAACATTTTTTGATCAAATTAAATGATTTAATTTTGGTTCATAAGGGAATTAATCCATCAATCCTCTAACGTAACTGAGGATAGGTTCTAATAATTCCGTCAAGAATGAATAATCACCGTTTATTTATCTAATAACTTCATCTAAAACCCCTTTGATATTCATGTAGTCTATCTGTAGCTATAGGGTAATCTTTAATAAGATAATGATGGGTTGGTATATTTACAAATTTTTAGTCGATTTTTTAGAGAGTAATAAATAAAATGGAAAAATTGATCTTTCTCAGAAAAAGATACTCAAATCCTAGAATAACCCAGTAGAGCATTGGGGTTTCCATAATATTTTTAATAGGACTTTGGGAGTCACCATCAGAATAAATTTCCCATGTTTGGGATGTTATAGGGGAATAAAAAACCAATTTGTATTGATGTTATGTGTCCACTAGTGTGATTTTCAGGTTGGAATGTTCCCTAATGAAATCGTCTAGGGATATCCATTTAACTACCTTCTATGATATGAAGGTGATGTTTTTTTTGGATTCATAAACACAAATCAGTCCAGATTACAAGTCAATATAGGAAGGACAAGATTTTACTTCATCTGGTCAATATGGGATAACTAGTGGACTTTCTGATGATATGAGAAATGCCCCATATTTTTCATAGGAATGATGAGTGTGAATATGTTCTTATGAACATCAGAATACCAATTCTCAGTACCTATCCTCATTATATAGAGACAGTTTAGGTTATTTTCATTCCCCACATCATTTTTCTATAAAACTAGATCACCAATTGATTGTTCCATGGAGGCTAAAAAACAACAAATGTAGATTTCCTTCAATGGGTGTAATTAAGACCGGTGGGTTTTGAAAAAACTACTGGATATTTTCAAAGGATTCTTGGAATTCCATATCCCAATGGTAGGTGAACCACTTTTTTATTAACTCGGTGAATCATAAGGATTTTTTTGCGAGTTTATATGTGAGATGCAGAAATTATGGGAAGTTCCCTTGGATCCCCATCAATTCTTCATAATTCTGAGGAGAAAAAATTTCCAGGATTTCCCTAGACTTATTAGAATTGACCTTAGTGCAATTATGGCATACCAAAATGATAATTAATTTCTCTAACATTATGACAAAACTAAACATCAAAATATTCATCATCAAACAGTGCTTTAATAACATGTAGAATTTTGTTTGAAGTTCATTGAGGTGATCAAATCACCGTCAAGATTTCACTACTAGGTTTTTGATTTAAAATTATAATAGTGATCATAAGAATGTATTAACGATATATTTTAGGGATTTTTGGTATGTTAGTCCAATTATCCTTAATCCAAAGAGCATGGCCTAATTTTAAAAGTTCAATTGAGGTTGTCTGAAGGTGGTTGATTCCTTATCATTAGAGGACAACTTCATATGAGTATACCATATAATCCATCAACTAAGGAAAGGTATTATAAGACACCAGTTTTATCAATCAAAATTTATATAATGGTAAATGATAAAATTTTCTTTTTTATGTGCTTATTAAGGTCACTATATTTGATGAAGACTCAACTGTTATTATTTTATACTTGGAGGGAATGGTTTTGGAGAGCCATTTTAAGAACTTCACTTCCCATAAAAAGTTGGATTAGATTAAATTTTCAAATGTTGATTATCCATTAGTATAATTAGAGTGTTGATTTATCCTGGATACATTATTAAAACATCAATGTTAATCAGGTATTCCTAGGTGATTGGTTTCCACATCGGGGTTCATCCCATGAATTTTTGTATAAATCCAAGAAAACACATACGAGTTCTTCTTTAAGAATGAAATATACATCACTTTATCAATGAGAGAAATAGATTCTCTAATCAATGTAGGTAGTGGGTCTTCGTGTTTCCCTATATTAACCTTCTTGAGCACATCAATGTTGGTGGAGACTCATTCCTTATATTTTGTGGGGATTTCAAGAATTCATCCTATTATTATTTTATCTCTCAATCGTTGGACGCATTTTAATACATGGTTGGTCATCTGGGGGAATCTATATAATTTCCAAGGTAAGACAGCCCATGGTATTGGATATTTTCATCCTAAACTTCTTTATTCACTGTAGAGATATTCAAGAGATATTTTTTTTCTTTTATACTGCCTCTGGGGGTATGAGGAGCCTAGAAATCCTATGTTGTAGTGAATTTCATGGTGGAATTGTATGTTTTTGCTGATGTTATGAGGGAAATATCATATCCCATTAAAGAATTATCCTAATATCATTTTAATGAATATAAATTAGATTATGTGTCTTCCATCTCAAGGACATAAGATAATGAAATATGTAGGTCACAATAGCTTAAATGAATTAAGCTTTCTAATGAAATAAGGTTTATGGGTAGTGCATAATCACTATCAATAATGCTCTAGGGATTCACATGGGTGGTGTTCAATCCATTATGGGATAAAACCAACAAAAATTTATCTACCATTGGATTTTGTCCTTCCTTATTACTGAAACATTATTTATCATATATTGATTTGTTAAAAAATAAGGGGTAACTATCACAATGTAGTTTACCAATCTTCCTGTTGATGGGAAATTTCATGTATTTATGATATGTTTAAGGTACCAATTTATGGATATGAATCCAAGGACTTCCAAGTAAATCATTGTAAGATGTGTCCTACTGAGTAACCATAAATGTAGAATTATATGTGTGATACCCAGACTGAGCATTGATCTTGATCTTCCTGAGAGGATTTTTTAGCTCTTATTGTAACCATGAATGGTTAGCCTTATTAAATGTTACTTCAAATCACTATATCCAATGTGTTAGAGGGTCTGAATTAGGATTAGATAGACCCTATAGACTTTATCAGCTGGATCCATTAGAATATATTCAATATCATGTATTCTCAACGAAATACAATGGTATGATATTTACTTGGATAATTTATTCCTTTTACTTTTGGTTGAACAAGACGATGATATGTTTTTCTGAGGTAGTAGTATCTACTTAATAAATTTAAAAGGTAAAAAATTCCATGACACACTTTTGTGGGATTTGGAGGTCCTTGAAGAGTTAATCTCTATGTTTGTTTGATAAATGGAGGGAATCAAGGATTGAGAGTTTCACTAGGTCAACCACTAACTACTTGAGAATGTCATATTTGTTGTGAAATTGTTATATTATTACCATAGTGTGTCTTCTCCATTTTTTGTGTCTTTGGAGATTTATAGTTTTAGGGGGAAAATCCAGGTTCTTGAGTATAGGTTGAGGTAAAATTATTTTCTAGTGGTATGTGTCATTCCAAACCTCACCATTATATAGGGTTATGAGAGAATCTCACCCATTCTAGTTGGTCGTGTAAAATGATTGGGCTTAGATTACCACTGGAAGTATTTTAGGGATATTTTTGTTTTTTTATTATTTCTAGAGTTCTCTCCATGGAGTCTTAGCTTCATATATGGACTCCAGAGGTATGTGACTTAAATATTGGGTTAGACCATGCATGTATCCTCCTCGATACCCCCATCTTCCATGTCCTCTACTTCAAGCTCTCTGGTTAGGTATGAGTAACTCATACTCAGTGGTGTATTAATAAATGTAGAAGGGGTATCTTAAGTGAACTATGTTAATAGAACACAAAATTATATCTTCATCTAATGAGGGTTGTGTTTGGTGTGTTGGTTCCTATTATTTAAAGTTTAATGAAGATAATTGTCTGACAGTCAAAGCTTTTGTGGGTGCTAGGTATGACTCCTTATATTTTGTATTTTTCTATGTCATATGATTACTATATCTATGAGAGGTTTATTAAATGATGATTAAAATGGTACTGAGATCATTTTTGGATTTTAATCTGTTCTCATAGGGTGGAATTACCTTAGTCAACTATATTTTTTGTTATAGTTATCAAAATTCTTTCTGTTCCTATCAAAAACATATTTATAGTCACCCTCATATTCATTTTGGGTAATTTCTACAGATTTCCCATGTGATAGTGAATTATTGAATACCACTTGTCCAGAATTAATCAGGTATTGGAGGATGTCATTTAAAAAAAACAGTCCTTTATGGAGTGACCCAACCTCCTATAAAACAGAAGTAGTCTAGGTTATTAGTGAGATTGACCTAATCATATTTCCTCAGATTTAGTCATATATGTAGGTTATTTTATATGAATGTAAGTAAATAGTTAGTGGCTTAATTATTTCAAATTTAATATTTTTTATTAATATGTTCCCGAAATAAAATGGGACCCCAATCACTTTTTTGTTAAGTATAGGGATGTTTTTTTGCTACTATAGCTCGAATGGAGGTTCCAGATGATTCTAAGAATTCCTAGCTTCATAAAAAGGACAACAACTTGTTTTAGTTTAATATAAGTAGTCTCCACCGTGCCAATTCTTTTTCCCCTTGCTGAGATAATTGGCCAGAATTTTGTAAGATTTTTATAAATTGAATCCTATCAGAATCATTCTATTTTTTCAAACTCATAGAATATTATTATATAAATCATTTAGGTCAAAGGTGTTGGTAGCTCATCCTAAATATTTTCAACACATAGTTCCATTAGTTACTTTTGAAATAGATATATGTAGAGTTAATAGGTCCAACATTTCCATTTAGAGATGAAGTCTGGAACCCTAGCATTTTTATGTTGTTTATAGTTTATAAGGTCAAATATTATATTATTACATAACATGTGTTAGAACTAGAAATTTAATAGACTTAAAAGGTCTTTCTATCATAAAATAGATCCTACTAGAAGAATTTTATACCAAATTTTTTTTTTCATATTAGTGTTTGTATAAAGCATCATGGTTTGGTCCCCTCTTACCGATCTTGAGGGCCCATCATCTTGAAGTATCATGACAAGAAGTCATTATATTATTTTCTAGATCTCCCTCACTATCAAAGTTTGAGAATATGATACTTTCTAAATATAGTGTGGGAATAGTTTCATCCACCCATTTGTGATATGGGTTCATTTCATTTCACATGGGTGCACGTCATCCTTTCACAACTTCTATTCGAGTAGGAAAAGATCCAAAGGTGTTGAGGAATTATAGAGGTACCAATGTATTTAATTAATCATTTATATAGTGATTATTCAAGGATTTATGGTGTGGTACCATTTTATATCCTACAGAATCTTGAACCACTCTAGGTATGAATGATAACCTTGAAAGGGGAGTCGTTGTCGCTTTAATAGAGGAAATTCATGATTATCCTTAATTTACACAGTTATGTAGACTGGTTCCATAGATATAGATCCATACAAGTACTCAAATTTCACTCTTGTGGGAATATTTTCTCTCTCAGGATATATGGGAGGTTATATATTCAATAATATTTACTGAATATACCTTGATGGAATTTTTTCTAAGAGTAATTCCTTATTTATCTATTAGATATTGTATATCTCATTCCCACACTATTCCAGTAACTCCTCTATAAAGGTATTTTCATTTACTCTAGGTGGTGAGTGGTATTTTTCTATACAATTAGCTTCATCCATGTTATTGTTTTGTGATTTTGGTGGTAATTAATAATTTAGAGGTTCCCGATTTTGGATAATCCTGTAACTCCTTGTATGTACAACATTAATTAGTGAATCCATATTGATACCTATATGTGTATGGTTTTTTAATTTCACCCATATACATTTATATCATGTTGTACATTATCTACTATGTTGATATTGATTAGATTCATTAGGGTATATCATGAAATGCAAGTAATCTGATTACTCTCCATGCCACATGGTGATTTTGTGCCACTTACTCCCCGTTAGCGGGTTGTATCATTTTCAATACTCTAAACCCTTGTATATATTGTAACATTTGTTCATACAAACCTTATGTGTATTCAATTCCATTTCCTTATGTCCCTCCCATCGTGGTGTGTGAATAGTGACCTAAAGGTATTTTTCGATCATGCATGCTGAACAAGACAAAAATAGAAAATGTGTATCTCATAGAGGGGGGGGGGACATATGTGATGCAAGCTATTAATATATACCTTCTAACATAGAGAATAATAATTCCTTACAACATGTTAATAGTGATAAAAATCTCCCAATTCCTGTAGACCGAGGATGATTCAAGGTTACTATTGGCGCTTTGTGATCATGTTGATGAGAATTTGATGATTTGAGTCGAGGGTATGATGGATCCTAAGATAATATTTGAGATATCATTCCCCATCCCTATGATATTATGTTGATAAGAAACCATTTCGTATTTCCTTGGAACCTTATTAGGTTTTGATGAACCTAGTGGTGTTGATTGTGAAAAAAATAACCCTAAACCTACATTATGGTGTTTTTTTTTTCATATGCCACCAATATTTCAAAAATCTTTTCAGGGTTTGATGACCCAACGGTTGGATGAGAAGGTTAAAATTTCCTTATCTACATTAGGTTTTTTCTATCATATAAGGACACTATGTTGGATTCTATTGTGATCCATTTCAATTGGTGTAATTGTAACCATTTATGATCTGGGTGTAATGACTGCCTATGATGAGAGTAATTTTCTATGGGAAGATGTCGGGTAGTCTAAAACATCATATTACTTTTTTGAAATTATATTAAATTAAATCTAGGGGCCTAATTTAGAATAATCTTGGATACACTCTCAGAATGTTGGTGATTTTATTGTATCTTCAATTTTGGGGTGTCTCACTATATTGACTAAATAGACTGTGTATTACATGGCCCCCAAATTTTTCATGTGGATATGGAATTATAGAATTCAATATATAGGTAATTTTATTTATGATGATTTTTTTATGTGATGTGATCCCTTTTTCCCCATATTCGTATTCAAATATCTGAAAGGTCCTCAATGATCATCTACCAAAGAGTTGTGGTGCAATGGAGAAAACCATATTATAAATTATTTTGTGCTTTTCCAATCTAAAGTCTTATTTTATAGAGATAGTAGATACATTTACAAGACAATAGAATATTCATATAGTCTCATGGTGAACCACATATCCTACATATGATAGGTTTTTATCCTCTAACCACTGATGATTCAACCACATGTTGTAGAATTGGTAAGGCATTAAATCGTTATATTTATCATTTGGGATCCGGTAGTCAGATATCTGGATGGTCCATAACTTGTATGATAGGTTTTTTTAGATAAATCTCCACATATATCTATTTAATTCTTTTCTTCATCATATTTATATACATCAACTTGGTCAAACCACATAGGCTATTTTATAGGGTTGTTATTGACTGTAGTGAAGTGATAAATATAGTTGATGGGTAACTATATATGGTTAGCTTTGATGTATTGGGAACCTATTTTTATGATGATGTCTGAGTTTTGAGAACCTCTCTATATAAAGGTGTCTAGGTAAGGGGATTATTTCCTTTTCTTGGAGATATATCACCATTGGGAGGTTGTATATGAAATATATCAGGAGTAGAGTCCATGTGATCCATCTATACACTACTGAAACAAGTAATATCAGAGTTTTGATAATCTTCTTCTTGACATGAAGATTTAGAGGACCCCTGATGTGTTAAGGATATGTATCAAATAACCTCATGGACACTGGAACTTCAAGGTTTATGGATATGATCATCAATCAACATTATGACTAGAATACGATGAACTATGTTTGGTGATTGTGTAGAGATGTTATCCTACTGCATGTTGGTTTCCAAAACATGTTGATTACTTTTTAGTGCTGTAGTGATATCAACTCACTACTAAAAATCTATTAGAGTATTCTAGTGAGCTACTATGTTGTTGGAAGGAATATGATCCTACTAGTGGGTGGTTTCTCGATTATGTCGGTCAATCTTAGATAAAGATGAATTAGAGCCTGGTTGAAATATGAATTCAACATTTAAATATCTCTACTAAAATCCAGAATTGTATATGGAGTATGAACCTCTTCTTGTATACCATATGATGGATGTTGGTGTAATCGTTCATTGTCAAAACTAAGGATATAACCCTAGAATTTATTATGTAATTGAATTTTCTAATTATCTTCTGTGGTAGGTATATGATCCTTCTTTGTTTTTATTTTCATATTGTATGGAAAACCCACCATTAGAGAAGTTATATGAGATTTATCATATTATTATGGAATATGCCTATGGTTTTTTTGATAGGAATATAAACCTGTCCTGAGGAATGTGCTAAACTAATAAATTGACCCCCAATCAGAATTAGATATGAGCCCAATCTTAGGATTTTGTATTATAAAGAAAACTATTTAAAAAAATAATGTACACATGTCATGTGTTATGTTTCAATCTTATTTGGTGATACCTGGTCATAATGGGGAAATGAGTTCAGTCATGTTCCTCATCCTTCAATATGATACATTGATAATACTCCTGGATGGGAGAAAGAATATGATCATCCTCCAAAGTACTCACATGTTAATACTGATCATCATGACATTCTACTTTGGATGGAAGGATAAGAATATGTGAATGTACCTGTATCTACACTAGTTTTAGAATATGGTAGTGGAGCTCCTTCGGTGTTTTTAGAATGTAGTGACACTTTAGAAAAATGTGTTCCAAAATATAATCCTATACATCCTCGAGCTTCAAGATATAATTTAAGATGATTTAAATTGAAGTGGGCATACTTTCCCACTCCATTCCAACTTTTCCAATCTAACTATGCTGATGGTAATGATGCATGGGTGAAAGGATATGTTCATACACTGTGATTTTTGTAGGAATATGGGTATAGAATTGATATGAGTGAGTATGGATATGAACCTTCTCACTAGATACCACTAGAATATATTAATAGGATGAATTATTGGATAAGGGCATATACTTACCATCTGACTTATCTAAAGATTTTCAGGCCCTGTTAGACCTCCTTGGTACTCATTAATGAGTTTCCATGGGGGTAATTTGTTTGGTGGTTCTCTCATCAGGCCGCTAAGTGGAATTGGTGGAATGAGACTGGTGATGGCAGTCGACAGGATACCTCCATGAATGGTATTAAAATATGATGGATATATAGAGATATCATTGAACGACCTTTCAAATATATATAATGTGCTCATTTTGATGCTCTAAGGATAAGTATTGGAAGTGATTTATGGTGGTGATAAGTTCCACTAGTTTCATTTTATACACAACATTATTTTATACGGTGTATAAAAATATTTGATGTTCCATTTTATTCAAAAGGAATATTTTTCTAAGAGGTGTTTTACTAAATGAAGAAAAATATTTTTTTTACGTAAGTAGTGACAACGACCTTTTCTGCTACCGTGAGTATTATTTGATCTTTAGATTCCATAACAAGACATAATGTTTTTAAAAGGAAAATAAATAACATATACATTTTTACGTATTTTGGAATCAAAAATAGTTTTGATAATGGATTTGTTATGTCAATATATTTAAATGATATATTATGATTGAAATCTTGAAATGTTATCTTTCCTTTATGTTTGTTTTTTGTGTTATGAATATGTTATAGATCTTGGGAATTGTTTACGTATATAGGTGGTTCCGTGATAGACCTAGGGCGGGTGAGGCCGAGATAGCTCACTAATGCATTGGTTAACGTGACAGAGGTAAACATGAATGTTTCTCCTAAGAGATTTAGGGAATATAATATGATGGGTATTATAAATGTAACTCCATATGTATCTTTTAATTATACAATGTAAGTATGTCATGGATGTCACAAGATACCTTTATGATTTATGATAAATATGTTTTATTCATAAATCTTGTGATTTCATGGGGGATGTTAAAGAGATTATGTGATGTATGTACTACTGAACTAATATTTTCTTTATTTGTTTCATAACCCATACTAAGGTTTTTATGCTCAAACCATGTCTTGAAATGTTTTTCACAGTACATAAAGATGAATACGGTCTAAGATGGGATAAAGTAAAAGTCATGTGGTCTAAAACATGGAACTAGACATGACACTTTTTTTCAAGAGTTTTTATTTTATGAGAAAAATGGAAACTGAGTATAAGTGTATTCATTGTAAATTTTGAGATGTACTATAATAGTTATGGACAAATTCTCTAAAACTGTAAACCTGAAAAGATTGTCAATGTGAATTATTAATTTAATTAAAGATTATGTAATGTTTTAAGGATGGATCCTTCTAGTTGGTATCAGAGGTCGGTTTAGAAAACTTTAAGAGTTAGGGTATTGTTTAATTAATATCCAAAAATTAATTTATCTTACTGATGTATCATTTACATATTACCATGTTGCTTCACCTAAGATATGTTTTTTCAGAATGTTTTTTCATAGAGGAAACCAGGCAGCTATGTTGGGATGAAATCAGAAGGAAATGACCTTCCAAATCCGAATCCTGAGATGGTCAGAGTCGGAGTTGAATAGTATACTATAGTGATGGCTCAGTTGACTCAAGTGATAAATTGTGGTTGTGTTCATTGATGATATTTTGGTTTATTCCAGAAGTATATAAGAACATTAATGACTTTTAAGTTTTTTCTTGTAAACCCTAAAAGAAAAAAATTTATATAGGAAATTCAGAAAGTGTTAGTTTTGGTTAAGAAAAATTTCATTCTTTGGTCACATTGTTTCAAAAAATGGTATAACTGTTGATCCGGTAAAACAAAAGTTGTGTAGAATGGCCAAGTCCCACAAATATAAACAAGATCTGTTGTTTTCTTGGTTTGGCAAGTTATTATTGGTGGTTTGTTGAGTATTTTGCATAGTTATCTAGTCCAATGACCAAGTTAACTCGAAAAGGTTTTATGTTCATATGGAAAAAAGTATGTGATGATTATTTTCATAAATTGAAATGAAGATCAGTGAATTCTAATGATTTGGCACTAACTTCCAGAAATGTTGAGATTGTTATATATAGTGATGCTTCATTGAAAGGACATGGATGTGTCCTAATGAATAATTATAAGGTAATTGCTTCTTCTTCACATCCATTGAAACCTCGTGAGTTAAATTACCCTACACATGATTTGGAATTAGTTACTATTGTTTTATGATTTAAAAATTTAGAGGCATCATTTTTATGGATTAATGTGTGAAATATATACTGATCACAAAAGTCTAAAGTATATATTTTCACATAGAAAGAATTAAACATGAGACAGAAGAGATGGCTGGAATTAATCAGGGATTATTATTGCATGATCTATTACCATCCAGAAAAAGAAAATAAAGTTGATGATGAATTGAGTCGAAAAAATAATGCTTCATTAACCATTCTACATTTGAAATGAGATCCTTTGGGTTTTATTTGATGATCATTGGACTAGAAGTTGTTGGTGGAGTAAATTCCTCTGTTTTGTTTCAGTTGTCTGTTAAATCATCTCTATTAAGGAAGTGTAGAAGGAAAACAATGTGTTTTAGAAAAAGTTAGAGTTAGTTTAGAAGGGTATGTTTTCTGATTTTAACATTAATAATGATTGGGTATTGAGGTTTGGGAAGAGATTATGTTTTCCTTGTGATTTAAAAATTAAGAATGTATTACTATTTGAATCTCACAGTTCTCTATTTTCAGGTCAACCTTGTAGTACTAAGATGTACAGAGTTCTTCGAGAGTATTACTAGGGGGATGGGATAAAAAGAGATATTACTGACAATACAATGAAGTGTTTGACTTATCAGCTAGTTAATGTAGAGAAACATTTACCTAAGGTGATTCTTCAGTCTTTACCAGTGCTAAAGTGAAAATGGGAAAATATATCCATGGACTTTGTTGTAGAATTACTAATGACATCTTGTGGTAATAATGCAATCTAAGTTATTTTTGATCGATTGACTAAATCTTCTCATTTACTTCCTATTCGGGATAATTTTTCTCTAGATCAACTTTATCGGTTGTATGTCAAATAGATAGTCAGGTTGTATGGAGTTCCCATCTCTATTGTATCTGATAATTATCCTAGGTTTATGTCTATCTTTTTGAAAGGACTTCAGAATTCATTTGGTACTGAATTAAATTTTTGTATAGTTGTTCATACTTAATCATATGGGTAGTTACAACGAACAATTGAGACCTTGATGATATGTTACGTGCTTTCTCAATGGATTACTAGGGAAGATGGGACCAACATATTTCTTTGGTTGAATTTTCTTATAATAACTGTTTTCATTTCAATATATAGATGGCTTCATTTGTGGCATTATATGGGAAGCGATGTTAAACTCTATCTTTTTGGGATGAAGTACCTGAAAGGAAGTTGATGTGACCCGAATTGGTAGGAGAGATGGCAGAAAAAGTTCAGTTGATTCAGAAGCACTTGAGAATAGCTCAGAGTAGGAATAAATTTTTTGTGGTTTACCGAAGGATGGATCTTTATTTTGAGGTAGGTGATCATGTATTTCTCAAATTTTCTCCATGGAAAAGTGTGATGCATTTTGGTAAGAAGGATTGTTGAGTTCGAGGTTCACTGGACATTATGAAATCCTAGAGAAAGATAGACCAGTTTCCTACAGAGTGACATTAACTCGATGATTATCCAATGTACATGATGTTTTTCATGTGTCAATGTTGAGAAAGTATATTCTAGATCCATCTTAGGTTTTTAGCCCAGAGGTAGTTCAATTGGAAGAAAATCTCTCCTATGAGGAACAACCAGTCCAGATTCTTGACCAAAGAGAGACAGTGTTGCAGAATAAAGTAATTAGTCAGGTAAAGGTTTTGTGGAAAACCCATATGGTTAAAAAGAAAATGTGGGAATCTGAAAATTCAATGAGTGATAAATACACCCACTAATTTGATAAGTGAATAGAAATTGCGAGAATGCAATTTCAAAAGGGGGAAGGTTGTAACATACCAAGTAAATAAAGAATAATACATGTTCATATTTATTAATATTTTTGAATTAAATGATAATGTTATTTTTATGAGGATGATATGATCGATGGTGTACCTGATATGCAACAATGTGTTTCTTATAAATCTTATGTTGCAAACAATGTTGAGTTATTCTGAATAATAATAATATAATATTATTATTTTAAATGTTAGTTAACGCCTTACCGTTGTAAAGCGAGAATGAACATAACTAACTATTATATGATTATACATGTTTGTTAAATGTTTTTACATTTATCCAATAAAATTTAGTGGCTTAAAATGTTAATTAATCTAATTTTTTCCATAAATACTCTAATATGTTTTAAAAGTTCAATTTACAACCTTTTAATGGAGAACCCACATTAAATCTAGTTTTGGTCACATTAATATGTTTTACTTTACAAAATGAAATTATTCTTTATAATTGGGACATCAAATATTACTTTGGGTAATTTTTTTTCAATTTTTCTGATAAAATTTATTTTTTAATAAATAGTGAAAAATATTGTATTTTAATTCAAAACTTGCATTTAATATAATTTATTTATATGGTTATATTATCTATTTAATTTGTTTTAATGGGAAATTAAATTATATTTTTACCATTTAATCCAATGGTGGTCATTATAAGTAATTTAACTTTGAAATTGGTTATAAACAAGTTTCAATCTTTTTATAGTTATTATTTCTTAAAAACACATTTTTTTTGTTTTGAGAACAGAATTAATTTTAAATTAATTAATCCAACTTATATGTTATGATTTTTGTAAAATAGACATAATTTTTTAATTCATAATATCAAATATATCTTAGGCTAAATTTTTTGTATTTTGTTTGAGAAACATCAATTTTTTATGAATAGTGAATTCACTGAGTAGCAATTGAAAAAATGACTTTTTGATTTAAATGAAATTTTACCGCTTCTGTGAATTGAATTTCGGAAATTCAATAGACATGGTTGTTATTATTAATTAAAATTTGTTTCAATAATATGAATATAATTTTTCTTGAATAGTAACATTTGTCTTTTATTTATTGTGGTTTAAGGTAAATATGGTAATTCAAAGTTAAAATAATATAATAATAATAACAAATTTCCCTAAAATGTTTCCTAATCCTATTAGTTAATAAATTTATGACTATAGGTATCCTCATGTTGATTTTGGGACCCGACGAAGCCTCTTAAAAGTGATAATGACACTATATTAATTAATTAAAAGTAATGAGAAAAATGACATAATCATATATATTTTAGTAAATCAACTCTTAAATGGGGTTATATAAGTTATCTCTTCGACTAAAAATATTCATTTTAAATCTAAAAATATTTCCTAAATCATGGTATTTTTTAATAATTTTTTAACTTTAAATAAATAAAATTATTTATAACACAATAATGAGGCATTGTTCACCTCATTATGAATGATTTAAATAAATAATATTATAAAAATTAAAACAATATCCAAAACCTATAGAATTATTATTGGATTGTTTTATTTAGAATAAGTTTCATCTTATATTCTAATTTAATGTGTTTTTTACCTTTAGAAACTGATAATTATTATATAATAAAATAATATTTTCAAACATTTATAAAGAGACCCTCTTCCCCTTATAAAAATCACTCACCTCTAACCCATTACTCACACCTCTAAATCCCCTTAGATCATCCAAACTCTTCCCAAATATTCTCTCAAGGTCCCTATCTTCCACCTATAATCCTTACCCTAGTCAGAAGGAACTTTGAGATATCTTTTTGGTTCAAACCAAAGAGAGTTACCCGATTTAAAGGTAACATTTTCTCATAAGTTATTTTCTTTTATTTTACATCTCAAACCCCTCGTGAACACTTTTTATTCATTTATTTTAAAGAAACACACATATTTTAAATATACTAGGTTGTTTTTATGAAAATTATTCAAAATAAACTTCCACACTCTTCAATAAAATGTATACGAGCACACTATTTCTATAGACGACGAACTAATGCCTCACTAAACGATGATTGTACCAATATCTCCAACTGCCTCTCACTGTGGCCATTATGATGAAAATTTATTTATATGTGATATATATTATATCTATTTTCTCTATAATTATTTATTTCTCATTTATATCA
This sequence comes from Viscum album, assembly GCA_963277665.1. Taxonomy (NCBI): domain Eukaryota; kingdom Viridiplantae; phylum Streptophyta; class Magnoliopsida; order Santalales; family Viscaceae; genus Viscum; species Viscum album. The sequence continues at coordinate 441,051,897 of OY728160.1, read as the reverse complement.
TACAATTATGGTTTCCATAATGGGTAAACACGATAATTTCATTTGAGAAGTTTGGACTACCTCCCCCTCAAAGTGATATGGCTTGCTCATGGCATATGTGGAACATATAATGGATGGAGATTCAAAAATTATATATATGATATTATTCTGTAATTATAATATACTTATTTATCATTACATTTTCATTCTGTTAAATTTGAAATCAAAATTAATGTAGCGTTCATGCGTACGTACGACTTACCGTCTCCATGAATGTTGCATTTCATTTCTTACCTCCACATGTTACGTAATATTTTAAATACATATATATATTAGATATATATTTTATATATATGATAAATAAATCATGAATAAAATTTTGGAGATAATGTTCTTTTAACGACATGAATTTTTTTTAATTATAAGTAGTTCATTTTTTACTCAAGTACCAAATATCAACAAAACAACCGTTATTAACATAAATGATTACATAATGTTTATAACACGGTAATAAGTGATATAAATGGAATAATCAACTTGAAAAAGGATCTTAATCAAGTATTAATTAATTTAGTTTATTATTCAGAAGAATAAAGAATGAATGAGTCAAGTCAGACACGAGGTAAGGGACTTCGTATCAATCTTCTTTCATTGAGGCATAATTTTTTTATACACAACTTTATTTTATACAGTGTATCAACAAGTTTTACATTTAATTTCATTAAAAATAATCCTTTTATATGATTAATTTTACTAAATGAAAAAATTAATTTTTCATTTTAGCATAAGCGGTGACAATGACCTTTTCTACCACCATGAGTATTATTTCATCTTTGTCTTCTTTAACAAGCTGTAATGTTTTTAAATGGAAAATAAATATTATATACTATTTTACATATTTTGGTATTGAAAATGGTTTTGATAATGAATTTTTTATGTCAATATATTTAAATGATATATTTTCATTGAAATGTGGAAATTATTTATTTCTTTTATGTTTGTTTTATTTATTATGAATATGTAATGGTTATTGGGAATTGTTTACGTATATGGGTGGTTCCGTGATAAACAAAGGGCAGGTGAGCCCAAGATAGCTCTTCAATGCATTGGGTTAGGTGACAGAGGTAAATGTAAATGTTTATCCTAAGTGATTTTGTTAATATAATATGATGGGTATTCCAAATGTAACTCCCTACATAGCTGGGAAAGCTAGAACGTAAGTATGTTATGGATGACACAACTTACCATTTTGATTTCTGATAAATATGTGTTATTCGAAAATATTGTGATTTCATGAGGTATGTTAAAGAGCTTATGTGCTGTATTTATTAATGAACTAATGTTTTAATTCTTTGTTTTATAACCCTTACTAAGATTTTAATTCTTACCCCATGTTTTTAAATGTTTTTCATAGGGCTTAAAGATGAATAGGGTTAAGGATGGGATCAAGGAAAAGTCGTGCTGTAAAAAATATGGTACTAGACATGACTCTTTTTTTCATGATTTTTTATTTAATGAAAAAATGGAAACTGAGTATGATTGTAAAATTTGTAAATTTTGGGATGTAATGTTATAGTTATGGAATAATTTTCTAAAACTCTAAACCTAAAAAGATCCTCAATGTGAATTATTCATTTAATTCAATATTATGTAATATTTTAAGGTTGGGTCCTTATAGATTTCCTCTATGAGAATTCCTCTATTACCTAAGATCATCAATGTCTATGATTATTTGTTGTTTGGGATGAATTTATTGTCCCTTACACCCTGGATCTATGCCTCCTTACATGATTCATATATTAAAAATAGGGGTATGAGTTGGTGGAGCATCATGCATATTTCATAAACCTACTGCAAGTCATCGATGAAGTCATAATTCTATCAGGTGATAAACATCAACCACATAATCACACCATCATTGAAATATTTATCTAATCCAAGGAACAAAAAATAAATTTCTCATAATATAATTAAAATTTTAGATGGACTTTCTGAAAATAGGTTAATATTTCAAAAAGTCTTCACGAAATCAGGATGCCTATCAAAGTAGATTTCACGTTATCAAAGGAGACTTTTTTTGGGGCTCTACATGAGATCATGTTAGATAATAAGAGGCCATTTTCAAGATAAACTATTATATCAAAGTAATTTCACATGATCAATGAGCCAACCAACAAATTTCATAACCAAATTCACTTTAAAAACATTGTAACTTTTACTTACATGAGGGTATTGACTTTTTTATATTTTATTATTTATTTTACATTAATGTCAACATTATCCCATTGATTTATTGTTTTTACATATCAAGATCGAATGAACATATCTAAATTCTATCCCATGATGGATATAATATTTCATGTGTCCTCCAAATGATGAATATGTAATCATGGTGAAGCATTCATGTGGTATATGGACTGACAATGTTGATCAAATCAAACCTTCACATGATAATCAACATAACATCCTTTCACATTATGCTTCCTCCTTTTAATAATTTTTATCTTATATTATCCAAAATACTTTTTATTTTTATATTAGTTTTACATCATGGATTCTCATTCTCAATAATGTATATTAAAAAGACATGGGATAGTTATCAATAATTATTTCTTCGCTTGTATGTGGGGAATATCATGATGAAAGTTTCATCTCACAATGGCGTGTGAGTATTTTCTTGGACTATCATTCCTCCTATCAGTTTTGTGTGATTTGATTAATGCTGAAATTTTTTATGGGTTTCCAAAAAATTTATTGATACTAACTCTAATAGTCTTTGGATCCAATGGGGTGTCTCATTACAAAATGGATGTGTCTGAGCGACATCACATGGTTAAGGTTTCATACCCAAAGTATTTCTCATGGCATGAGTTTCATGCATCTTGGGATATCTCATAATATTTGAACTGATCACACATGTCATAATATCCCTTCATGTGAAACTCAATGTAACCAACATTGCATAAATCTCTCTTCTTGTATAGGTTTAATTTCTTAAGGGGATTTTGTAAATTTTAGGAGTATTTATGTTGACATGCCTCATTATCGAAGAAACCCATCTTGAATCCTTCAAATGTTCCTAAAGTCTTGTCAAAGGGGATTCATGTGATTATCCACATAATAAATGAAGCTAAAGACTCATCCAAGTGACATTACTTTGGTCACATGATAATATGTATTCTTGGCTACCATGTGATCCACGTATCCTACTCTCTCGACCATCATGTAGATGTGATACTCCTTCCTTCATTTTTTGATGGAAATAATATATAGGGTTAAGGTATTTAATAAAATCTAAAAAAATTTATTGTCATTTGTTGGGAATCAATACCGAAAAAATTTAGATACTAGTGGAATTCTTGTGTAATTTGGCTATGGGAAAAATGACCTATGTGAAGATTGATACATGGAATAATTCGACTACATGAATTCAAATTAGTACAATTTTGATAAGTAATGATCAATAATTGGATAAACCATTACAAAACCTACTATTTATTAATGTTGTTTTACTTTTAATGAATGATATTTCTATTATGTAGTCATTGAATATTGGATTACTTTTTATGGTAAAATTGATCATAAAAAGGGTGAAATCACTATGAGAATAAAATAGTATAAGTATAATTTAATGATTGATACTATTGTTGATATATTTTTTAGAAAAAATATCATCTAGAAGTCATTTAAGAGCCTATATTTTGTGGATATAATTTATTTCATTCGATATATATGTTTTTAATATATTATTAAATAGATAATAAACACATTTATAAAATATAATCATGATCACAACCACTTTAACCATCATATATTAGTCATGAATCAATCGTGTTAATACTATTTAGTTGGTAAAGAAGAAGAATATATATGTTATATATAGTTGTTTTATCAATATACCCATTGGTTTGTTTTAAAAGAATATCCTTCAGATGATATTCATTTTTATTATATCTCTTAGAGATTTCTTTTCATATTTTAGTTGAATCATACATTTTTGAGCACCATTTGTAATCCCTCTTTTATCCTCTATCTCTCTCTCACTTGGTGATGATTCTTGGTAAAATAACCAAAAATGATAGAGTTTGTAAATTTATTGTAGGATCGAGTACAAGATGATGGTGTTGAACTACATTTCTAATTATTACCCTTAATGATACAGTCCATGGGAAAAGGATTGGTTGTCCTAGGTAAAAGGACTCATCTAGTGAAATTTAGAAATATTTCGGCATTGATTGTTAGTGGAGTGGACTAGAGGATTTATATTTTTGGAACCACTAAAAATCTCTTGAGTCATTGTACAACTAGTCTCTGAACAACAAAAGATGTCTCCATAAAATATTTTATTCATATCCTAATGGGGTCTTTAAACTTTTACACAATAGGAATTCATAAGGACCCCCCAAAATCCATACATAATTAGGTATTAAATTTATTTATCTACTTATAGAAGTCCATTATCATTGTTTTCTTAAAATCCATACATTTAGTCCTCATTTAACACTAGTATTATGGACCTTTACGAATCCAGAACATAATTTTCTGTGCTGACTATCTTCACAAACTTCTTTAATTAACATGATATTCATTATGTGTTATCTATCCATGTTCTTTTATGCATAGTTAAGTAATAAATAGTATTTGATACTATCTATCAATACCGGTAAGTGTGATCAGGGTACTGTTATTAGGTTCCCAAAATTCTCAAAACAAAATCATTTCCATATGATATTACTAATTAGTTATTCAAAATATTATCATCAATTTTGTTTAAATATTATTTCTATAGAACATATGAAAATTAAATTGAATGTATGCTTTCACTTCTCATTTTTAATCACTTAGAATATTAAAATCAAATAATCACTTTTAAATCTTCTTGAGATTTGGTTTTTTCCCATTTCCATGTGATTTTGAATATCACATTTTTTATTCTGCATAAAATTTATAGCAAATTTTTTATATAATCAATGTATGAATTCCTCCATGAAATTCGGGTGTGGAAGTTCCCTAATTGATATGTAACTCATCTCAAGATTTAGCATACTATCATCATAAACTATTTTGATATATATAATTCCTTAATGATCATCCTACAATCATTTTGATTGGATAAATATTTATCCAAATATATTATTATGATATTTGTAATTTATTATTCATTGAAACTCTTATTTATGAAGTTCCTTCAGTTTTCCTTTTTAGTGAAAATAATTTATATGGTTTTTCATATACTGCACATATAGACTCAATTTATCCTTGTGTTGATCTAGAATATCCTTAAATGTCCATGATATTGATAAATGTACCTTATATAGGTCAGAAAGGATCAAATCATACACAAAAATATTTATGAAATAAACATAGATGATTCTTACATAGGGGGGTTTTGACCATTACACAGGTTTTTTTTCCTTAAATAGAGGATAAACTAATCCATAGAAACTTTACATTGTTATTCTCTAACTCAATCTATATATTACAAACATAGATAAATTCAAAATATAGTTCTATTAACCCTTATCCAACCATTATACAAAAATAATGGACATATATATAACTAATCTAGTGTTTTGTCATAGAAAACACTTATGCATCATAAATTTTTTTATTAATTCTTGAATTTATGATTAATATCAACTCACCATAAATAATCACATGCAAGGTATTATCTCTAAAAATGTCCAAATAGATGTTCTATGTAGTAGTAATAAGGACTTACTTTACCAAACATCATGGAAGAAGCCACATCATCTACATTCGACACACATTAACTATACATCATTATATCATTATTTATAAAAAAGAAAACATATCCACTTTTCCACATTAAGAAATATAGCCATTATATAGCCTTTAAAAAGTGGTATATAGCCATTTGTTGTAACACCTGTAAATATGTTATTAGTTTTGAATTACTGGTCTATATTCAATATAAATAATTTTTATTTTTATTTAATGACTATTCATTTTCTTTATAAATAATTTACCTAAAATGAAATAAATTAATTTTCAGTAGAATTAAAACATATTGATTAATTTGTGAATATAACATTTTTTTAATGAAATTATTTCTATAAATTATAGTTTTTTGTTATATTATTAACAATAAATAATTATTTAAATAAAATTCATAGGGAAAAATTAATTTTTATTATACTATATAAATAATATACAGTAAGTTATTAATTAACTATAGTTAATACCAATTTAATTATTAATATATTATAAAAAGTTTTATTTTAAAAAATAGTTTTTATTACATATTCCCAGTTTAAATTTAAAATCCAAATTTCTAAAATTTTGAATATTAGATGATTTTATTTATAAATATAAAAAAATAATAACCATTCATACATTTCTTATCAATTGGATATAAATGAAAATAAAACCATTTAAGGGTAAAATTAATAATTTTCAAAGAATTTTTTTTGTGCAATGTATTTTTTTTAATAAATTAAATAAATCAGTAATAAAAGATTAATTGAATTATATCTTCCAATAATATGAAAAATAATTTACAAGAAATTCTACTAATTTTTAAAAAATGGAATGTTATAAAATTTAATAGTTTTTTAGGATTAAAATTCAACTCCCTAAAAAATTTATTGTTACACCTTATTTACTTTTAATGTAAAATTAATTTATATCACTTTTGTGACATGAATCAAATAAAATGGATTTAATTTTTCTAAATAAAAGATTAACATTAAGATATATGATAAATTTTATTTTAAGACATAAAAATAAGTTAACGATGTAATAGTTAGTTACCATAGTGAATGAAAAATGTTTAACTTAAAATAATTGTTTTTAGGTATTCTACATTTTTTTAAAATAAATTAAATGGGAATAAGTTAAATAATTAATTTAAGGTAACACACACACACACAAATATATATATATATATATATTCATATATATAAATAATATTTTACTAGAAATAAGAATAAAACACTAAATGTTTGATGAATCATTTTTTGCACAAAATGTTTTTTCTATATATATTATATATTAATTTAAAAGTTAATTTTATCATATATATAAATTGAATTAGTTGAAATAGAGTGAAAATTTGAAATAATCATTTCAAATTTTTTATGTGGTGTAATATTATATTGTTACAGAAGACATAAATACTCATCGAAAATAATTATAGTATGTAAAAAAGGGGTCAAAATATGTAAATTATCATTAATATATTGTTTGTAATTAATATATATTTATGAAATATATATGTCATTTGTTTTGGTATTGGGTAAAAACCTATGTAAATCATGACAATTTTCTCACCTAAGTCACCTAAATACCATGTGATTCCATCTTCACTTGTCACAAAACTTATGTTCCCAATGAAATATCCCTCATTTTCATATATAAATGGATATCTCATATACATCATCCATACCACTATTTTCATTCAAATATCTATTTAATAACGTCCATTTTTTACTATACTAAACAATCCATATAAAATTTTTATCCTTTGATTACATGAAGGAATCAAATGTCCCCTATTTTGGAGGAGGACATCATGAGAGAGAGAAATTTCATCATTATAACTAATGAGTTATTCTCCATTATTTTCATTTAATTTCAGATGTACTATATTCTTAAATAAAATTTTCCAAAATAAAAAAATTTATATCAAAATTATTATTCTTTTTAAACAATGATATTACAATTTTATAAATATATACTCTTACTCGTTAACATGTATAACATGTTTTTGTTTGGGTCAGTTAAACCGCGGGAATGGTTGATGTTGTATTATTAATATCATTTCCAACATGAACGAGTGTTAATAAATTAATTCAATTAATATATAATTTTTTGGATTGATTGATTTATTTAATATTATTAATTATGTATAACCTAAATTAATTAATGGACCTTATAATATAACTTGTTGTTATTAGAAAATTTCCCAAAATATGATCATAATGGGTTACATTCTCAAAAAACATTCCCATACCTTTTATATATTTAATATTATATTGTAAAAATAACTGATTAATTTTTATTAAAATACCATTAATTTTGTATTAATGATTTACATGGAATCAATGAATGATGACTAACATCACCGTTATGAGAATTATACCAAAATAATTAAATAACTAACATTTGATGATGATAATAAACTATTGAAAAATATATGTGTAATGTACAATTACAAAGGAATATTATAAAAGCTAATACATATGAATATGATTATAAATTATGTTATAAATATTCTTAGGGTTATTATACAAGAGGTGAATGTGATTACGTTGGATTCGGGAGTAAAGGAATGTCTTCCCTTATCTCAATTTTCTCTTGTTGAGATATGTTCTATACTCACCGCCGTCTACATTTGTATAGTGTATATATATCATAAAAATATAGATTAAAATATATTTAATTTAATTCATGGGATTTATTAATTGATATAATGTTACTCCTTTTAATGTATTTTTATTCAAATGCAACAAAATCTATAAGGGTTTTGTTTTCAATTTAACATTGAATTTGAGATTTCATATAACTATGTTTCTATCTATAAATATGTATGATATGAATATTTTAAACCTGATTTTTTATTCTAATAAATTCGTTATTTTTTTCTACTTATCTTTAAACAATTTTAAACCTATTTAGATCACAATTCTACTGATGGGATATTTTTTATGTTGACTTGATATTATCTTTCCTTTTTGGAAGAGAATATTTATCATCCATGTATATATTCAAAATATTATTTTATGGATGTCATTATATCTATATATATTATTTAATAATGTCACATTCAATTCGATTTTAATCTAAGTAAATATTAAGGAAATGAATCCTTAGGTTTTCTATGTGGATATTTTTTTTATTATCATTGATGTTCCTTATAAATGTGTAAAAAGTATCCTTTTTTTCATTAACATTATCAACATAAACGCCTTTCAAATAATTTACTTAATTATTTTGACATGATTAATATACAATTTTTTTCACATAAATTTTATGTTCCCATTATTTTAAAATTTAATTTCCTTTAAATAAAATTGATCAAAAGTAAATGATATTTCTTCGTATTTTCCAAATAAATTTTCTCATTATTTTATGGACTATTTTACATATATGAAAATAATATTTAATGCTTATTATGAACCATTTAGAATATTAATTCATGATATAGTTCACTATTGTCACTCTTAGATTTATGATGATGATGATTTGGTTAAATCATTATGGAACCTGTCTCATTCTCACAGTTAACTAATATACGGTGGAATTTAGAATGTTTTCAAGATCATATGGGATAGAAATGTAGATTTTGTCCTAATATGATGTGTGGGACAAATATATGTATTTTAATAATTAACAAAATATTTTTTTCTCATGAGATCAAATGGGTACATAAGTGATTTTTGATGGATAAAAATGGTACAAGAGTGGTTAAACCAAGACCAAAAGGTACAAGGGTGGATACAAAAAGTATACTATTTTATTGGAAGGGGAATATCACTTTATATGATTATTGTGTGAGTATTTAATATTTAATCAAATTCTATGATCATATTTGCTCCATATTATTGTATTTTAAATCATGCATACTTCATGTTCATATATTATTGACTTGTATTTACACAAAAATATCTTATAATTCATGATTTATTACATGAATCATTGTTTATGATCTGTTATATTTGGGGTAAGATCCACTTTTGTAATATCTGTTTTCCTTGATTACGTTCTCATATGAACATTCTTATCATGGAAAAAACATATAATATTTGATAGTTATTTATTTTTTAACCATACTGTGTGTATGATATCACCCATTATATATGTTCCCATTCCCCAGGATATGTAGATGTTTACAAAAAATAATGTGTTTATAAGGGTTTCTATTGTGCTGTGACTTTGGATAATGTTCACATATTAATAAAATAAATTATTTATGTATATAATCGATAGAGATACTAAACCGTTTGAATTTTGGATTATGTGTGGATTTTTGCAATGTATTGTCTAAATTTTGTAAATGATACAAAATATATGATTTTATGATCAGTTAGAATAACATGGAATCAAATAAAAGTACTAAAAAACTGACATTTTGTAGCACTATTATTTATCAACAATAGATGAAAACGCTGATAAATAGAATATTTATCAGCAGTAAATAAATCACTAATAAATTTTACCTTTTACTAGATCTTTTATTTTAGAGTCGATGAGGAAAACCTTTATCAACACTTTTATTTTACCATTGATAGAGGGTATGATTTATCAGCCCATTTTATTTAGTGCTAATAAAGGGTATCTTTAATCAATGCTTTGTTTTTACTGTTGATGAAGGGTATGCTTTATCAACACTTTATATTTAGTGATGATAAACATTTATTTAATCCACACATTTTTAGGGCTACTAAAATGAAATAATGAAATAATTAAAAATGAGTAAAAACTAGTTTATTAAAAAATTATTGATAATTTTATTAATTAAATATTTTTTTATAAAAATTAATTGACTGATTATACATAGTCAAATATTAAAAAAAATTAAAAGAAAATTGTGACAATTAATTTTATTAAATTTTATATTTTAAATACACACACATATATTTTAATGTATATAAATATGATTATATATTAAACTAAATTTATTCCATTTACATTAAATTGACATATATTTTTGGAATAATGGTATATAATTAAAAATTTATATTAATTAAAAATATCGGCTAATTGCATAGTACTTAACATATAATTGAATTTTGTTTGATTTTTCAATTTAATATAGATAAAATATGTGTTATATTAATTTCACTTTTATGTATAATTAATTTATTTTTATATAAAATACACAAACTCAATGAACATATCCATTTTTCAATATTATTAAAGTGTACCTTTATTTTGAATTTATTTAATTTCCCTCATTTTGTACATATATGCCAGCACTCAATATTACATATTCATTAAAAATGATAAAAATATATATTTAATTTTTTTCATAAATACTAATATTTGTAATTCAAATATTTATAAATGTATATTCACTATATTTTTACAATTATATATGTATAATTGTAAATAAAGAAATATTTTTTAAAAAATTTATATAATTATAAATAAATAAATATATATGTATATTTAAATAATTGTTGAAATTCTAATAAATTTATTAAAAAATGAATATATTTACTATATTTATATTTATATACATTTATTGTATACATGTGTATAATTATATAAATATATATAATGATATAAATAATATTTTTTAAACAAATTCTATAATTATAAATAGATAATTAGAATATTGCAATCAATATATTTAAAAAGGAATATATTTACTATATATATTTACATATATTTATTAAGTATTTATAAATATTTATAATTTTTTATTTTCAATTATAATTATAAATCCTTTAACATCGCTTCAGTAATTAGCACTAATAAAAGAGTCTTTATTAGTGTTTTTTTACATTGATAAAGTTGTGGATTTATCATCATTGAACAAAGCCTTGAAAAAATAATCCTTTTATCAGTGCTTATATAATAAGTGTTGATAAAATATCTCTTTTTGAGTGATTGTTAGTAAGCACTGATAAATGTTACATGATCTATATTAAAAATGAAAACCATTTTCAAACCCATCGTTATATAGAAGCTTTCCACAGAAGCCACCATCTGCCTGAACTTCACCTTTGTGAATCTATGGTAAAATCACACTATTTTATTGCCTCCAAACATCTCGTCTGACATCCAAAGAGGGTCTCGAATTTTCGTCAACCTAGCAAGGTAAGAATTCCAATTTTCATTTTGTATTTTTTGTTTCTTTTTTTTATTCTTTTACGATGTGTTTATGATCTGTTGTTTACGATCTGTTGTTTATGATTGTTTTATGATCTGTTGTTTTGGGAAGGACTTGTGTTCCGTTTTTTGTATTGACAACTGATGTATGATCTTTTGTTTATATCTGACACCGATCCTTGAATTTATTCATTGTTGTTTTATTGTTATGTTTTATATATTTTTACTTAATATTTTTTCAATATATATTTATAAATGTGTAATTTTTTTAAAAAATATTCATTTTTATTAAAAACAAACTTAAGGCACATTGGTGGTTCCCTAATGATTATATATATATACTTACACCTTTAATAGGAACCTCAGTGGACATGTAGCTTCAAATGAAATTTTTCATGAACCAAGTTAGTGGAATGCTGTATGTTCCTCTATTCTTTATATATATCATAAGATCTAATTACATTTAGAATTCACTATGGTCCTTAGTTTTCATATGGAGAAGATTCAATGGGGCCATCCTTAGATAAGCACATGAGGTTTTATCACATCATGCCTTATGTTTTTGAATTATTATGATGCCTTTAGTTCACATTATATTTAAATATCATATTTTTAACAATTTCATATTTATTATAAACTATAAGTTAGTTACTTTTTATATTGTCATGACATGTATGTGTGTCTATATAGAATGTAAATCATTTATATCCATAGTTGTTTTTATATCATGTATGCCTATATGGGGTAATGTTGATTTTTGGTCCTCATGTCCATTGACCCAAATGGTTATGCTAAAATGTTGTCCGGCCTCTTGTATTAATTGATTATATTTTTTAGGGAGGGAGCACATCCCATTTATGGTTTTTTACACCCGATGTTTATACCATACTTTAGATACATTGTGATTTATTAGTGGTAAAAAGATGATCTTACCTTGTGTTGTTTGGGTAATTGAGGCTTGGGTCATTACAGTATCTATCTTCTAGTTTACACTTATAATTATTAGGGACAATATCATTTATTATATTACTTTATATCCCAATATTTTTTCAAATTCCAAAATCAATTATTATTGGATTTGGAATATATAGGCACTCAAATATTCAATTAGAAATGATCCACATTTACCTTATTAGAATTGTCTATAAATTTTCTATAGATAATGAATATCATATGTGTATTTATTGATTTATTGTATATAATTAATCATTAATGAACTGAATATGATGGATATGAATAAAAAATGGGTGAATGATAATCATATTACATATGAATATTAATTTTGACTTATAGATATCATCAAGTTTGTAAGATTGCATGAAGAATACCCTTCTGAAATCCTCTGACAATTTTGACATTATTTTTAATCAAGACAAATTAGCCCATAAGAGTTGATGTAACATTTGATTTTTCATAGAATAGATCAATGCTATAAATATTTTACAAAACATGTGGAAAACAAATGTAGAAATTGATTGGTATGATACTATGGTGTATCAATCATTTGATATGAATAATTAGTAAAAGATGATGGAGATTGCATGGATGAAATGACCATTTTAATTAAGGATGACCTTTATGATTGTTCAATTTTGTTTGGGGATTTAAATAGTTTTTCTAAGAGACCATTTTATATTGGTTTTACTAAATACAAATCATAGTTAGATGTGTTGAGGTTATATATTTTAAAGATGGAAATAGATGGAGTGACACTAGATTTGTTGAACTACATAGTCATATAAAAGATATTCTTCTAGAAGAAAATGAACCACCATTTTGAAAAAATGATGCTAAATGAGTGTTACGTTCAATGGGAATGGTCTATAAAAAATACATTATTTTCCAAAGGATTTCATAATGTTTCTTAAAGAACATGAATCACTCATCAAAATCCCAATGTGTGGTGAAGATCCATACATGAAAAATGAATAAAGACCTTAAAGATCTATATGAAACAATCCTATAATTCCATGATTTATAAAACTATATGGATGTCCGGAAACCACAAGACAAATAACATGGTATGCAGATACATGAATTAAATATTGTAAACTACAAAACCCCGTAAATTCTTCTAAATAGATGAAAATTGATTATGAGTTTCCTTAATTTGGAGTTGAGCCATGAAACATTCATCTTGTATTATGTATAGATGGACAAAATCCTTTTAGTGTACAGAGTAGTACTTTGAGTAAATGTCCAATCATGTTGGTAAATAATAACTTTCCTTCGGGATAATGCATGAAGTGAAAATATATCATGTTTTATATTATTATATATGTACCAAAGCATCATAATAATTATATTAACCTCTATTTGGTTCGATTAATCAATGATCTGGAATTTTTGTGGGAAAAAAGTGTTACAATATATGATGCTCATAGAAGTGAAGAATTCACAGTAGGTCCATGTTGTATAGAAAGATAAATGTCTTCCATGATTATGTAAATTTATAAAGCTATAGAATTAAAGGAATGTTGGGGTGACCCATTTTTGAAAAAACCACTTAATTAGGTTGGTTGAAACATTCTTCTATGTATGTGTTTTTAGGAAATTATTTTTTTACCAAAATGGAATAAATACCGATCATGGATGAAATCATTCTATGGGAATGTCAAAAAAAAAGACAACATCAACCCAATCAATGGGAGATATCAATAAAAAAGAGTTAAATTGGTTGAATCTATTTTCGGTAAACCATTTTTAAAATCCTTAGAATATAAGGTTGACAGAATAGATCAATTTTCATTGAATTTATATTATGGAATTGTTTATGTGTTAGTAATTTTATTGAAGTAATACATGTGGAAAAAAATTTATTTGATAATGTTATTGGAATGTTACTAAATGTTCCTGAAAAAATGAAAGATAAAATTAGAGTTAGGTTGGACATGATTGAAATGGGGATAAGGGAAGATATTTCATAGTAAAATAATTGACCACCAAATTAATGTATTTTTTCATAAGTATGTTTAATTTATTTCATTTTATTATTAATCACATAATAATATTTTTATTATACAGGTGAATTATTTTATTCAATTTTGGGGTGCTCTATCTAAATTTCATGCCCCTTCTCCCAAAATACCTTTTCACCACATCACTGGTGAATTTATCACTTTATTTCAAGTTACCCCCACTACCATTGCATGAACAGAAATGACACTAAATCTACTCAATAACAGAGGTAATATTGATGTCGTCATGATAAATTCCATTTCCATATAATTAATGTATCATTTCATATGTATTTTTAAATTAGTTTTTTAGTTTTACTGACATAATAATTTCATTCTTATACAGGTGGATTATTTTTTTCATGTTTGGGTGCTTTGTCGATCTTTCATCCCTTCATACACACAAACATCCACATACATCTTATCCCACAAAATCTTTCACTCCAGTAGTACTGATATTTATCACATTCTTTTATGTTCCCTCCACTAATAAATAATAGATGTAATCTTGATATTTTTATAGTAAAATAATTTTCCATAGAACTAATGTATTATTTCATATTTGTCTTTAATTTATTTCTTTTTAGTATTACTCATAATAATTATTTTCATATATAGGTGGATTTTGTTTTTCGATTTGATGAGGTTTTTTACAAATAACTCATGCAATTATAAAAGTTTAATAAAAAAATTTAATGGAAATCATTGTATCATTGAAATTTAGTGTAACACCCGAGAATTTTATGAGAAATATTTTGTTTTTATGTTATAGAAATCATCAAAGTAATCTTTCACTACACACAAAACTATCTTGGATTTCTTTACACGAAACTGCGGACTTCCTCGATAGATTGTGTCGTACGCAATACCGAGTTTCACTAAACAACGATATGCAATTAAAATATTATTAAAACAAGCCGTTATGAATAGTAATAACCACTTTTTGAAATTTTGTAAATTATATTTTTCAAAATGGACTTAATTTTTGTATTCATAATATCTAAATTAGCTTAGGGTGAAATTTTGGTACTTTTTGGATAACTTTCATATTCTGATAAATAGTGAAAACTACTAAATTTTAATTAAAAACAACTTTTCTAATCGAAATAATTAATAGTGATAAATTATTAATTTTAGTGGTTTTAAATTATATTTAGAATATACATTTACAATTTAATACAATGTTGTTCATTGGATGTAATTTCACATTTAAACCAGACATAAACAAGTGTCAATCTATTGATAGTTATTATCTCTTAAAAACACTCTATTTGTTTTGACGATGAGAATTAATTTTTAAATTAGTTAATATAGCTGATATGTTTTGAATTTGATAAAATAGACATCATTTTTGAATTAATAATATCAAATATATCTTAGGCCTAATTTTTGGTATTTTTTTGGAAACATTCATTTTTTGATGAATAGTGGAACCACTAAGTGGTAGTTAAAAAACTGAATTTTTCATAAAACTTAATTTTACCGCTTCTGTGAGTGGAATTTCAAAAATCCAGTAGACACGGTTAATATCAAGGAATAAAATGTGGTTCAATGAGATGAAAATAATTTTTGATGAATAATAACTTTTTACTTTTTTTTACCACGGTTAAAAGTAAATAGGGTAATTAAGGATAAAAGTGTTATTATTATTACTTTAACACATGTAATAATTCTATTGGATAAGTGTAATTCAACCAAAAATAACCTTAGGAATAAAATATGACCATTTAGGCCATCTTGGATTAGATTAGGACATTTATTATCAATTTATTTAAAGAAGGGTTAAAATAGTTAAAATCAATGTTTAATAACTAAATCATTTTTAATATAGGGTTATACATAAGATAAATTTAACTATAAATATTAATTAGAAATATAAAAATATTTCTCACATAATGGTATTTTATTTTTAATTTTTAGACTTAAAATAATTTAATTTATTTATGATACAATGATGATGCAGTAATTATCTTATTAATGAAATACTGACATAACTGATGTTATAAATACCCAAATAAATGTAATTTGAGACTTTTTATGAATTCAAATAATATTCTATGTTAATATGACATGTTAGTATTGATTTAACTAATTTTTTTTTTCGAACTAATCATTCTTTTATGATCTTCACAAAAATCAATTACCAAATAGTTTCAAAATTGACATAAAATAGTTTTTAAAACAAATATTATATTATTAATTTTTATTATATACCTAAAAATCTATGGTTCGGACAAGATACTTATATCGTGATAGGTGTATCATTAATGGACCACTTGGGGGTCTCTTGGATGTATATGGTAAGTTTATTAACTATATAATATAAAAATACAAAGTGACATGGTAAATGTCAATCTAATTAACTAAGAGTTAAAACTAAAAGATAAGGTTAATATAATGACATAAACTTGTCTAAATTCTATTTTATGACAGTATTTAGACCCATACCCACCTTATATTTGAAATATATCAATTTGGAGCTATTAAAAACCGAATTTTACTTTATAATAAAATAATATGTTTAGTTATTCCAAAGGTGCCCCTCTCCTCCCTTATAAAAGGGCACCTCCTCCCTCTCTTCCTCACACCACTTTGAGCCTTCAAGCTCGGCCAAACCCTGCCAATTTCTCTTCTCCACTTCCCTAGAAACATCGTAGAGGTCCTGGTCTTCTTCAAATACCAATTTTATTTCCCTAAGAGGAGGTCTCAAAGAGGCGCTTCAAAGAAGAGGTATTGTCCGTTACCGATTCTTTCAACTTTATTTCTTCTTACACTTCTTATTCTTTAGTTGTATCATTATGAAGTAATAACATCAGTATCACTAATATAATTATATGTTATTATAATTATGAAACAACCCTATTTCACCATCTATCCATCCTACGGAAAACGAAATCACCGCGGGTGCGTACGTACGAAATACCGTCTCCACGCCGTGGTGTAATCTATTTTCCACCACCACCTTACTTGGATGGGTATAATGGTGTAAATAATGAATATATATGATTATTTAAAAGTGATATTGATTCTTAAATAGTATACATACACTCCAATACAATTCCATGATCATGGGAACGATATCATCGCTCGTGCATACATAGGGAATACCGTCTCCATGATGTGATGCGACTCGTTCTACATGATCTTCATTGCATAATTATTATATAAATGAATTGAATGAATAAATATGATATATATTACACTAATACCATTCTGGAAATGAGGTATCTATAACCTAAAAAGAAAAATAAGAATTTATTCGACAAACACGCATAAGAACAAAAAGTAATAACCACCCGAATAACAAGTAATAATGAAATATTACTAATATGAAGCTAATAATATGACCATATATGATATCATAAAAATAATTATGATTCTGGAATAAGTCAATAACATTATTTAAATCATTATAGAGGAGTTTCAGACACTTACGAAGCAAATCGGACCTAAGGTAAGGGAAAATATCACAATCTCATTTTATCCGAGATTGTTTATATGTTGTTATTTACTGGGGTATATTTTATCATCCACATCCATGTTTCCTCAATATGTAATATTGTTTCCATCCACCTATAATTGTTTAAATCCAATTTTACCCTTTGGTGAGTTTTTAATAAAAGATATGAAAGTAATCTTTTGTCGTTTTTTGTACGAGGTACTTTTTGAATTTTATGACAAAAGAATGAGAAGACTGTTTTTTTAACTTATACGGCATGAAGGGATTTTTAAAAAATTATTTCCAAGAAGATTCCTATAAAAGTTTTCAAGTTTATTTTTAATCAACTTCTTTTAGTTTAAAATTGTAAGACATGTTAAGAAAGGAAAATGTTTTTGAAGTAGAAAGGATATTTTCCTCAAGAATTGAGTTCAAGTGTTTTATCAAAATTATTTTCCATCTAAGATAATATAGGGTTCTGTTTCGATCCCTATTATTAAATTGATTTGATTATGTTGTGATGGAATTATTTTTATGAATTCCTTTATCTTATATGAATTGTTTTATGATGTCATGTTGTTTAAGAATCCCATTTTTATTACATGGGTTATGCAATGATGTATGATTTATGATTTTGTGGAACACATAAGAATGGTATCATTATGAGATGGGTGGGACCTATATCTCCCTCCAATGCATTGGGTAAAGATTTTATATCTCATTAGATAGACATGGCTAGAACGGCAGGTTAAACCAGTTCAGTTAAATAGGAATGAAACGAGGAGTGAACTCAGTTCAGAAATGGACTTTGTCCACTAAGATAGTCTTGGAAATGAGTCTTGACTAATAATAAATGATTCTCTATGATTATATATGTATGCCAAAAAGTTTAATTTTTTTTATGTTATGATTATTGGGATTACATTTCACTACTATGTTTTATCCCATGTTATGAAATTATGATCTCTTTTGCAGGTTAAGATTTCCAAAAGTTATGTTCTTATGTGATTGATATTTTTTTTTGTTTACCCTTACTGAGCATTTGAGCTCACCCTTTTGTATGTTTTATTTCCCCAGGTCAGGAAGAAGGTTATTAAGTAGGATATGCCAAAAGGGACTCTAGATATGATGAAATAAATTGGAGGCAAAGTAGATTCTTTATGAACTAGTTGTTTATGTTTCCCAGTTTCTAAAGACTCTATACCTATACGGTCCTTTCCTAGTTTTGTTATATGTTGTAATAAGTGTGCTTCAATTATGAAGTAATAACAATGTATGTAAAGTATGGGTCGTTATAGTTGATATCAGAGGAAAGGTATAGTCAACCTTTGGAAACTAGGATGTGAAAGCCTTAGTAAGAACCCTAAGGATAAGTTTAAGCATAGAACACAATCTTAGTGTTTTAGAAATGGCCATGAATAACCTATGATAAGACCTTAAGTGTGAAATTTAATTCTTGAATATGTGGTTTTCCAATTATAATTAGTGTTTCTCACAATATTCTTCTTGGTTTTAGTCAATGGCTGGAACCCGAAGGAACCGTGTTAATGCGGAATGCGACGGGAAATGCAATGATTGTCCCCCTAAGCAACCAAAAGTTATGGGAGATGGAATGAAAAATCAAGTAGCCATGCTCACACAACTTTCTCAAGCTATGAATCATGCAGGACTTCCACACGAGAAAAAGAAGAAGAAACATTATGTTGAATCCTTCATGAGGCAGCATCCACCTTCATTCAGCGGGTCTACTGATCCATTAGTTGCTGAACAATGAATTAGTACTGCTGAAAAGATATTTTCAGTTCTTCAATGTTCTGAACATGATAAAGTCATCCTATCAGTGTATCATTTGGAAGGATATGCTGATCAATGGTGGAATCTTATTAAGAATACGAGGCAAAGGGATGAAATTGAGTCCATGGAATGGGATGAGTTCAAGTACTTATTTTTCAATAAGTACTTCCCTCGTATTCTCCGAAAAAAGATGGAGAAAGAGTTTCTTGAACTGAAGAAAAATGATGACGAATCTATTGGTTCCTATGAAGAAAATTTTACAAGACTTTCAAGGTACGCTTCTGGTATTATTATCCAACCTGAGAGTATGATCGATCGATTATTTAGTGGCTTAAAACCAGGTCTTCGAAGGGCCTTAGCCATAAGGGACTTTAATAGCTACGAGGAAATCGTTCGATGTGCTCTCAAAGTTGAGATGGATATTGGGGTAACCCATCAGTCATATGGGTTTGATAAAAAGAGGAAAATGGAATTCAAAGGAAAATCTAAAGAGCGCACTGAAAAGAAGATGATCTTTCCCTTATGCTCAAAGTGTGGAAGGAAACATGGAGGGAGTTGTCTTAAAGGGACAAGTAAATGTTTCAAATGTGGAAAGGAAGGAAATCGGGAATTTGAATGCCGCAATGATGGGAAGAAGATGTCTAATGATGTAAAAAAAGGAAGGGATACACAGAATGAACCTACTACACTTTAATGTTTCAAGTGCAAGGAGATGGGTCATTATGCCAATAAATGCCCAAATCCAAGGGTTGATGATGATGGTCGACGCCAACAAACTCTTAAGGCTAAAGACAAAGTAAAGTCACATGCAATTTCTATGAGAGATGTGAAGTACGATAACGATGTGGTGAAAGGTACACTTACCATCCACTCTAAAGTAGAAAATGTTTTATTTGATTCTGGATCCACCCACTCTTTTATTTCTGAATAATTTTCTAAGAGTATCATCGTATTACCTCAACAATTAGATATTGAGTTAGCTGTGACAACCCCTAATGGAACAACAGTCACATAAAAAGTTTATAATTCTTCCCCGATTGAAGTTTGTGGGAAAGTGTTTCCTGCAAATCTTGTGATCCTTCCTATAGTGGAATTTGATGTGATTATTGGCATGGATTGGCTTTCTTTATATGGAGCTCATATCAATTTCCAAAGAAGGGAAGTCACATTTCATATTCCAGATCAATCTATGATCGTCTATCAATGCAAGGATGAATATAACCTTTCAGTGGAAATTTCTTCCATCTTATGGGTCTTGATTCCACTAAATGAGGGTTATTTATCTCAAATGGCTGGAGAGAAACTCACGATTAAGAATATGCCCATTTTACGGGAGTTTGATGATGTCTTTCCAGAGGAATTTCCGGGTCTTCCACCAAATCATGAAGTTGAGTTTTCAATAGAACTCGTACCGGGTGCTTTGCCTATTTCAAAGACACCTTATAGAATGACCCCAATTGAGTTGGAGGAATTGAAGAAGAAACTCCAAGAGAATCTTGATAAGGTATTCATATGCCCTAGTGCATCACCTTGGGGAGCACCTGTTCTGTTTGTTAAGAAGAAAGATGGATCAATGAGACTCTGCATTGATTATCGAGAACTTAACAAGACCACTATCAAGAAAAAATATCCTCTCCCACGCATTGATGACTTATTTGAACAACTACGCGGAGCTCAATACTTTTCCAAGATTGATCTTCGTTCAGGGTATCATCAATTAAGGGTCAAAAGGGAGGATATACCAAAGACGGCTTTCCGTACGAGGTATGGACACTATGAATTTATAGTGATGCCATTTGGTGTTACTAATTCCCCTGCTATCTTCATGGATCTGATGAATAGAGTCTTTAGGGACTATCTTGATCAATTTGTGGTAGTCTTTATAGGCGATATTCTTGTCTATTCAAAGAGAAAGGAAGAACATAAAGATCACTTCAGAATTATATTGAAGACCCTCAGAAAGGATAAGCTTTATGAAAAATTTACCAAGTGTGAATTTTGGCTTCAAAAATTTGCATTTTTGGGTCACATAATCTCAAAATAGGGGATATCTGTAGATCCGACAAAAATAGTGGTTATCGAAAGATGGTCGAGACCAACAACAGTAACCGAGATCCGAAGTTTTCATGGTTTGGCTGGATATTATTGACGTTTTGTGAAAGATTTTTCACAATTATCTAATCCTCTCACCAGGTTGACTCGGAAAAGAGTTAAGTTTGTTTATATGGAGGAATGTGAAGACAATTTCAAGGATTTGAAAAGAAGGTTATCCAGTGCACCTGTGCTCACACTGCCTTGTAGTGGAGAAAGGTTTGTGATCTACAGTGATGCATCCAAGAAGGTATTGGGGTGTGTTCTTATGCAAAATGATAAGGTGATATCTTATGCCTCACGACATTTGAAAATCCATGATCAAAATTACCCAACTCATGATTTGGAGTTAGATGCGTTAATCTTTGCATTAAAGATTTGGAGGCATTATCTTTATTGAGAAAGGTGTGACATTTATACTGATCATAAAAGTTTAAAGTATATTTTCACACAAAAGGAGCTGAATATGAACCAAAGAAGATGGTTAGAGATGATTAAGGATTACGACTTCTCAATTCATTACCACCATGGGAAAGAAAACAAGGTGGCAGATGCATTAAGTCGACAAGACCATGCAAGTTTATCCATGATGAGTATCACAAAAGATCCAATATTTATGGATTTACAAAGGATGGATCTTGGAATTATAATGGAAGGGGGAAAATCGTATCTTTATCAAATGAATGTTCAACCATATATACATGTGAATATTAAAGAGGCGCAAAAAGAATATGTAGAGTTACAAAAGATGGTGAGAAATATTCCTGAATTCAACCTTGATTGTGATGGGATAATAAAGTTCAGGAATCGGGTTTGTGTACCTCCCATCCCAGAATTAAAGAAGGAGCTGCTGGATGAGGCTCATAGTTCTTCATTCTCTATTCATCCTGGAAGCACAAAGATGTATAGGGACCTGAAGGTGTACTTCTGGTGGGATGGCATGAAAAGAGATGTTGCTGAATATGGCTCTTGATGCTTGTTTTGTCAGCAAGTTAAAGCTGAGAGACAGAAGCCTAAGGGGATGCTACAACCATTACCCATACCCGAATGGAAATGGGAAAACATCACTATGGAGTTTGTCACAGGGCTTCCTAAAACATCCAAAGGCAATAATGCTATCTGGGTCATAGTTGATCGTCTTACAAAGTCTGCACACTTCATTGCAATTAGAGAGGATTTCTCTCTGGATCAGTTTACCAGGATATATGTAAAGGAAGTAGTAAGATTTCATGGAGTACCAATTTCTATTATATCTGATCGAGATACGAGATTTACCTCGAAGTTCTGGCGAAGTCTTCATCATACTCTGGATACAGAGTTGAGTTTCAGCACTGCTTATCATCCTCAGACAGATGGTCAGTCTGAGAGAACAATTCAAACTCTAGAAGATATGTTGAGAGCTTGCTCTATGGATTTCAAAGGTGGTTGGGATCAACACCTACCTTTGGTGGAATTTTCTTATAATAATAGCTTTCACTCTAGTATTTAGATGGATCCTTATGAAGCTCTCTATGGAAAGAAATGCAGGACTCCAACTTGGTGGGATGAAGTTGGGGAAAGAAAGCTATTAGGACCTGATCTTGTTGGTGAGATGGAAAAAAAGGTACGATCTATTCAACAACACATAAGAGAAACTCAGAGTCGACAGAAAAGTTATGCCGACAACTGAAGAAGAGACCTAGAGTTTGAAGTGGGTGATAAAGTGTTCTTACGAATATCTCCCTGGAAGAGGGTCATGAGATTTGGAAAGAAGGGGAAGTTGAGCCCTAGATATATCGGTCCTTTCGAAATACTGGATCGTATTGGAAAGGTAGATTACCAATTGGCGCTTCCACCTAATCTCTCTCAAGTTCACGATGTGTTCCATGTATCTCTCGTGAGAATGTACATACCTGATCCTTCACATGTACTCAGCTCAGAAGTTGTACCGCTGGAGCAATATCTTTCTTATGAAGAACAGCCGATAGAGATTCTGGATCATAGCAAAAGTCCTACGAAACAAGACCAATCAATTGGTGAAAGTTTTATGGAGGAACCACTAATTAGAAGAAGCTACATGGGAGCTTGAGGATATGATGAGGGAGAGGTATCTTCATATTTTTGTTACAAAGTGACAAATTTCGAGGGTGAAATTCATTTTAAGGGGGGTAGAATGTAACACCCGAGACTTTTATGAGAAATATTTTGTTTTTATGTTTTATAAATAATCAAAGGAATCTTTCACTACACACAACACTAGATTGTCTTTCTTTACATGAAACCACGTCCTTCCTCGATAGCTTGTGTCGTACGCAATACCGAGTTTCACTAAACAACGATATGCTATTAAAATATTATTAAAACTAGCCGTTATGAATAGTAATAACCACCTTTTGAAATTTTGTAAATTTTAATTTTCAAAATGGACTTCATTTTTGGATTCGTAATATCGAAATTTGCTTAGGGTGAAATTTTGGTACTTTTCGGATAACTTTCATATTCTGATTAATAGTGAAAATTACTAAATTTTATTTAAAAACAACTTTTTTAATCGAAATAATTATTAGTGATAAATTATTAATTTGAGTGGTTCTAAAGTATATTTAGAATATATTTTTACAATTTAATACAATTTTGTTCAATGGATGTAATTTCACATTTAAACCAGACATAAACAAGTGTCAATCTTTTGATAGTTATTATCTCTTAAAAACACGCTATTTGTTTTGACGACGGGAATTAATTTTTAAATTAGTTAATATAACTGAATTTTTTTGAATTTGATAAAGTAGACAACATTTTTTAATTCATAATATCAAATATATCTTAGGCCTAATTTTTGGTATTTTTCTAGAAACTTTCATTTTTTGATGAATAGTGAAACCACTAAGTGGTAGTTAAAAAACTGAATTTTTCATAAAACTTAATTTTACCGCTTCTGTGAGTGGAATTTCGAAAATCTGAGAGACACGGTTAATATCATGGACTAAAATTTGGTTCAATGAGATGAAAATAATTTTTGGTGAATAGTAACTTTTTACTTTTTTTACCACCGTTAAAAGTAAATAGGGTAATTAAGGATAAACGTGTTATTATTATTACCCTAACACATGTCCTAATTCTATTAAATAAGTGTAATTCGACCAAAAACAACCTTAGGAATAAAATATGACCATTTAGGCCCACTTGGATTAGATTAGGACATTTATTATCAATTTATTTAAAGAAAGGTTAAAATAGTTAAAATCAAAGTTTAATAACTAAATCATTTTTAATATAGGGTTATACATAAGATAAATTCGACTATAAATATTCTTTAGAAATCTAAAAGGTTTTAAAACATAATGGTATTTTATTTGTAATTTTTAGACTTAAAATAATTGAGTTTATTTATGATACAATGATGATGCAGTAATTATCTTATTAATGAAATATTGACATAACTGATGTTATAAATACCCAAATAAATGTAATTTGAGACTTTTTATGAATTAAAATAATTTTATATATTAATATGATATGTTAGTATTGATTTAATTAATTTTATTAGAACTAATCATTCTGTTATTATTTTCACAAAAATCAATTACCAAATAGTGTCAAAATTTACAAAAAATAGTTTTTAAAACAAATATTATATTATTAATTGTCATTATATTCCTAAAAATCTAAGGATAGGCCAAGATACTTATATCGTGATAGGTGTATCTTTAATGGACCACTTTGGGGTCTCTTGGATGTATATGGTAAGTTTATTAACTATATAATATAAAAATACAAAGTGGCATGGTAAATGTCAATCTAATTAACTAAGAGTTAAAACTAAAAGATAAGGTTAATATAATGACCTAAACTTTTCTAAATTCTGTTGGATCAGAGTATTTAGACCCATCCCCACCTTAGCTTCGAAATATTTCAATTTTGAGCTTTTAAAAACCGAATTTGACTTTATAATAAAATAATATTTTTAGTTATTCCAAAGGTGCCCCTCTCCTCCCTTATAAAAGGGCACCTCCTCTCTCTATTCCTCACACCACTTTGAGCCTTCAATCTCGGCCAAACCCTGCCAATTTCTATTCTAAACTTCCCCAGAAACATCCTAGAGGTCCTGGTCTTCTTCAAAGACCAATTTTATTGCCCTAAGAGGAGGTCTCAAAGAGGTGCTTCAAAGAAGAGGTAATGTCCGTTACCGATTATTTCAACTTTATTTCTTCTTCCACTTATTCTTATTTAGTTGTTTCATTATGAAGTAATAACATCAGTATCAATAATATACTGATATGTTATTATAAGTATGAAACAACCCTATTTCACCATCTACCCATCCTACGGAAAACGAAATCACCGCACGTGCGTACGTACGGAATACCGTATCCATGCCGTGGTGTAATCTATTTTCCATCACCACTTTACTTGGATGGGTATAATGGTGTAAATAATGACTATAAATTATTATTGTAAAGTGATATTGATTCTGAAATAGTATACATACACTCCAATACAATTCCACGATCATGGGAACAATATCATCGCTCGTGCGTACGTACGGAATACCGTCTCCATGATGTGATGCGACTCGTTCTACATGATCTTTATTAAATAATGATTATATAAATGAATTGAATGAATAAATATGATATATATTACACTAATAACATTCAGGAAATGAGGTATCTATAACCTAAAAAGAAAAATAAGAATTTATTCGACAAAACACGCATAAGAACAAAAAGTAATAAACACCTGAATAACAAGTAATAACGAAATATTACTAATAAGAAGCTAATAATATGACCATATATGATATCATAAAAATAAGTATGATTCTGGAATAAGTCAATAACATTATTTAAATCATTATAAAGGAGGTTTAGACACTTATGAAGCAAATCAGACCTAAGGTAAGGGAAAATATCACAATCTCATTTTATCCGAGATTGTTTATACGTTGGTATTTACTAGGGTGTATTTTATCATCCACATCCATGTTTCCTCAATAAGTAATATTTTTTCCATCCACCTACAATTTTTTAAATCCAATTTTACCCTTCGGTGAGTTTTTAGTAAAAGATATGAAAGGAATCTTTTGTCGGTTTTCGTACGAGGTACTTTTTTACTTTTCCGACAAAAGTACGAGAAGAATGTTTTTTTAACTTATACAGCATGAATGGATTTTTAAAAAATTATTTCCATGAAGCTTCCTTTACAAGTTTTCGAGTTTATTTTTAATCAACATCTTTTAGTTTAAAATTGTAAGACATGTTAAGAAAAGAAAAATGTTTTTTAAGTAGAAAGGATATTTTCTTCAAGAATGGAGTTCAAGTGTTTTATCAAAATTATTTTCCATCTAAGACAATATAGGGTTTTGTTTCTATCCCTATTATTACATTGATTTGATTATGTTGTTATGGAATTATTTTTATGAATTCCATTATCTTATATGAATAATTTTATGATGTCATGTTGTTTAAGAATCCCATTTTTATTACATGGGTTTTGCAATGATGTATGATTTATGATTTTGTGGAACACATAAGAATGGTATCATTATGAGATGGGTGGGACCTATATCTCCCTCCAATGCATTGGGTAAAAATTTTATATCTCATGAGATAGACATGGATTGAACGGCAGGTTAAACTGGTTCAGTGAAACATGACTGAAACGAGGAGTGAACTCGGTTCAGAAATGGACTTTGTCCACTAAGATAGTCTTGTCAATGAGTCTTGACTAATAAGAAATGATTCTCTATGATTATGTGTGTATGAAACAAAGTTTCATTTTTTTAAGTTATGATTATTGGGATTACATTTCACTACTATGTTTTATCCCATGTTATTAAATTCTGATCTCTTTTACCAGTTAAGATTCCCAAAAGTTATGTTCTTATGTGATTGATATTTATTTTGTTTACCCTTACTGAGCATTTGAGTTCACCCTTTTGTATGTTTTAATTCCCCAGGTCAATAAGAAGGTTATTAAGTAGGATATTCCAAAATGAACTCTAGATATGATGAAATAAATGGGAGGCAAAGTAGATGCTTTATGAACAAGTTGTTTATGTTTCCCAGTTTCTAAAGACTCTATACCTATACGGTCCTTTCCTGGTTTTGTTATATGTTGTAATAAGTGTGCTTCAATTCTGAAGTAATAAAAATGTATGTAAAGTATGGTTTGTTATATTTAGGATTATTTTTTAATGTATGTACAAATTTGTATTTATGTAATTGTATATAATAATGATTAAAATGTCTATAATATAGTGTTTTTTCTGTTATTTGTGTTTTAAATTTTAGTAGATATAAATTATGTATTAGGAGTTTTTTTATTGATATATGTTGTGTTTCTAGTGTGTTTTTGGTGCCACGGTGTGCAGTTACAACATACTTTAGTATAACCCCTTATCAGGGATTTTAAAAGAACCGATAAAAACAATTATCACCACCTAAAAAAGTTCTGACCAAAGTACGCTATCATCACTTTTATAAGCATTGTTAATGGGTTCCTTAACAGTTCTAAATTAAAGTGAAAATAAATTGGTATTTTATAAAGGCTTATAAAATCTTGGATAAAGGTCCCATTTATCAGCACATTTTTTATGCTGATAAATGACCCCTTTATCTATGCTTTTTCAGTGCTCATAAAATTCATTAGTTTATAATGTCACTCATATTGTCAGTACTTTTCTAGCGCTGCTAAAGGCTATTTCTAGCAATATTAAAGGCCAGTATTGTAGTAGTTTAATATGTGTAATGTATTTAATTTTAGCATAAAATCCAGGAATACAAGTTTGGGGAATCTCATATATTCTATAATAGATTCCAATACAGGGAATAATATATATATATATATGCCTGATGTTTTTATATATTGTTTTTTCTATATATGTTAGATATATATGTATATATTGTTCCAAACCCATTAAAAACATATAAACATGTGTATATATATTTATATATATTACATGAATATAAAATAATGTTAACTAATTTATGAATATAAAAAATGTCATATATATACATTCATATTTATATAATAATTTTTTATAAATAACACATATATAATGTTTTTTAATGATATAAAATTATTAAATATGTATTACAAATATATTATTACACACATACACACACATACATGCGTTCACCCAAACGAATTACTAACATATATATAATAGTAATGTTTTATAAAAATCATTATATTATATATTAATAGTATTGTGATATTAGTAATGTTATGTTATTAAATAGATAAAATTCACATGTGTTCATGTTTATGAATATATATAGAAATTATCATTAGAACACATCTAGTAAATTTCTTATAACATTATGATAAACACTTTCAAAAAATAAGCGATGTTTATTCCATTTTCAAAAAATTACATATAATAAAAACATACAATAAACATCAATAAGTGGAAAATTTTTAATATGAAAATTTGAGAAAAAAATGAATGTTCTCTTATAATAAGGTATAAATTGAAATATATTAAATTTTCTTTTAGTGGTCACCATTTTAAACTCATTTAGGGTATAGTTAGAAAAATAATTGAAAAAAATTAAAAAAACAACCAAACAAGCCCATAAATATTAAATCCCAATTCATGTTTTTTACCTTTTTAATTTATTCATATAATTATCATATATCATTAAAAAGAAAAAATAATGATATAAAGGATTTTTTAGTACTTATACTACAAAAATAAGTAGAATAAGACATATTACATTGTAAAATAAATCCACTTAAATAAGTGACATAAAAATATTTTTATAATAATAAATCCATAAAAATTATATAGAACCACTTATCATAAGTGATATTTCCAATAATATTTTTCAATAATCTGATTAAAATTATTATACTATATTCTAAATGAAAAATAATTAAATTATTTATGTAAGAATTATAATTTATTATGAAATCTAAAAACATCACATTAATCATCCTATATATTGTTATTCTTAAATGAAAATATATTAAAAATGAACTGATGAAATTATAAATATTTATAGTGTATTTATGCTTCTAATTTAACATATTTAATTAAAAAATTTATGTATAAGTATATTTTCAGAAGTTAGAACAAATATCACTTATTTTTTCTTCAAATTTCATTTTAATAAGGGATGTTATTATTTTTTATGGTTATCTAAATATACCATTATGTTAAGAAGAAAAAGTGAAAAACATTGATAATGATGTTATCAACATGCTAAAACATAAATAAAAGGATATGTTTGGATTTAGAAGACATTTTTTTGATAGTTTTAATTATATGAATTAGATATTGTATGAACAAAAGGTATAAAATTATCAAAATATTATGGTTGACATCACCTTCTGAATCCATATCTAATGTATGGGCTTATTTAGATCTTATGACCACTGGAATGATCTTTTCAAAGGTGTCAATAAAGAACAATTTATGGGCCTAGTTAATAAAGAACATATTATGGATCAAATAAAATAAGATTAGTGTAATAATAGATTTTTTTTTTATTTTTTATAATAATTATAATAGTATTTCGATGAAAATATGAAAATTTCAAAACTATTGAAAATAATATAAAGGATTCATAGTTAAGTAAATTATTCATTCTAACTAAGGATCATTAGGATTTTTATACAGTGGGTCAGGCATGGTTAGTACAAAGTTTAAGGAATCATTAATGACTATATGCTAGCCCAAAACATCATATTTCATATCCTAACATCCTTATACATTTAAAAATAGATTTATAAATTATTATTATGATTTTATTGAATATTTATTATGGGTATATGATTTATAATATGTGTTTAATTATATGTTATTTTATATTTTTATACGAAATATTTATGTATTAAATATATTCCATGTGAATTTTTTGTTAATATTATTTTATAATTATATGTGACGATATTTTCATGTGAATGAAAAATTATGGTTTAAAATTTTTATTTGATATATATAAATTTTAGAATAGATTTTTTCATTTATAAATTTCTTGATAGGAATAATCACATAATATAGCTTTTACATTGATATTATTATAATTTTCAATATTATTGTAATCATAAATTTAATAAAATATCATGGATTCCTTTTACCTCTTCATTCAGAAAAACCACATTTGGGGGGGGGAGATCCCTCTATTATCACCTCATTGTGTTTCCACAAAAAGAAAATTCCATGATTCAAGGAGTTTTCATCAGGATAGGGACTTTCATCTTCCATATTTTCCATTCTTATTCATCTTTTTCCTTATATTACCCTTATTTGCACCTTGTATTTGTGGAGAAGGAAGGTGTTTCTAAATCAGACAAAATCCACCAAATTACATGGGGAATTTGATGTTAAATTTGTGTGAACCACTTTCCAAATTTTATCCCACCATTATTTATGTGATGTGATTGAGGTTTTTTCCTAAATTCAGTAATTGATTCAGATTTTCCCAATTATTTAGTATACCCATTCATGATTTAGTTTTCTATAATGATTTTATACCACTAAAAGTTAACTACATTTTATGTTTGATAAATTTATAAATTTTTATCATTATTATTATACACATTTATAATTATGATAATATTGTTTCATTATGTTTTTTATGTAAGATTATTCTCACATATTTTCCTACATGTAAGGTTTTTTATTAGTGGAAAATGATATTTATTTGTGTTATAATATAAAATATATTGAGGATTCAACATTTGGTTGATTTATAAATGTTTAATTCATGTTTTTTGTTTATAATGTTCAAGAATATGATGTAATTTTAATTTAATCTCTAATATTAACTATTTTGATTATTAACTTGAATGAAAACTATTTTTAGAATCATAAATTTTAGTTATAATGGAAAATATTAATAATTATTTTCATGTGATGTATTGATATGAGTTATAATAAATTGATTAATTTTTTATAATTTATTTGAAAGGGAAAATAATATTAACAATATTTGAAGATTCATTCTAGATAACTTATTTATAATTCCGATATCTATAATTTGATATGAAATTTATTGATTTAAGATAATTGTATTGATGAAAATATAATAATTTTGAAGAGGATAATATTTTTGCATGATAGTGAGAATCCTATATCCATTCTTTGTTTAGAAAAATTCATGGAAATTACTTTTGTGTAATTAAAAGGACTCCAAACACAATCCCCCCGTTACGTTATGAGATAAATCTTTATTTTTTCACCCTCTTATTCAATATGATACATTGAATAATGTTTACTAGTCATGACGAGGCTCTTAGTTATTCCAAAACGATCTTTTTAATAGTTTTGGTGGAAACTCTATCAATCATCCCACACATAGTTGATTATTGATTTTCATATGGATATGGATATATATTTTTATAGACTATGTACATGACCATGAAGATGATTTTGGCTATAAATTAGATAAGTTTTTGGACACAAGGACTCTATAATATTTCCCCACAAATGATTATATCAATATTCTTATTTATGGATTTCTATATAAACTATTTTACAACTATGTTTTTCATATATTTGTATATGTTCACTCTTTTAGACTTTTTTTATTACAAGAAAATTCTTCCACATTAGAAATGTAATCTAAAATTCAACTCATGTTACATTGTTTAATAAAAGTTTAAAAACCTCAGTATTATGTATAGATTTATAAATCAGAATAGAGTGCAGAGATTCTAAAATAAAAGGAATATGTATAATATTTGGTAGAATCATACTGGTATTTTTTAAACCCTTATAAAACAATCTTTTTTGTGTATGAAACATTATTTTTGTTGAACTACATTTATTTTGGGATTGATGTATATATTATTTAGATGTGGATCATTATTCAAGTGATAGAGCTGTATAAAAGGTGGTATACAAGATTATTCTTGTGAGACATCGAGCAATCTGTGTATTCCATTTATTGTAATTATCTTTCAGTAATATATTATTTTTTAATTCTTCAAATTTTATACAATAAAGTTTATGTTTAACTAAATATTTTTAGTATGATTTGGATTATTCTATTTATTATTTTCAAAACAAGGTAAATTATTCTTATATTTTCACTAATGGTACTCTGGGAACTAGTTTCTAAACCATGATTTTTGATCATGCGATTTCAGATTTTGAGAGTTTTAGTATAGGTATTATGGGTAGGTATTTGGATTGGCATATTAAAAAAATTCATGTATTGTGTTTTTAAAGGATGATTATAACTCATAATTATTCAGTTTTATATTTCCCACATTATCAATCATCTTAAAATATTTTTCTACATCCTTTTTAAACTGATAAATTAATCTAATTCCCTCTTAACAACCAAATAATCACCTATCCCCCCATTATCCCTATTTCCCCTCCACACCTCCTTATAATGCCCATTTTTACCCCCCTATACTTGTATTACAACATGTAATCCCCCTTCCCACTGTTCAATTCCCACATTCCATTCATGATTTACTATGAGAATATTATTATAAATTTAGTTATATTTTTTTTCTATAATATTTCAAATAGAAATAATTTTTTGGAAATAATTCACAATATTTTTCAGAATTAATAAAAATTTGTATTATTTTTAGATATCATTGTCAAATTAGTTGTTATTAAAATAATACTAATTTCAAATGGTTTATAAAAAATATATTTTAAAATAATTTAGTAGTTTTAAAATAAATATTTAAATAATGTTTCAAAATCTAGTCACCTGAATATGGTGGCCTCTAATTATATTGATAACATATTATAAAATAGTTCACTTAAAATACAATGTTTAATATCATTGGAAGACTTAAATAAATAATTTTGAATTAAAACATAAAAAATGAGATATATAAAATATTTATTTTGTAAAATAAGTACATTATTCTATCTATAGATTTATACTGTCCAGTTTGATTAAAAATTCCCGCACCTACAATTAATAACTTTGGAACATAAAATAAAAAATAATGTATTGAAACAAAGATTGATTTATAAATGAATAAAAAAATATAAACCACACCATAGGTATGTTAGAACAAAATAACCCATGATCAAAAAAACAAAACATTTAATTTTATAAAATAAATATTTAAATAAATAAATGAAAAATAACCACACTTTTATTTACATGGTTTAGGATATATTTACAATCTATGTGGGGGAACACTACAATATAATTTATTCACTAAATGAAAGGTAATTAAAATATAATTATTCAATATATACAAGTATTCTCACCATAATATATAATATAGATTCCAACGAATGCCATAGTTAATGGCATATTCTAATATTAAGGTAGATCTTTCCCACTCAACTCTTATCTTTATAGGAATCCTTTACCATGGTCAAATAAATACACCACCTTATATTCCTCTTTTATTTAACAGTACATTCTTTAATAAAATACATGAATTTACAATTATATGATATTTTAAACATCATTACATATTCCATTTTCTATAAAACAGCTTGATAAATACACTTACATATCCTTTAGAAAAAAACACATGAATGTTATTTTCATACCTGCAATTCACCATATGAATTTTCAGGTGTAACTTTAGATTTCCTACTTTGTACTACCATCATTTAGTTTTATAGCTTCCAAAAATTTGGAAATTCATTTTACTATTCCACCATGTATATTATATCATAGGTAATAGGGGTATGAACATAACCCCTTCCATTAATTCTTATAAAATAGATAAAAAATGGTTTTCTCATAATTAAACACAATTATATCCCACTAGACAATCATTTACCCTAGATTTACACCCAAATCATATGTTAAAATCCAAAAAGGACTTTCTATCTAAAATTTTTATTGAATGAAACATTATCCCCCACTGTTATTCTCTTCATGCTAGCTTAAACAAGGAATAAAACTACATTAGAATATCACAGACTGAAACCTTAGTTGGAATATAAACCTGACATTCAAATCTATCCACTTTCCATAGATCCGACACATTTTTCTCTAGAAAATATCATAAAATGTTATACAACCATTCAATATTCATTATCTTGGAATAAAACATTAATTTGATATCCATGAGAACATTATTATATGAATAAAAAGACATATCAATCACATTTCTTTTTTACTTGGTAAGTAATCAATGCCTTTAGATAGAGAAAATCTATTTACACTCCATTAATGAAATTCACTCCACTACCTTGATTAAAAGTTTTACTACCAAATGAAGTTTCAAAATTGAACTCATAGTTGTTCCACAATAGGGGAAAAAATAGCCCATGTATTTGCAATGAGTCCCTACATCTCCCAATGTACATTTCTAAAATCCCCAATATCATTTTACCTATAAAAAACAAAAGAGACATACCTTTTGAATCATTATTATAGTTGAGGATTCACTTTATTTCATCCCAATGTTCTATTTATAAATTTTTTATGAATATGTTAACTACTCCCACTACATATACAATTTTCATCCTTCTATAAAACATGATGTAAATTAGTCCTCTAACCATTACTGTAAATTGAAACTTTTTATATTATAATTTCCAACATTCATTCACCAAAAATTATTTTTGATCAAAATGATATTTTAAAAGAATGTAGCGGTCATAAAATTTTATATTCTTATCCCAAAGCATTCCAACACCTTCGAGATCTATCCATGCATCTGGAACATATGTCCCTTGTGATCGATATCACCATCATTCATTTTTCTTGAAAACGATAGATTATCTAAAAAAAATTTATCTCATCAATATGTTCCTTTATTAGAAAAATAATAAGTAATAAATTAGCATATATAATTAGGATGATGGATAACCCAATATCAAACACCTATCGGTAATAGTGATTATTTTCACTATTCAATATTCAATTTCTATCTTCAATAAAAACACTAAACATCTTATTCTCCTCCATTCGTACATATCCCCCCCCGCCAAAGGGATTAGCTTTAGTTTTCACATAATATCTATCGTCTATTTATCCTTGAAAAATTTTAGATGATCCAAATAAATTTATTCATCTATCCTCTATGTAGAAATACAATGTTCAAATATGACTAATATATTATAAAATCATCTAAGGTAACCATTCTAAGCACAATATAGAAATTTATTTTATAAATATGGAAACAATATCCTTAAAGTTATATTTATTTTTTTATAACCCTTCATGAAAATAATTTCATTGTTCATACATCGACGATTTTTTTATTATTCATCTAATAATACTATTTATTTTAAAAAACATGGTTTCTAGTTGGATGTATCATTTGATTATATATTCCAAAAATATAAAAGGAATTCATTTTATCCCACAATTATAAATCTCATTGACTCTTTTATTT
Source organism: Viscum album (assembly GCA_963277665.1). NCBI lineage: Eukaryota > Viridiplantae > Streptophyta > Magnoliopsida > Santalales > Viscaceae > Viscum > Viscum album. The sequence goes on along the minus strand of OY728160.1, from coordinate 441,015,564 downwards.
TATAATTATAGTGTCTCCTAGAATTTTTGTCCTTCTACTATTTGTTATAATAAAAAAATTCTATTCAATTTGATATCTATACCGTTAGAATTGAATATAAGATGATATCCACCACTATACTTGTGACTCATCTTCATAAACAACAATTTTTTACAAAAATTCAACCTCTAAAGTTATTCCCTAAGAATATACAAATATTCACCTTTCTGATACTCATAGCCTTTGAAACAACATTTAAAAATGACTTACATTAACAACTTTTTCACGATACTCTAGTTTATCTCAAATTGAATTAATCCCTAAATTTTTTCAGAACATTTGAAACATAGATACTAGAATTCAATCAATCATTAGATTGTATTGATATTTTAATCTAACTATAAATATATTCATTTATTTATATTTACACAATATCCCTTTACTTTAAATTATATTATAACTTTTGAGAATCTTATAAGAGTTATTTTTCAAGAATAGAAACGTAGTGTTTTTATCACTATACCTAAAAAAGAAACATGATCAAGATTAAGAATCTATCTTGTATATTTCATAAGAATAAATGTGGAAAAAAGTATGTGAATTGAATACTTCATGTAGATATATCTAAATATAAAACTATACTAATAGGTTTTTAGTAAATTTTAAACCATAAATATTATGGATTCCAATTCATATTAAAGGACACAAAATTCATTGTTTCTTCCTAAATATCCTTAAAAAACTAGCCTGAAACATTATTCTATATACCTTCTCAAATAATGTCTAATTAATCCTCTCTAAAACTCTAGTTTTTATATATTTATTTTTATATTATTCTAAAATTGTATTCCTTTCAAGAAACACATTCTTTTAAACATACCACTTTTAAACTGCTCGCAATTTTTAGACATTAAGCATTTGAGTTTTTTAAGTCTCATTTTCCATGAGGAATCTTCATGAAATTAAGTATATTAATAATTTATACATTTTCCTAATAAATAAAACTATCATATTTTATGTTTCATAGTCTACTATGGTAACATAGTATAATGATCTTCTTTGAGAATGAAATGAAGATGGCCCCCATCAAACAATATGAATGTGCTCAAGCATCGAGTTGTTGGGAGTCCTATAATCCATTTAGAATATTCATTTTTTATTATTTTTATGGAAAAATTATTAACAATTATTAACTTTAAATAATCATTTTTAAGATAGTATTTTCATCTTTTTTCTCACTCGGGTGGCCGAGATAATTATGCTACAATTTTATATAATATATTTTTATGAAAATCATTTCAAATTTCCAAAGTCATGTTAGGTATAATGTTCTATCCCCTAATATTTTAGACACTATAATATAAATACATAGGTCTTTATAAACCCCATATATAATATTTATATAGAATCTGATAACATATAATTGTCATACAGAAATAATGTTATTATGTAACCCTATTATTTACTGTTATCTTTGAAATTATAATAATATTAAACTCTATTTATCGATGGAAACATAACCCTTAAACATTATCCTTAGAGATCCACCACCCATAGGGTGCACCATTTTGTAAATTATAGAATTATAATTCCTCGTAGTTCATCTCATATATGTAGAGTAAAATTAAACTATATAATTTAAAATTTAGTACTCATGTAAATTGGAGACACTCACTAGAAGTATAATCATATCATCTGAAATGTTATTTTAGGATATAATTTTGGACACGTATATTCTAGAATATACTATTTATTAAATGTAATATTTATTTTGATGTATATTCTTATAATTCCAGAACATAGGGCCACATTCCACTAAGAAACTATGGCTTCAAATCCTCCGTTATTTTCCTTTTGGGTGACTTTTTTATACTACAGAACATCCCTTTTCCTTGAAACTGTATGAATTTATAGTATATTATTGTATCTTATTATTTGGAGTCAATTATTATAGAATTAGATTACTAATTTCGTTGGAAACAAATTATTTCATAAAAATTGAGTTATACCACATGATAAGCATCAAATTCCGTAATTTTGAAGTGATTATTGTAATAATAGATCCTATACTTGACCACAAATTACTACCTTGACCATTTACAACCAACTAAAAAGAATTTTGTTGTTGTTTATGTGAGCATCCTCTAGTTTCCCCCCTATTATCCTCATGTATAAAAACCTCTATAAGTTGAAATTTTTTTTTATTGTGACCTGATCATCATATATATCAATACGATTCTTCATATGTTCTAAATATTCGTCTATCTCATGAATGATGAAATACACATTTGGGTCTAGTTATTTCTAGATTATGAAATGTTATTCCACATCCAACAGTTCCCATTCTACCTTCTTTACTACTTCCAACTTATTACACATACATAGAATGTCCAAATTCATATAATGTTGATAATCTAGTATATATTTCATCTTGAGTGTAAAATAGTTCCTATCAAACATCATCACAAGTGCGTTACCCTAGTCAAATTACATTACATATACATATAAAAAACATTAATAATTTTGAAAAAATATAATAAGGATCACTAACTACTTATTAGAATTATCGTAAAAGGCCATGGTTTTTATTATGATTTAAAACCAAGACTTTAATCACCTTCACAAGGGTCCATTCATTTGAGTATTGACAACTAAAACCTAGATAAAGTTTTTGGGTCCAATGAAACATTAGATGAAATGAATCTTAAAACCAAGACTTGTATCACCCCCATACTATTGATGAATATAAATATATAAGACACATTTCAATATGTCACCAATCCTCTACATGCATACTAAAATAATACCTAAAAATGAATTTAGTAATAAAATTATTGAATTAAATAATGGAAATAGAATAAAATTAGTTTATAAATGGATATAAATTTGTTAATAATCAATCATGGGGAACAATATACTCTTTTTTAGTTAAGAAAACAATGATAATAGTAATATAATTCTCCATTAAAAATAATTGTTTTCACAATTCTTCATAGATTAGAGACCACAAGTTGGAACTGGTAATTCTATCTTATGATATTCATAGTGTTTCTCCACCCATAAATTATTTTGATGAGAATACTTTTAATCAAAATAATTCATCCAACACTGTATATTTTTCTTCTAATAAAAAATTTTTAATTTACGAATCATTATCTTATTACTCTTATATAACATCAATAAGACCTTTATATATCCTATATTCCATAAAACTGATAGGTAAATGGATTTTTATATCCTTCAGAAAGACTCATAAGAATGTCCTATTGATATTATTAATACATGATAATATATTCCTATGGGTAATTTCCAATTTCCTAAATCTGACATATATAAACAAATCTACTATCTTTTCCAAAAATTGGATATTGTAGCTAATTATCAACTATTTTAATTTTAGATATGATTCTAAAACAAAATAATATTTTATTCCATTAGATATAATAACATAGTGATATAATGATCTTCACATATGTGGATAGAATATATACATATATATATATATATAATATTAATTTTTATCTTCCTATGTAAATATGGAATCGTTAGAAAATGGTGAGAGCAAAGTCACATTAAATGGATAACATCTAACAGAAACTAATAACATCCCTACATGGTCATGGAATATTTAAAATTCTAAAAGAAATAAAATTCCATTAAAAATATAATATAAAACATAACAAAATGAAGAAAAATATAATGAAATAATTTAATATTTCTATATATTCTAAAATATATAGTCATGTTCATGTACTAAGATACCATACATAGTGTGTTATCATATTTCATTTAACATATATTATTTGTCTCATAATACTAACTAGTATAATTAAAACATATATACATTTAAGACACACCCATCACTTATATCACCTAATTAATTATGTAATATGGTTAAATAGATTAGAAAACAGATGAAATAATTTCCTATAATGGAGTACATAGAAAAACCAGGAAAAATATTTATCATATATTAGTTTAATAGGATTTACATTATAGAATGAGGGAATATAATGACAAGTTAATAGTTATCACCTGTCAATAAAATTTTATAAATTTCCATGTGAATAACCATCAATCAAATAATTGTGTACATGATATTCACAATATATGGTTTTTATAATTAAACACCACTAACATGTAATGTTCTAATAGATTTTTAATATTTCATAAGGAATAAAATTAGGCAAAAAATTATCTTTATGAATGGATGATAACATTAAAAAGCATTAAACAAGTCAAGATAATTATATTGATGGGTAAATACCTTATAAAATTATAATCATGTAGAAAATATATATTATTCGATTGTGGATATAAAACATTTTCAGAATGATATTCCGAATGAAATTCAAATACATGAGACTTTGGTAACATGGTATTACATATATTAATATTGTCCATATATTCAATTTATTCCATATAAATGATTAAAATTATATATGTAATCTTATAATGAACATTTTATTCTTATAAAAAATCCCATATCATAAATGATAAAAAAAATAATGAAAATTGATTTATAAAATAAAGTATTACTATAATGAGAGAAAATTCTTCTTTTAATAGATTAGATATATGATATAAGTTGAATGAAAGATCATAGTAAGCTACATTGAATAATAATAATTAAAATAGTAATATACTAGGTATATAATAATAATAAATAATGATATAAAAATTAAAATATCTAGTTGTAAAAATAAAAAAATAAAAATAGAAAATGAGGTAAAATTATACAACCTTTATCTCAATTTTAACATTCTTAGAATTTGAGAGAGAATTATTAGAAGCATAAGTATCTTCATAAATATATTTTTGAGAGAGTAAATGAATAATTGTTAGATATTGGATCAATTTTTACCTTTAAATTATGTATTTTAGGTTCTAGAAGTTTCATGTTGTTCTCGGGTAGGTGATTAGGGGGTGAAAAGAAGATTTTTGGAATTTTGTATATTAAAACACCCATTTTGGGATGACTATGGCCATTTTGTATGGTGTGGTCAATATTGTTTAGGGGGTGGTCATTTTTTGAGCATGAAACCAAGATAATTATAAGGAATGAAATTCATAAATGGATTGCTTATAATACCCATTTTAACTGTAATGGAGTTGATATTCCACGGCCCTGTGTGTTATTCAACATTGTCTGTCTCACAGAAATAATGGAATCAATGATAGACGTTCCCATACCCCACAATGGATTTCAATTAGAATTAGGGTTAATGTAAATATATTCACTATTTTGTTTCATCACACCATGGTGGTAATAAATACTATTTATAATCATTTGGAAAAATCATGATATTTTGAAAGAGATATCCATTTCAAATAGCTGAACTTCATGATTTGTATTTGACATGGGAAATAATATCCATTTTGTAACTCACCATTTTAGGGGGGTGGTCAATCTTGTTTTATCTATAAAAATGGGCCAGCTTAACCTTTTAATTGAATTTCATACTTTCCCCCAAACTCTAGCTGACCCAAGTCATCATTTTGATCTATTTGGTTATTTATTTATGGAATATGACCTCTCAATTCATGATTTTTATTCTTAATGAAATTGGCCTTGTTTATTTCAATTCTATATTAATCTCTTATCATATATCATATTTCCTTCTTGTTTTGTGTTTATTTTATTAGGTTCCCTTTGGTGTGAGTTGTGTTATGACGATTTATTGACGACATTTTCCTTATGATTAGGTTATATAGAGGATATTTTTATGTTTGAAGTTACATAATAATTTGGTATTTCTAATTCATGTGTCACTTTCTTCAAATAATCAATCAAGTAAGGGTGTTCGAGACTTATTCTTATTTATTTATGTGTGATTTATTGAGAAATAATTATTTTCCTTTCATTAAGATGATAGTATGGATTAACATTATACGATAATGAATGGGACTAAAAGAATTTGAATAAGGGATGGTGATTTAGATTTATTTCACAAAATTCAATGATATTTCTTATTTATTGATAGTTTTACTGATGTTGATTTAAAATTATTTATGATACTGTCTAAAAATGGAATTACATATAGTTGTTTCTTGGTTTGAATATAAATTCCCAATGGGTTAATCACCTAATTTTTTTAATGATTTTTTGTGAAAATATGTTATTTATGTGTTAATGATTTAACCTAAACTACCAATTTAATATAAAATACTGTTTATAGAAGAGTTTTTTAGTGTGAATTGATAATATATTTTATCTTACATATAACTATGTATAGGGGCCTTACCATTATTATTATAAGGTATACATAATATTATTGTGTTTGTTTGAGGGGATGTGTTGCTGTTGTCAATAAAATTGTGATAAATTATTTGTTGTGTGATTATAGTAGCAATGGTAGGGATGGTTTTATGTATGGTGGTGTTATTTTGTCTATTTTACTAGTATTTATGTTTTATTTTGGGATAAATTTTGTAGTGATGGTTTATTTATTATAGGGTTATGTTTTAGTTTCTCAATGAGATGGATTATAGTTGGAAATAAACATTTAACAATTCGTGATGGGGTGGAATTGATAAATGATGTATTATTAAATGATTAATGATAATGATTAGTATTGTTATGGGACGTAAATGGTAAGGTAAGGAATGAATATTATTAATGATTAATGAAGGTAATAAAGTGGAATATGGGTTAATTAATTTTTTTATATTAAATATTATTATTTAATATAAGATAAATGGAAAAAGAATCTAAAATTTCACTAAGATAATTTTAATGGAAAGTGAATAATGCTAATATAGATATTTTGTGTGTGTGTATGGGGCTAGATACATGGTAGTTAAGGAAACAATCATTGGTTAGTGTTTTGAGGGTGTGGTGGATCTAGTGTGATTTTGTGTATTATATAGAGTATGGTCCCTTTGGAGGGTAATGTGTCTCTGACTACATTATTTAGCCAGTTTCATTATTATTTCTTATACACCACCACTCAAGTCAAGGAAACCTAAATGACACCCATATGGGTTTACAGGTCATTGGTGATTTGCCCAATATCGAAGTAATAATGGGAACAAATGGATAACAACCACATATTCCCCACTACCCCTTCAGACATAGCATGTTCTGTGATTGATCAAGAACCTAGGTATGTATATATATGCACTAATTTATAGTGGTTTTAATATATATACTAGAATACATGGTTGCATCTATGATAAGGATACATGGTGGGGGTTTTAAATGGCCGGAGGAGGGAACACAGTTGATTCCCTTCATGTTGATGATACCCTAATATTATGAGGATATGATGTGCAGTTTTGAAGTTTATATGGTTTATGATATTCCACTTCAGAATTTAGATACATACATATGTGTAGTTTTATGTGGTTATATAGAAGGGGAGAAAGTACCGGTTGTATGTAATTGGTGTGTGTGTGCAGTCAAATTAGTGGGAATTTGAATTCATTGTTCCTTCATGAAAGATATTATTTTGATATTTTGTCAGTATAATTCGATGTAGTATATAATGTGTAAACCATGGTACATTTTTTAGGACACATGACATTGAATATGTGTGCTTTTATTATAATTTTTGATCAGTGAGGATTTAATATTCTTTTATCAAATTTTCGTGAGTAGTTTTGGGGAGAATCCAATCATTCATACTGGTATTTTCTTTCCAATATATATATATATATATATATATATATATATTTCTGGGTTTTGATAAGGGAGTTGGTGGCCAATATGTAAATTAGTAGCTATATTAATGGAGTTTCTATCAGAGTCAGTACTATAGGATTTGGGTTATTATTTTATTATGGGGTACTTATTTGTGTACAAAAACTACAAGTATTTTAGGTTGGGTTTTATTTTATCATTATGGAATATATTGTTGCTTTATATTTTTTCATTAGATTTATGACTACAATGAATCCCATTCTATTTTATTATTACATACATTATTATCACCAACCCATAACCTATAGGTGTAGGGTTATAAGGGTCACTAAAATCATAACTATCATTCTAGGAGGGGTTCCCAATGGGGGGGGGTTGGATGTTATAGAGTTGTATAAGTGGTATGAATGAGTGATAGAGTGGGTATTCTAGTTAAAAACTGATAATATTTAATGGGTCGTTAGGGAAACACCTTAATTGAACTTATCATTTCATATATAAAGGTATATTTTCTAGAATATAAGTATTTAGGGATACATATGATATGATGCATAGAATTTAGTGTTTTCAAAAATACATTGTTTTTTGAGGATGATTATGGGGTATATACCTTTGATAGGTAAATGTATAATATTTTATTTTACTTGTGTTTGATTTTTTTTGATTTGTGGGAAGATAAAATGGATCAAAATAAATAATATATAATGAATTCCATTTTCTTAGGATTATGAATTATCATTAATTTTAGGTAAGGATTGTAAGAAGTCATTTTATTCCTTTGGATGAAGTCAAATATATGTATCAATATGGTTCATTTGACTAAGGAGGGTTGACCCAAAAAATAGAAGATGAATTTTGGAAGAAGATGAATCATGATATTGAAATCCAATGATTGGAAAAGTGTGTGGGAGTTTCATTCAACAAGATATGAATCAGTAGTTAGTTTGTCTAGAGATTGATTTTATTTTGATCACTGATAAGAATGAGGATACGATCCTTTTATCCATCAGTCAATTGAACAGGTTTGTTTATCAATGGAGTTTTATGTTCCTTGGAGAGTGTAGTGAGTCAATGGTTCAATGAGATTGCATTAAGAATCCAATATACGTAGAGTTTATTTATTTTACGATGAAGGTGGTGGAGTGGTGGGAATTGTTTTTAATCTGGGATCATGGGCATGTAGGATAATGATATATGATTCAAGGACCTTATTTATTTTTCCCAAAACATATTATAGATTTGGGGTGTAAATAAATTTTTAAGGAGATAAAGTTGCCTGTTATTCAGCATACGGTTATCCCATTTACATTTCCAATATAGTCAGAGGTGGTATCCTATTAATTTTTAAATTACATGATATATTCATGATCCAAATCATATTCAAAGGGAATTCATTAGAAATTATAAAGGAGTATCACTTCATATAGTGGATCTATGATTTAAGTGAGGTTAATGATTTAAATAGCGGATAGACTCTCAATGGTCTTATTTATGTTTATTTGAAGATACTAGTATTCATGAATTTACAAGGTGATATATTCTAGTTATCTTTACATTGGTGGGTCATGGAAATTGTTAGTTCTAATTCCCAACTATTTCTGATTTTTATCATGTTATGGGTGATCATATTTGAGTTTAACATCAACATGATGGTCTGTAGGATGCTGTCCAACCATGGGTGGTTGATACTAGTAGTGGATAACCCCGTGAAGCACATCATACTCAGGGAGATAGAGTTTACCATGATAATGGTGGTTTTAATCAGTAGGGCCAATGAAGTAGTGGAGTAGTGAATTATTATTTTTATTCCATGGATATACCATTTCCAGGATGGTTGGAAACCATCCATGGTACCACATACATACATTATAACATGTATAATATGTATTATATTCTAGAGATTAACATTCATTTTTTGAAACGAATATTTCCATGCATTAGGAATCAAGTTGGAGGGCATTCCATCAAACATGGTGTTCACTATTAATGTTTATGGTTATTCTTGATTTAATGAAGTGTAAAGAGATTGTGAGTTGATAATGGGTGAAATAATATTCATTGAGAGATTTAATTTTTAGATAGGTACAACCGTAACCATTCATTATAGGTGATGTTTTGTTACACACAATGTGTGTTGTTAATTAATTTAATATGATGGTGAGTTATGTTATTTTATATAGAAGGATATAATTCAATGTTAATTGGCGATTAGACCTATCAAATGGGATATAGGTGTTTGGAGTCATTGTCTTATTAGCAGGAAGTGTTGATGTTGTTCTCATTGAATGGTTTAAAAATATGTATTTTCTTGAGTTGATGAAGAGTTATTAGATGTATTTATTAAATTGGTTATGATGTTACTCCCTTAATGTCATATTGAGATTGGGATATAAATACATCGAAGTGTCACTCAAATTTCAACATATCCTTATTATATGAGAACTTTTGAGTTATGGGAGTTGCAGATTCATATGAATTATTTGATGAATAAGGGTTTCATAAAACCCCATGTGTCCTAGTGAGGTGATTTGGTTCTACTCATAAATATAGAAGATGTTTTTATGGTTTTTTATAAGATACCAATAGTTAAATGTAGAAATAATCTATATTTTTATCATCTCACAAGGATATAAGATTTTGTTGATCCATTAAAGGGATCAATATTGTGATTGATGTATTATATGTGGATGGGTATTAAATAATTATCCTAATCGATTATGATATGTCAAATTCTATTTTAGGTGTTTTTATAGGAACATTGAATTCATAGTTATGTCATTCAGTGTGTTGAATACCCCAAAAGTTTTTATAGGTCTCATAAATTCTGTATTTCATGAGTTTTAGATTAGTTCATGGCTATGTTCATTGATTTAATTCTCGTGTGTTCATAAATTTATATAAAGGTTCTTATCTTTGATTACGGTATGATTGAATGAAATATATATATGTGATCTCATATAGTTCTTTGTAGTTACATACTCTTGTGAATAACTATACCACCCATTATAATAATTTTTCACTGTGGTGTTTTATCGAACGCTCTGGTGACATAAACACATTGGTGAAAGCATTATGGTTTTAAAGGATTAAAATATAAAAAAAATTATTCACTCAATGAGATGTGAATCGTTGTTAAATTTAGTTTATGGAGTTATTTAAGGTTATGATTTTGATCATTCATAAACCCTAAGGAAAGGTAATACAATTACTAATATACTAAGTTGAAATTCAAGGGGAGATATTTTTTTAGAAATATAGGAATTTATGGTGATTGATAGGGGATATTATGGAACTGTAGAATGATATAGATGAGGATGGTTGTAGAAGTTTATTATAAAATATTATATTTTAATTGTAGATATTGTTGAAGGATGATGAGTTTCAGTTTAGAGATCTTTATATAGAGGGATGAAAATATCACTTTTTTGTGTAGTGTAACTTAGAAGGGAAGGTTGTAGGATAATAAACATCAGTTGAGATTTGTGAGAAGTTGGTCATAAGATAGGAAAAGTGATATATGTATCTTTTTGAGTTTCATAGATCACACTTGTATGTGAATCTGGGTAAATCTAAGATGTATCATTCCTTAATGTGTTAATTATAGTGGACATGGATGAAGCAATTAGTGGTAGTGTTCATTTTCAAATATTTGGTTTTAGTGTATATAAAAATATATAATTATATACCTATTGATTTGGTATAACCAATAGATATCCTCAAGTGGATGTGAGAGTTTATTTTATAAATTTAACCACTATTTTAATCGAATCCTGAATTGGATGTGATATTATTTTTGTGATTATTGATTTTATAATGAACTCAGATAATTTCATGGAAATGAAAGAGTTAAGTGTTGTGGATATATTAGTGAGGGGATAAATGGATTATGTAGTAATGAATTATTGGTTTAAAATAACCACCACCTATAATTAGTATCATTGTTTTAACTTGTAAATTTTGGAAGGTATTCAATATCAGTTTTTCTCAGCTACACCTTAACACTACCATTTATCATCAGATGTATGGTCCGACTAAGGAAACAATTATGATTCTAGTTGATATGTTACTTGCATGTGTTACAAATAATTGTGTATATTGGGAGATATAATTTCCATTGATTGAGTTTTCTTATAATAATATATATAACTCCTATATCAGTATGGATTCAATTGAATCATATTATAGGTTTTCTTACAGGCCTTTGTTTTGCTGGACTGTGGTTACAAAGTTGGTGTTACTTGGAAAAGACTTGGTGTAGAGAATAACTGAGATATTACATATTATTTTAGGGTATATGATGGTGGTAAAGTACCATAAAAAGTTTTATATGGATAAAATGAGGATACATATTGGGTTTTAGTTCATAGATCACATGTTCTTGAAATCCACCCCTTATTTTGGAAGCATAAGCTCGACCAACAAAGTAATATATCCCCTTAGTTTATTAGTCACATAGTAGTAATATAATGTATTTGTGAGAGAGTTTATATTTCATCATATCCTTAGTTAGAGGTTAAAAAGAAGTATATTTTATAACATATATCCACCTTTGATAAATTTGATGTGTTTAATATCTTTCATTACATGAAACACCGAGCTTAGATAAGCCACAATATTCTCAAAAAACATTTTAATAAAATGTGATAGTTATTTCATATCCTTCATATTAGAGGGTATGGATATGAATAAAGTAAGTTTAAAAAATATGCATAAAATTTTACATTAATTAATGTGTATTAATTTAGTTCTAGGAAATAAGTTCCAAAATTAAAATAATAACAATAAAATTATATATGACATAATTTTTCTCAAGAATTAATTTCATGCATATTATAAATTTTTTATCAAAATAAGTAGTTTTAATAAATAAAAAATAAATGATGAAATTTATTGATAATATCTATAAAAAATAATTATAATTTATCTATTGCTTAAAAATTGGTTGTAAATGATGATAAAAATCATTTGAGGAAAAAATGAGGTATTAAAAAAATTATTTTCATTTTGAAAAATGTATTTCATATTAATAATTATAATTAACCAGTCATTATGATTGATTTTAATTAATTTTATATCTAATAAATTTAAATAAATAAATTTACATTAATATAATGGTTATTACTGGGAAATGAGATAAAACAGAAACACTTTATAGTTAATAGTAAATTTTCTATACAAATGACCTTATGGATTTTCTATACTAGTAATATAATTAATTTCATCCATTTATTGGAAATGAATAATTTAGACAGTATTATATATTTGCAATAATAATAATTTCTATTATTTAACAATTACAACATATTTTTTCACCTTGAATAATAACCATGGAAAAAGATTATTATTATGTAAGGGTTAAAAGGGTCAAAATGGGGGTTAACCTAAGTGATAATGCCTAAAATAATAAAATTGTAACAAATCCCTTAGTTTTATTACTTATAAAATAAACATATTATCACAAAATATATTATTTTTTGGAGAAAGTTAACTTGAGTAAGTCATATATTATATAGTAATGTTTCAAGTATTTTCATGTTTTCCATTCCCATTACTTATAAATGCGAAACTCAAATTTCCACTTCACCACATAACTAGAGAAATCTAGTTCAATCAGTACATAAAAAAATCCCTTCCAAAATTTCTTCTCTACATACTATAGTTAATTTTACCACAAAAATACAATCCTAATATGTCTTAAGGTGCATGCTAATGTAAGATAACTGCAGAAGTTGTAATTTTTTTTAACGGTCTATTTATAGTTTAATTCTCCAAAAATATCATCAATACACTATAAATACATATTAAATTTAATAAGTATGCATATTCTCAATAAATATTTATTTAATAATCATAAAATAAATTAACTCCTTATTTCAAATTGAAAATAATAACATCATCCAGGCATGCGTATATGCTACCGTCTCAATAAAGGGAAGTATTTTTTCCTTCCCCTTGTCATGGATTGTTATATATATTGACATAATTTTAAAAAATTAGTTTTATAATATACTCATTATTTTATAAATTTAAAATATTATTAACATTATTAGTCTCATAACCTCTATAAAATAATAACATTGCTAGTGCATATGTGTCAACTACATCATCCATGAAGCGATGTGATCCATTTTTCAATTCTATAAAATATGGATGGTAACAAGTATATATTTAACTAATATATATTATATTTTTTATATTATTATAATAACTGAATTATATATTATTACTTTACTTTATTTCCTATCATTCTTCAAAACATTAAACATCACTCTTTCATAGGAAGTACCACCTACAAAAAGTGATGTAATTCATTTTTCATCACCACTATATGTGAATGGTAATTAAAGCATATAAAATGAAAATGTGATATTTAAGAAATAATTAATAATTTTTTATGAATAAACCATGAATAAGGATTATGGACTAGAACCATTAGACTAGAACTTTCATGGGAAACAAAACTGTTAGTACCTGACTAACTGAAAATTACTTTATTATTATGAAAATACTTTTAAGGGAAAATTGAGAAACCATGATATCCAAATGAGTATCACATTAAATCCCTCACAGAGAAAACACAGGAAAAAATATAGCATCTTCTCCTCCCCAGTAGATGCTCCATGTTGCAAAGCCTTCACTAAAGAAAGACCCTTCGGCAAGCTGTCCCGTGCAGAAGTGCACATGAACAGAACCGATGGTGAATTCATACCCTCTCAGTAATCCAAATCCAAAAGTCTTGAACTGATGTAAGCATCATACTCTAATATCCTTCCAAAGAATATCCAAGAGATTTCTGGTTACGCAGTATCAAAAATCACAACATAAACAAACAATAAGGTGATCCAAAATAAGACACAACACATACAAGAGTTCCTCGCAAACCAACCAACCAATACCACCTACTTAAATAGATCCATTAATGATGAATTTGAGATTACCAAAGTCCATTTACCCAAAAAATTAATAGGATAAATATGAAACCTTTGTGGTTGGTGAATTCATAATAAGATCTTCGAATCGGAGGGTCAGCTTGTCCCATGACTAAATATACTACTCAAGAATGATCTTCCCATTATTGAAGCACCCAACAAGGATCAAATACTGAATATCTATCCATACATATTGGTGATCATTAAGAGTCATCCTAAGTGGTATCTCAATCATTTTAGTGGATTCTTCTTTAGTTAAATTGAGATAAAATACTTGTTAATTTGTTTCTTCTTATGAGCTCATGAGAAATTATAATGTATTTTCAAGCTCAACACATGATTTTCTATGGTTTTACATCTATTTGGATATCAATTTCTTTACCAACCATGTCTCCATAAGAAGAGTCATGCAGGATTAATCCTTCCTCTTCTTATGAATGCCCTTCTGCCCATCCATAGAGGGTCGGACTGAAAAACATTCTAGCTCCTGAACTATATCGTTAGTCTCTTTGTCATTATTTCCAGGTTGATCATCCGAGTTAAGGAAAGCATCCTGTGATTATGAATGGGTGGCCTCATGATCGAAATACTCATTCTGAGACTCATTCAACACAGGTTCTTGAAGTTGTGTGTCTGTGAAATCCTTAGCAGTACACTCCTGAGTCATTCCCACTCCAACTCAACTCCCATGTGTTCAACCTAAAGTCACTAAAAATGATTTCAAACTTTAACATTTGTATTGGCTCTTTCCAATCACACCCCACTTGTTACCTTTGCCCAACCCATACATCCTTCACTATGTGTTTCTCCACAAGAATTTATGTCATATGAATCCGAGTTATTATAAATATATTCTTACTCATTAACCACCTTCATTTAAACCTCACTTTGAGATTCCTATGTTTCATTCATTAGACTCGTAGGTTCAGAAAATTTGAGACCCACTGCTTTATAAGTAGTCAATCCATGGTCCGACAACCACCCACCATCCTATCAATCCAATGGGATGGACTCAAGTTGGTTATCAATAAGGAATATACCACTTTCCTACAAATGTTACTTGTGTCATGCTTACAATACACTCACATATCCACTATTATTGGCCTTACCCTTGTCTCCTAGTGCTACCTCTAATTTCTGTAATGTCTTCTTCCTAGACATTGTTACACCATGAAAATCCTCATCAATCTACTCACCCTCATTCCTAGGGCCAATAGACCCATCCTCACCACTATACCCAGAACCATGTTTTCTCGACCCTCATCTATAGGCCTCTAATAAATGGCCAAATTGGTTGGAGATAGAGAAAACATCCACCCAATAAACATACACTACCTGTTGCCAATAACAGTATTCCCCTCCAATTGTAATCAAAATGAAATCATGGGGTTATCAGGAAACATCTCCCTCAACACATGCTCTATAAATAACTAGATGACACCCTTCCTTGGTACGACTATCAAAACAAAAAAACCTACCTATGAGATTACCATGAATCCTGATAATTGACAGATTCTCTAAAGAAAGAAGAACATTAGGGAAACTCACCCATAACACTGCCAAAGGGGAGTCACATTTCATGTGGAAATAATAAATCCATATATTTAGATAGAATTTGAACCCATTGTAGTTTCAAGATTCACATGAAAAGGCCTTGATATGGTCTTCCTCTAATGCAAAGTGAATCATAATGTTACTATTCTCGAGAAAACCAACTGTCTCCCTATCATGTAGATACCACAAAATGAAGATTTTTTTTTTGAAAATAATATTGTCTTTTAATATATACAAAAAGATATTTTTACACCATTAATGTCTCCATTTAGATTAAATTAAAATATTCAATGGTTTTACAAATAAAATCATATTAATTTTTTTTTAAAATTTAGTTTTTAAAATATTCCAAATGAAAAGGTTTATTTTTTTATTTCTAATGTGTATTCTGAATTCATATATTAAATATATTTTATCTGTTATGTCAACATATTTTAAGGAACTTTATACATCAATCACAATAAACTCTTATTATACCATCAAAATTATTTCTATTACATCACTATTATGATGTTATTTTAATGATAGTTTCATAGAGCTTATTTATTTCTAATAGGGTAATTATGTGATGAAAGAATGATAAATTATCTTATGTTGTTATTGATTATATATGAGTGGTTTCATATTATTTGATGGGTTGGTCCACAATATCCATCTAATGAATTTGGTAATGGATTTTCTCTATTATGTAATAAAATATTCTATATGTGGTAATCCCGAGACAAAGATCATATATTGGGTTTTTCATAAGCCTGAGATTGAACATTGTTGGTTAGTCGAAGCCTAATTTGTGATGGATCTCTTGGTTGGAAACCATAACATATAATTTAAAGAATATATTGGAGGGTAGCCTTGAAATAAGATTTTTATTCTTATAATTATTCCACATTATTTTTCCACATTATTTTTACTATGTTATGCTATAATGGCCTATGATTATTTGATGTTCTTCACTCTTATGACATATTTATTATGTTATGAAATTGAATTATGTGATGATTCATGATTTTTGATTTATGTCTTTCGGTATGACATTTATATACCATTATTATTTTATCATAGCCATATGAACTTCTTATGTTCACTTATTATCTATGAATTATTGTCTCCCATGTTTTCCTTTACTATGAACATGACCTCACCCCTTCTTATGTCCCTATTTCCCTTAGTTATGTTAAATGATATAATGCAAGATTAATTATAAAGGGTACTACATAAGAAGAATTTTTGAGGGTCATATTGAAGGTATTTAAAAAATAATAATAGTATTATGTATCTATTATCCAAAGAAATGAAAAAATTATGGTTTCAGGGGTATGTATTATGTTGATATATTTTTAATATTTTTGTAAAATGATGTAATATTCTTGTAAGTGATTCTTTTGTTTCCATTTTTTGATAGAATCCATGATGTCCTCCATGTGAAATAATATCATCGATGTCTTCATGAGGTATATCATGTTATTTATAAGGTAATTTTGTACATCGAAGATGACATGAAATTCATGGAGAGGCCAATTGACATTCAATATGTTTGGGAGAGGTTTCTGTGTGGTTGTGTTATTAACTAATTTCATGTTTTTTTAGAGGAGAGTATGTTGGAGCTTCTGTTACAAATGTGTGCTCATTATCCTAAGTTTTTTAATTATTATTCAATTTTAATATACTTGAATTTTGGTTCACGAGATTAGTATTGTTTCCCTTTTATGATGTCCAGATTATGTTTTGGTTTTAGGGATATTGTTTTCCATTTGGATTTTTTTGTTTATTATGAATGATAATTTGTTAAATGGATATAATGTATTGTAAAATACATTTATATACCATATATTTTTATATATAGAATGTTTAGTGTGTATAAAATGAGTTTGGGTGGTGATTTTGTGGTGAGAGGTATATTTTGAATAATGTGGTTCAAAAATTCCTATTTTTGTGAGCTATTTAGAAGTGTGTATCTGAGTCCTAGCTTGGATATGATGATTTTTTATCATAGTTCCTTGAGGAATTTAGGGAATCCATATGTAGAAAAGGGTGGGTAGTAATGCCTTTTTTTGTTTGTGGAGATACCAAACCATTGATTTATGAGTTTTTCAATGATGTTAGTAATGAGTAATGTATAGAAATTGAGATGGATATTCTTCTAAGATGTTGTATATATTTGAACGGATTTAGGTTGGAGAATAATACAAACATATTGGATACTGCCATGGAATTTTGGTATTAAATTTTATAGTTGTTGAAAAAAACATGGTATTATAAGTATATATCCATCTCAAATGGATGGGGTTTTAGATTTAGATTTAATTGAAGGATTACCACCATTTTTGAACTAACCATACTATAGTAAATATAGTCAGGTTTTATCTATAAATAGGTGATAAAATCTATTATAGTAGAATTTTATTTCTTTCCCTTAGGCCCTAATAAATCACAGGTCCTCATTTTGAGCTCATTTACATTTACTTGTGGAATATATATTCTCATTTCATAATGTAGATTCATAATCAATTATAGAAGATTTTATTCTCTTCCTTTCTCTTCTCTCCAATTCATTGAGTTATCTTTATTATTGTGTTTTTATTGTAATAGGTTCCTATGATCCTTTTTAGTGTTCAACTGAGTTCTTGATGAGTGTTGGATGTAGTTAGGTATCATAGAGAATATTTCTAGGTTTTAATGAACATGATCCTTAGTCCTGAATGCCCATATACATTCAAGTTTTTTTTTAATTTTTGGACAAGCACATTTATAGGTTAAGGGGTAAAAATTACATAGTCTTACAGTCCTGGAGGCACAAAGCCTGAATACATGACCATATTAGGCCCAAATACCAATCACCTACCTACAATTCCCACCCTAATTGATGAATTTTTTTTCTCCATATCAAAAATTTGTAAGGATTCTCCACAAGTAATCCGAATATAATAATTCATGTGTATAGTACTGATGGAAAAGTCAAATACCCTCAAACTACTAAATATGAGGGTCTTTCAAGTGCATTGCCTTTTGTCTGAACTCTTCTGAAATTTCACTATGGTATGTGACCCAGATATATAGAATTAAATCCTTAATCAAAGACCACACTAACTCCTTTTCCAAAGCACTATCCCACTAACATAACCACCTCCCGCCCGTCCATAGCACTGTCAAATTTATCCTTGTATATTCATTGTTCTTAATCAACATCCATTCATGATTCAATTTATTTTGGGGATTTAAGACATATCTATATTTAATTATGTCCAATATTTCTATGAATCAAGGTTTTTAATTAATTGGGAGGTTGGTATGGATTAATTGAAAATCATAACACAATTAACTAAATAATATTGAAGGATATATGGTGATTCAAAGGAGTATTATGAAATTCAATGATATTTCTATATAATTGACGTTTTTTAAATTTTTCTTCAAGATTATTTATACATTAAATAGATAAATACATTGATTAATACTATTTATTGGTTAGAGTAACCTATTATAATTGGATTAGAAGTTAATGTTAGTAATGAATTGATTGAATAGAAATCTAAAGTTTTGTAATTTTGTTTGAATCATTAATTTCACATTAATATAGAAGAATGTTTAATATTTAATCCTTTAGTTTGAATTTATATTATCGTTTACCTTACTTATTGCTATATTCATGGCCTACCTGATGTGATTATAAGGGTGATTGATAATTATTTTGGATGGTTACGAGGGTGTGGTGTGGTTTTTAGTGTAGTAAGGATGGAAAATATGATGTGTGACTATGTTAACAATGATAGAGTTGGTTCGGTGGAAAGAGGTGGCCTTTTTTTCTTTTATAGTGATTACTAGAATTTATTGTGGAAATGTTTATATAAATATTTTTCAGTCATAATGGGGTCATGTTATAGTTACCTTGTGATGTAGAGTATTGTTATTAAAAAATAAATAGTAAATGGGGGTCGACTGAAATTAATAAATGAGAATATTAAATTTCTAATCACAATTGTTGGAATAATTAATTTTATTAAATCAAAAATGATAAAATGAATATGATTACCGATTGATGAATTATGAATATAATAATGTGTTTTAATTAATGGTTTAAAATTAAATATAGATAATGAAGGTATGTTTTATATTAATGCTAAATATGGAAATTAATTATGCTAATTGAAGTGATAATATGAGAATCTTCTTATCAGTATTTTTTGTGGATAGATTGGTCTGGTTGTATTTTAGTTATAGAATTAGTAATTGGTTGGATATGGTAATGGTGAGAGAGTCATTTTAGAATGTTTTGGAATTTCAATGAGGGTGAACCATTATATAATAACTCATCATAATAAATTTTATTATATTATTTATTTATTATCCTTTAGATTATTTTATTTGAGTTTTTGGACAAACTTAAATTTAATATTGGAATATTATGATTTCATAATGGGTACATGGTGTTTAAACTTCTAGTAGAAACCATATGGAAACCATGTTCATGAGTCTAAAACATGATTGTGGTTTTTTTCATAGTTAGAACATAGTTTCCTAAGCCATGCAACCTAACCATGGTTGTTATGAAATAATTTTAATACAGGGCCCATGTTTTGGATAACCATGCTACAAAACCATGTAGTTACATAGTTTTTTAATTTTTTTATATTCTTATTCTTCATCATTATATTTTAATCCCTAAATCACTCCACCTCTATCCCCAATCATGTGATTCATAGAAATAAAGGACCTACATTCACACGATTCTCCTCATAAATACCACTTTGATAATTTGTTGTCCATTAAATTTTTTTGTGTGAGTTAGTGATGGGACATTTTTTCTTCTTCTCTATCTCAATAATATCTTTTTTTTCTTCCCTTCTCACATTCACTCTCTTTGTGGCTCATGGTAAGTAAAACCCCATGAGGGGGTTTGGTTTTATTTTCCAGGGGTTGATTTTAATTGTGGAAATATCCATTATAGGGTACGTATCATACATGAGTGGTTAGCTTTGATTGGTTATAGTTTATATTTACCATTGTTATATAATGAAATTAGTTATATATAGGTTTAACTCATGCATGGATCTATAATTTTATATCGATTTGTTTCTTGAATTTTAAATTCATGATTTAATTTTATAATTATATTATTAAATTTGTTTTGGAATTATTTTAAATTTAAATATAGTTCTACATGAATTTTATTTCAATATAGAGGATTTATCATTGCACACACCCTGATTATTTTTAAATTAATCTATGACTGGTATTATACAAGTCGCACAACACCGACCTTAAATGAATCATGAAATAATATTATTTTAAATACGATCATTGTAACATTTACTATAAATTTGTGGGTATGATAGTTGTAACTAATATATGATATATATATATATATATATCATACGCAATATAAATTTATAGCCAAATAATTATAAAATAATCAATCAATTTTTATTAAAGTAATTTTATCCATCATAAAAAGTTTTCTTCCAAAATGCTTTTTTTGGGTTTTGTGAGAAAATATTATAAGTTATTTCTAAAACATTTTGACCATATATTTTAAAAAATAAAATAAATTTTTTGAATCATCATATCAAAATTAAATTATCGTATAATTTTTTTATATTTCATAAATATTGATTTTCTAGTTATTAATGAAAAATACTAATTTCTTTGGTAAAGATGTGAATTATTTTCAATAAAATAAGTAATTTAAAATTACCATTATGTTTTAAATATTATTCAATGTAACATAAGTATTCATTAGATATATTTAATAATCATAATTAATTTATAATCTACATTTTATTGTATTTTAGTATAATATTTTTTTTAAATTAAATATGCATTTTTTATAAATATTCAATTATTGTAAATAACATTTCTAGATTTTAACTAATTTAGGAAACATGATATGTAATTATATAAATAAAATTTATGGATAATATACGTATAATTAAGAATTTAAATTCATATAGTGATTATTGTCACACCCCAATCATAGAATTTCTTTTATTTAATTAATTTATTGGATTTAGATCTTTTGGATGGTGTCCAGGTTGAGATTTGGGGTTGAATTTTTTAACTTTGAATGTCCCCAGGTTGGTCCCATATTTTTTTCCATAGTTTTCATAAGATTTTTTGGTTAAGAATTTTGTATTCGGGCCAAATAGTTGGTGTTGAATATTCTTCCAACGGTTAGAGGAAATTGTTCCTCTTTTCATAGGAAACCATGCTGTGGATGTTCATTTGGGATAGTCGAATTTAGAATGGTTGGAAAATAGATTGGGATACCTTGTGGCTAGCCCTTTTAGGGTCCCCCTTTATCCAATAGTGTTCTTATGGTTACCACATGTTTTGAAAAAACATGCGGAAAAACTGTGTGTGTTTTCTATATAATTAAAAGTATTAAATTTCAATCTTTCTTCTATTCTATTTTAACACCAACGTGGTATCCCCCCATTCGACCTAGCTTTACCAAGGGGTCCTCCATGATCCTCCTAATTCACCCATCCTCCATGGATATTTCTTGAAGGTTATTATATATGTTTATTTCGGATTTTGGATGATTTTATACTCTCTTCTCCCATACCTCTTGAATTCTTTTTTTCTCTTTTTGGTGTTTCCTTGTTTCCAAACATTAATGGTTAGTGTTGAAGTGTGGGTTGATTTGATTACATGATAGGGTGTTTGTGTAAGAACTCGGTTTATGCTGTGAAAGAATTTGGAATATTCTTGATGATATTCCAGAGCAGTTCCTTCAGACAGCGTGCGATTCCAAGCCCCGGTGTGGCCAGAATTGAGTTTTCAGTGCGTTCACACTCGAAACGCCAAATAAATGATATAAATCCTAAACGGAGTTCCGAATCAGAGATACGAGTGTACGGATGGGTCCGTAATGGGGTGTTTACCCTAGTAAAGACATACGGTATGTCGGCGCAGGATGTTTGGACCCCTCGGCCGCTTTCGGAATGTTTAACGGATAATTAAATCAATTAATTTATTCGTTTAACGGATTAACTCAAGTATCTCTTAAATGGTGGCTCGGATTGGAAAACCGAGTGAACCATTGAGTTCGGAACGTGCCGTTTACCCTAGGAGGGGTGTAAATTTCGCGGGCGCGGCCCGTCTGTGAAAAATGCCGCTAGGGGCGTTTTCGTAATTTAGAGGCTTCAGACGTTAAATTTTATAACTTCCAAACGAATGCTCAGAATAAAATTCCGAGACCACCATTGTTATTGGGAGGTGGTGTTAACGCTAGGGGAGGCTTAACCTCGACCCTGTCGGGCATTTCGATTGCGGGTCAAGATTGAGGATTAAATTAATTAAAATTTAATTAATTTAATTTTTCTTTTTAAACCCTAACCCCACCCCTCTCCTTCCCCTTCCCCATGGAAGCCCCTCCTCTCCCTCTCCTTATCCACCTTCGGCAAGGCGGCTCCGGCGAGGCAGCTTCGGCAAGGCGGTGGATCGCGACGAAGCTTCGGGCAACGCCCAGGAGGTAGGATCGTGCGTTTCGTTTTTAATTTCCCGCACCATGTTCATCCTAAATTCGTTCTGTCAATTTTCCGTTGAATTTTTAATCAAATCCCATGGATTCGTAGTATGTTTTTGTCTCTTTCCGACGCTCATTTCGGATTTGAAATCCGGGTTCGGATGGTGTCTCGGTCGTCCGCTGAAGTTTGCAGGAATTCCTGGTGTTGTGGGTGTTTTCCGGCGGTCCGAGGCGCGGCGGGGCATGGCTGTGGCGGTGTCATCTTCTTTTCCAGGCGACGGCGGCGAGGCTGGCTTCACCGGAGGTCAGCTCTGGGGGCGAGCGGCCTGGGTAGCCGGGTGATGGCGAGGGCGAGGCCGAGATCGCCGGGGCAGGGGAGAACCGGGGTCGCCGCGCGACCCCGCGGGGGAGACAGGACCCGCGTCTCGCGGGTCGTTGCGCAGCAGACGACCGGACACGAAGGCCGGTCCACGTGGCAGATCTGCGGGCTGGCGCTCCAAATCGAGCCGGCAGGCACGAGCCGGCCCAGGCCGGTCCAGCCCGAGGGGACCTGTTTCCCCCTCTTTGGACGCCCGTAATTTTCATTACGGGTGTCTGATTTGCATGTCGTCTGCGGAAGTGGGACCGTATCGACAAGATGGAATTTTTAAGATGGTTTCAGGAATTTTTAATTCCCGAAACAAGGGGCCTCGGTGGCGTGACGCTTACTTTAAGTGAATTGGCATTTTTCCGGGGGTCTTGTTTTGAGCGGCGTGGACGCGTCTGACGTCCGATTTAAGCGCTCTCAGTGGAGTTGGAACCCTGGTGTTGAGGTGGAGGTTTCCAGGGTGGTTCCGGGCGTTGATGCTGGAGTTGAGGCGTGGGCCCCAGGGCCGGTATTTCGAGCTGTGTGTAGCATTTCACAGCTTTTTCACCGGATGTCCGTTCGGGGCATGAGAGCAGTCATTTTTGGATGTTTTTCTGAGAGGATTGTAATGGTGAAATCCGCCCGCTCTGATTCTGCATGATGGTGCGGGGCCCACGAGGCCCGTTTGGGCGTCGGCGGTGAATTTTCCATCTTTATCACCGGGCGACCGTTTCGGACAATAGAATAGTTCATCTTGTGTGCTTTTTCGAGAGTATTGCAATGGCGCGATCCGTTCATTGAGTTTCGGGACTGGGATGTGGGTCCCACGAAGCACCGCTCGTGTGCGGTGCGCCGGAATGCATCTTTTTCTCTGGATATCTGTTGCACTCAAGTGAGTAGTGATTTTGACGTGTTTTCCCGAGAGGATCGCAATGGTGCGATGCGCCCGACTGTTTTCAGGGCCGAGGCTCGGGATCACGGGACGTTGTTCAGGCGTGAGACAGTGTTGGTGACTTTCTCGTTGGATATCCGTTGGAGGCGAGTAAGTAGTCGATCTCGCGTGTTTTTCCATGAGGATTACAACAGTGTGATCTGTTCAGGTGAGCGGATCCTCTTATATGATCTTATTAAATTTGAAAGCATTGAAGGTGATCCAGGGGTGGTTCGCCCTACCTTGTTTGTAGCGGACCCTTGGTGTGTGGTCGCGCACTCTTGGGAAAGTGATATAAATGATTCACAAGATGTGGTTGGCCGTGCCTGGTCTTTTGAGGAGGATTTGTTACATCAAGCCTTCACGTTGACGCTGGGTTTCATGTACATGATAGCCTTTGGGATAGAACGAGGTATACTCTGGGAGTATACGGGAGAGCTTGGAGGTACGTGTGGTTTGTACCTGAGAACAGTTGTGCGCTCTGTTGAGGTTTACGTGGGGCCACACGTCATATGGTCCCCATGTGCGTGTCGTGTTCTACTTTGCATACTTTAACCTCTCACGACGTAGAGGGTCCCTCATTGTGTTTGTTGACCAGCAGGGTGAAATTTTTCCCCGGGCTCTGTGCTCATTTTTTGACCAGAAGGGTTGAGTGGTCTCCCCCTGGTTTCGTTCTCGATGGATCGGCCAGTAGCGGTGCTAGTGGCACCCCGTGATGGAACATGCACATAAAATCTTTTGGGAGAGTTGTTCTGGAGTTGGGTGGTTGCGCGATACCCACTCCGTGTTCGGTTTTCCAGTGTTGTACCCTCCAGTGGAGATGGCCAGAACAGTTCTGAGTTTTACCCTCCAGCAGGGCTGGGCAGTGGGTTACTCATTGGATTCTAGGGTCTACCCTCCAGCAGAGACTGGGCAGTGGGTCACCCGACGACCTCTTAGGGACTACCCTCCAGCAGAGACTAGGCAGTGGGTCACCCGACTCACTTAGTGTCTACCCTCTAGAAGATACTGGGAAGTGGGTCACCCGACGACCTCTTAGGGTCTGCCCTCCAGCAGGGCTGGGTAGTGGGTCTCCTGTCGAATTATTCTAGGTCTACCCTCCAGCAAGGCTGGGCAGTGGGTCGCCTGTCGACTCATTCCAGGTCTACCCTCCAGCAGGGATGGGCAGTGGGTCTCCTGATGACGTATTCAGGTCTACCCTCCAGCGGGGCTGGGCAGTGGGTCGCCTGATTATGTATTAGGGTTTACCCTCCAGTAGGGCTGGGCAGTGGGTCACCTGATATCTGGTTATGAATTACCCTCCAGCAGGGCTGGGCAATGGGACACCTATTGGCATTCCAGGATCAGTCCTTTCTACTGGGCTAGCCTGTGGTTTTCCTACGTGATTATCGGAGCGGGACCCTTGGTTATACGGGTCAGTGTTGTGATGGCTTTGACTTTGAGGGGACCTCTCGACTGCGGGGCAGTGACGAGGTGTGGTTTGACTTAACCCGAAACTCTCAAGTACGAGGGGCGCTTTCCCCCACCGAGAAGCGTCCTTGTGATGCGACCTAATACTGTGCGAGCGAGTCAGTGCCGCCCAAAGAGGATAGTGTCAAGGTGCGGTGGTTTGAGCCCCTTGACTTGTAGATCGGGGCAGACGTGCGGGATGTTGAGCATCGATGTTGTTACTTCTGGGGCTGTTGGCGAATCACATTTCTTGGGCTGAGCTACGGGATGGAGATCCCTTTACGGTCTTGTTCGGGCTTCTTGACAGATCATATGGGTTTGTATATACCTTGTTCTGGTACCCACTTCTTGGGTTTGGTTACTCTCCTTCAAGGAGAGGTGAAGACGCGCAGGGTATGCCACATGCTTTCCGTGTCTAGCTTCACGTGGTTAGACGAGTCTACTCTCCTGCTATAGGTAGCGAAGACTCGACGAGAAGTTCATCTTCTCACCATTTCCAGCTCCTTGTGTCTGGACGAGTCTACCTCCCTTATTTTTTGGGTTGAGATGGACTCTCTACTGTTACTCTTTACTGCACCTTCAATTGTACTCCTTTACTTTTCCCTGTTCGCTCTACTGCTCACCCTTAGGTACCTCATTTGTTTCTCCCTCGAGCCTCCGGGGTATCCTACTGATTATTTTTATACTCACCCCTGCTTGGGCTTTGCCCGCACTTGGTGTGCCCTTGCAGACAATGGACAGGTTGGTCGTGACTTCAGTGGAGCACAGGAGTTCGGGATCTTGGGCCCCTTGCGGTGGTCATAGTCGGGTTCCAGGTGGGGGACCCTTCCAGATGTTTTCTTTTGTTCACCTTTTGCCAGGTTGTGGCACTTTTTGGTTGGGCGCATGTTTTGCAACTTTTCTTTTCAGTTTACTTTCAACTTTTACTTGTACTGTTTAGAGGTCGATGCACATTTGTTGTATTTATATAGCAGTTGCTCTTTTACTATACTCGTCTTTTCTCTTTTACTCTGCACTTTTGCATTGAGTGTGCTGCGTGCATGTGTATAGGTACTTAGGCAAAGGCCTCCTAGAGTTGTTGTGCCTTCAGCGCTGGTCTCTAGCCCCTGGCCTATGTAGGCGGGCTTGGGGTAGTTGCGGCTCGAGCCTGGGTAGGGTCGGGTCGTGAAAAAGTAGTATCAGAGGTGGTTCGTTCCTTGGGACATTATGAGGACGTCCCTGAAAGAGGAAATGGTTGGGATATAGGGAAACAATGTTGACGTGTCTCGAGAGCGGCTCTTAGGCTAGGGAGTCTAGTGATGGTGCGACGGCCGTCGTATCCATTCACCAGGACCCTGATAACCCGCTTCTCGACTCGGCATGCTAAGACACTTGTTACAGGGAAATTTTTTTGTGCATCACATAGGACTGATTCTTGACTGTCCTTCTTGAGTCAGCTCCCCATCGTTGTTATTGGTATATGCATATATGCTCATCTGACCACGGCAGTACTTGATAATATTTAGGATGTCTCCGCGAAGATAGCCAGCCAGGATACAAGCTTTGGTTTGTGATGACGACCCTGTGAGCTACGAGGCCTCAGTCCAGGAACCATAATGCGAGCCCCTTTCTCCGGGTGGGCCGGTAGCAACACCCCCACCTGGTGAGCAGCAAATACCTTCAGTAGAGCAGGATGCACTTGAGCGTAGGTTGAGCGCGCTCCATGAGTTCCAGCGGCAGAGACCACTGAGGTTCAGTGGTGAGCCAGACCCTCAGGCAGTAGAGGTTTGGCTTGAGGCAGTGGTTCGCCTTTTCAGGCTTGTGCAGACGCCGACAGATCAGAGAGTGGCTTTGGCAGCTAGCCTTTTCCGTGTATCAGCTTGGCGTTGGTGGAGTCTAGTGACTCAGCTTCTTGACGAGTCATCACTTTCATGGGGCGACATTCAGTTGTTGTTCCATGAGGAGGTTTGCCCCTACTTCTTGCACTCTATTCAGATTCAGGAACTCTTGCAGTTTCCGTAGGGAGAGATGGCGGTGGCCGATTACGCGGCTAGTTTTTCAGACCGTGCACACTTTTACCCGGACTTGGTCCGTGAAGACAACATCCGAGCGTGGAAGTATGAGCAGGGTCTCCGCCGAGAGATTCGTGCTGTCATAGAACCCTTAGGCATTTCCACATATGCCGGGGTGTAGAGTAGGCATTGGTGAGAGAGAGCTTCCTGTCATGTTTTGAGGTTAGTAGTGGAAGTGGGCGTGATAGAGCTGAGGCGTCTGTCGTAGCTAGCAGGCGCCGGATGACAAAACCTCAATGAAGGTGGCCTTCCCACTACTGGTTTCGGAGACGAGGTCGTATACACTGTGACGGGAATCCGCAGGACCTCAGCTAAGGATTGCCTTCTGTGAGTGGATCTCGGGCCGTGGTCATACACCACAGTGGTGCCGGAGGGCACCAATGCAGCCCAGAGAGAGTCGGTGTTATGCTTGTGACAGGCGAGGTCACTTGGCACAAGACTACCTGACCTGAGCTGCTGAGAGCTTCGGGCAGGCAGCAGGTGCACCACCACGGTAGAGGCAGCGCCGTGATCAGAGTAGTACCCATAGAGGTGGTACTAGCAGAGGAACGGGATGATCTAGAAGTGGAGGACGACCTTACGGGGTCTTCCCATCACCATCAGGTGGTCCACGATAGGCTTTGGGAGCTGACAGTTGGGACCGCAGACAGCCGCGAGCCTTAGGTGTCTACGATCCTGCGGAGCATGGGATGATGAGAGGTACCCCTTGCGAATCTTCTACTTCTTGCAGTAGAATTGTTATAATCTGTGTGTGAAGTGATTTTTCTCCCCGCTCTTAGATAGAGTTGATACCAGGGTGACGCAGGGCGTCAAGTGTAACCCTGTGTTGGTAAAGAATAAGGCGTGGGACCTTTTTCTTTTGTCGATGGCGTCGACTCCATTGGTCCCCCAGCGTGTAAGAGAGTCTTGGTTGAAAGACATCGACTATGGAATCTTGCGTGACCAGATATACTTGGGTGTTTCACCATATGGATATTCTGAAGGAGGGAATCACCGGGCCTTGTTCCAGGTGCGGGCGGTGATTCCAGCCATGACGTGCGACGTGGAGGTTCGGTCGGGGAGGTGAGCTACCCCCGAGAGCCTTCAGGCCGTTTGAAAATGTGCAAAGGGATGGAGAGGTTCCCTACCGCCTTGACCTAACCCCAAAGTCTGGGGTGGATGCATGACATCGGCAAGGGCCGACCTCGCGTGAACAGATGAATCCTTTGGTTTGTGTGCGGTGACGCAGAGCTGTGCGTGGGTTCTTCTGGGTATGAGAAAGCCAGGTGTGAGCTTAGTACCCTATGTTGCTCCCTAGTTTTACTTTTCGGGGATGAAAAGCTTGAATGAGGGAATGATGTAAGAACCTGGTTTATTCTGTGAAAGACTTTGTAATATTATTGATGATATTCCAGAGCAGCGCCTTCAGACGGCGTGCGATTCCGAGCCCCGGTGTGGCCGGAATTGAGTTTTCAGTGCGTTCACACTAGAAATGCCAAATAAATGAGATAACTCCTAAACGGAGTTCCGGATCAGATATACGAGTGTACGGATTGGTCCGGAATGGGGTGTTTACCCTAGGAACGACATAAGGTATGTCAACGCGGGATGTTTGGACCCCTCGCCCGCTTTCGGAACGTTTAACGGATAATTAAATTAATTAATTTATTCGTTTAATGGCTTAACTCAAGTATCTCTTAAAAGGTGGCTTGGATTGAAAAACAGAGGGAACTATTGAGTTCGGAATGTGTCGTTTACCCTAGGAGGGGAGTAACTTTCGCGGGCGCGGCCCGTCTGTGAAAAATGCCGCTAGGGGCATTTTCGTAATTTAGCGGCTTCGGACGTTAAATTTTATAACTTCCAAAAGAATGCTCGGAATCAAATTCTGAGACCACCGTTGTGATCGGTAGGTGGTGTTAACCCTAGGCGAGGCATAACCTCGACCACGTCGGGCGTTTCGTGTGCGGGTCAAGATTGAGGATTAAATTAATTAAAATTTAATTAATTTAATTTGTCTTTTTAAACCCTAACCCCACCCCTCTCCTTCCCCTTCCCCCTGGCAGCCCCTCCTCTCCCTCTCCTCCTCCACCTCCGGCGAGGCGTCTCCAGTGAGGCAGCTCCGGCAAGGTGGCGGATCGCGACGAAGCTTCGTGCAACGCCCACGAGGTCGGATCACGCGTTTCGTTTTTAATTTCCCGCACCATGTTCGTCCTAAATTAGTTCTGTAGATTTCCCATCAAATTTTCAATAAAATCCCATGGATGCGTAGTACGTTTTTTTCTCTTTCCGACACTCATTTAGGATTTGAAATCCCGGTTCGGATGGTGTCGCGGTCGTCCGCCGAAGTTTGCGGGAATTCCTGGTTTTGTGGGTGTTTTCCGGCGGTCCGAGGCGCGGCGGGGCATGGCTGTGGCGGCGGCGAGACTGGCTTCACCGGAGGTCGGCACTGGGGGAAAGCGGCCTGGGTAGCCGGGTGACGGTGAGGGCGAGGCCGAGCTCGCCGGGGCATGGGAGAACCGAGGTCGCCGTGCGACCCTGCGGGGGAGACACGACCCACGTCTCGCGGGTCGTTGCGCATTATACGACCGGCAACGAAGGCCGGTCCGCATGGATCGAGTGTCCATGGCCGGCCCGCGTGGAAGATCCGTGGGCCGATGATCCAAACCGAGCCGGCCGGCGTGAGCCGGCCCAGGCCGGTCCAGCCCGAGGGGACCCATTTCCCCCTCTTTGGACGCCCATAATTTTCATTACGGGTGTCCGATTTGCATTCCATCTGCAGTAGTAGGACCGTATCGACGAGACAGACTTTTTGAGATGGTTTTGGGAATTTTTAATTCCGTAAACGAGGGACCTTGGTGGCGCGATGGTCACTTTAAGTGAATTGGCATTTTTCCGGGGGTCTTGTTTTGAGCGGCGTGGACACGTACGACGTCCGATTTAAGCACTGTCAGTGGCGTTGAAACCCTGGCATTGAGACAGAGGTATCCAGGGTGGTTCCGGGCGTTGAAGCCGGAGTTGAGGCGTGGGCCCCAGGGCCCGTAATTCGAGCTGTGTGCAGCGTTTCATGACTTTTTCATCGGATGTCCGTTCGGGGCGTGCGAGCAGTTGTTTTTGGATGTTTTTCCGAGAGGATTGCAATGGTGCAATCCGACCGCTCTAATTCGGAATGATGGTGCGGGGCCCACGAGGGCCGTTTGGGTGTCGGCGGTGAATTTTCAATCTTTATCACCGGGCGACCGTTTTGGAAAATAGAATAGTCCATCTTGTGTGCTTTTTCGAGAGGATCACAATGGTGCGATCCGTTTTTTGTGTTTCAGGACTGGGTTGTGGGTCCCACGAAGCATCGCTCGTGTGCGGTGCACCGTAATGCATCTTTTTTTTTCGGGATATCTGTTGCACTCAAGTGAGTAGTGCTTTTGACGTGTTTTCCCGAGAGGATCGCAATGGTGCGATGCGCCCGACTATTTTCGGGGCCGAGGCACGGGATCACGGGACGCCGTTTGGGCGAGAGGCGGTGTTGGTGACTTTCCCGTCGGATATCCGTTGGAGGCAAGTAAGTAGTTGATCTCGCGTGTTTTTCCATGAGGATTACAATGGTGTGATCTGTTCAGGTGAGCAGAGCCTCTTACATGATCTTATTAAATGTGGAATCATGGAAGGTGCTCTAGGGGTGGTTCGCCCTACCTTGTTTGTAGAGGACCCTTGGCGTGTGGTCGCGCACTCTTGGGAAAGTGATATAAATGATTCACAAGATGTGGTTGGTCGTACCTGGGCCTTTGAGGTGGAGTTGTTACGTCACGCCTTCACGTTGGTGCTGGGTGCCAGGTGCACGATAGACTTTGGGCTAGAACGAGGTATACTCTGGGAGTATACGGGAGCGCTTGGAGGTATGTGTGGTTTGTAACTAAGAACGGTTGTGCACTCAGTTGGGGTTGACGTGGGGCCACACGTCGTGTGGGAAAAATGTGCGTTCCGTGTTCTGCTTTGCGTACTTTGACCTCTCGCGACGTAGAGGGTCCCTCGGTGTGTTTGTTGACCAGCAGGGTGGAGTTTTTACCCTGGCTATGTGCTCATTTGTTGACCAGTAGGGTTGAGTGGTCTCCCCCTGGTTTCATTCTCGATGGATCGTCTAGTAGCGGTGCTAGTGGCACACCATGATGGAACAGGCGTTGAACCACTTTTGGGAGAGTTGTTCTGGAGTTGGGTGGTTGCGCGATACCCACTCCGTGTTCGGTTGGCCAGTGTTGTACCCTCCAGTGGAGATGACCAGAGCAGTTCTGAGTTTTACCCTCCAGCGGGGCTGGGCAGTGGGTTAATCATTGGCTTCTAGGGTCTACCCTCCAGCAGAGACTGGGCAATGGGTCACCCGACGACCTCTTAGAGACTACCCTCCAGCAGAGACTGGGCAGTGGGTCACCCGATGCACTTAGGGTCTACCCTCCAGCAGAGACTGGGCAGTGGGTCACCCGACGACCTCTTAGGGTCTACCCTCCAGCAGGGATGGGTAGTGGGTCGCCTGTCGACTTATTCTAAGTTTACCCTCCAGCACGGCTAGGCAGTGGGTTTCCTGTCGACTCATTCCAGGTCTACCCTCCAGCGGGGCTGGGTAGTGGGTCGCCTGATGACGTATTAAGGTCTACCCTCCAGTGGGGCTGGGCAGTGGGTCGCCTGATGTTGTATTAGGGTTTACCCTCCAGCAGGGCTGGGCAGTGGGTCAGCCGATATCTGGTTATGAATTACCCTCCAGCAGGGCAGGGCAGTGGGACACCTGTTGGCATTCCAGGCTCAGTCTTTTCTACTAGGCTATCCTGTGGGTTTCCTCCGTGATTATCGGAGCGGGACCCTTGGTTATACGGGTCAGTGTTGTGATGGCTTTGACTTTGAGGAGACCTCCCAACTGCGGGGCAGTGACGAGGTGTGGTTTTACTTAACCCAAAACTCTCAAGTACGATGGGTGCTTTCCCCCACCGAGACGCGTCCTTATGATGCGACCTAAAACCATGCGAGTGAGTCAGTTCCACCCAAAGCGGATAGTGTCAAGGTGCAGTTATTTGAGCCCCTTGACTTGTAGATCGGGGCAGACGTGTGGGATGCTGGGAATCGATGGTGTTACTAATGGGACTGTTGGCGACTCACATTTCATGGGCTGAGCTACGGTATGGAGATCCCCATATAGTCTTGTTCGAGCTTCTTGACAGAGCATATGGGTTTGTATATACCTTGTTCTGGTACCCACTTCTTGGGTTTGGTTACTCTCCTTCCAGGAGAGGCGAAGACGCGGGGGTATGCCACGTGCTTTCCATGTCTAGCTTCTCGTGGTTGGACGAGTCTACTCTCCTGCTATAGGTAGCGAAGACTCGATGAGAAGTTCATCTTATCACCGTTTCCATCTCCTTGTGTCTGGACGAGTCTACCTCCCTTCTTTTGTTGGGTTGAGTTGGACTATCTACTGTTACTCTTTAGTACACCTTTGGTTGTACTCCTTTACTTTTCCCTGTTCGCTCTACTACTCACCCTTCGGTACCTCCTTTGTTGATCCCTCGAGCCTTCGGGGTATCCCACTGAGTATTTTTATACTCACCCCCACTTGGAATTTTCCCGCACTTGGTGTGCCCTGGCAGACAACGGACAGGTTGGTCATGACTTCAGTGGAGCACAGGAGTTCGGGAGCTTGGACCACGTGCGGTGGTCGTAGTCGGGTTCCAGGTGGGGGACCCTTCTAGCTGTTTTCTTTTGTTCACTTTTTTCTGGGTTGTGGCACTTTTTGGTTGGGCGCGTGTTTTTCTCCTTTTCTTTTCAGTTTACTTTCATCTTGTACTTGTACTGTTTAGAGGTCAATGCACATTTGTGGTATTTATATAGCAGTTTCTCTTTTACTCTACTCATATTTTCTCTTTTACTCTGCACTTTTTCATTGAGTGTGCTGCGTGCGTGTGTACAGGTACTTAGGAGAAGGCCTCCCCGAGTTGTTGTGCCTTTGGCGCTGGTCGCCAGCCCCTGGCCTATAGAGGCGGGCTTGGGGTAGTTCTGGCTCGAGCCCAGGTAGGGTGGGGTCGTGACATTTTGTTTGGTATCTCATTCTTTGTTCTTTATTATCCTGATGTTTTATTGTGTTGTCACATGGATGAGGTATGTGTTTCCGTCAATTTTCATGCCATCACATTCTATTTATTCTTGAGGATTCCTTGATTTATTTTCAAATATTATAATCATGATTATGATGGGTTCATGTAAATTGTTTTGATACATAAATAATGATAAATGGGTTTGAAATTTTTTTTAAAATTATTTCTATAATTACTCTTATATTTAAATGTATGCAAGGTGTTGGGTGAAATACTTATTTTTTTTAAAAAATGAAATTGGGAACTTATGATTATTTTAGTCCTTGGAAATTCTTTGTAGTGTAGTTGGATTATTTTATTGGGCATGGTGTGTGATTTTAATTCCATTTTACGGCTTCATTATTTTTGTTAAAATGTTTGGAAATATTCTTGTAGATTATAAAATACATACTTTTGTTCCTGTAATTGTGTGTAATTGTAGGTTTTGGTTGAAAATAAAGCGAAGTTTCATTAAAAAATATTTTTCATTAAATTCATAGATATTTTAAGATTTACATTGGATGATGGAACATATATGGGTGAATGGGGTGAACACATGGATGGTAATTTAAATGATAATGACACTTAACTATGTTTTACTTTTCTAAAAAAGCATCCATGACTTCTAAATGGTGTTTTGGTTCTTTATGTGACATTAAAAGTGGTTTCAAATTTATTTTAAAACACTTAGATAACTTTGAATTTTAAGATATGGTTTATAATAACTGCCTTAAAGGAGCATTGAAAATTTTGTGATGTGTATTAATTTAAAAAATGATATAATTTCATTTCCTTTTCAATTTAAGTATTCGTGGATAACACATATTGATTATAAACATTTAATTTAGGGGAGAGATCCTTTATCCTTAATGATGATTATATTTCCTATGTTTTAAACCATAATATCCTTATGAAAAAAATGAAATCAGGGAGTTAGAATTTCATTAGTCACATTGGAGAGAAAATAACTTATATCTAATCAAAACATATTTCAATACCAGAGGAAAAAACTAGAAATTATTTCACTACTGGTATTTAAGAGTAATAAATAATTGTTATAATTTGAATATGTTACTTATTCTCCAAAATAGTATGGGGAGGGAATATTTTAAAGTTAAATGCCTCATAGGTGGAGATATAAATTCCAAATTATTTAAATAAATTCAATGGTTTATGATAATAAATATACCTTTATCCATTCTTTATGAAAATTGGAAATTATTTAAAAAAAGAAAATACATTTAATCACATGTGGTCTCCTATTACATAACAATTTTTAATGCATCTAATACTTTCAATGAGACTATGGAATTAAAAATTATAAAACTTGTTACCCAAGAGGATAATTCCTTTAACTCTATTATTACCGTTACATTTGAATACAAAGAGTCCATTTATATTCTAAACTCTCAATGAAATCCTATACAAAATTTTCTTACAAATTCATTTTCTTAAAATTTTTGTGATAATATACATATTAATGTATACATATTGGTTATTCACTTTTATAAGATTTCCCAGTTTACTCTTGGGATTAATGGTAAATTCCTATAATTCATCTCTAAAATAAATATTCTAATGAAATAAACCTCTTCAGAACTATTTATATATTTAACATAATTTAAAAGAGTATTGGCAAAAACATTTCCCATAGACTTGCTGACATTGCTAAAAAATGTTCCGTGAAATGAATTTTTTTTTCATGAAAGGTATAAACATTCAGAATTTTTTTATTACACCTTTTGAATGTGTTATTACCCATAGGAAAACTACTATTTTTTGTTACATTTCTATCAAATTAGAATACAAAAAAGACTTTCAAACTCTTTATTGGGGTTTTATTTGAGGTGTTTTAACTATGTTCAGTTTTAATGATGTTTTTGATAATTAGATTAAAATAAATCTAAGTTCTTATTAAATTATGGTTATGATATATATCTCCCACAATGTATAATTAATTTGTAAAAAGGTGTTACTCAAGGATATCCCATTTCAACCATTTTTTCTACATTGCTGAATAATACTTTTGAAGTATACTTCTTAGATTGGTTGCTGGGAATAAGACCATGTCCATTAGAGCTGGTAGAGGTCTTAATGATCATTATCTTATTTTATATTCTGATGAATTTTTTTTTTCAAAGGTGATAAATAGACTATCAATAATTTAAACATTTAGATTTTTCTTTTTGATAATGTTTCATGGAAATAAATTAGTTTGGATTAATATTTATTTACATTGGTAAAATAATTCCAAATAACATGAATATGAACATAATTAATGAGTCAGGAATTAGTGAAGGAAACATACTATTTATATACCTTGGAGTCCTTATGTTTTGGGGTAACCCTTGTTATAGTTATTTGTCTTGTATTTTTATTCAAATTAATGACCTGTTATCCTAATGAAAAGGAAACTTTTTATCAATGGATTATTTAATTTTTCTTCTTAAATCTAGTATTGTTTATAAATTTGACTACTCTTTCAGGGTTTATAAATAGAAATATTCCCTTTTAAAAATTATTATTTTATATATTAAAATTTATATTTGTAGTGGAAACAATCTTCAAAGGAAAATTGATATTGTCCGATTCAAATTTTTTTGTCAACCAATGGATTGTGCATGGTTAGGTATTAAAAATATCAATAACATGAATCATTATTTACAAAATATACTTTTCTGAAGACTTTTTAATGGGAATTATGAATTCCTTAACTTCATAAGAAAAATATTTCATGATAAAATTAGAGATGGAAACATTAATTATATGGAATCCTTTATTTGGACTTCATTTAAGAATTCATACTACTCAATTATGGATGACTCTGATTTTATTGTTATAACCCATTATTCTCTTAATTATTCAATGGATAATTGGTCTATAAAAACTCTTATTGAAAAATTTTATTCTAATGACATGTCTTTTGATACAAACATTTCAATAAAAGATCAGCTTGAATATCCAAATGACATATTTCCTGCTGATATCAAGGATATAGTCTTAAATTGCAATTTTATTAGCAGGGATGGGATTCTGATATAGGAAAAACTATGAATGGGATATTTTATTCTAAATATTTCAATCAAAAAACAATTACATAATATAATAATAATTTGATAATGAACTTTAACAAAACGTAGATTCTTCCATCTCATCCTTTACATGTTGATTTTTTTAGTTTATATATTCTTACTAATAATTATTTATTATCAATCAAAATTAGTATTTTCTCAAAGGTTGTTTTGTTTAATCATTACATGGATGAAATTGATCATATCTTTTTAGGTTTTGCAATAACATCTTCCTTTTGGACTGCCATGGATTACCTATTCTAGGTATAATTAACACAATGTTCTATTACTTACGATCACTTGGAATCTTGTTTAATCTTATAGATTTCATAAAAAATGATGAACATGTTGTTTATGGCTTATGTGGATATTATTCACATAATATGTAACAAATTAAATAGGTTCATCCATGAAGGAATAAAATTTAATCTTCAATATTCTCTTATACTGATTAATTCTTATTTAAAAATGGAAAATTCTATTAAGTATAGATTTTTTGAAAACTATATGAATGATTTTATTATTCTAAAATGATTTTTAATTTTCAGTAATTTTCAACCCGTGAGAGTGCTTTTGAATTTTTATATGTCCTTCCTTTTCTTCAATGGATTAAATGAAATACAGTTGGAGCTTCGAAATGAAATTCATGTCCTCCAAGGCATGTATCCATATTTACAGATTATATATGAAAGGATATATGTTGTCTGAATGGCCCATGTGGAACTACTAATTCTATTAATGATGAAACTAATGGGATCATTAATGAATTAGAAGTAGCTCAAAAGCATATATGGTTCAATCATAGACTTTACTGTGACTCGACAATTGTAGTTCATAAAATCAGAAATGTGATTTTTTATTTCTCATGGAAGCATAATGATAGATAGATAAATTGCATCAAATTTCTTGCATCAATGAATTACATCATTACACATACTTTCTATGAAGAAAATTTTATGGACGATTGATTTGAAAAGAAGGTAGTCGAGGATAGTGAAATAATCTTGAGAATTGACATTTCTACTGATATATTTTCTATTTACTAGAATTATTTTTGTAAAAAGTTTTGTTTGATGCTCCTATAATTATTTTATTTGTTAATAAAACCACTATACATTTTTTGGACATGTCTATAATTATTGAAATGGTATAAAATATTATTTGGAATCTAGTGCGTGATGTTGGTGTTTTATATTAACTTTATATATGGTATAGAAATGAATTGGTAAATGTATTTACATTAGAAATGTTAAAGGCCTAGTTGGATATTTGTTCATTCTTTGAAAAGTTGGTTATTGATGTAGAGTGATGTGATAGACCGGTTGGGACCATGTGATGTTTTTGAATTTGTTTTTGGATCTCAGGGGGCATATGGTCCTGGTGGTTATAAAATGAAAATAAAACATGGGCAGCATGAAGTTTCGGTTGGTGTTCGAAAATGATTTTCAATGTTGTTTTTTATTATGGAATGTGGTCGTTTCCATGTAATATCCAATTGTTGGTCGAACGTGCTTGTAAAATTAATGAGTTTTCATGTATGTTCGTGATGGATTTTCTTATTTATAGAGACAACTATTATTTTGGTATGGGTTTCCCTCTAGTGGATCATGACATGAAAAAATACTGGTATAGTTTCCACTAGACCTTGAGATGTCTTCCCCTCTAGTGGGTCATGTAAATGAACACTATTTGTTATGGTTTCTATAAAATGTTTTTCCATTTACTATTATTATCATGACATTCATTGGTGTCATCTAGAGGGTTGAGTGATGGTTTTTTTGTTGACCTTGATTATATTAGATATATCTCGTATATTTATTGAGAGGATTGGTGGAATGTGTCACTCATGAGGCTAGGTTATAATAGAAATTTGAATATAGACTATAGAGATTAACCATATATTGGAAGGTGATTCTGAACTATTTATGTCCAACGGTTTCTTTTAGAGTTGTTTAGGAAATACACATGATTATTTATCTGTATGTTTTTTTAATTTTTACTGCATGTGGATATTTTCAATGCTTTTTCATATCTACATAATTTTTCCTTTAATTTCCTAACATCTCCCCTCATGTTAACTTATCATGGACTTTTATTTGGGATTGGTTTGTAACTGGGTTTTGGGTATGAAACCATTTTTAAAAAGGGAAGCTTCATGCATGTTTTTATAAATAGAATTTTTGAAAACCTCTGGTTACTTTCAATAAATGACTTAAAATACTATCATATAGATGTATTTCAAACCCAATGTTTTTATTGTTTAGGAATGTCGATGTAAGGAATCTATAGTGATTACATACCGAGCTATCCAAGCTCCCACCCTACTTGTGTCACTTAGCATTGGTAGAACTAAAAAAAATTTAGGTTCAAGTTTCTAGTTCGGTGTTACCTTTGCATCTTGTTGGTTTTGTGGATTGGTTGTGACCAGGAGGTCATATGGATATCGTGTCACTATGTTTTGATGTCAGTTTTCAATTTAGTTATATTTTACAGAACTTTTTATATATAGATCAATTTTGTATTATGTCATTTTCAGGTATTCTGGGTTATGCTCTATTATTTGTTTGTTTTCATGGTTGTAGTTTGTATTGGAAAAATTTCTCTCATTGTGATTACATTGGAATCTACACTTGTTTACATCCAATGATGATCATGAATGCCCTTAGATCCATATCTCGGACCAGGTTGGGTGTTAGGTAGGATGGGATCTTGGCATGGTTCATGAAAAATGGTATCATATTAGGATCTTACTATTTGTGGTGTTTGGTAGATCAGATATCAGTACTCTCAGGTCTTGGGTGGTAGGTATTGGAAGGACATCATGAATATTTTCTTGCTCTAATCCTCATGTTTCCAAGGGTAGTCTGAGATTGGAGTCCTTTTTTTTTGTTTTGGAATGTGTGTACGAGGAATGAAAATTAAGGTGAGCCGGTGTTATGTTGTGATCCCATATGGATTAGTGGCCCATTTGGAGTCTGAATACAAGGTTCAAGGTAATCGTACTCAATAATTTTTTCTTTGGAAATGTCCCACTAACCACGTCATAAGGTTAGGAAAGACTACTAGTTTTACATTATATAGTTTAGTGTGATTTTGGTTTTGTCTATGTATTGGTTAGTGTAAGTGGGAATTTAAAATGAAATTTTTTTACAAAACAATTTTTTTTTCTTTCAAGTGGTTTTTGACAAAAAGATGAAATATGTTTTAAAAAGAGAAATTGATTCAGGATTTTAAATAGTTTGGGGGTATGTATAAGAACATTAAATTGTGAATTTTGTTAATTCATGGGTTTGATGATGAAGTGGAATGTGTGACCCTTGGTTTTTCTTATGTACATTCATATATGTGTGGGTGTTCAGGGAATGTGCATGTTGTAACATGTGAACAAATGATTCTTGTGGAGGTGGGTCTAGAACACATCTGACATTGCATAAGATACCATGGCTGAGAATTAGAAATAAATGGTTTTGATATATTTTTCAAAAATTATTTTGAAATGGAAAATGATTTAGGGGTTTGTTTTTCATTAAAAAGTGGGTTCTTTTTTTCTGAAAAATGTATTTCAATATATGGAATGTGGCCTTGGAAGAAGGATGAATTAAAATTGTAACAAAAACATTTTTTTAAGAGAGTATTTTTAATTATTGTTGTAATTTTTGGCTTTTTAGCCTGTAGTGTTGGCTTTATATGTTCATTTTCATTCGTTTTGGGTTGATATAGATTCCAGTTATGTGTTTCTCTTATTGAAAATATTTTCTTTTAAAAGAGGTCCCCAATTTTTAGAGTGGATCTTTAATAGTTTCATGTTTCTATAGATTTATTTCTATCATTTATGGTGATCCAGGCCTGTTAGTGGTAAAGGAATGGCTTGAGAAAGTTGAGTGTGTATTTAGTCTGGTTGGAAATCTCAATGTTGTGAATGTGCGTGTTGTTATGGGTTTGTTTGATGGTCATGACTTGGATCTATGGAAGGTGATATCTCCATTATAGATGCATGTTGGGATGACATGGGAGGTTATAAAGACCTTTTTTAACTTTTATTTTTACCTAGAGAGGAGAAGAAGAAGAAAGAGGAATAGATCATGAGTATTTATTAAGGCCAGTGGATAGTGAAGGCCTATGTTTACCACTAAAAGTAGTTTCATTACATTTCCATTGTGGTAGCAACACAATATCAGTTTAAAGATCATATTTTCATTTAAGGACATCATTCTACAATCTAGGAGAAAGTCCAATCCTTCAAGGATCTTTTTTTCAAGAAGTTACTGGATGAATCATTCTTATTTGAGTTTTATTATAGAGCACATGAAATTGGAAATATGGTATCTCATGCCACTCATGACGTTTCCCAATTTAGTAAGAGGTGTGTTCCCAAAGATGATATTTCTAAAAACTCCAATTTAATTGGTTCAAAACTCTTATTCTTCTGACCATTCAATAATATTTTTTCAATGTTCTTACTTTGGTGATTTAAATCCATCTTGTCACAATTCTCCAAATACCTATTTGTATTGTGGGAATTTGGGTCATCTAGAAAAGTTTTTTATGAATATTTTCTCGAGGAATATATCTTAAATGATGTATATAAACTATGGACATCAAGGTAGTGGATGTTTCTGCCACCAGAGTTCCCATCAAATGCCTCAGAATGAAGATTTCACATATTAAATAATCACTTGCGGTGTGAAAAACTTTAACCCAATTATTATATCTAGTGTTGGAATAGAGATTTTTTAGGTTTCATATTGTAGTTTCTCAATTGTTTTGGGTTATTGCTAAGAATATTAGTGTAATTTTTTCTAATAGTTCTATTTTCACAAATTGGAAATAAATCATTAAATGGTTATCCTTTGGTAAATCAGTTTTTTTTTCAGTTGTGATTTTTTGGAGATATCCATGGTTTCAGATATTGATTATTATAGATTCTATTTGGGTTTCCCCCTTGTTCAATGTTTCTTTTTTGGTATTACCTTATGTTGGGGGTTTGGTTTATATGGGAAATTTCTAGTTTTGGTAGTGGTGTTGATTTGTTTATTTGGATAAATTTGGGTTTATTCATGTTGGGTGTTCCCCAATATTGCTGATATTAAGTCATTCCCTGATGTTAGTAGTGTACTTGTAAGGGGAAGAAACAACATATTTTCCCAATCATTTATAGAATGGTTTATTCTGGTATAGTTTGAGTGTGTATTATATTGTGGAATTTTCCTATGGTTTGTATTTTCATTCATCTTATTTCATGTTTTGGATTAATCATTGTTCTTCCAGTGTCTTGGTGAATTTATAGAGGGAAAAAATGTTTTTCAATGGGATAATTGTCACCCCCTGATATTTAAATTTCTTCTATTTTATTCTTTTAATAATTTTGGTTCTTTGGGATGATGTTCGGGTTCTGTTTCTCATTTTAATTATTTAATTTTTGAATTTCTCAGGTTGGTCCCCTATTTATTCCTTAATATCATTATGATTTTTTAGTTATGAGCATGGTTTTATGGAATGAAGGTAGGTGGAACATGGTTAGTACATGCTTAGGAGAAACTGTGTGCCTTCACCCAAGAAACTATATGGTATATGTAAATTTTGGATAGTGGTGTTTAGTGGTGTTGGCACATGGTCTGAGAGACCATGTGACTAACCCAGGTAAGGTTTCCATTTATCCAGTATGGTTTTCATGGTTGGAACATGATTTGGATAACCATGGGTCCAAACCATGTTAGTTTCCAAGATCATTAGTAATGTGAAAATACAATTCCCACTCCACTATTTTAACTCCAACTCGGGATTTTACTCCACTATTCAAACAAGGTGCACCATGGGGACCTCTAAGATCAACCTCTTATGTCATCCTTCTTCCATGGATTTTTCTTCAACATCACCAGGTATGTTTTTTTGTGTTTTTTTATCTCCTCCTCTCATATCCCTTATATCATGATTTATTGTTTTCACTTGGGGGTTTTCCTTATTTGATGAACCATATCCATTAGGGTTGATGTGTGAGTTATTTTCCTTAGATGATACTGTCTTTAGGTTTTCTATTGGGCTTTGTTCTTCCTTCCCCCAATTATTGGATTCATTCTTACATCAGTAAAGTAGGTGTTTCTGTCTATTTCCTTTATAGAACATTCCATTATTTCTTGATATTTCCACAAATACTGTCAAAAGGTTATAACCTTATTCATGATGTGTTTGATTAAATTTTATTGATACAAAAATCATATAAAATGGGAGATAATTATTTTTAAAAAGGTTTTCACTAACTATTCTTATATTTTAATTCATATAAGGTCATTAATGAAATGATTATTGTTGTCCAAAAATTAAATTGAGCACTTATTCTGATATTTAATATTTGTTATAACTTGGTATCTTGGTTGGATTTATGGATTTGGAATTGTGTGTGATTTAGATTCCTTTTTATGGAGATATGATTTGTTGTAAAATTTTTGGGGTGATTATTCCATTTTTTTGAAATTTGTACATGTGTTATTGTGATTGTGTTAAATTTCTGGGT
The DNA here is from genome assembly GCA_963277665.1 of Viscum album. Classification (NCBI taxonomy): domain Eukaryota; kingdom Viridiplantae; phylum Streptophyta; class Magnoliopsida; order Santalales; family Viscaceae; genus Viscum; species Viscum album. The sequence continues at coordinate 440,971,553 of OY728160.1, read as the reverse complement.
TTGGAAAAAATATATGTGATGTTTCTTAAAAATGGGTTTTGTGTGAATTCATATTTGAAGAGTGACATTGGATGTTGGAACATCCTTGGGTTCACAGGGTTGACACATGGATGGGTGTTCAAATAACGACGAAAATTACAAGTGATCCCATTTTCCCAAAATGTTTGGTTGACATTCAAAAAGTGGGTTGGTTCTTTATGTGAATTTAATTTTTTTTTTAAAATGTGTATTGTAATTATTTTCTTGTATATAATTTTATGATGTGTTTGGTGAATTTTTTCTATAAGGGCATATTTTTCATTTTATGATGTGTCTTGATTTATAAATTGATATAAAAGACAATTTTTTATCAATTGATTGGAAGTAGGGTTTATATTGACTTTGGAAATGATATGGAAAGTCCTTTAGAATTTTTTTTAAATTATAAATGTTATAGGACTAGGTTTCACTTTTTGCTGTCTTTGAAAAGATGGTTTTTAATGTAAAGAAATGTGAAGGCCCATTGGCACCACGTGATGTTTTTGGAATTTTGTTTTGGATATCATGGGGCATATGAGCCTAGTGGGAATCTTGTAATGGTTTTGAAAATGGATTGAAAAAATTTGAGAGTGTGAAAGAACTGTTATTATATTAAAATGATTTGGAAAGTGGTTCTGGTTATGGGAAAAGGTGGTACCCATGTAATATTTAATTGTTGGATGAGCTTGCTTGTGAGAAAAACTAATTTTAATATATATTCAATATGACTTGGAATATGTTTAGAGAAAACTAGAATTTTGGGATTGGATCCCCTAGAGTGGATTGTGAAGTGGAACACTATTTCTATAGAGTCCACTAGATCTTGGTATGCATTCCCATCTCATGAATCATGATAGATAATACTATGGGTAATGGCATCTATAAAATGTTTTTTAGAGTACTATTATTATCAATCGATTCGTGGGTGTCATCTAGAGGGTAGTGTGATGGTTTCATATCGATATCTATTAGATGAGTTTTACCCCTTGATTTGTTGAGAAGTTAGGTCGGATGTACCACTTGTGAGGCTAATTTAGAGTAGCCATTTGGTTATATACTATAGAGGTACACCATATGATGGTAGGTGAGTCTGAACTGAGTATGTACAATTATTGATTCTAGATATTTTTAGGAAATTCCCATGATTATAAAAATGTATTTTTTTATTTCTAATACATATGGATATTTTCACTTCTAGTTTTATATAGTCTTATTTTGCATCCTTTAGTTTTTTCATAGCCCCAATTTTTCTCCCATGTAATAGATTTTTATTTGGGATTGGTATTGAAATGGGTTTTGGATGTGAAACCCTTTTTTAAAAGGAAATCTAAATGAGTGATTTTATAAGGTAAATTTTGGAAGGCTATGTTTAGTTGTGGAAAATGATTTGAAATACTATTTAATAAATTTTATTTAAACCAGTGTCTCTGGATTTTTTTTGGGAAATGAAATGCATGGACTTTGTGGTTATTTCTTACTGAACTAGAAAATTTCACACCCTACATATTCCACTCTTTCTTGGTAATGTAACGTTTATTTATAGTTTCAGATTCCAGGTTTGGTTGTACCTTTGAAGAAGGCTGGTTTTGTGGATTTGTGGTGAACTAGAGGTCATGTGGATATCTTGTATACATGATCTGGACTCTGTTTTTTATTTTTTATAATTTTTAGCACGTTGTGTATCCAAATCATTTTTTATTTATTGATATTTGGTTCTTATTTGTTATGTTTTTTTCTCAATATTTTTTACTTCATCTTGGTTTGTTATGTAGAAACTGTTCCCATTGAGATTTAATTGATGCCCGACATTAGTTGATAGCCTGTGGGGATTTCCAACACCCTTTGTGCAATGTTTTAGACCAGGTCGGGTGTGGAGTGGGATGACACCCAACTTGGTTCATGAAAATTAATAATGGACATAGATATAACATAAAATCATATATTACTTGGAAAATACACTTAAATACCATGTTTTCATCACATACATGGGTTTAATTTAAAACTAATTTTTTTAATTCTATGAATTTAATTTAGTAAAATGGATTAAATATTTTAAATTAGATAAATTTATATTATTTTATAAGTTCAACACAAATTTTTACCACAATAAATGGTGAAAACATTAAAAATTAATTACCACAATTAAGGTAAAAATTGTTTTACAATGGGTAAAAGAAAAATGATAAGGGTAAAATAACATAACAACTTCTCTAAAATATATTTTTAGTAAGTATTTAGGACATATAATTTCTGAGGCTTGATAATGGTTAATTTTTGGGCCTTGTATTATTTGAGAAATATGGGTACACGTTCTTCATTTCAAATATAACTAATGTTCCACTCATATCACTTATAAAAGGCCACCACCTATCCTCTCATATGCACACAATAAAAACAATTTGGATTAGAGGATAACTATCCAAATAAATTCCTTAAATCCATCTAAACATAACTTCATCTATTTTATCATATGATGGATTTTTTTTGTCGACCAATGATGGTTGTACGAATAAGAGGTATCATGCTTAACCAGGCATTTTTATTCTATATGTTTTTTGCCTTCTTCAAATATTCTTAAATTATGATGATATAATAACAAAAGTATATCAAATATACATAAATTTCATTATATTAATTTAATTATATAAATATGTATCCCCTTCCATCAAATTGGAAATGAAACAATGATTCATGTGTACAATGGACTACACCATAATGACCAATATATGTTGTGTTTTCTTCATTTCCTCACTTGGAAAATGGTAATGATAGATTTAATGTATATATATTATGTTTTCAAAATAATTATACTAAATTAACTATTATATCAATCATAAAATCTTAATTTCCATTCTATGTGGGTAAGATAACATTTCTCATGTGTATGGTAGACTACTGCTTCATGAAGTGATGGGATTCATTATTCTTTAATGCTTTTCCTGGAAGGTTAAAAGGATAGTATTTTTGACTATAAGTTTTATATATGAAAAAAATATAATATTAATGATTTATTTATCATTATTAAAATATGATATATTATTTTACTTTTTACCTTTCCACTCACTGAAAATTGAAAACGACATTCGTGCGTAAGTTTTTATTATCACCTTTATACAACAATGTGATTATTTTTCATCACCAAATAACATAGATTCTATATATAAAAAAATTTTAAGATCAAAATAGGATATTTATTATATTATAGGAATTATTTATTTATACAATTTAACTTACCCTCTTTCTATAATGATCATTGAAAAAAGGAAACGTTACATATTCATAAGTCCAACCTACCTTATCCATAAATATAATATAGTCCATTTTAATAACCATTTTTCATGAATGGTTTAAAATGATTAATTTATTAACAAATAAGTATATTATTTCAGGGTCATTAGTCTAGATTCAATGAAAATATGACATTATTAATCATAGTCAACACACCAATTCCATTTTGAAATAGTGAATGAAACATCTTTAAAACTCATGATGTAGACATAATTGATTATGTCTATTATTATTACATTAAAAATAAATAATATAATTGATTTAATTAATAGTTATTAATCTAGTTAAATTTTATTATGTAACAAAATAATTCTTATAATCTTACTACACAGGAGCTGAAGTACACACATTAATTGTCAGGACTTCATCCAAGGGACTTTACATCAATTTACCATTATTAAAGAATATTTTAAAGTCTTTAACCTAACATTATTTACATTGTGATTATAAATACCCTTATATAAGAAATATCCTAAAAAATTTATACTTCATGGTATTTTATTTTTTCAATTTTAATTATTTCTTCCAAGGGGATTGGACATGAATGTTACGATTTGGTAAAGAATTTCATAACTCAATTTCTGTTCATTAGGTTATATTATTTATTTATTGAATTTGAAATTATATGATTGTATGTGTATTGAGTTTTTATTATCTTATTTTGAATTTCCATATGTTTTATGTGAATATATAATTCATATACATGATATATTCATTGATTAATTCCCACTTCATTGTTGTGATCACTGTTTGGGTTTCTCGTCTTAAATTGTCTACTTTAGGACATATTTTTGGTTATACACCTATCATATTTTATTAGGTTTATCTAGTCCCCCTATGATATGTTATACAATGAATATACTTCTTTTAATTATATTTAATCTATCAATTAATGTTATTATTTTATGGGGTATGTAATTGTAGTGTTTCGAAAGGGAAAAAACCTTTATGAAACAATGTCTTTTATTTCATAATTTCTTATGTTCAAGATTATTTTTGAGAAAATCATATGATATTAATATATTAAATCAGATATATTTATGATAAATTTTTCTGAATGTTATTACCATGTTTTATTTCCAATTTATCACTTATTAATTAAAAAAACATCGTGGAAATTGTATGTAAGTAACATCGATCTTGTATTTTTTTAGATCATTTATCATTCTCACCCATATCCCTATTTTTTAAAATTATATCAAAAACTTAATATTAAAAAATATATTATTTTAGAAATATATTTTACTTAGGCCTTTAATGTATTTAAAAATTTTATGAAATAAAATTTTATTACATTTTCCAAATGGGACACTTTTCACACACCTTACAAAATGTTTTAAAATAATATTTTTATATCATTTAAATAATTAACAAAATTTAGATGTATCTTGTAGATATATTGAGAGGATTTGTGGTATGTGTCACTAGTGAGGCTAGGTTGTAATAGTAATTTGGATATATACTATAGAGCTTCACCATATATCAGAAGGTGATTCTGAACTATTTATGTCATAGGATTGCTTTTAGAGTTATTTAGGAAATACACATGATTATTTATCTGTATGCTTTTTTTAATTTTTACTATATGTGGATATTTTCATTGCCTTTTCATATCTAGATATTTTTTCCTTTAATTTCTTAATAGCTCCCCTCATATGAACTTTTCATGGATTTGTATTTGGGATTGTTTTGTAATTGGATTTTGGGTGTGAAACCATTTTTTAAAAGGGATGATAAATGCATGTTTTTATAAGTGGAATTTGTGGAAACCTGTGGTAACTTGCAGTAAATGACTTAAAATACTATCATATAAATGTATTTCAAACCCAAAGTTTAGATTGTTTAGTAATATAGATGCATGGAATCTATAGTGATTACCTACCGAGCTGTCCAAGCTCCCACCCTACTTGTGCCACTCAGCGTCGGTAGAACTAAAAAAAAATTTAGGATCATGTTTATAGTTCGGTGTTACCTTTTCATCTTGTTGGTTTTGTGGATTGGTTGTGACTAGGAGGTCATGTGGATATCATGTCACTTTGTTTTGATGTCAGTTTTCAATTTAGTTATATTTCTCAGAAGTTTTTGTATATAGATCAATTTTGTATTTAGTCATATTCAGGTATTCTGGGTTATGATCTATTATTTGTTTGTTTTCATAGTTGTACTTTGTCTTGGAAAAACTAGTCTCATTGTTATTACATTGGATTCTGCACTAGTTTACATCCAATGATGATCATGTGTGCCCTTAGAGCCATATCTCAGACCGGGTTGGGTGGCAGGTAGGATGGGATCTTGGCATGGTTCATGAAAAATAGTATCATATGAGGATCTTACTATTTGTGGTGTTTGGTTGATCAGATATCAGTACTCTCAGGTCTTGGTAGGTAGGTATTGTATGGAAATCATGAAACCTTTCTTGTTCTAATCCTCATGTTTCCATGGTTAGTCTAAGATTGGAGTCTTTTTCTGTTTTGGTATGTGTGGATGAGGAATGAAAATTGAGGTGATCCGGTGTTATGTTGTGATCCCATAAGGATTAGTGACCAATGTGGAGTTCGAATACATGGTTCACAGTAATAGTACTCAATAATTTTTTCTTTGGAAATGTCCAACTAACCACGTCATAAGGTTAGGCAAGACTACTAGTTTAACATTATATAGTTTAGTGTGAGTTTTGTTTTGTCAATGTTTTTGTTAGTGTAAGTGGGATTTTAAAATGAAAATGTTTAACAAAAAAAAATTATTTCTTTCAAGTGGTTTTGGATTAAAAACTAAAATATGTTTTTAGAAGAGAAATTGATTTTGGATTTTAAATAGTTTGGGTGTATGTGTAAGAACATTAAATTGAGAATTTTGTTAATTCATGGGTTTGATGATGAAGTGGAATGTGTGACCCTTGGTTTTTCTTATATACATTCATATATGTGTGGGTGTTTAGAGAATGTGCATGTTGTCACATGTAAAAAAATGATTCTTGTGAAGGTGGGATGAGCACACATTTGACTTTTAGTAGGATACCATGGCTGAGAATTAGAAATAAATGGTTTGGATATATTTTTCAAATTTTTTTTTGAAATGGAAAATGATTTAAGGGTTTTTTCCATTAAAAAGTGGGTTCTTTTTTTTTTTCTGAAAAATATATTTCAATATATGGAATGTGGCCTTGGAAGGAGGATGATTTAAAATTGTTACGAAACATGAATGTTTAAGAGAGTTTTAATTATTGTTGTAATTTTTGGCTTGTGAGCCTGTAATATTTGCACTATATGTTCATTTTCATTCATTTTGGGTTGATATTGATTCCAGTTATGTATTTCTCTTCTATAAAATATACGATTTTAAAAAAGGTCCCCAAATTTTAGATTTCATCTTTAATAGTTTCATGTTTCTATATATTTCTTCGTATCATTCATGGTGATCTAGGCCTGTTAGAGGTAAGGGAATGGCTTGAGAAAGTTGAGTGTGTATTTAGACCGGTGGGAAATCTCAATGTTGTGAATGTGCGTGTTGTTATGGGTTTGTTCGACGGTCATGACTTGGATCAATAGAAGGTGATTTATCCATTATTGATGCATGTTGGGATGACATGGGAGGTCATAAAGACCTATTTTAACTTTGATTTTTACCTAAAGAGGAGAAGAAGAAGAAAGAGGAATAGATAATGTGTATTTAGTAAGGCTAGTGGATAATGAAGGCCTATGTTGAACACTAAAAGGAGATTCTTTCCTTTTCCATAGTGGTAGCAACACAAGATCTGTTTAAAGATCATATTTTCATTTAGGGACATCATTCTACGATCTAGGAGAAAGTCAATCCTTCAAGGATCTACGTTTCAAGAATTTACTGGATGAATCATTCTTATATGAGTTTGATTATAGAGCATAAGAAATTGGAAATATGGTATCTCATGCCACTCATGATGTTTCCCAATTTAGTAAGAGGTGTGTTCCTGAAGATGATATTTCTAAAAACTCCAATTTGATTGGTTCAAAACTCTTATTCTTCTGACCATTCAATCATATTTTTTCAGTGTTCTAAGTTTCAGGATTGAAATCCATCTTGTCACAATCCTCCAAATACCTATTTCTATTGTGGGCATTTTGGTCATCTAGAAAAGATTTTTATGAAGAGTTTCTCGAAGAATATGTCTTAAATGATGTATATCAACCATGGACCTCAAGGTAGTGGATGATTTTGACATCAGAGTTCCCATCAAATGCCTCAGCGTGAAGCTTTCACATATTAAAGAATCACTTGCTGTGTGAAAAAATTATCCAAATTATTATCTCTAGTGTTGGAATAGAGATTTTTTAGGGTTCATATTGTAGTTTCTCAGTTGTTCTGGGTTATTCCTAAGAATATCAGTGGAATTTTTTTCTAATAGTTCTATTTTCACAAATTGGATGTGGATCATTAAATGGTTATCCTTTGGTAAATCGGTTTTTATTTTCAGTTGTGCTTTTTTAAAGATATCCATGGTTTCAAATATTGATTATTATAGCTTCTATTTAGTTTTCCCCCTTGGTCCATGTTTTATTTTTGGGATTCCCTTATGTTGGGTGTTTGGTTTATATGGTAAATTTCTAGTTCTGGTAGTGGTGTTGATTAGTTTATGTGGATAAATTCAGGTTTATTCATGTTGGGTGTTACCCCATATTGCTGATATTAAGTCATTCCCTGATGTTTGTAGTGTACTTGTAAGGGGATGAAACTACATATTTTTCACAATCATTTCTAGAATGTTTTCTTCTGGGATAGATTGAGTATGGATTATATTGTGGAATTTTCCTATGGTTTTTATTTTTATTCATCATCATTCATGTTTTGGATTAATCATTTTTCTTCCAGTGCCTTGGTGAATTTATTGAGGGAAAAAATGTTTTTCAGTGGGAGAATTTTCACCCCATGATATTTTAATTTTATATATTTTATTCTTTTAATAATTTTGGTTCTTTGGGATGATGTTCAGGTTCTGTTTCTCTTTTTGAATATTTAATTTTTAAATTTCTATGGTTGGTCCCATGTTTATTCTTTAATATCCTTATGAGTTTTTAGTTATGAGCATGGTTTTATGGAATTAAGGCAGGTGGAACATGGTTAGTACATGCTTAGGAGAAACATTGTTCCTTCACGCAAGAAACTATATGGTATATGTTAATTTTGGATAGTGGTGTTTAGCATTATTGGCACATGGTCTGGGAGACCATGTGACCAACCCAGGTAAGGTTTCCATTTATATAGTAGGGTTTTCATGGTTGGAACATTATTTGGATAACCATGGGTCCAAACCATGTCAGTTTTCAGAGATCATTAGTAATGTGAAATTACAATTATCCTATCCACTATTTTAACTCCAACTCGGGATTTTCCTCCACTATTCAAACAAGGTGCACCATGGGGCCCTCCAAGCTCAACCTCTCATGTCATACGTCCGCCATGGAATTTTCTTCAACGTCACCATGTATGTTTTTTTGGGTTTTTATTTTATCTCCTCCTCTCATATCCCTTATATCTTTATTTATTGTTTTCACTTGGGGGTTTTCCTTATTTGATGAACCATATGCATTAGGGTTGATGTGTGAGTTGTTTTCATTATATGTTATGGTCTCTAGTTGTTCTCTTGGGCTTTGTTCTTCCTTCCCCCAATTATTGGTTTCATTCTCACATCATTGAAGTAGGTGTTTCTATGTATTTTCTTTATAGAACATTCCATTGTTTCTTGATATTTCCATGAATACTGTCAAAAGGTTATAATCTTGTTCATTATGTGTTTGAGAAAATTGTATTGATACATAAATCATATAAAATGGGAGATAATTATTTTTAAAAAGTTTTTCACTAACTATTCTTATATTTAAATTCAAAGAAGGTCATTGATGAAATGATTATTGTTGTCAAAAAATTAAATTGAGCACCTTTTGTGATATTTAATATTTATTATACCTTGGTATCATGGTTGGATTTATGGATTTGGAATTGTGTGTGATTTATATTCCTTTTTATGGAGATACAATTTGTTTTACAATTTTTGGGGTGATTATTCCATTTTTTGAAATTCGTACTTCTGTTATTATGATTGTGTATAATTTCTGGGTTTGGAAGAAAAACATGTGATGTCTATTAAAAAATGGGTTTTTTTTAAATTAATATTTTAAGAGTGAGATTGGATGTTGGAACATCCTTGGGTTCACAGGGTTGACACATGGATGGGTGTTCAAATAACTATGTAAATTACGAGTGATCCCATTTTCTCAAAATGTTTCGTTGACATTCAAAAAGTGGGTTGGTTCTTTATGTGAATTTAAATGTGTTTTCAATTGTGTATTGGAATTCTTTTCTTTTATTTAATCTTATGATGTGTTTGGGTAATTTTTGGTATAAAGGAATATTTTTCATTTTGTGATGTGTCTTGATTTCTAAATTGATATAAAGGACTATTTTTTATCAATTGTTTAGAAGTAGTGTTTATTTTTACTTTAGAAATGATATGGAAACTCATTTATAATTTTTTTAAATTATAAATGTTATAGGACTAGGTTTAACTTTGTGCTATCTTTGTAAAGATGGTTTTTAAGGTAATGTGATGTAAAGGCCTATTGGCACCACATGATGTTTTTGGATTTTTTTTGGATATCATGGGGCATATGGGCCCGGTGGGAATCATGGAATGGTTTGGAAAATGGATTGAAAAAATTGGGGAGTGTGAAAGACCTGTTATTATTTTAAAATGATTTAGAAAGTGGTTTTGGTTATGGGAAAAGGTGGTTTCCATGTAATATTTAATTGTTAGATGAGCTTTCTTGTATGAAAAACTAATTTTAATGTATATTCAATATGACTTGGAATATGTTTAGAGAAAAATAGAATTTTGGGATTGGATCCCCTATAGTGGATTGTGAAGTGGAACTCTATTTCTAATGAGTCCACTAGATCTTGGTATGCATTCCCCTCTCATGGATCATGAAAGACAATAATGTGGGTAATGGTGTCTACACCATGCTTTTTAGAGTATTATTATTAATATTCGATTTGTGGGTGTCATCTAGAGGGTCATGTGATGGTTCTATAACTAAATCTATTATATGGGTTGTACCCCTGGATTTGCTGAGAAGTTAGGTCAGATGTACCACTTGTGAGGATAATTTATAGTATCCATTTGGTTATATACTATAGAGATACACCATATTATGGTAGGTGAGTCTGAACTGAGTATGTCCAATGATTGATTCTAGATATTTTTAGGAAATTCCCATGAATATAAAAATGTATTTTTTTATTTCTAATACATATGGATATTTTCACTTCTAGTTTTATATACTCTTATTTTGTATCCTTTAGTTTTTTCATAGCCCCAATTTCTCTCCCATGTAATTGATTTTTATTTGGCATTGGTATTGAAATGGGTTTTGGATGTGAAACACTTTTTTAAAAGGGAATATAAATGAGTGGTTTTATAAGGTAAATTTTTTAAAGCTATGTTTACTTGTGGTAAATGATTTAAAATATTATTTAATAAATTTTCTTCAAACCAGTGTCTCTAGATTTTTTTTGGGAAATGAAATGCATGGACTTTGTGGTTATTTCTTACTGAACTAAAAAAGTTCACACCCTACATATTCCAATATTTGTTTGTAATGTAATGTTTCTTTATAGTATAAAATTCCTGTTTTGGTTGTACCTTTGAAGAAGGTTGGTTTTGTGGATTTGTGGTGAATTAGAGGACATGTGGATATCTTGTATACATGATATATACTCTGTTTTTTATTTTTTATAATTTTTAGCACGTTGTGTATCCAAATCATTTTTTTATTTATTGATATTTGGTTCTTATTTGTTATGTTTTTTTTTCTAAATATTTTTTACTTGATCTTGTTTTGTTATGTAGAAATTGTTCCCATTGTGATTTAATTGATGCCCGACATCAGTTGATAGCCTGTGGGGATTTTTAACACCCTTTGTGAAATGTTTTATACCACGTTAGGTGTCAAGTGGGATGGAATCCAACTTGGTTTATGAAAAGTAATACTTGACATATATTTACCATAAAATCATATATTACTTGAAAAATATACCTCTTAAATACCATGTTTTCATGACATACATGGGTTTAATTTAAAACTAAAATTTGTGAATTCTATGAATTTAATTTAGTAAAATAAATTAAATAATTTAAATTGAAAAAATTTATAATATTTTATAAGTTCAACATAATTTTTTACCATAATATATGGTGAAAACATTAAAAATTAATTACCACAATTAAGGTAAAAATTGTTTTACTATGGGTAAAATAAATACGATAAGGGTAAAATGACATAACAACTTCTCTAAAATATATTTTTAGTAAGTATTTAGGACATATAATTTTTGTGGCTTGATAATGTTGAATTTTGGGGCCTTGTATCATTTAAGAAATATGGGTACACCTTCTTCATTTCAAATATTACTAATGTTCCACTCATATCACTTATAAAAGGCCACCACCTATCCTCTCATATGCAAAAAATAAAATAAATTTGGATTAGAGTATAACTATCCAAATAAATTTCTTAAATCTATTTAAACAAAACTTCATCTATTTTATCATATGATGGATTTTTTTTCAACCAATGATGGTTGTATGAAGAAGAGGTATCATTTTTAACCAAACATTTTTATTCTATATGTTTTTCACCACCTTCAAATATTCATAAATAATGATGATATAATAACACAAGTATATCTAATATAAATAAATGTCATTATATTAATTTAATAATATAAATATGTATCCCCTTCCATCAAATTAGAAATAAAACCATCATTCCTATGTACAATAGCCTACACTATAATGACCAATATATGTTGTGTTTTCTTCATTTCCTCCAATGAAAAATGGTAATGATGGATTTAAAGTATATATATTATATTTTCAACATAATTATACTTCATTAATTATGATATCAATTATAAATTCTTAATTTTGATTCTATGTGGGTATGAAAACATTGCTCATGTGTATGGTAGTCAACTGCCTCATGAAGTGATAAGATTCATTATTCTATAATGCTTTTCATGGAAGGTTAAAAGGATAGTTTTATTGAATATAAGTGATATATATGATATAAATATAATATAATATATTTATTTATCATTATTAAAATATAATATATTATTTTACTTTTTACCTTTCCACTCACTGAAAATTGAAAACACCATTCGTGCGTACGTTTTGATTATCTCCTTCATACAACAATGTGATTATTTTTCATCACTAAATCACATAGATGACATATATAAGAAAATTTTAAGAACAAAATAAGGTATTTATTATATTATGGGTTTTATCTATTGATACAATTTAACTTACCCTCTTTCTATAATGATACTGAAAAAAGGAAACATTACACATTCATACGTACAACCTACCATATCCATAAATATAATATAGTCCATTTTAATAACCATTTTTCATGAATGGTTTAAAAATTTTAATTTATTAAAAAATAATTAGATTATTTCTGGGTCATTAGTCTAGATTCAATGAAAATATGAAATTATTAATCATGGTCAACACACCAATTCCATTTTGAAATAATGAATTAAACATCTTTAAAACTCATGATGTAGACATAATTGGTTATGTCTATTAATATTACATTAAAAATAAATAATATAAATGATTTAATTAAAGGTTATTAATCTAGATAAATTATATTATGTAACAAAATAATTCTTATAATCTTACTATCCAAGAGCTGAAGTACACACATTGATTGTCGAGACCTCAACTAAGGGACTTTACATCAATTTACCATTATTGAAGAATATTTAAAAGTTTTGAACATAACATTATTAACATTGTGATTATAAATCCCCTTATATAAGAAATATCCTAAAAAAGTTATACATCATGGTATTTTATTTTTTCAATTTTAATTATTTCTTCCAAGGGGATTGGACATGAAAGTTACAATTTGTTAAATAATTTCATAATTCAATTTCTGTTCATTAGGTTATATTACTTATTTATCAAATTTGAAATTATATGATTGTATATTTATTGAATTTTAATTATCTTATGTTGAATTTCGATATGTTTTATGTGAATATATTATTCATATACATGATACATTCATTGATTAATTCCAACTTTATTGTTGTGATCACTATTAGGGTTTCTCGTCTTAAATTATCTACTTTGGGACATATTTTTGGTTATACACCTATCATATTTATTAGGCTTATCTACTCCCCCTATGATATGTTATACTATGAATATACTTATTTAAATGATATATAAACTATCAATTAATTTTATTCTTTTATGTGGTATGTAATTGTAGTGTTTCAAAAGGGACAAAACCTTTATGAAACAATGTCTTTTATTTCAGAATTTCTTATGTTCAAGTTTATTTTTGTGAAAATCATATGATATTAATATATTAAATCAGATATATTTATTACAAAATTTTTCTAAATGTCTTTACCATGTTTTATTTCTAATTTATCACTTATTGATTAATAAAACATTGTGGAAATTGTATGATAGTTACATAGATTTTGTATTTTATTAGATCAGTTATCATTCTCACCCATATCCCTATTTTTTAAAATTATTTAAAAAACATAACATTAAAAAATATATTATTATATAAATATATTTTACATGGGCCTTTAATGTATTTAAAAAGTTTATTAAATGAAATTTCATTACATTTTTCAAATGGGACACTTTTCACACACCTTACAAAATGTTTTAAAATAATTTTTTATATCATTTAAATAATTAGCATAATTTACCACCATCATGGCCATTATTTTATTTAATGAATAATATTTATGTTTCAAGTGTTATTTTCATTCAAAATTAGTTTCGTAATATTGTGTGAATTATTAGTTTTAATATATTTTCTAAATGAAATAGATTCTTCTCATGAATTTTTTAAATGAGATTTTAATGGTATTTCCATTCATTAGTGAAAATAAACATTGATGTAACATAAACTCCAATAGGTATATTTGGGGTTATCTTAAGAGTTATTAATTACATCATTGGTCAATAATATTAGGGGTGATCATAAGTTTGAAGCCTTATACAACCCTTTGTGGTTTTATTTGATGTGATATTAAAGGGTTTAATTGAATTTTTGGATAAATTTTTTTAGTTGGATATATATGAATAGATTTTTTATAAAATTAATTATGACTTTAAAATTTATTTAAAATATTAAACGAATTTATAACCTTTAGTGTTTATCTGATATTTTATATTTATATAATTATGGGAAAATATTTAATCATATTGATAATCATGGGATTGAAAATTTATCCAGTAAGAAAGTTTCTAATGTTATTTCCAATGAATATTTCCATGTATTTGGACTTGAATGTTGAATGGAATGTTTTGATGCCCGCAAAACAAGAATCAGAAAAATTCACAATATAAGGAATACTTGAATTGAGGTATTACTCTTCCTAAAAAATAAAAGGAGTCGAGACTTTCGGATCACAAGAACCTCCAAGAAACCTATGTTCATGTGACCTTTTAAAATCCTGAAGAATGAACCCCATGTAGTATATAACCTTTGAAAATTATCGTAAAGCCACCACCATAGAACCATATTTCTTTTATAAAGGATCCCTAGATAAGCCATCAGAAATTTGGCCAAAAAAAGGAGGAATGATATGATAAGGGATAGAACACTCGTGGCCATAAAGATAATGTTCAATATCATCATTGTGATGAGTAAAATTCTTTGAATATAACCTAAGAAAACGTACTGGACCCCTAAATCACTGTATAACACCAAATATGAGATGGTGGGGGGTGAGAGGTGCTCTTAGTCACTGAAGGGTATGCACCGTTCCCATGAAGATCTAGAAGTCACCATGAGTCCACAAGGACTTGTCCACCTTGTCTCAAAAATAACCTTTAGATTTTTAGGCTTTCTATATATAAGTCCATGGGTATGGCTATGAAAAACTATGCTTCCCCCTCACAACTCCAATGGAAAATATTTGGATTCTTCAACAACATGATCAAACATCCTTATATGACCCATAATGGTCATGTGAGGAATCATCAAAGAATTGTGTAAATATCCTTGAAATTAATCATGTAAACTCAAAAACCCATGAACATTGTAAAATGAATCAAAGGGGAAATATAAGGAGGAGAGAGATTTTTCAGTCACTTAATGATAGATGATGTGATAAGAAACTATACAACAAAGTCACATGAGACCTCAAGACAAACCCCCCTTGCCTTATTAAATATAAAATAAAAGGAATCGATCTCTCATGAAGAACCTTTTGCATGTCCATATGAAAAGATGAAATGTACATTGACTAAACTACAAGATCAAAAAAGAAATTATAAATTGAAAATAATCAGAAAAAAAATATATTTAATGAATAGTCCCATTTCCATTGAAAATCAGGAGATGCATTCGGGGCGATCCCCAGTAAAGACTCACAGAGCCACGTGGCACCAGATCCCTTCATCAAATCTAGCCTGAAATCCCACTAGATATTTAGCATAAAGTGTCCAACAACTAGTGTGGTGATTTATTTTATTTTCCCACACCAAAAATTAAAACATGGGGACTCAAAGAGGTTGGTTTTTTGAGATCTGGACAATTATACTCTGAACACCTACAGATTTCTCAGAGGGGTAGATCTTGCAACCAAAAAGTCCATGTCAAGAAATATAACACTGAATAGCCAGAGTAGTCATGCATCACAGTAAATTTACTTTGCTTGATCATTCATAGATCAAATGAAGGGAAACTAGCGATGAGTGCAATAAACACACCACAAGTCTTCCAGATCATGAAATACTCAAAATAAAATAATACTGAAAAAACATATAGAATTGATAATACAATTGATAGAACCAAGACAAAAGGTGGAGCACATAAATCAAAGCATGTTATTTGACCCCTGTTCGCTTTGTGTGAGCCTCCCAAAGTCATGCGATAGCACTGGGACACGTCTCAAGATGCTTCTTCGTCATGCTACCTAGTCTATGTGAAGCCATCCAGACATGGCCAATAAATGTTTCATGACCCCTTTGGGCGCATCACCTTAGTCTTGGGAAAGGCCCCATGGAATTTTCTCCTAATCCTAGCAACGTTTTTCAGATTTATCACCAAAATAATATAATGATGAATTCTCATGTAAACCATGTCTTGAAAAAGAATATGGGCATATCAATAGGCTCTCACGACATCCCCTGGGCATATAATCCAAGACTCATGATGTTTTCTAGAAATATTAGTGAGGGTTCCCTCCACACATTAGTGATGTAAACCAAGACATACAACACCCTTTAGAGATACTGATAATGAAATGTGATAGATTCTGAAAGAAACCATCTAAATCTTATGTTTTCCTATAGAAAGGTAAATTGGGTCATGCTAATTCCCCAAGAAAAGTAGGGCCATTTCACTAAGGATTACCATAATTTGATATCTTCATCCATCCTCAGTGTGTAGGACCTGAATACAAGATGAACCTAATAGTGTATGGAATGATCCAGGGAACTATGAATACATTGATTCCTTCCATATTCAAGATATTTAGGCCACCACATCGAGGTTCAAGATCTATATTGATCAACTATGGTGATACTAATATCACAGCCCTTATCCTGGCCAATGAAATTGATCACTTTCTAACCCTTGTTTTTCACAGGGAGTATAGCTCATGTGGGATTTGGATGTTTCACTAATCAGTTCATCTATACTAAACACCCTGGGGTTACAAGTAAATCCTTGGAATGTATGCCCCAAATACCGACAACATATAGTATGTTCTTAATAAATAAGGTATCCATCATGATGTAAGCCCCTAAAATTTTTTACACCTCAATGACAGTCATAATGTCCCCATGTGTAATCATATAGCCTAGCATATCAGCAGGTTAAGGGATAATCAAACTATGATGACTCTAATTCCTTCTATACACAGGATACAAATGACACCTTCTAAAGGATTGAGATCTATACTAGACACCACTAGTAATGTCATAGTATATTAGTCTAATATCAACATGCCTTGAGAAAAATCATCTATTCCACCTTGATTCTCACACTTGTCACATCTCATGTGGGCCTAGGGAGATAAAATTAACCCCACATTAGACATCATGAATTTTCACTAATCAATGTGATCCTAGTATGTAAGACATGATGAGTGGAACAATAAGAAAACCCCTCATACAGGGAATGATTAAACAGTGATGAATCTAATTTCTACCATAACTAGGATAATAAGGACATCTCCTTGAAACCAGAGATAAAATATTTTGTTTCATAGAACCAACAAATGTGTTCTCTCTCAATGATTTTAAACTATCGGGGATTAACAAACTACATTGGTTTTTATTCCTGCAATAACCAAGATACATAGGATTACTCATAATGGATCATTACCCTATAAGAAACATTATCTACATCCTCATGTGGAAGTGCATTCCAATGAATTTGGTCATACAAATTAATAACATAAAACAGATATTTACATTTAGGAAAATGGATGAATAACCTTTGATAAATACATAAGGACTCACTAATGAGACCGAACACCCCTTATTTCATCAATGAGACTCCATTTATCTATTTAATGAGATAGTTAACTAATGAGTCATTTATTTTGGGTAATTGGTCCCATATCGGGATATGAAAGAGATTTACTAACATATTATAAATCTATAAAATAGTCTTAGAGTAGTAACCATGTTCCCTCAAAAGAGTAAGATGAACCCAACCACCCATCCCCTCGACCAATGTGAGTGTCGAAGAGCCATTGGGCCTGAAAAACCATATGACTTCCAACCATTGGAAAGTAGGTCTTTACCAACTACAAATTTGGGAAACTTTGGGAGTTTTAGGGAAAAGTGACAATTGAATCCAAGGATAGAAACTCATTTAACTCCTAAAAAACTGGATAAAAAAATGAAGAACCTAGTGTGAATATTTCCAATGAAAAAAATGATTGGTTATTATTCATCAATACATTTTATTTTCCCTTACATTCAATCAAAATTGTTACACAGAAATGAATCTTTGTAACAGTAGAATGATTGGTTTATAATACAACATGAAACTTCATTTGTCAATAGATATACGAAGAACTATATAAGACCAACATAATATTATAGATGATACTTGTAACATGTATTCTCATGAAGTAAGTTTATCCTCAGTTTAACAAGTCCAAATGAGCCTAATAGACAAATCAAGGGATATCAAGATAATTGTTTTAACCATGCATATTTAATTGAGCATATTATTTCTATGATATTCCTCTTTTTATCATCCATGATACTTTTTTTCTACATTACTCTAGATATTGAGAAAATCCAAATTGGATAAAATTTATCCATCTTCCATCATTCACTCAGTAAATCATCCGTGATTTCATCCTCTATGGGTCGAAAAATAATTTCAATTTCTTGAAAACTCCATTGAAAAGTTTAAAATATGATGGTCCAGAAGTACCATCAATAAGGTATAATTTTGATAATGGAATCATCTCATGATTTTATCCAAGACCCATAACCGATAAGTCCACATCCCCTAGGAATCGATGATTCTATTCCATTAGCTGTTGTTACTATGACTGACAACTTCGTGATCTCATCCTGAGAGAATGTCAACCACCAACATTCAAATATAATAATGGTGGAACAAGAGGAAAAATAAAAATACTATTTGGTTCATGTGCCTCGGAGGAGGGAACATTTCAACCACCATCACCAACACAATCCCACTGGTACCCATTAGTCACCGGCTATGGGTAACAACAAACACCCATCCACCTTCGGTTACGTTGAAAGGGCTATAAGGAAGACCCATCAGAGAAAGAAGTTGTTGGATATATATGAGAGGGATAATATTTCTACTCTTGATGAAGCTGAATTATAGCATATTTAGGTAGGAACTAACATGCAGTCTCATATACCTTCTCATTCAGAACAACTCAAAAATAATATCCTAACAGCTGGTATGGGGGAGGCTCATACGCCTTCCCCCATGCATGTAGCTCATTGACATATTCCAGTGGAACAAATAGAACAGAATTTGGAATATATCTCTGCTTCAATTGAAGACATATAACAGTCTATAATTAAAAAATAAAATTTGTAGGATCATATCCATACACACACTTTGTTAAAACCCTGGTATATTTTTTAATCATCTAATGACATCTGCCGGGATATTATTTCATTATTCAAGATGAAGGTATATTTTCATACTCATATCAAGATATCAATGACAGATCAACACTCAAATCATTGTGAAAATGTAGCTTTACGGGAGTAAGAACAAATGATTTCTCCCAACTGGGTATTATCATCATATTCTGATGAAGGGAAAGGAATCAGACTGAGATAAAATTACTGTTCCCACTGGGGATCACTAGGAAAGAGTGGAAATGCCTCAAGGTAGGGGAACATTCCTATTGAATATGTACAAAGAAATATTAAAAAGCTTTAGGATCAAGAACATGTCTTTATTTTGTCTGAGGATAACCATGTGTGAATGGAGAAAGCCTCCGGATATGCTCACATTCCTATTAGTGAATCAGTTCGGCATATTATGATAGATCACAAAAACTAGGCAATTATTCTAAATTACTCCAATGAATGATTATTCCAGCATCATTCCAAGGAAACATAGGGGAAGGCATATATTCCCTCCCCAATTACAGATTTCCCTCAACATATTCCAACAAGGAATACATATAAGGACCAGACTCATATTCCTTATCCAAATGGGGCCCCCAAGTGATATGGGTACACACCTAAGGGTGGCTCCTTTTCTTAACAAGAAAGATCAGAAGAATATTATAAGGGCTAGGGATCTGGCTTATATCCCCATCTTGACTGAGGCTGACCATGTGAGAATCGGACATGCATCAGGAAAGGAAAACATTCCTATCCATAATAAAAATTATCATCAGCATATTTTGACGAATTTTCAATAACAGTTTCATAATCCTGCAACAAAATGTGGTTATATATGTGTTTTAGAATACAATACACAATCAGACTATATTCTTCACAATTAGAAAATCTAGGTTAGAAAATTCTGACAATGTCACAGAACCTGTCCCATTCACTTGATACACTTAGTTCTAGTGTCCTTTAGGTTTCTTGGGACACCGTTTCAACACCACAAGGGTCATTAATCTCTTTTATCAAAGTGGATGAAGAATATGTTCAATAACATGATAGTACTCCATAGGGTAGTGTGTAGATGGGTTTGAGGGACCTTACTCATAACAGCTACCATGGTCAACCTACCCATAGTGTTATGTCCCATGGGAATGGTAATTTTTCATTTTTCTAGAGAAATAAATATAGAAATGTGTTCAAAATTTCGGCACTTCATATAGAGAAGTTCTCGAATCATTAGGGACAAATGTATATGTTTACCTATAATAATTCAGTAACAACCCACTCCTGTCAGTCGGAGAAAATTAGAGACATCTTTTATTGATGGACCATATAGATCTAGACTAGGCTATTCTCTCTATCCTCTAAGATCCAAAACTATAAAAGAATTGCACAAATATAGAATACACATACTACCATTGCATTAAAAATCGTAATAATATGATCTCTGAAGCCACATCATGCATCCATATTCAAGGATGGGGAAAACATGAAGTGTTAAAATTTTCAACTCCCTTGAAATAGAACAACCACTAAGATGCAACCTCTTTCAATTTTATATCCTCTGGTAAAATCAAGGGACCAGGTAGCACTCATGACAATTGGTCACTACAATAGAATTCCCTTGCATCAATGGTGCCACACCACCATTGATTGGAAGAGATAATAAACAACATGATTATAAACTTGGATTCTCAAGTAAATATGAGGAAGTTACAAATACTGAGACCAAAGTTTCGATCAGCCAAAAAAATCACTTAATGAATGTTTCTCACAATGGGATACAATCGCAGTCACCCCCTACATGAGTAAAACCTTACCACCTCACATATAACATATTAGTAACTAAAATGGATGCATTCTGGGAGAGGACATGTCCCCCCTAGACTGAGAGAATATCAACCACCACCTCCACCACTCTAATCATAAATTCCTAATATAATTTGAGACATACCATTGGTATCTTTAGGGGAACCCCATTCCATTAGTATGGGGGAATTTTTATCTCAGTCGCCATCTCTAGGTTCATCATCCCCTTAGAAAAAACCAAATTCAACAGTTGTGATTCTAGATCACCCCCATCCCACTCCTTTGTGGGAATTTATATCTTAATGTTTATCATGGGAATCATCTAGTCACTGAATAGAGTCATTGGGTCCTCAAAAATTGGACAATTTGATGTCAATTGTGGTCTACAATAACCACCCATATTGGGATGGGGGAATTTTCTTAATCACTACCAACACTAATGGAATTATTCTTCCCTAGATTGAGATGAATCCATAAACATATATAATTCCACCAAATGATCCCATAACAAGACAAGACACTAAATGTTGGGGCAGGTTCAACATCTATGATCAGAAACTCCATCAAAGTCACTATTCATGGACCAAAACTAAAAGAATATATGATGAAGAAAATGATTCAACATTGATGCTATCAGAAAAAAAATCCAAACCTGGATAGGGGTTCAAATAATGACCCTGAATAAGACAATTAAGAATCAGTATATTGTGTTGAGAGTAATGGTACAAACAAAATTTCCATGATGCGCCTCTATAATCATATTCACTATTAACATGGTTTATATTGATCAAGATTCATCTATGGAATTCTATGATAAGGAAAAAATTCCTTGGGTGGCGGTAACATGGATGCACTAAATATGGATACACTCATGAGGAACCTAACATGGCTTCAAAACATGGAACCTCTATTTATCGAGTTTCCATATCTAAGATGAAATATTACCAAGGGTAAGGGTATAAACACATTCCACTCACCTCATAGAAGAAACAAGTGTCCATCCTTAGAGGAATGGTTGTCACAATATGAGAGAGAAGTAAAAACTATTTGAATGCCCATCAAGGACCTACTCAAATGAAATATTCCTTATATGTATCATCTTTAAGAAAATATGAATACTCTACCCCCCATGGATGATCTTCCAAAAAGTGTGTTATCTATGCATCAATTTGGATCCGAATCAATATATTCAATCCACCTAAATGAGGAAGTTTAAAATGATCACGACTTCCCTCCATTGTGGAAATAACATCTCCCCTAGTGGTAAAACCGTTCAATATTAGGATGAATTGAAAATCTATAGGAGTTAAAAGTGGGGCCACTTCATAAACCCCCAGGATCCATTTGGATGATAGATGAATTAGGAATCCATGACCCAAGAGCAACATAATGTCATCAAGTCCCTAGATGTTTAAATAGAATCCATGTAAGGCCGAGGTGCACCTATGCCACCTGAGAGGAATACAAATTTTTATTTGGTGGATTATAGTTTCCCTCCACCTGATTTCAAAAATCCTAAATTCTCTACATTTTATGGTGCATGCAACTAGAACAATATCTCACACACTTCGTATCACGATGTGGTTAAATGATGGGCCCTTGAGATCAAGAGGAGGCAACTAAGATGAGGTTTTTTATAGAATCTAACAGGGCTAGCCTTTTTTATAAAATTATTTCAGTATGATCTGGGTGAGGATAGGAAGATATTCTTCATTAATTATTTTATAAATTTTGTTCTACACTGAGGAATAAAACCATCATCGACCTAATGAAGTACAAACAATGTTATAATGAGAGGGCGTCTGACTTCATAACAATGTGGAAGGGTCCAACCTACTCACTAATAATTACTCTCTTGAAATAGTAGATGTTGGAAAACTAATATTAATATTATAGGGATTAGTCTTAGATCCCTAGTATTCAAATAAAATATATAGGTGGATTCCACGAGTTTTTCAAAACAAACCAACTTTTAAAAGAATCCATCTAGAGAATCCAATCCAAAACATGACTCATTCCCAAATTATAGAGAAAATATCTAGCCACAAAAGAATCTATAGATTTCACTCTCAATACATTATAAATACATTCCCAAATAACAAGGTATGCCCTATAATTACCAACCCCTCTTATCGGGGGGAGAAAACCATTGAATATTCTTAAGAAAGAAATACAGTGAAATCCTTATTGTTTGAGATTTGATGAACAAACGAATTAGATGGTCTAATTTAATAATGAACAAGTTAACCATTATTTCTTGGAATCCATTAGCAATATCCTACTCATTCTCCCACATCCCAGGAATCTCGGCAAGGTCAACCTCACAGAAAATTTTGATTAGTTCCCCTTCCAGAAGTGGATTTGTCATAATATCTAGAACATCTTAATCTTAAAATACATCTATTGAGTAATGATTAATTACCAACATTTGGTGTTAAATGACATTCTAGGTAGGTGGATTTCAATGCCATGAACCAACTAGAAGAAGTGGGGGATTGGATAAATTTATCAGCTAGTCATGTACCAAAATTCGACAACTAGATTACCTGAAAAATAGTTGTTGATCCCATGAAATTATAAGATAATAGTATAAAAAACCCACAATTTCCCCACCACCCAAGAAGGGGACACAAAATTTGCCTCTCAAGGGTGAGAGTAACCACCAAAATTAAGAATAAATAGAAGAGTAAGAGTCATATTCTCCTCCAAATTTAAAATTTAATCTATCTAAAATCGTCCTTGTAGAATTTGAAATATGGGAACCGCCCCACAAAATTGAACCCTAATCAGGTGAAGAACTCATATTTTGTTCTATAAAAATTATTCACATGTTCTAACCCTTCTATGATGATGATTTTAACCTAGAGAACAAGTTTCCTACACAAAACCGAGTTTTGGGGGGCCACATGCATAAGGACCAAGAGAATAGAGGACAATACATGCATGGTCGAACCAAATATTTTGTCCATATCTCCATGGAAAATTCATATGAAGTTGAGACTCAAGGGAATGTGCTTGAATAGGCCTATAAAGTATATGGACGCATCTATGAAATCTCCAGTAGTTTTCCACTCCCGATTGACCTGAATGACTGTATAGTGGAGGTTCAATCATTTGATCAGTCCAGAAAAGGGGGAATGTTGGGACAACCCATGCCACAGGTAGCAGATTCCCCCAAAAGCCCTGGGCAAGCATCATGTTCATCCATCACAAATTCATTTTCTCCTCATCCACACATCAAGAAGAAACACCATATCCAAATGCCCTGACTTATTTCATAAATTTAAAATGTTTTGAAATAGTTGTTTGTAGTCCATGTGATTCTCTTGGTCCATGATGTGCACTACCATTCAAATAAACTCGGGGATGCCATCATTGAATAAATCTTAAGACTAGGAGATCTTGATATGGATGACACAAATCTGTGGTCTATAGATTGGTGACCATAGAATTAAAATGGCACATCACTATCACATTCACTGATCAAAATCTGGAAGAGGCCGTTCATGGATACATCAGACCCCTATATGTATCGAGTAGACTTAATAATGTCAACATCCAAAGGTCTCTAATTGATATTGGTTGTGGGATTAATCTTATCCTAGTCTAAAACCTATGAAATTTTGGATATGGTGAATTGGATTTGTCTCCCACTATGTTTACTATACTTGGGTATGATAAACATGAGAAAAAACATCTTAGGTAGATAATGCTCGAATCCCATCTTTGGGATCTTACACCAAATGATGAGTTTGTCGTAATCCATAAATATGTCACATATAACATCCTACTCGGACGGACCAAGATCCATAACCACCTAGGGACACCATCAACCATCCATTAGTGCCTGAAGTATCCCATTAATGGAATAGTTAGCATACTACATGGTGATATTTCCCCCTTCGAGACTTGCAGTGCCACATATAATGAAGTATACTTAAATAAAAAGCGAGGTAAATAACCTTTGGTGGATGATGACATAAATGTTTTCACTCCCAACAGATTGTGGTCCACCCATTTGAATCTCTAGATTATTCTAAATGGGGAATATATACACCCCATAAAGCTGGTTGAGGTCATAGATATAATCCTAGAGGTCTAAGCCCTTATTTTTCCCAGTGACCACATAAAAGACTATCATCCCCAACAACTCTATACAATGACTGAGCCAACAGAGGATGTGAATAACTCTTCTCTTGGCCTCTCTCATCCAGATAATGAAATTCCCACCTCATATTTCAATAATTTATTGAAAATGTATCAAAAAACTATGAGATGAAAGAAGACGAGTCTGACCTCAGAAACACCCCTCCAGTATTCAAGGAAGTTGTCTTTGATATCATCAATGAACTATGTTAGATAAATCATAGAATATAGGAAGTCCCCTGGCCTACACCAATTATTTCATCCATACCCCTTGAAGTGGATGATATTTACATTGAATTTTGAAACAAACATCGATATATGTTAAGTTGGAACAACATAGAAATTCCTAGAGTGATCCTGGATGTAGCTACGCACCACCTTAAGATACCACATGAGCATCGAGGAATCATGAAGGAATCAAGGAGTACACACCCCTATACTTCAGCCAATATTGATGTAGGGGTACACATGTTTATTGATTCCAACCTCATCCAAGATGTGAAATACTCTAGATGTATTTCCTACATTATCCCTATCAGAAGAAGAATGAGAAGATTATGGTCTGCATTGATTTTTGGTACCTAAATATGCATTTACTAGATGATGGTTTCCTATTTTATATTACAAAAATCATGATTGATGAAACGACTAGTTTCCAAGCCCTTTCATTCATGGATGGGTACTCAAGGTAAAATTAGATAAAGATTTCCCTATAGGAAAATGAAGCCAATGCCTTAATAGTGCCTCAGGGGATATTTTTCATTGAAGTCATGCCCTTTGGTTTGAGGAATTTTGGCACCATATATCAATATACCATGCACCACATCATTAATATAGTCATGATAATGATTGTCAAATGTTATGTCAATGACCTAGTGGTAAAAGCATGACAATGATGTGATCACTTCACGAACCTTCAAATAATATTTGATAGGATGCAACAACACATTATGAAGATGAATCCAATGAAATGAGGTTTTAGGGTAACATCTGGGAAATTACTTGTATTTATGGTACACCACTACTATATTGAGGTTTATCCAATAAAGACAAGTGTTTTCAAATAAATGTCACCACACAATGATCTCAAAGAATTAAGGGGGATCCAAGAACATCTCACTTACATTTGAGCGATCATTTCCAATCTGGATAGAAAAACTCTCCCCTTAACTAGGATAATGAAGAAGGGAATCTCCAACCAATGCAATGATGATTGAAAAAAAGGATTCAACAGTATAAATTAGTACCTATTGTACCCATCGATCATGATTTATTTGGTGGAAGGGAGGCCATCCATATTATTTGTGGCCACCATGGAATGCTAATTTGGTTCCCTCATCACATAAAATAATTACACGTGTAGCTATAATAGTTTATATTTCCTCAAACAGACGGTGAAAGGTACTAATACCTGATACTTGTATAATTTGAGGAACTAGCTTGCACTCTTCTTCATAGTGAAGAGGTGAGGCATTTATTATAACATGAAAAAGTCTAACTGGTGTCTCATATCTATATTATCAAGTACATCATTGGTCATCCGATCTTGAATTGAAACATGGACCGATGGGTAGTCATTATTCAACAATATGACATTCAGTTTGTGTCACAAATGATAGTAAATGGACAAGACCTGGTAGATTTCATTGCAGCACGTCCTTCCACAGCAAGGACACTGGAAGAAACTGAACATCTAGAAGAATATGTCTTTTATGCCCATGAAACACCCAAGACATGGGAGATGTATTTTTATAGTTCCTCATGAAATTATATTAGAACAAGTATAGAAAACCCAAATCTCATTAACATTATACTAGGATTTGTATTTGTCTCTCCAGAAAAAATAGATCTTCCAAACTATTTTTCAGTATCTAAATTCTGAAAAAATAACAAGGTAGAAAACCTATCCCTCATAATGGGATTGGAATTATTTATACAGCTTCAAATATCCTAAATAAACAACAAAGGGGACTCAGAGTTAGAGATAAATCTGTTCAATGGAAAATACACCACCAAAAATGGGGAATTAGACCATCTCATAGGCTATGTCATGGAAATGATGGCAGAAATCACGTTTGACCCAACATTTAATTATGTTCTCATATCAATGAATGCTTATTCAGACACATTGTCCAATACAGTCACCGTCTTGGACAATCATGATAAGGAATAATCAATCATCTATATTACACATCAGAGAATAGTCTTGGAAATCATCATATGTATTATGAAGTGATCAATCTGGTCATCACCTCCCCATAACACGATTCTCCAATAATCAAACCTGGATGGATGGATCCCATAATCAAGAATCCTCAAAAAGGAACTATCGTAAAATATTGATCCAAAAGGTAACAAATCCAATGATGTGAAAAGAATTTTACCATGCAGGATGCCAAAATGGGAAGAAAACCATCTATAAGTGTGGATTCGATGGGATCTTTATCAAATACTTAGAAGAAAGATAGATTTATTCCTTCATGGAAGATATCCATGTGGGATCTTGTGGTTACCCTAAATATTTGAATCAACTATCCCACCCGATCATGAGGTAAACATATTACTAAAGTCCCATGATATATAACTGCATGGAATTTACCTACAATTTTCACGCTTGAAAAATCTAGGAAAACATTATCCATCAACCATTACAATTTCAACATATAGATAAATATTCCAGGACATTTTCCATTTGGGGGATGGATCTTGAGGGTCCATATGCTGTAACCATAGCTAAGGATATCAAGTATATCCTTACGGCTATAGAAATTTTTTTTCAAAATGGGTTTAGGCGATACCTCTCAAGAAAGTATGAAAAAATTTGGAATTAATTTCATAAATTACAATTTCATCACAATGTTAAGGGTCCCTCACACAATATTGATGGAAAAATACCAATGTCTATTCCATGGAGTTGATAATGTTATACTGGGAGTATTTTATCAAGTCTAATCACTCATCTCTCTATTATTCAGTAGCAAACAGATAGATATAGGTATCTGTGAGACTCCATCATGTATACTCTAGAATATGGTGAAAAAGTTTAATAATTCTTGGCTAGAAAAACTCCTACATGATTTATGGGCCTACTATACTACCGTGTTTACTTCTACATAAGAAATTATATACTCACAAGTGTATGGGACTAAGTCAGTGTTAACCATGGTGGTCTAGATTCCATCACTCCATGTGGCCACCTATGGGAAAATATAAAATGACGAGCAATTGAAAAAGATACTAGATGACTTGGAATGTCTTGATGAGAATAGTTTGTTTATATTTCACAACCTAGAGGTCCACCCGAATCAGATTTCACGAGCCATCAATAAAAGAGTTCACCTTTTCTCATTCCTCCACGGGGAACTAGTGACGGTCCTCAAAACACAAATTATATGATGAAATAAGACCTAAAATATATAACCCAAATGGGAGGACCTTAAATAATACATAAGGTCTACCAAAATGTGGCTTACTCATTGGTCAAAATAGATGGGGAGTATATAATACCTCCCACAAATGCAATATTTCTTAGAAAAGGTATCGTATAGTTGTCAGTATAATGAAATCTATATTGGTGTAAGTCCTATTTCTCATCCCAAACACAGGATTATAAACTATATTGAATAAATCCTAAACACACAAAATTGAACTATATATAATTCATCGAAACCATATGACATTAAACTGTACAAAATTAATTCAATCCACACAATGTTAAACTATACGAAATTCATCATAACCACATAAGGTTAAATGTACAGAATTAATCCTAACCACATGAGATTATACTGTACAAAATTATTCCTTACCATAAGACATTAAACTGAACATCCAATGTTCTTACCACATGATTCAAAACAATACAGATCTGTGATGTTCATCTCTATTCATGTGGATTCAACTATGTCTTTTCCACATGATGTAAAACTACATTGTTATTCTAGATGTAGTTATGCATTTATTTTCATTTACAAAGAGATAAATTGGGATTACATGACCCAATATCTTGGTACAACAATGCTATGATACACACTTCCTTTTTTATACCCTCAACTATCCCTATATTGTTGGAAAACCCTTTCTATTCTTTATTTCTCACACAGAGCATAGATCATGTGATATTCGGAATTGTAGAAGGGAATTACCCCCATAATAATTCAATAAATGTATAAAATAGGTATAATATAGTCCTAAATACCAGTCCTAAAAAATACCAGGAGTCCTCACCGGATTTTATTAAACTGCATGGTCAATGTCTTTCCCACATGACATTAAATTAAACAATTTTATAGAAATATGTGTGGTTTTATTCTCATTATCATGATATCAGTAGTGATGCCCATAATTTTACCCTTAGAAAAAAAGAAATATTTCCATCAATTCATGTCATTTCACCTTTTTCCTCCCTGCCTGACATTAAAAATTATGAGATTTCAATGAATACATGTAGTTTGATTCTCATAATTAGGAGTTTCACAGTGATGCCCAGACATCCATATTTTGTCCCAAATGAAAAATTTACATTTATTCAAATCATTTCACTATATTCCTCACTTCCTTATGATAAAATGCATGTAACACCAACAAATATATGTAGATTTATTCAATTGATCATAGCTTATGTAGTGACACCTGGATCTCTAATCCTGAGAATAGCTGCAACGGTCAACAGAAATAATTCCCACTTATATATACATTTCATACCGATGTAGTGTATTTTCC
Source organism: Viscum album (assembly GCA_963277665.1). NCBI lineage: Eukaryota > Viridiplantae > Streptophyta > Magnoliopsida > Santalales > Viscaceae > Viscum > Viscum album. Next base: position 440,941,405 of record OY728160.1, on the reverse strand, counting down.
ATTCAAAAAATTCATTTTACTATGATGCTACAATTGAATGATAAGTAGTGACACCTGAATTTCAATGTTTGAGCCCAATCAAAATAAATAAATATCAAAAATATTTCTTCCTTGCATATGGGACAAACCAATATAGTAGAAACATTTACAATGGCGTGTGTCTTGACTCCCATCCTCATTAGATATGTAGTATTGTCCATGTCTCCATATTTTGGAAAACCACAACATTTAGACACTTTCATGTTGGTTTACATGTCCTTACCACATGATGTTAATATTTATGGATTTATATTCTTACGACATGATGTAAAAATACATGGAAACACGTCCTTAACACATGATGTTAAAATGAACCGAAGTATGTCCATACCTCATGATGATAAAATGAAAGAAATTACTTCCTTATCACATGGCATCAAAATTAACAGAAATAAATCCTTACCATATGATATTAAAATTCATGGAAGTGTGTCCTTAATGCATGATATTAAACTGAATGGATGTACGTCTTTATCGAATGACATTAAACTGCATGGAAGTACGTTCTTATCACATGACATTAAAATGTAGGGACATACATCCTTACAACATGAAGTTAAAAATCATGGTTTAACATGGTTACCACATGGTGATATACTAAATGAAAAAATGTACATACCACAATTATATAAACTAAACAAAGGCTATCACATCCTTATTACATGATGTTAAACAAAGCAGGCCATCACACATTTTTCATCCCCTATCATGGGACAAAAATAGCCTCACCTAGTTAATTGGAGTGTAGGTTTATTCTGGAATATTTTAAAATAACCACAATCCATGTAAAAAACTTCATGCCTTGAGCTCTGAAGGTTTTCAAAAACCATACATGTCTATTGGAAAAGATAACTCGCGTCAAGGGATCAGTTTCATGAATTTGAATGCTTGCCTATGGTTCTTGAATATGAGTCTATTTTCATCAACAAAATGAATTAGTCTTTTAAAAGTATACCTTGGTCCTCATAATACATGACATCAACATGGAATAACTCAACACCTCAATGTGATCTGGATATCTTCCTATGTGACTGTCCCATGTCAGGAACTCGATCCATGATTTTCAACATTCCCATCACACGATTAGAAGGAATTCAGAGTACATTTGGACCTAGACATCGTAACTAGGATATTCTCTATCATACATGACACACACCTGTTATACTAAATGACAAATAAAATATAGAAATTACATAAGTATAGTAAAGTAGTAAACTCAAAGAAGTATCTTGAGTAGGAGTGAAAAAAAAATTTGTTCGTCACATTTTATTGGTTTTATGAATATAATTGGTTTTAAATAAAATTTAGAAACATAAAAGGGAGAATTATTTTGATTTCATTTGTTTAAAAAAATTATGAATGACGGTGATCAGAGGGGTTTTGGTAAGACCAAGCGTTGTACTAACATGGTTTCCTTGTTTTTTCCATTTTTCATCAAGTAACTAGTTATAGTTACATTCATCTACTATGCCCTTTCTCTCCATTATCTAGATTATAATGATTAGGATATTCCTATTTAAAACCTCATATAGGCCTATTCTTCTTCCCATGTGCATAATGACCATTGAGATCTCACCACCCAACCCTAATCTATTACACCATATAAAAAAAGAATGGGGTGGAAGGAGATATGGATCATCGACCAAAGACAACCAAAATAATAGAGTTAAATCATAATAAAACCACATTCAGAATTTATTTCAAAATTATTAATTGAAACCAAATTTATAAATAAGAAGGGAAATTTTTAATTGGAATTACTTGAACTGAAGAAAATCACTTATGTACAAAATCCCACTTTCCCGATCACTTAAAGGATCTAACAAACTATAGATGGGGAAGTAGAGATGATGTAGGAGAGGAGAGACATTATAATAAATAAAAAATAAAAAATTGAAATATATATCTAGGAGGCCATCATCGAATGCTTCCCTCTCTGGTGGATTGGCTAGTGTTGGGATGCTTTTAGAGGGGGGAGATCTCCTCCATTTATAGTCCAAGATTTTTATTCTAATGTTTATGAATTTTATATCCAATAAATGGTAGACTAACATATTTAATCCTTCATGAAAGTTGTTAATAAAATTCATAGACGTATACCATCCAAATTAAAATGTATTTCTATCTGTGTGGAGTGCATTAGGTCTTTTTTTAATTTGTGAATTTATTCTACCCAGTCGGACTCTCAACACTCTAAATATCAGGATTATCATGAATTTATGACCTTGAAAGTGGAATATTCACTTATGATAGCCTTTATGAATGTTATTTCATAATGTAATTAGAATCCACCTACTGAATTTTATAATAATTTTCTCCACTAATAACGAGATATGGGCCCCACACAAAAAATATAATGACATATGAAAAGTTTTCATTGAATAAATTCTGAGCTTCTTATGAAATGGAATAGGGTTATTGTGTTTCTATTGCTAGAATAGTGGTTGATTTGGTTATTGATTCTAAAAATATGGTATGTCTTGGTTCTATTAGAATCTTTATCCTTGTTGGGTTGGTGGTAGACATATCTGACTTGGTTGGAATTGCCATTACTGAGAGGTTGCAACAATACTTTTCATTCTATGCACTTCTATACATTTACTAGTGTAATGATATATAAAAGATCATAAACCACATACATGAGTCATGTATTTTTGTTCCATTACATGGTTCACATTAAGTATTCTCATTGCACTAGTCATTTCCTTAACCGATGCATCATGTAAAGGTGAGGAAGAATATAAATTCATTACATAATGTAAGGATTGAAATCACCTTTAAACATTTCCAATAACATATATCATTAAAAATAAAAAAAACATTGGTCAATTTTATCAAAAAATTTCCAATATATTGAATGGAATTTAGATAATATACTTGGAATCAATCCAAAGTTATACTCTTATAAAATATTTTTAGAAATCAATTCCCAAACAGCTAAAAAAACTCAAAGAAGACTCAATCCCACTATAATAGATGTTTTTTTGAATGATATTGAGAAATTGAAAGAAGTTGAAATCATTTACCCAAGCTCTAATTCTCAGTGGGTTAGCCTAATTCTTATAGTCCCAAATAAAACTTGGCTAACAACTTTTAAAAATAAATGAAATTAACTGATCCCCATGAGAAGAGAATATATCTGGAGAGTGTGTATAGATTACAGGAATATAAATCAAGTAGAGAGAAAAGTCCACTTTCCCATTTTATTCTACAATCCGATTATAGAAAGGATAGCAGAAAAAAATTCATTATTTTATTTTAGTTGGATTTTCTGGATACTTCAAAGTACCAATCGCACAAAAATACTGTGAAAAGACAATCATCAGTTATACATTTGGAACATTCATATATAAAAATATGGATTTGAGATACACAATGCCCCATGTACACTTCAACGGTATATAGTGGGTAATTTCTAAAAAAATAGTTTTATAAATAAATGGATGTATTTTTCTATGATTTTACTATTTTTAAAAATCCATTTGACTATTTGATAGGAAATTTAGAAAAAATTTTGAAAACTTTCATTGAAAAATACAATTTCATAAATTTAGAAAATTTTCATTTCTTAGTTGAAAAGGGAATATTTATGAGGTACATGTTTTGAAAAAAATGGATTGAGGTTTATAAATTGAAAGTTAAAGTAATAAATTCCTTTCCATATCCAACTTTAGTAAAAACATTTCAAATCATTTGTAGGGTATTTAGAATTTTATAGAAGATTCATCATGGATTTTAGTATGATTTATCTCTCTCTATTAAGATTAAATTTAAAATATGATGACTTTAATTTTTATTATGCACGGACGAAATCATTTAATGAATTTAAGAAATGTTTGATCAAACCAACCATAATACAACCACTCAACTGGGAGTACCCTTTTGAGTTACATTCTAATACATCCAACTAAGTTGTCAGAGCCACTATATAACAAATAATTGATAGAAAATCTAAATTAATATCATAAGAATCAATAACCCTTGATTTCACAAAAATAATTTACATAACAACTGATAATGAGTTCCTTTAATTCATATTTGAACTAGATGACTACCGATCATATATTATTGATAGTGAAGTTGTTGTTTTTTCTATTGAGTCCGCACTCATGTATTTAATGAAAATATTTGATTCTAAAAAAAGTTTGTTGAGATGGATTATACTCATAAAAGCGTCTAATTTGGAAAATAAATATAAAAATGTAATAGAAAATTATGTGTCTTACCATCTATGTTAACTACCTGACACCGCAGAAGCAAAAATTACAAACTAGAACCCACGTAATGATGAGTTTCCTTGAAAAAAACTCTACATCATAAAGGGTTAAGTACCATGGTATGCCATAATTTTCAAATATTTGGTTACATATTAGTATATTTCAATCTAATATCTCATCAAAAACAGAAGCTTAAATATAAATAATGATTTTATATTTTGGAAGACCCATTTTTATGGAAAATTTATAATGATCAAATCATAAAAATATATTTAAAATGATATGAAATTGAATCAATTTTTGAATTATATCATAAATTATATTTTACAATCCACTTTGAAACTCAAAGGAGAGAACAAAAAGTTTTATAATCTTGACATTATTGGACCAACTGGTTCAAAGATGCATATAAATATTCTAAAAGATTTGAAAAATGCCAATTTTTAGGTAATATTTCAAAGCCACAAGAAACTCATCCAAAACCAATAAGGTTTTATAAAAATTATCAACTTTGGGGTATAGAATTTATTGGACCATTCACAATTTAATTTTAAAATTCATATATTATTTTAGCTATAGACTATGTTTGAATATTGGTGAAAGAAAAAGCAACGAAAACTGATGATATTAATGTTGTTTGTGATTTTGTTAGGCCTAACATATGTTGTTGGTTTGGAGTGCCATGAGAAATAATCAACCACTAATGAATTATTTTTTTAATAGGAAAATATAATAATTACTAAAAATTATGGGTTACATTATAAAATATAAACACTTGACCATCCCCAAACAAATGGTTAAGCAAAAGTCTCCAATAGATAAATAAAATGTATTCATCAAAAATACTGTTAAAACAAAAATGATGTAGTAAATCCAAATGATAGATTAAAAAATATGGACATACAAAATATCTTATAAGACACCCAATGGGATGATCCCCAATAGATTGATTTATTGAAAGATTTCCCACCTTCCTATGGAAATGGATCACAAAGTCTACTACTTGGTAAGAGAAATAAATATATACCTTGATAAAGTTAGGAAAGTGAAAAGATTGTACTTTTAGGAGCTAGAGGAAATCAGGAGGGATAATTCAAAAATTAAATGGGTTTTAAAGAGTGAACATGGATGGCACTTGACAAGATTATTCAACACATAACATTCAACCCGTGATATCGATTGCTATTATACAAATCCAGACTTAAGGTAATTCTAGGTAACCATCATTCTTGATGGGAATGTACCTTTACTCTTATTCAAATATAACCCTTTGGTTCTGTGTAGATCAAAATGAAATGGAGAGAGAACTCATTAACTATAATTGGGAAGAGGCTTAAGATGTTCCATCAGACCATAGTTGAAGAACTAGTAAAAGATGTCACACTCCTTCCCACTGATTACCAATGAAAACCTACCAGGTTTCATCATTCCATTACACTTGATGAAAAGAAGAAATTTTATTTTTTTAATATAGGTATATAAAAAATAACTTTAAATTAATTTAGGACAATATAAAAATTATGTGTGAGGGAGTGAATCATGTACTCCAACAATTAAAAAAATAAATATTTGAGTCGATCCAATGACATTAATAAAAAATCACATTCAAGAGGAAACCCATTATATTTACCTTAGTCTAATATTCATCTTAGTCATATTCTATAATGATTAAACAGTTCATCCACTATCATTTGTTTTTATTTTTATATTTCAGGACTATTAATGAAAATGATAAAATGAAAACAATTAGAGATACTTAACCGAAAAAATGTCATGAAAGTGATTCAAAATAGAACTGATGGAACATGAAATGCACCACCGTACTGAAGAATAATTGATAAAAGGTGTTCTATTTTTTATTCAATGTTATTTGAATTTCTTATAATTTTTTTTTCAAAATATGTAGTTTTGAGCATTAAAACAAAAATTTTATTCCCACAATTGAATTCATGCTTTACATGAATTATCTATGAGACATGTGTTTTTTGGAATCCTATGATTCGTTTTTTTAGATTTCAATGTTAATTAGATTTAATTAGTATAGTGGAAAATTGTATTATTAAATATAATCATGGATATTCAAATGAGGACTTGATATTTAAAGGAATTAATTGATTCATTTAAATCAAATATACCAACCATTTTTCATGTTTTGATTTTCTGAAATTCATGTAAATTGATATGTTATTTGGAATCTCACCTTGATAACTTTTCCAAATCACATGTCTCATTATATAGAGGAATTACAGATGAAATATTTCCTATTTTATTTTGAGAATATTTCATGAGTGGTCTTTGGACAAGTCATTGACCAGAACATGCATTTAAACTTTTCAAAGCTACAGACATGAAATAAAAAATTTAAAATTATATAGGAATCTTTTGAAAACCCATTATCATTAAATACCACCTTTAAATCAATCATTCCTTAGCCCATAGTGACAATGAATGGTCCATTTAGGGATTATCATTGTTTCAATTAATTTTTTATCAATTTATATCCTCCAATACTTATTTTCACAATATTTTAATATCAAAGTGTGGGGGTAATGGAAATCCTGGTGGGTGGGATAATAAACATCATAAAAAAGTGTGAGGGTACTGTTTTGGAAATGATAAATTACAATTGATTAATTCATTGTACTGAATATTTTTTACCATATTGAATAAAAAATAGAAAAAAACAAAAAATTTGATGAAATTAAAAATGGGTTGTTATTTGGGGAAACAACAAACCACCATTACTAGACAGATTATTTTTATTAGATGATGTTTGGTGATGGATGTGAGGTTTTATTTGATCATATCATTCGAAAAATTATATGGGAAAAATTCAAGAGGTTACACAAATCACTCATCATTCATAATTTGATCATGAACGCACTTCGAGTCTTGGGGAATGTTAGGAGTTGTTACAACTTGAAGGGGAGAATTCCATTAAATATTTTACATTGAATGTTATGATTTATTCATTAAGAGTTAAACCTAATCCTTGATGTTTATTATTTTATCCATAAAATCTAACCAACCATATTCCATTGAGTCATTTGAACCTTTATTGAAATGTCCTAATGATTTTATTTTCCTTTTGTCATTAAAATAGATAGAAAGTAGTTCATTTTCAATCTTAGGGATATGGAGTACGATCTCATTATATGAGAATAACTATACTATAATTTTATCATGAGTGGTGAGATAAAATAATCAAAGGTAACATAAATCATGACCTGGAATATTTGATAATAATGAATTGAAGAGCATGAATGAATAAAATGAGAAATTCCATCAATTTTTAAAAGGGAATAATAAAATGCATAAACTTATCATTTCTTTGGAAACTTTGATATTAAATTTATATTTCATGTGGACTTTTGAAATTTGGATTTCACATTGATAATAGTTTTATTTTATTTCTTTGTAATTTGAATAATAGAAACATTGGTGCCCCATAATTTTTAATGTTGATATTTTATGCTGGAGGAAAATCGTGGTTTTAATTATGGAGGAATGGATAAAACTAATATTTTTAATTATTTTACATTTAATTTAAATGTTTTAAATACAAAAATAAAATTATTTTACGCTTAATCATAACATTTTGGGATTTTTTCTGGTACTTGGAGCTTAATCATAAAAATTACCCAATTTGGATTTCTAATAGTTTTAATTTATTTCTATATTATGACCGTAACATTTTCTATGCTGATTAAAATAGTGAATTTATTTTTATTAGGATTCTATATGTTTGGGAGTCATTTAATATTGATGGGAAAAATGATGATTTCACCATGAGGAATCGAAAAAAAGCACCCAACATGGGCCATGAAAACTGTTCCGAGGTCTATAGATTATTGGTGTTGGGACCATATCTTGTTATTGGGGGGGAATATTTTGAAATTTTGTGGGTGGACACACAAGATGTTTGGTAAAAACATCCATTAAGTCTATCACATGTGAATCAGTCTTTTTCGTGGTCATTAATGCATGATTATCGAGGGATTTAAATTGTGGAGAGTCTAACAGTGAAGAATAAATTATTTGAGTAAAATGGACCTAAAGCTCTCCACACGAGGCCAAATATACAGAAATTAAAGGGATAGATGACCAATAAATTTATGAATAACATTCATGAAGTATTAAATATATTATTAAGTCATTTATCATGGATAAAATGCTTCAACTTGCGAAGGAAGTTTCTAGCCAGTAAAAGGAGGAGAAATCCTCCCTCTCGAAGCATCCCCACACTGTCCAATCCTTTTATGAGGGAAGTATTAGACCACGACATCCAATTTGATTATTTATATTATATTGTTTTATTTTATAATAATGTATTGCCTCTCCCACATCATCTCGAGTTCCCTATTCATGGATGGGTGGTTTCTTAGAGTGATCAGGAAAGTGGGAGGCTGAACCTATGTGCTTTTTCTGAGTTCTTGTGATTCATATTAATAAAATACATTATTATTTATAAATCAAGATTTAATTAATATTTTATAATTAAATTCCAAATGTATATGTAATAGTATATAATTATGTTATTTTTAATTAATTTGGGTGATGACCCATATTTCTTTCCACCCAATTCTGTTTTGTATTTGGTGGAACAGATTGGGTTTTATTGGTGAGTGTTTGACAATCGTTACACACATGGGAAAGAGAATATTTTACATCATGCTTCAAATATAAAAATATATATCATAATTAGATATCCAAGGGAGAGAAATTGGTAGACAGATGGATATCTCTATAACCATTGAGTAGAATGAAAATGGAAAAAACACAAAAACCATGATAACACAACACTAGGTCTAGCCAAACCCACTCTGATCACCGTATTTCTCAAGTATTTAAAACCAATCATATCAATAAACTTATTTCTCTCACTTTTATCTAAATTATATAAAATTAATTTTTTCATAAAACCAACATAAATAAAAAACCATTTTTGGTGTTCACTCCTCTTATGGAGACTTCCTTCAGTTAACTAATATAATGAATGAATTTAAATATTTTTTCCACACTCAATGATAAACGTGCATAAAACATGCCATCATTGTGGGGGAGTCTCTTGAAAAATAGTGCACACAAAATGAAGTTGTCACTTTTTATTGGTTTTATGAAAACAATTGTTTATAAATAATTTTGAAAAACATGGGAGACATTTGATGTATGATTTTATTGGTTTCAAAAAATTGACAAATATGGTGATCATAGTGGGTTTATCTGGACCTTGTGCAGATCTATCATGGGTTCCATGTTTTTTCCCTTCTTCTTCCACATACTTCTTAGATATAGATTCAAGTACAGAGTTCTTTCTATCCATTTTCCATAAGATTATGATTATAATATTCCCATTTGAAATTTTAGGTTGGTTTATTCACTTTTCTGTTTGCATAACGATCAATAAGAAAACACTACCCAATACTAATTTGTTCTACCATATATAAAAATGAAATGTGTTGAAAGAGATATAGATCATAAAAAAATGAAATTAATAACAATATATTAAAAGGAAAATTTCACTTCATTCAGAATATAATTCTTAATTATTAATTGAAACCAAATTTATAAAGAATAAGGGATATTATTAATTTTAATAACAATATCTGAAGAAAATAATATAGGTACAACCCCCCCTCCCGTTCACTCAATGAAACAACCCCCTCTATTTATCGAGAACTCGAGAAGATGCAGGAGAGAGGAGACAATACAATAAAAGAAAAATAAAGAACATCAATAAATCTTTAGTAGGTCGTGATAAAATCCTTACCTTATTAGTGTATTGGATGGCTTGGGGATTCTTTGGGAGGGATAAACTCTCATCCCTTTATAGTCGAGAATTTTCCTTCGAAATTATACACACATTATCTAGAGAAAATAATCAAATCACGTGTACCATTATTTATGAATGTTGATCATAGATGTATTGGAATTCTCTCCTCCTAACTTTAGGGTATTTTGTTATTCATAGAGATAGTTATATCTGTTGTACACCACAAATTTATTCTACCAAGATAGAATCTCCACATTTTTAATATATGGATTATCATGCATTAATGACCATTAAATCAAGACATTCCCAAGTGAATGATTTCATGAAAGTATTTCCTAAATGTATTTATCATCCTCCCAAAAAATTTCAATTTATTTGGGCCCTCCAATAATGATATATGGTCCCAACACCAAAAAATTCCAGATCTATGAACAGTTTGGATGGCCCGAATTGTTATCTTCTTTTGATATTCCATATAGTAGATTCAGTTTTTGGCCTACAAGGATTAAATTAATGAAAGGATTTATATAATTCTAAAATGAAATAATTTAACTATTTTAATCATTATAAAAAAAATTTATTGTCAAAATAATTAAATAATTTAAATCTTTAAAAAGGAATAATTGGTCTATTTTTACGATTATGCTCAAAATGCCACACAAATAAAAAAAATTGTCAATTTATCTATAAATATTTTTTTTATTTAAAATATTTAAATTAAATGTTAAATTATTTAAAACATTTGTTCTATCAATTTCCCCACACATAAATCAATCATGTCATCATGCATAAAATCTAATCATTGAAAATCAAAGGTAACCAATTTCTCTATTACTCAAATTCCAAAGCATGAAAATAAAACAATTATCAATGTCAAATTGGATTTTAAAAAATACACATAATATAAATTTAATTCCCCATTGTCCAAAGATACAATAAATTTATTCATTTTACATTTCCCATTAAAAAATTGTGTATGTACTTCTTTCATTCATTCGTGCTTCTAAATTCATTAATATAAAACATTCCAATTCTTGGATTACCTTACTTTTGATTCCATTCTATCATAAATCATAATAAAATTCATGTATAGTTATTATAATAACATGATCACATGAACCTTATCCATAGGCTTATAAATGAACAACTTTCATGACATTTTAATGAAAAAGAAAAATAATATCATAATGAATTTTCAATAAATGTTCAAATGACTCTGGGGATTATTATTGGAAGGATTTGATGTTTCTAAAAATAGAGCTCAAGGAGGAGGTTAAACTCTTAAATAACAAAGCATGATATTGAATGTAATTTTTTTAATGAAATTCTCCCCTTCAAATTGTAACAACTCCAAATATTCCCTATGACTCAAAGTAAGTTCATGATCAAATTATGTGTAATGAGTTATTTGTACACTCTATTTATTTTTTCCAATTTTTTTAAAAGATATCATTGAAAAAAACCTCAAATCCATCAACTAACCACATATGATAAAATTATTCAGTCTAGTAATGGTGATTTTTAGTTTTCCTAAATTACAACCCATTTTATTTCATAATTTTTACTAATTTTTTTATTCAAGAGGGTAGAAAAAACAATGAGTATAATTAATGACTCAAATGAACTTTATCATTACCAAAATAGAACAACCAAAATTATTCTTCATAATATATATCATATATTCCCCTTTGATTTCTTTTTCCCCAACACTTGAACATTAAAATATCATGTAAATATGAAGAGTAGGATTTTAATGAAAAAAAAATGGTTTGAAACATGTCTTGTACCTATTAAGGTCATTCATGGACTCTATGGGATGAACAAGAATTTATGTAAAGGTGATTTTTAAGGATAACAGATTTTAAAAAGATGGCTCAATAACTTTAAATGTGTTATTTTCTAGTCAGTAGCTTTGACAAGTTCAAATGAAAGTTATGGTTGGTGACTTGTCCCCAGATCACCCAAGAACTATGCTCAAGATAAAATAAAAAATGTTTGAGCTATAAAAACACTCAGGACTGATACATCTAATTTAAAAGATAAATTAAGGCATGATTAATGATAACATATCAATTCAAATGAATTTTAGAAAATCAATGCATGAAAAATGGTTGGGAAATTTCATTTACATGAATCAATTTTTTCCTTAAAATATTGAGTCATCATTTTAATAACTATGAATCACTTTAAGCATTAAATTATCCATTTTACTCAATAAATATAATTAACATTGAAATCAAAATCATGGAATTACAAGATTCCTAAGAAACTTATGTCTCCAAGATATGTTAAGTAAAGCATGAATTCATGTGTGGGTATAAAATTTAAGAGTTAAAGCTAAAAGAGAGATATTTCAAAAAATAATTATGAAATTAAAATGATATTGAATGTAAAATAAAAATCCCTTTATAAATGATGCATCAGTTTGATGGTTCATGTCATGTTCCTTCAGTTCTATTTTGATGCACAATCATAATGTGTGCTCTATTAATTATCTCCAATTTCTAGCCTTGTAGCATCTTCATTAATGGACCTAAAATATAACATTAAAAACAAATTATATTTCATGATTGTACAATCATGCTTGAATATGACTAAGGAGAATAGTGGAAAAAGGGAAACATGAGGGTTTATTCCTGAAATATATGTTGTTTAATGTTTTTAGATCAACTCAAAAAAATATTTTTTTTAAAATCCTATACTACAAGATTCCCTTCCCCACAATTAATTTTTATAGTGTTCTCAATTAATTAAAATTGATCATAAAAAATATATGAATATAAAAAAAAGAATGAATTATTTTTTTCAAGATTAAATGAAATATTCTACCTATAGGACTTCATTGATAATTTGGGTAGAGTAGTGTGATCTCCACCACTAGTTGTTGAGGTATAGTCCCAGTTAACTATTTAAACATCTATCAATTTATTGTGGATGGTTATTCTCATGCTTCATTGTTGATCTAAACAACACTAAAAGGGTATATATGAATAATAGTAATGGGACCTTCCTATATGGAACAATGTTAACCTAGAATTATATTATTTATGGATTTTTGTAATAGCACCTGATATCTAGGGTTGAAGGTCCATAGTTGAGTCAAATTTTCATGGTCCATAATTGTTTTGTATATATAGATCATTGAATTTTGGTATTATTCACTCCTAATTTTCTCTAGATCCCATAACAGCTATCATCTGTATTTCCTAGATTTATCAAGGAATATATTAATCTCTCTTACCACCTCGTAGGATTTATGCTCAAATTTCACAGGAGGGTAGAAAATATTTCCTATAATCAATATATAGGGGGTCATCCCGATGAGTGACTTGTAGGAAGTTCTGTATGGACATAAGGTGTCGTATAACCATGGGTTCCAAACTATCATGTTGGGTTTAATTTTTTTCCATGAACAGCTTTGATTTCCCTATTGGGGACTTTTACTTGGGAACATGTTTTGGGATGGTATGGTGTTGATGTTTTATGATGTACCCAATACGTTTTTAGGAATACTTTCATTTTTTTTATTGTTTAAATGAGTTCCTTAGTGGATGATTATTTAACATGAAACATTAAACCTATAGAACACGTTAGCTCTAACATAGTTAAAAAACATCTTTAGCATCACAATTTCAAGTGTCTTTTCCTTCCACCATTTTGGAAAATAGTCCTCAAATAAAAAATACATGAATTTCCAAATGAAATTGGGAATATCCCAAGAATTCTACCCCCAATACACTAAAAATTTCATAAAACGTTATTAATTTTTGAGTCATTTTATGTTGTTTTTAGATATTAATATAAAACATTCATTTTTCATATCTTTTAAAAATTCATATGCTTCTTTGAATAATTTAGGATAATAAATTCAATATTCTAAAATTTTTCATGTTGTCCTCTAATTTCACAAGAGTAATCTATAAGATAATTAATGATAGAATTCAAATACTAATTAAATTTTACATACTTGTAATCATCTTATGATTATTTGATCATTACAGGTTTTCCAAAAAAATGGGCCATCCCAAATATTAAATCTTGATTTAGATTTAACCTTATGTTGTCTAGGAGAACATAGATGAGAGGGTACCTTATATGTAACCAAATAATTTTCTATTTTGGAATGCCATGGTATTTCACATTTAAAGATATAGTGTTTTTCTCTAAGAATCTCTTGATTTTGTGGGTTTTGGTTTGGAATTTATACTTCAACAGTGTGGGGTAGTTGACTTAGATGATCGACCACATGATTTGCAGTTACATTTTTATCATTACATTAAAAAATGAACTCTTGTAAGAGTAGCATCAATCTAACTGACCTGGGTTTAAGATATGACTTTTTCATTAAACACATGTGTGATGTATGATCATAAAAAACAACATCAGTTCCATGCAGATATGATCAAAATTTATCTAGTGAAAAGATGAAGGTAAATAAATCTTTATAAATGGTTGTATATTTTATTTAAGAGTAATCCAAGGTCCTTGATGCATATGATATTCCTTAAGGGATGCTATAAATTTATTTTTATAGAGTGGATCACACAAAATTGTTGGATTCATCACAAAGAATCTAAAAAGGGTACCCCAATTGGGTATTTTCATTGTTGGTGGTGTGATCATCCTATTATTTAATTCATAAAAAGATTCACTACATGAATAATCAACATAAAACTTGATATATTTTTAAATTAATCTTGAGAGAGGGAGAGAAATCTTACTCAAATACTTGATGGATCTTTTGTAAATCCTTGAATGTATTAAATTGTATCTAACTTGTTTTGCACAAGTTAGATATAGAAAGGAATTTATTACTTCAAATTTTGATCAATAAACCGTATTATACTTTTTTGAAATTATGTTCCCCAACACATCAATATTTTTAACCATCAAATGAAATTTTTCTAAATTTATGAGAATGTTCTTTTCAATTCATTTTTTATATTTTTATTCTATATTTCTTAACCAATGATCTAGTTAATTTCAAAAAACTGTGAAATCGTCAAGAAATACATCCATGAAGTCATCACTGTAATGTACCTAGGAGATTTTATATCCTGAAAGAATCTTTTTTTAGGTGAATGTGCAAAAAGTAAAATTATGGTCATCGTCTCTTTGTCTTATGGTGAGATCAGTAACTAGAAGTATCCTATAAATTCTATTTAAATAATTGTAATGAGTTTTTCTTACTATCCTTTATATAAATTGATCGATGATCAGAAGAAAGAAGTGGTCTTTTCTAGTACATGATTTAGCTTCATGTAATTTATATAAAATCTTTAGCTATTTTATACTGTCAAGGGGATCAGTTCAGTTCAATCTTTTTTAATAGTGGTTAGACTAGTTTTCTTTGTGACTAGATGAAATGGGCTAACCCAATGAGAATCATATATTGGTTAAATTATTCCACCTTGAAGCAATTTATGTATATCTTTCTTAAAAAAAATCCATTATGGGAATATTGAGTTATCTCAGAGGGTTTCTAACAGGTTAATAATCACTTTATAAAAATATTCAATGAGTGAAGTCCTTTGGATTTATTTCAAGTATTTCATATAAACTCCCTCCAATGTCCTGGAAATTTCTTTTTAGAAGTTTAAGTAATTTTTTTTTGTTTTCATTGGGATAGGTTATTCACAATGATTACTTACTATTTATCCTAATCTAGTGGGTAGGAATACTTCAAATTTTTTGGTATTAGATTATGATTCATACATGGGGGTTGTTCATGGGTTGATATTGAATTTTGGTTTCCCACTCCTAAGGTTGTATTCTCTAGTATGACATCAATTGATTTTAATAAATCATTGAAATATATAGATTTTACCTCTCCCTATATCTTGATGTCTATATATTCTTGTTCTTGGGAATTAGAACATTGAAATAAATATCATCCCCACATGATTAGAAGTCATGAATCATAATTAAATCTTCAATTGGTTCTATAAATTCTTCATGGTATATTTCATAAAGTGAGTGATTAATAGAAGGATGTTTCATCATATCAAGAATATTGAATTGAACTATACTATGTCCATGTTCCATTCTGAGTGTTCCTTCATGGACATTGATGATAGTCCGTAATGTTCTTAGGAAGGTTCTCCCCATGGTGATGGGATATTGGCTGGGTTATCGGTCGTTATCCATCATAAATACATAAAAGCTAGCTGGAATGATTAGTACTCTTACTCCCACAAGTATATCTTCTATAAATCCAGCAGGGAAAATGGTGGATCTGTTTTCTAATTGTACCACCACTCAAATTGGTTTTAGCTTTCTAATCTACAAGGATGAAAACACTGACTGAGACTTAACATTTATTGATGCCCCCAAATAACATATTTCCTCAGTAAAATTTAAATACTCAATAGTGAAAGTAATAGAGAATATTCCTCGATATTAATATTTTTCTGGTATTGGTAGTGTGATTAGTACTTAGATTCTTCTTCTTACATTGATTCTCTCATCTCCATCAAGTCAACTTATTTTATTGAATATCTCCTTCAGAAATTTTCATACGTATGGATTTTTTTAATCGCCTTTTGTAGTGGGATTTTAATATCACCTTTTTAAAGGTCTCCTAAATTTTTTTTGAAGTTTTTCTTCATTACCCACCTTCGAATCAACTAATAAAAATGAGAATAGTTGTTGGACCTCATTTTTATTTATTTCTTGTTTAGGTAATGGTGTTTATAACATTTCCTTATTTAACATTGTTTATTATCCTTTTTTTCATGGCCCCCTTCATTTGTATGGATGGGTTATGCTTCATGAGGTTACTTACAATCATCATCCTTAGATTTTGAGGGGAATTGAGATATTTTTTACTTCTTGTTAAAATTATAATGATAATATCATTTGAATTGGGAATTCATGTGCTAGGAGATTTTCAAGATTCTTAGATTGAATTTCCATAAGGCCATAAAAATTATTGCAGACATTTTTCACTGTAATCATTATCTATTCAATCTTTATTTCATGCTGGTTCTCATGATATATTATTGAGGATTGTCCAAATGTTTTCTAATGGTATGGATATTTATAGTTTTTTTGGAATGGTGGAGGGTTTTTTATATTACTACTAATAGAATGGATCTTGATTTCAGTATTGATTCTAAAAAGAAATTTTATCCTGGTTCTATTAGAATACATATCCAAGTTGTGTTTGTGGATGATGTATTTGATTTGGATGGATTTTCTTTTACTGATAGGTTGTAAAAAAATATCTATCCCCTACTATTTTTCACATTGATTAGTGTAATGGTAAGAAGAATTAAAAAAGCCAAATACCAGATTTGGGCCTTTTTGTTCTTTTATTTTCTTCACAACAAGTTTAATCATCATACTATCCATTTTCTTAACTGTTTCTTTATGTAAGGGTGAGGAAGAATATGATGTTCTTACTTCATAGATGACTATGATGATCATACCTCTAGTATTGCATTGAGTTATGTAGAATTGTTTCGATTAGACATCTGGAATTATCTAGTGACTAGACAATCAATGATACTCTAGATGAGGTTTCAAAAAATATTTGAGCATTTTTTAGTAGTCTGTTATAGAAGAAAACAAGAAAATTGTGTTTTCCACAGTCTGATGAGGCCAACTAATGCATAACACCTTGAATCACTCATACATCTTGTAATGTATATCACTGATTGATTGAATAATATAATAGAATTATTTTTCGATAGATGTTCACCTAGATGTGGGAAAAATTATTGGGTGAAGAATCTTTGAAGATCTTCCTAGTCATTGACATATCCTTATTGTAGATTGAGAAACCATTCATTATCACTCCCTCATTAGAGAAGGTAAATTCCCTCCACTTTTCCAATTTTTACACAACTCCTCACAGTCTACAACTCGAGCACACAAAGTTTGGTTGGGATATCTGGCCATTATTGCAGGTTCAGAGAAATCACTGAAGTTGTCAATTGAATCTGTGATGTTTATTTCTTCAAATTCTATTTTCAACTTTTTCTTTCTCAATTTGGTTACTATTTGTTAAATTTAAAGATGAAATTTAAAAAATTGTTATTTGAAATATAGGTCATTTGAAAGAATTTTTTTATTTTTTTTTGTTTTTTTGGGACTACATTTCTAGAAACAGAACCAATTTTGAAGTACCTCTGTCTTGGATGTGGAAAAACAATATTTAAATTACATAAGTATATTTTAGTAGTTTACTCAATAAAGTCTGTTAAAGAGGAGTTTACACTAAACAATATTGTCACATTTAATTGTTTTTATGAAAACAATTGGGTTTAATTAATTTTTAACAAAGTGATAGAAATAAGAAATTTTATTTGATTGGTTTTAAATTATTGTGACAGATGGTGATAATAGTGGGTTTGTCTAGACCTAGTGTTGTGCTATCATGGTTTCCATTTTTGTCCCTTTTTCTTCCAATGGATATTTAGAGAGAGATTCATCTACCATGTCCTTTATCTACCTTTTGCAGATGATTACGATAAGAATATTACTACTTGAAACCATAGGTTGGTCTGTTATCCTTCACTTGTGCATAATGATCCTTGAACACTCACCACCCAACCCTAATCAGTTCCACCATATATAGAAACGAATCTGGTGGAGGGATATATGGATTATTGAAAAAAAAATCCTAATGTAGAAACATTATGAATTTAATTCTAAATTGTGAGTTGAAACCATATTTAGAATTTATATGTGATCATATTAATTTGAATTACAAGAGCTCATGTAACGAACATAGGTATGACCTCCCCCTTTCCTGATCACCCTATAAAACTACCCCACCATGGATGGGGAAGTAGAGATAATGTAGGATAGGGGATATATTATAAAAAAGATAAATAAATAATATAAATAGATCTATATAAGGCCTTTCGTCCAATGCTTCCCTCACTGGGGGATTGGATGATATGGGGATGCTTTGGAACAAAGGAGCTCTCCTCCTTTTATAGGTTAGAATTTTATTTATAAATTTTTATGTATTTTATCCTAAATAAATAATTGATTAACACATTTCTCCATTCATGAATGTTGTTTCTAAATGTCTTTTTCATATCTCTTCCAAATATCAGTTTATTTGGATAGGTGTAGAGAGAGTTATGTACTTTTTTACTCTGAGAATTTATTCTTCCACGTATGACTCTACACATTTTAAATATCCGAATTATAATGTATTAATGACAATAAAATGAGAGATTCATGCATTATAACCTTCATTAATTTTGTTCCGAAACGTCCTGAGATTCCACCCACATAATTTCAATGTTTTGGGCACCACCAATAACGAGATATGGATCAATTGAAAAAAAATTCCCAGAATTATGAACAATTTTCATGGAAACATTGTGAGTTTCTTTTGAGCTTCCACATGGTAGATTCAGATTTTATTCTAGTAGGATTAAATGAATCCGAGGATGTATAGAATTCCAAAAATAAATAATTTAACTATTTGGATTAGTATAGAATATTTTATGGCTGAAATAAAATCTTAAATTAAAACAGTTAAAAATCGTAAATGGGCCATTTGTACGATTAAGCTCCAAATACCACCAAAATCATAAAATGTGACAATTTATCTTAGAATATATTTTTTGGGGATTTAAAAAATTTAAATTAAATTGAAAAATATTGGAAATATTTGTTCTATCAATCTTCCATATCATGTTCATGTGCGTCATGACCATAAACTACCTGCACATTTGGTCAAAGATAAATGACCTTAAACTATATCCTATAATAGTACAAATCACATGACATTAAACTGATTGAGACAGAGACACAAGGATTTTCAAGTAAAAATCTTCTAATGGTATTCTTGAGAAAAAACTAAATATTCAATCACTAAACTCTTCATCTTTAGTCTTCAGAAAAAAAATTAGGATGTAAGTAAATATGGCCTAATCCTCATAGAATCTATATTATATACCTAATAAAATACATACAATAATCATAGGTACCTTTGGCCAAAGGAAAATTTATTGTAATGATTTGTTACATATCCTGTCTGTGACAATATGTTCGTTAGGTGGTGGATCACCTTTTAGGGTACTAAAACCCTCTATTGATATTACACTGTTAACAGATTACACATTTTGAGATGAGGTGTCTCAAATAATCATCACATTCCATGGCAATTGGAAAGTATATACTACTTAAAGGCCCCTTTTATTTACTATACATTCATTCCTATGGCTTTAGAATATGTCCCTATGATCATCAACAAAATTTGTCGCTCGGAAAAAGGACATTCCAATCCTTGTGAGAACTGACATCATCACGAAATCACTCAACACATCAGTGTGTATGAAGTACTCCATGTTTGACTATCCCGTATCACAACCCAAACTTGAGTACTCTAGTTCATGATGGAAAATACCCACACAAAACAATCCATTTGGATTCAATATAATTAATGTTATGTCTTCGTGTCTAGTATCATTTCTCAAGGATGGACTGTGACACTTTATTCCCTAAATATTGATGGCCCGCCCCTTGTTATTTGAAACAACATGGTGTTGGGTTGGAGCCTTATGATTTAAGAGATAATTTCCCTAGTGTTCTAGAATGCTTCCCCGATTCCTTCCCTCTAGACCCAACATCGTCATCTGGATGTTGGAGTCTTCAAAAATCATTCATTTTCCTCAAAGAGGGGTGAAGATCATATTTTTCTTATCATGTTACTAACATATAAGTTCCTTGACTTTCCAACTAAGGACAAATTCTTCTTTATTGAATGATAATTTAATCCTTCTGAGTCATAGATACACCTCAATAGAACCATGAATTTCATAATTTCATAACACATTCTTAAAATGTCCCCACCATCTCACAATCCTAGAATCAATATTTCGGGTTATGATTTACATTACCCACACTACAGCTATCCAAGATGACATTTCTTCTCTAATATTTTTGTAGCAACCATATTTACTCCTTAAAAAAACCAGACCCCCAAGAAAAGATACCCAAATTCAGGGACCCTCTACCTAACTATGACTGATTTACTATGGCTTCTACATATGTGCCAATGGATGCAAGAAAGCATCACTATGTTTATAGGTCATTCCGATCGTTGCGATCCTCAACATCACCAGGGCAGAACCCATCACCTCAGAGTGTTTTTCTTTATTCTTGCCATGTCTATACCATATCATGTGAACTTATAGATGTTTCATGATAAAAAAACTTAAACTAAAAGAAACATTTGGTCCGAACTAATTGACCATATACTTATAAAATATTATGTCCAAGATAAAATTCCATAAACTAAAAGAATCATCATCTCTAAGATAAAATAACATAAACTAAATTTGATATTAGGTCCAAGAAAAAATAACATGAACTAAAAGAAGTATCAGATCCAAGATAAAATCCCTTAAAGTAATGAAATATCAGGATTGAGATAAAAGTCCTTAAACTAAAAGAATCATCTGGTCTAAGCTAAAAGACCATAAACTAATAAAATATTAAGACCGAGAAAAAATACCATAAAATAAAATCAATAGGATGTCTGAGATAAAAGACCTTATACTAAAGAAATATCATGTACAATTTAAAGGAACTAAAACTAAAAGAATCATTATGTCCATGTTAAAAGACATTAAAATAACGCAGTATCATGCCTTATCTCATACTTCTTAAAATATAAGAAACATTTGGTACACGATAGAAGACTTTAAACTAATGAAATTTTAGGTCCAAGCTAAAATACCTTAATCAAAAAACAATATCAATTACATGAAAAGATAACTTAAACAAAAGTGACATATTGACCATGATGAAATACATTAAACCAAAAGCAACATCATGTCAGAGGTAAATGACAATAAATTAAAATCCACATTAAGTACCAACTAAAATAACCTAAACTAATAGAAGCATAAGGACTGAGAAGAAATACCATAAAATAAAGACAAATTAGTTATGTGCTAAAATTCCTTAAACTAATTCGTTATTAGGTCTGATTTAAAAGAATTTAAACTAAATAATGATATAAATTCATTCTAAAAAATATTGAAAGGCCTACAATTTGACCATGAAAATAAAATAATTTTAATGAATCCTACTAGCATTCAGAAAATGGTAGATCATTCTACCCTGGGACATTGAATTTACATTATAACAGAAATAGAGTTTTTACTAAGGGACACCATGTCGGTGGGAACTCATGATAACATCATGAAAAAAATCTCAAAGAACTAAAATTTATATTTTCTTGGTTTTTTGAAAAGGATGGGTATCAAAAGAGATTAAAATAATATAATTATAATGGGAGGGAAGGCATATCATAGAAAATGAAGATATAGAAAAAATGAATATTTTAGAATATCTATTTGTATTGGGGAAAAGGGGGAGGAATCATTGCATTTTGGAGTCTCTCATTTGTTTAAAAACTGATGTATTAAAAGGGAAATTTTTTTACAAAATTCAATCAGCCTATCCAGCAAGGAAGATAGAACTCCAATGAGAAGCATCGATAGAATGTTGGAGTGTCTCTCTAAATGCTTCTATTACTTCCAATCTATGAAGAAGAGTCTCCAACGAAGAATTAAACTATTCAACACTCATTTGACCAACATCCAATAAAGATAAAGATGTTGAAATATCAAACTTAAAACGAGTAATAATTTACTTATACCTTCATGCTTGTATGGTCCACACATACATATGATCATGAAATTCAGATATCACTAGACGAACCTAATCATATGCCTCTAATGTATCTATCATATACCCAGAAAGGGGGGCCTTATCAAAAAATTCATGCAGATCCCATTCACCTGTGGAGCAAACTCCTGAATGAGGATAATGATCATGGTTTGTTGTCAGGTCTTGCGACAGAGGTACATGATGGAGGAAAGAATGAGAGTTCTCTAGAGAGGGGGTAACTGGCTCATAGAATTTTACTCCTCCCCTATATGTTGGAATGTTCAGAGAATATCAAATATCGCCTGATATAACAAACTTCAAATATGACACCAGTTTATGACACCACCAATGATTTTATAGGGCATTAGTTTTTCTTTGAATCGATTCATTGTCCCAGCATGCATCGCTCCAATGGTTGGGGGGGGGTTAAATTTTTTGATGCCTATAAATTAAGAATCATAAAAAATTAGAAAGAAATAAATTTATTAAAAGGGGTATTACCTTCCCCAATATATTGAAGGATCCAAGTATTTCAGATTGAATGATCCTCTTAGGGACTTGTGATCGCATGACCATTTATAGGTCATATGAAGGCTCCACATCCAATACATATCCTATGAAATTTTTTGGAGATCCATTTCCAATGGTCTTTTTTTATCTTAAGAAGGATCTCTATATAAACCATCTGAAATTGCATAATAAATAATGATGAATGATATCTAAAGGGTGTTAATACTCGTTTTCGTAAATCCCACTCATTATATCATCATTGGGATGAAAACAATTAAATGATGATATAACAAAAAACTCACAAGACCACTAAAAAATTGTAGAATAAAACAAAAGTGATCAAGGGGAGGAGGCAGGAGGTAATCACAATCACTAAAGGGAACGTGGCATGCCCCCAATAATCAACAAGGCACTGTGAGTCCCCATCAAATTTCCCACCTCATCTTTATAAATACCTTTGGCTATTCAACCTTTCCTCATGGAATCACTAGCTTATGGATAGAAAATACATGCTTCATCTACTCCGATTTAATGAAAAATATATGGATTTTTCTATGACATGCTCTCACATCCTTCTATGACCCCTATTGGTCACACACGTCACCATAAAATATTGAGTAAATGTCCTTGAAATTACTCTTGTAAACTCATGTAATCTGAAACCATTATAAAATTAAATATATGGGAAATGAGGAAGGAGATGAGAGCTTTTTCGGTCAATGAAAGTCACGCGACACAGTAAGAAATTATAAATCATGGTCACATGAGACCCCCCATACAATACTCCATTGCCTGACGAATTATCCCAAGCAAGGAAACGACCTCTCACGAAGGACCTCCACCATGTCCATAGTATAGGATGAAAATTACATTGACATGACTGCATGGCCAAACACGTCTTTATTAATATGAAATAATCTTCTAAAGAAATAATTAATGAATGAGACTCACAACTGCTAAAAATCACATGACACACATGGAGTGGTGCACGAAAATGACTTGTGAAGCTGTGTGGAACTAGATTCCTCCACCGACTCCATCTTAGACTCATAATAATAAGGCACACAAAGCATTGGACAACTAGGGAGGAAATGCCTATATATTTCACACCCCAAATATAATAAATTTGTGACTCAAAGAGGATTGTATTTTTGGGATCTGGACGTATTGAATCTCGACCCCTAAAGACCTCTCGGAGAGAAATATCTTGCAACTGACAATTATACCATCAGTTATTATACAAGAAAAAAATCAGAGAAATAATGAACCATGCATAAGATAATTTGCATGATCATTTTTATTTTATGTGAAGGTCTACATTCACGGCATGAAAAGAAGATACTAGATGTATTCCCGGTCACATGAGACTCAAAATAAACTGATAATAAATATACTGAATTCCTTCACAATACAAGGGTTAGAACTAAGACTAAATGTGGAGTACATAACACAAAAATTCCTCACTAAACCATGTACACTAGGTGTGGTCCTCCCAAAGACATGTGATATTACTGTGGAATCATCTCATGATGCTCCATCCATATTCTACTTGGGTCACGTGAAGCCCTCTAGACATGTTATGTAAATGTCGCACAACCTCATTAGATGTATCAACATAGTCACAAGAAAGTCCCCATTGAATTGTCACAAAAGCCTCACCATGTCCTTAAGATGAATCCTTTAATTCATAAAATGGTTCCTCCCCAAGTCATCAATGTCTCATAAAATCTCCAAGTCATATTAAGGGGTGCTCACAACATCTTCTGTGGTCATCATCCAAGACTCACGACTTCTTATAAACATATTATTTAAAACTCACACTTCCCTTACAGGATTTTAGCCAAGACATACGACACCCTCTGAACATGATATCCAAAATATGTGATAGATTATGGAAAAAATAATCTATATATTGTGATTTACCATAGAAAACTAAACTAGTTCATGCGACACCCACTAGGAAAGTGATGTTCGGTCATTAGGGCATCCCATGATTTGATAGCCACATACATCATCAGTGTGTATTCCTGAAATAAACTAGAATCCTTATAGTGTATTCCCTGACCAAGGTAACTTCAATGGCTCTGATTCATGACATATATTGGAAACATATGCCACCTCTTTATGTTTCGAGCTCTATATTGATCATCCTGGGTGATCACATTATTTAAGACCATATCTAAAGCAATGAAATTGATCAATTTATAACAATTTCTTCTTAACACATTCATAGATTACATGTGATTAGGGTTTATAAAAAATTATGTCATATGCACTGTATACCCCAGGGTTATAAGGTCATCCCTAGAATGAAAACCCCAAATTCGAAAATCCTATAGTATTTCCCTGATAAAAATTGAATCTATCTCATATTAAGCCCCTTGAATTATTGAAACATCAATGACAGTCATAATGTCCCTGAGTGTGATCATCCACCCAAGCCTATCATCAAAATAAGGGATAAAAAAAATACTATGACTCTGATTCTTGCTACAGTTAGGTTACATAAGACGCATTCTCATGGATTGAGATATATACCAAACACCCCATAGAACGTCCCGTTACATATGTCCCATTACTACATTCCAAGATACTGATAATCTATTCCCCCTAGTTTCTAACACTGAGAATAACACATGTTAGATTAGGGAGATGCAATGGGAACCTCATTATAAATCATGAATTTCCCCTAACCATGGTGATCCTAGTATGTAAGCCCCGAGGAATAGCATGGAACAAACACCTCTCATATAAGGGAATATACCATGGGGATAGTCTAATGGGCACGACTAAACTACAATGATTCTTATTCTTATGATAAAAAGGATATGTAGAAATTATCCTATAGACCCATGCTCAAATATTAGGTGTCTCAGTACCCACACATATTTCCTCTCTACATGATGCTAAAATGCACAGTATTCATACTACATGAGTTTTAATTCCTGTAATAACTAGGATATGTAGGATGCCTCATAATGGCTCAATAACCCTATCAAAATATTAAAAATCTATTCACATGGAAGAACATTCTAAATCTTTTGTTCAAGTAGCATCATCACATAAAAAAATCTAATCACTGTTAGTAAAAGGGTTGAAGAACCTCATATACATACCATGGGATTCCTAATGATACCACACTCCCCATAGTTTATGAATGAGTCTCCATTTCTATTTATAATGAACTAAATAACCAATGATACATTTTTGAAGGGTAACCTGTCTCATATTATGATTCGGAAGAGATTTATAAACATATGTTAAATCTAAAAGAGAGTCCTAGAGTAGGAAAAAACCCTGGAAAAGACGATGAGGATCCTGACATCCCATCCTCTCAACCAATGTGAGCCCCATAGTCACTGGGCTTGAATACCCAGATGACATCTGATATTGAGAATGTTTGTTTGTACCCAGCTGCAGATGGGTGAACCATTGGGTGTTTTGGCAAAAAGTGACAATGGTAGTCGGACAAGAGAAATACATTTAAATCCCTTACAACATGATGAAATACTATGAGATATCATTTGAGGTTAAACTAATCAATTTTTTGAGTTTATCATTTAATTATTTACATCAAAATTTAAATATTATTGTTATATTTGGAAGATTAATGTGTTATATCATCATATGAAGGTTTACGCCATTTTTTGATTTATATTATAATTTTATAAAAAATAGTTTTTGGTAAATTTATAATAACTTTTGAAATATATTTTTATTTATTATAAAGTTATTTGGTCCTCTAAAATATATTTTTTTCTTACGAAATGAAAAAATTTCATTTTTAATACTCATTGTTTAAACAAAAAGATGATATTGTATTTTAAATTAATTACTAGATGCAGTTAAACTCATATAATAAGTATATTTCCCTAGAAACTATGTCTATAAGGTAATTTTATTCCATATCTCTCTGAAAATTATTATGAAGAAAAATTATTTCTTATTTACATAATTTTTTATGAGGTCAATTATATTTTTCCAATCTCTTAATTTTATCGTTTATTTGCTTTTTAACTTTCAAATAAACATTAAATTTATATTGTTCAGTAATCTATTTCTGTTTTTATCATTATTCAGTGATTAATATTTTCTTCCATGACTATAACTTTGATTCCCACAATTTTTTTAATAATTGGGATCATAGTTAGGAGTATTTTTTGTTGAGCTTCATACTTGTCTCCATATTTTCTAGAGGATGTTTTGTCAACCATTTATAGGACATGAGTTAATAAAAACGTTTTTAAATATGTAAAAAACATTAATTATAGAGATCATTTCAGAATCTTAAGAAAAAAATAAATTAAATTGGGGGATAATGTAACACGCTGAGATTTTTTAAAAAATGAAACTATGGTCAATAGAGTACAAGACACAAATCACAAAACTTAAACCAACCATGACATAATATTATTTTTAATATAACAATTATAACATGGCCATTAAATTTGTATGTATGAAAAATGAAAAATAATTATATATATATATATATCCCAAAACATATATTTTTTGATAAATGATTATAAAAAAATAATTAAATTTTAGCTATGTAATTTTATCAATTAAAAATATGTTTTCTTCAAAAATAAATATTATCTATTTTGGTGAAAAAATTTATATTCCTGCTTTATAAATTTTAGAAAAATATTTTTCAAAATGAACATCATTTTGGATATGATCATTTCAATAAAGGGGTGAAATTTTGAGATTTTCCAGAAAATGATGATTTTTCATTGAATAGGGAAAATAAAGATTTGTTTTTGTAAAAATGCCCTTTGTTTTCATTATATTAAGTAATTTAAAAGTACCATTATGATTTTAATATTCTTTAATGTAAAATAATAATTTTTTATTTATAATTAATTAATTTAATAAATTTTTACTGAATATTATATTATAATTTTATTGTAAGAATCTTTTTTTGTTTGAATGATGGGATTTTTATGAAACTATTTTAAGTACCTATTGTCTCTCAATTTTAATTAAATTATAAAACCTATAATAATGAATTTATTTAATGAAATGTAAATTTTATATAGCTTCAAATATTATTTTATATTAATATAATGATTATTACTATACATAGACTCAATATAAAATTATATTATTCTTGAAAAATACAATTCTTTAAAACCCACTTTTTCATCGTGGCAGTGGGTTTAATTTTATATTAAAATTTCCCAATTATGTTAATTTAATTTGGTTTAATTGATTCAACATTTGGAATAAAAAAATTATATTAACTAATAATTTTACCTTATTTTTTGTCAAAAATTAATAGTGAATATAAAAAAATTTATTACATCAGTTAGGGTAAAAACATATTTACCCAGGGTTAAACTAAAAGGATAAGGTTTATAATTACCAAAAAAAAATTTAACATATATTTTAAAGACTATTTTCAAGAAATATTGTATAAATATTATTAATGGTCTATTTGGAAGACTTATGACCCTCTAAATTGTGGGAAAACTTTTTTTCTTTCAAAAAGTACAAGTGTGCAACTAACTTCAATTATAAAAGGTCACTACCTATCCTCTCCTCTCATATTTACACCATAAAAAAATTTACCATCTAGGAAAAACCAAAAATAACTTTCTTACCAACCTCACCACATAATATAAGGTTTTTTAATCATTAATCCATACTAATATGGAATTTGGTGCAAACATATAGATTTTGGCCGAAGAAGAGGGATCATACTTAACTGAGAATTGTTATTTATTTATCTTTTATACCCTTCAAACCATGATAGATAATTATGATATAATGACACAAGTATCTCCCATAAAGTAAGAGAATATTATTTCAATATAATAACCTAAAAAAATCTCCCATTCCCTCAAATGAGAATACTGAAGGATCATTTCATTTTATGGAGGACAACCACCTTATGAATCGACCTAATTTTTTTCATTGTCACATATCATGAAATGTTTTAATGGTGGATTTAAATTATAGATATGATATTTTTTACATAGTTATACTTATTTCCTTCTAATCTCACATATACCTTCATGATCTATTATCTTTAGGGGACATGATAACATCATTCATTTGTATGATGGACTACCGTCTAGAAAAGCGATGTTATTGGTTTTTCACTAACAATGTTCATGGATTTAAAAAATGTTAATGGTAATAAAAATATAAGATATATAAAAGATAATAATAATATTAATGATATTTTCAAAAATTCTTCAAAGATAATATATCATTTATTTTTTAAATTTCTTTTCTCTTAAAAATTATAATGTCATTTGTGCATTCTTATAGACTACCACCTCCATGAAGCGATGTGATTAATTTTTTCATCAAAAAATAATATTTATAACATATATAAGTATAAATAATTAAATAATAAGTTATTTGTTATATTATTTCCAATATTTAATTAAAAAATACTACATACCATCTTTATTTAATGATAATTGAGAAATGGAAACATTACACATGCGTTGGTATGGCCAATAGTCACCATGATTGTAACATAGTTCATTATTCAGAACCATATTTTATAAAAGGATTTGAAAGTATAATTTTCAAGTAAATTGGAAAAATAATTCATAAATATTATTCAAGATATGTTTAAATAATGATATCATTAACCTCAGTCAACACACATAATCCATTTTTTAAACAATGATCCAAATGTTCTCAAAACACACTATATGATTTAATGTTATTATGTATTTAAAATTTACATTAAAAATATATAGAATAATTTTTTATTTAAAACATATTTATCATTTAATTTTTTATTATTTAATAAAATAATTTATATAGTTTTATTATACATGAGTTAAAAGACATACATGAAAACTCGAGACTTGAGGTAATTGTAAAGACCCAGAAATTTCAAGGAATTTTTTTTTCTTAAATTATTTGGGATTTTACAAGAACGTAGTTTCTGACGACACCTGATTCCGAGGCCCGGTGTGCCCGGAATCAATTTATGAAGTTTAGATAGGGTACGTTCAGTGAACGAACAAGCAGGTTTTTCTAACTTTTGACCCGGTGCTCGGAATCGAAATCCAAGGGCACCGATGAACTCGCAGCGCCATTAATTGCTTAAGGGGACCTTAAGCGCAGATGCGTTTTGCCGCATGAGGTGGATAATTTTTGGGGATTCGATAAGTCTAAAATAAATTGTAGTGTTACAATTTATTTTCAGTAGAAGTTAATATCTCCATAGAGAAGTTGGAGGTGGGGCCACACCCCACCTAACATCCCAAGAGAGGGTATGACCAAGGTTGGTGGGGTCCGCACGAATCCCCTACCCTTCACCATCCTTTTATCTTCCATGAGATATCCCATTTAACACCCCTTGTGTTTATTTTTATAACTCCCTAACCCCCTTATTATTTGGGTAACTCCTTCTCTCTCTCTCTCCCTCATAACTCATGACAACTCACACTTTAATTAAGTTGTTGAATTTCTTAATCAATGGAGTGTTTGAAATTTGAACTTTTTATGCATGGCATGGTTAAAATAAAATAAGAGAGAAAACTTATTTTATTTTTTGGTTAGGTTGTGTGGAGATTTTGGGGGGAAAAGCTCTTGAGTCTTGAAGAGAACATCATCTCCTTCGTTGAAGAACACCGAAACCTCCGGCGAGGAATGACACACCCTTCCATGAAGGACGATGATGCACCCTCCATCCACTTCTTCTTGCGACAAGAGAGGAGACGTCAATTCTTATTCGGGTGCACTTCTACAATGATGGAAGCCACAAACACCAACGACCATTGTCACTCTCTATTCTTTCTTCTCAATGTCGTTCTACCGCGACGCTCGACTTCCGCGACTCAACGACGTGCGACGTCAATTTCGAGGTAGGGGTTTTATTGTGTGTTCGTGATTTCTTCTGTCACCATTATTCTTTTCAAATTGGGCCGCATGTTATCGCAGTAATGGGAGGAGGTCGGAGTGCACGAAAACGGCCGACCCTCCTCCCCCTTGTTTGTTTGAATTTGTTGCGGCACGTGAAAGGCAGCGCAGTGCCGTTGCACTGCACGGAAACTATGAGAAAGGGAGAAGAAGCGAGGCGCCGTCGCATCGTGCCGTTGAAGTCGAACAATACGCGACGCCATCATGCCGCACCAGAGAACCTGGAAGAGACCGCGGCCGGAGCGGGGCCGCGGCGGAGGGTCGCGGCGTCGTCGCGCCGCGCCGGTCGGACCAAGGCCACGGCCTTTCGCCACGACGGAGCAGGGAGCGGTGGCCGATTTCCGGACGCCAGCGTCAGAGAAGGGGGACGGGGCTGCGCCTGTCCCCTGGCGGCAGAAACCAGCCGGCCGGTGCGGGCCGACCATTCAGGGAGGAGACCGGGGGTTCGTAACCCCTAGCTGGAAGGAGGAGTGCCCCCTACGTGGGGACCGAATTTCATTAAACTAGGGGGGATGTGCTCCCCCCCCATCCACTCATCTCGGCTGCCGAGCTGGACAGCAGACCGCGCCAGCACGCCAGGCTGGGCCATGCCCAAGCGGGCCGACCCAGGGGGTATCCGGCCGGGTCAGACCGGGCATGAACCCCCTATTTTCAGGCAGTTTTTGTTCAAACGCCCATAACATGGGCTACGAAACTCCGATCGATGCACCTTTAGTTTCGATTTTATCCTTGGATTGAGATGGTCATTTTGGAATATTACACTCAAGGTTTTGGAGAACTTTGGGTATGGTCGGGTTGGTTCGAACCCGAAACCAACATGGCCCTCAAAGAAGAAACACATATAACTTGAGCTCCGAACGTCCGATTGACGTGTCATCGACTTTGTTGGATTCTTATTGATGAGAAGGAACATCTATAATAATTATCCTGAGGTTAATACATAGTTCTATATTGGCCAGGTTGGATTGAACCCAAAATCCAACCGGGCCCCTGGAACAGAAAAGCTGATAACTTTCAGACCGGACGCCCGTTTGACGAACCGTCAGTGGTGTTAGTGATCACATTGAGAAAAAGTCCCTATGAGTTTACCCTATGAGAGTTCAAGGTGCAGTTGAGATATGGTCGGGTTGGTTCGCACATGAAACCAACCGGAACCTTGGGACGAAAAGGCTAATAACTCACAGACCGAGCGCCCGTTTGACACGCCGTCTATTATGTTGAGACCCCAATGAAGAGGTGGTCCTTTGAGATACTTCTTCGTGGGACTTTGTAATACTTGGAGTATCGACTAGTAGCTTGTGGAGTGGACCCTCCCGGAGATGAGTGTACAGAGTACGAAGACCGTGTAGCCGGCTGAGACCTGACGACTTCTTGACCGACTCGACTTGGAGTGAGTTGACTAGAACAGTGGACGGGGCACTACTTTGTTTGGGTGCAGACCCATGGCGGACGGAGCACTACTGAGTTTGGGTACAAACCCATGGTACTCGTCCCGAGAGTACCTCTGCATTCTATTAGGGGGGATTCACTAATGTGTTTGGGTGGCAGACCCCGGTGGGAAGCACTACTGTGTTTGGGTGGCTGACCCGCGATACTCGACAGGAGGAGTACCTCAGCAGTCTTAGGTTAGTGAGCAGTACCTCGGAGTCGTGATATGATCACTGTACTCAATATAGACGGGGCTCTTCAGCAGTTACGGTTTTGATAATGAAAATCCTGGTTTGAGCTGAGTCTTTGACCTTTGTGTTTACCTCATGATTGAGATGGGCCACCTGATAAATTTGGTATATGTATGGGCATATATCCGGGTAGTGGTTATCCGTTGATTTCATAGTCTTTGTGTTTACTCATGAGTGAGATGGGTTACTTGATAACTTAGGTATATGTATGGGCATATACCTAAGTATAAGTTATCTTTTGAGATCTTTTTTTGGTTATCCTTATTGGATTTAGTGAGTCCCTGAGGGTCTCGGGGTCCCTACTGAGTATCATTATACTCACCTCTATATGGGCTATGCCCGCACCTCATTGTGTTGGTTGCAGACGACGGGTACCGCTGACAGAGGCCGAGTGTTCGAGGACTGGACGGTACTCGGAGGTGGATCTCACGATGAGTCAGTATCCGGAGGTGGACTTCACGACGTGACGATACTCGGAGAAGGATGACAGGTGAGAGCGTTGTAGAGGCTATCTGTAACTACCCTTCAGGTAGGATCCATGGTGGATGATCCAGAAGCTGCGCTATCTGTACCTACCCTTCGGGTAGGATCCGAGGAGGACGACCATAGAGCTTCTTCTATTCTTCCAAATTTTTTTCTTTTTCTGTTGTACTTTCATTCAGTTGTAGCTATACTTTCAGTTGGGTTTTTATTCTGGCCCACTTACTTTTTAGCACTTTCTTTGGTACTTAGTGTATTACTTCCTCTTGTACTCTATGTTTTTTTGTTTACTATTATAAAATCAATGCCTTCCCAGTTATCGGATTTTACGCCTTTGGTGCTAGTCACCAGCCCCTGGCCTATGGAAGGTGGGCTTGGGGTAGTCACGGCACGGGCCCCGAGGACAGTTCGTGACAAATTGGTATCATAGGAGTCGGTTCTACTGCAGAACTTAGGACTCTGATCATTCTTTTATATAAAGAAATAGTGTTAAGGGTACCGAGTGTGGTCTTCAGTTCAGGGAGTCCAGTGTTGGTGCGGCAGCCGACGTATCCATACACAAGGACCCTGACTACTGATTTCCGACTTTTTCCACGAAAACACTGATTGCGTGTGTGTTTCCAAAAATTTTAAAAGTCAGCTCAAACCAAGTCATCTCACCAGGTATAATTGTTTGTCCGTGTCACATCTATTCAGGATGTCTCCACGCAGACAGTCAGTTGGAGTTCCGAGAGAGTACTCGATGACAGTTCACCGAGCAAAGAGGCTCCCGTGTAGGGCCCTTTTTACTAAGATGGAACCCTTGGGTGCTGTACCAGCAGCACCACCACCTATTGGGCAGAAAATGCCACCAACTAATCTAGTGAACTGTGCATGCTGGAAAAGAGGGTTGCATGGTTCCAGTAGCAGCGGCCTCTGAGGTTACGAGCCGAGGAAGATTCCCAGACAGCAGAGCAATGGATGGAGGCGATTGCTAGAGTTTTTCTCCTAGCTGAGACATCAGTAGAGTGGATGGTGGACTTGGCCACTAGTGTTTTCTAGTGAATGACCATGAGGATGGTCCTCATAGTGATGAGGCTTCAGTACGTGGACCGATGCCTGAGATAGTGCCTTTGGGTAGTGTGTCTATAATGACCCATACTTTACATACATTGTTATTACTTCAGAATTGAATCACACTTATTACAACATATAACAAAACTAGGAAAGGACCATATTGGTATAGAGTCTTTAGAAACTGGGAAACATAAACAACTAGTTCATAAAGCATCTACTTTGCCTCCCATTTATTTCATCATATCTAGAGACCCTTTTGGCATATCTTACTTAATAACATTCTTCATGACCTGGGGAAATAAAACATACAAAAGGGTGAGCCCAAATGCTCAGTAAGGGTATACAAAATAAATATCAATCACATCATATACACAAGAACATAACTTTTGGAAATCTTAACCTGCAAAAGAGATCATAATTTCATAACATGGGATAAATCATACTAGTTAAATGTAATCCCAATAATCATAACTTAAAACATGAAACATTTTGGAATACACACATAATCATAGAGAATCATTTCTTATTAGTCAAGACTCATTGCCAAGACTATCTTAGTGGACAAAGTCCATTTCTGAACCGAGTTCACTCCTCGTTTCAGTCCTGTTTCACTGAACCGGTTTAAACTGCCGTTCCAGCCATGTCTATCTCACGAGATATAAAATCTTTACCCAATGCATTGGAGGGAGATATAGGTCCCACCCATCTCATATTGATACCATTCTTATGTGTTCCAAAAATCATAAATCATACATCATTGCATAACCCATGTAAAAAAATGGGATTCATAATGAACATGACATCATAAAACAATTCATATAAGATAAAGGAATTCATAAAAATAATTCCATCACAACATAATTAAATAAATGTAATAATAGGGATAGAAACAGAACCCTATATTATCTTAGATGGAAAATAATTTTCAAAAAACACTTGAACTCCATTCTTGAGGAAAATATCTTTTCTACTTCAAAAAAATTTTCCTTTCTTAACATGTCATACAATTTTAAACTAAAAGAAGTTGATTAAAAATAAACTTGAAAACTTGTAAGGGAAGCTTCTTGTAAATAATGTTTTAAAAATCCATTCATGCCGTATAAGTTAAAAAAAACATTCTTCTCGTACTTTTGTCAGAAAAGTCAAAAAGTACCTTGTACGAAAAACGACAAAAGATTCCTTTCATATCATTTACTAAAAACTCACTGAAGGGTAAAATTGGATTTAAAAAACAGTATGTGGATGGAAAAAATATTACATATTGAGGAAAGATGGATGTGGATGATAAAATACACCATAGTAAATACCAAAGTATAAACAATCTCGGATAAAATGAGATTGTGATATTTTTCCTTACCTTAGGTCCGATTTGCTTCGTAAGTGTCCGAACCTCCTGTATAATGATTTAAATAATGTTATTGACTTATTCCAGAATCATAATTATTTTTATTATATCATATATGGTCATATTATTAGCTTCTTATTAGTAATATTTCATTACTATTTGTTATTCGGGTGTTTATTACTTTTTGTTCTTATGCGTGTTTTGTCAAATAAATTGTTATTTTTCTTTTTAGGTTATAGATAACTCATTTCCAGAGTGGTATTAGTGTAATATATATCATATTAATTCATTCAATTAATTTATATAATCATTATGCAATGAATATCATGTAGAACGAGTCGCATCACATCGTGGAGACGGTATTCCGTACATACACACGAGTGATTATATTGTTCCCATGATCGTGGAATTGTATTGGAGTGTATGTATACTATTTAAGAATAAATAAAACTTTACAATAATAATATATAGTTATTTATTTTCACCATTATACCCATCCATGTAAGGTGGTGATGGAAAATAGATTACACCATGGCGTGGAGACGGTAATCCGTACGTACACACGCACGATGATATCATTTTCCATAGGATGGATAGATGGTGATATAGGGTTGGTTCATACTTATAATAACATATCATTATATGATTGATAATGATGTTATTAATTCATAATGAAACAACTAATGAAGAATAAGTGGAAGAATAAATAAAGTTGAAAGAATTGGTAACAGACATTACCTCTTCTTTGAAGCGCCTCTTTGAGACCTCCTCTTAGGGCATTAAAATTGGTCTTTGTAGAAGACCAGGACCTCTAGGATGTTTCTAGGGAAGTGGGGAAGTGAAATGGGCATGGATTGGCTGATCTTGAAGGCTCAAATTGGTGCGAGGAGGAGAGGGAGGAGGTGCCCTTTTATAAGGGAGGAGAGGGGCACCTTTGGAAATATAAGAAATATTAGTTTATATTAAATCCCAACACCACTTAAAAACTTCCAAAATGACTCATATCCGAATATTAGATGAGATAGAGTTGTAATATCATCAATAAATAAAATTTATACATGTTAGGGATCTATTTTAAACATTATCAACTTGATTTATCCTTATTTATCAATTTAATTTTATTTGTGGTAATAACATTCTAAATTTTAAATTATTATAACTAATTACATATGTGTTGTGAATTTTCCATAATTTTACACTTTATGAAATTTTAGACAATATAAATTTTAATTTATAAATTTTAAATATTTTTGTGATTTTTAAACAATTTTATAATATGTTATTTTTATAAAATAACAATAGTGTCAATTTTGACACAATTCATTTATTTGAATTTAAATAAAATATATACAGAAGATATGTTCGAACTAAAAGATTTAATAGATTAATAAAATGTTATATGTATCTAGAAAATTAGTGTATAACATTAAATAGTTCATATAATATTTATTTTAATATTTTTAAAACAATTTCTTTGATATTTTAGTTAATAAAATAATTTCAACATCACTATTGTGTCATAGTTAATGATACTTATTTAATCCCTAAAAATTATAAATAAATTCCTATGATGTAGATAATTGTATTAGCTTTCTGTAGACTATTAATTTTAGAAGTTTCATAAAGTTTATCACTAAATTAAAATTATTATACTTATAAGATTTAAGAAAGTGACATGTTGTCACATTCTTTGGTTTTAATAATAATTAAATTATTTTCATGGAAAAAAGTCCATTGAATGAATCTAATCCGACCCTTAGGTGATATGGGTCGACCTTTAGTCATCCAATAGTATTTTTTCAGGTGTTAGGGTAATTTTATAATCTTATATTTACCCTTAATTACCCGATTTACCTTTAACTATGGTAAATAAATTTACCATAGTTACTATTCATAATGCCCAAAAATAAAAATTAGCCTATTAACATAATTTAGAGCCACTGACTCCAAATATGGAATCCATTTTTCAAAATTCAAAACATATAAGTTGCATTAATTAATTTAAAATAAATCCCGTTGTTAAGAAAATGAGTTTTAGAAGTTAAAACATTGCCAAAGATTGAAATGTTTTTACCTATGAATTCAATGTGAAACTAATGCTAATGACATACATTATATTAAATGGTAAAAATATATTCTATTTATAATTTATAACCATTCAATATTATAATTTATCCATATAAATTATCTCAATGGAAAAAGTTGTTTTTAATTAAAAATTAGCGAATTTTTACTATTCATCAAAATATGAAAGTTATCAGAAAAATATCAAAAATTTATCCAAAGTAAATTATTATATCCTGATTCAAAATAATAGTTTTATTTTGTCAAATTGGAATTATAAACGTGTCAAAAACTAGATTTAATGTGGGTGCGCCATCAAAAGGTGGCAAAACTGCATTTTTTTGAAAAATACTTATTTTACCCGAAAAATTTATTTTGTTCTCTGAACATGTTATAGAAAATGTGTAAGATGAATAATAAAATTTCAGAATGTAGTGAATACTATAATGGCTAGTTCATAATAATATATCGTTGTTTAGTGAAACCTGGTATTTCGTACTACACACGCTATCGAGGAAGGTCGCGATTGTGTGTTATACAAGCCAAGTCTATATTGTGTGCTGTGAATGATTCCTTTGGTGTTGCATATAACATAAAACATTAAATATATATATATATATATATATATTTCTCATAAAATATCAGGGTGTTACATTCTACCCCCCTTAAAATTAATTTCTCCCTCAAAATTCGTCACTTCATTACAAACAGATGAGGATACCTCTCCCTCATCATATCCTCAAGTTACCATGTAGCTTCTTCTAATTGGTGGTTCCTACATAAAACTTTTACCAAGTGAGTGGTCTTGTTCCGTAGAACTTTTTTTCTACGATCCAGAATCTCTATCGGTTGTTCTTCATAAGAAAGATCTTGCTCCAACGGTACAACTTCTGATCTGAGTACATGTGAAGGATCAGGTATGTACTTTCTCCAGAGTGATACATGGAACACATTGTTAACTTGAGAGAGATTTTGTGGAAGCACCAATCGGTAAGCTACCTTTCCAACATGATCCATAATTTCAAAAGGACCGATATATCTAGGGATCAACTTTCCCTTCTTTCCAAATCTCATGACCCTATTCTGGGGAGATATTCGTAAGAACACTTTATCACCCACTTTAAACTCTAGGTATTTTTTTTCGGTTGTTGGCATAACTTTTTTGTCAACTCTGAGCTGCTCTTATGTGTTGTTGAATAGAT
Source organism: Viscum album (assembly GCA_963277665.1). Taxonomy (NCBI): domain Eukaryota; kingdom Viridiplantae; phylum Streptophyta; class Magnoliopsida; order Santalales; family Viscaceae; genus Viscum; species Viscum album. Next base: position 440,902,505 of record OY728160.1, on the reverse strand, counting down.
CTGACATTTTCTGTCATTTCATCAATATGGTCAGGTCCTAATGGCTTTCTTTCCCCAACTTATCCCAGCAAGTTGGAGTCCTACATTTCTTTCCATAGAGAGCTTCATAATGATGGATTTGAATACTTGAGTGAAAGCTATTATTATAAGAAAATTCTATCGAAGGTAGGTTTTGATCCCAACCACCTTTGAAATCCATAGAGAAAGATCTCAATATATCGTCTAGAGTTTGAATTGTTCTCTCAGACTGACCGTCTGTCTGAGGATGATAAGCAGTGCTGAAACTCAACTCTGTATCTAGAGTATGATGAAGACTTCGCCAAAACTTCTAGGTAAATATTGGATCCCGATCAGATATAATAGAAAGTGGTACTCCATGCAATCTTTCCACTTCCTTCACATATATCATGGCAAGCTGATCCAGAGAGAAATCCACTCTAATAGCAATGATGTGTGAAGAATTTGTAAGACGATCAACTATGACCCAGATAGCATTATTGCCTTTGGATGTTTTAGGAAGTACTATGACAAAGTCCATAGTGATGTTTTCCCATTTCCATTCGGGTATGGGTAAAGGTTGTAACATCCCCTTAGACTTCTGTCTCTCAGCTTTAACTTGCTGAAAAACCAAGCATTGATAGACATATTCTGCAACATATATTTTCATTCCATCCCACTAGAAGTACTCTTTCAGGTCCCTATACATCTTCTTGCTTCCAGGATGAATAGAGAATGAAGAACTATGAGCCTCGTCCAGTAGCTCTTTCTTTAATTCTAGGATGGGAGGAACATTCATTTGAGAAAGATACGATTTCCCCACTTCCATTATAATTCCAAGATCCATCCTTTGTAAATCCATAAATATTGGATCTTTTGTGATCCTCATCATGGATAAGCTAGCATGGTCTTGTTGACTTAATTCATCTTCCACCTTGTTTTCTTTACCAGGGTGGTAATGAATTGAGCAGTTGTAATCCTTAATCAGCTCCAACCATCTTCTTTGGCGCATATTCAGCTCCTTTTGTGTGAAAATATACTTTAAACTTTTATGATCAGTATAAATATCACACCTTTCTCCATAAAGATAATGCCTCCAAATATTTAATGCAAAGATTATGGTAGCTAAATCCAAATCATGATTTGGGTAATTTTGTTCATGGATTTTCAACTGTCGTGAGGCATAAGCTATCACCATATCATTTTTCATAAGAACACACCCCAATCCCTTCTTGGATGCATCACTGTAGATCACAAACCTTTCTCCACTACAAGGTAGTGTGAGCACAGGTGCACTGGATAACCTTCTTTTCAACTCCTTGAAATTCTCTTCACATTACTCCGTCCAAACAAACTTAACTCCTTTCCGAGTCAACTTGGTGAGTGGATTAGATAATCGTGAAAAATCTTTCACAAAACGTCGATAATATCAAGCCAAACCAAGAAAACTTCGGATCTCAGTTACAGTTGTTGGTCTCTACCATCTTTCGATAACCTCTATTTTTGCTGGATCCACAGATATCCCTCTTTTGAGATTATGTGACCCAAAAATGAAACTTTTTGAATCCAAAGTTCACACTTGGTAAATTTGGCATAAAGCTTCTCCTTTCTTAGGGTCTTTAATACAATTCTCAAGTGATCGTCATTTTCTTCCTTGATCTTTGAATAGACAAGAATATCGTCTATAAAGACTACCACAAACTGATCAAGATAGTCTCTAAAGACTCTATTCATCACATCCATGAAGATAGTAGGGGAATTAGTAAGACCAAATGGAATCACTATAAATTCATAGTGTCCATACCTCGTACGGAAAGTCTTCTTTGGTATATCCTCCCTTTTGACCCTTAATTGATGATAACCTGAATGAAGATCAATCTTGGAAAAATATTGAGCTCCGCATTTTTGGTTAAATAGGTCATCAATGCGTGGGAGAGGATATTTGTTCTTGATAGTGATCTTGTTAAGTTCTCGATAATCAATGCAGAGTATCATTGATCCATATTTCTTCTTAACAAACAGAACAGGTGCTCCCCAAGGTGACACACTAGGGCGTATGAATCCTTTATCAAGATTCTCTTGGAGTTTCTTATTCAATTCCTGCAACTCAATTGGGGCCATTCTATAAGGTGTCTTTGAAATAGGCAAAGCACCCGGTATGAGTTCTATTGAAAACTCAACTTCACGATTTGGTGGAAGACCTGACAATTCCTCCAGAAAGACATCGTCAAATTCTCGTACAATGGGCATATTACTAATCGCGAGTTTCTCTCCAACCATTTGAGATAAATAGCCTTCATTTAGTGGAATCAAGACCCATAAGATGGATGAAATTTCAACTAGAAGGTTATGTTCATCCTTGCATCGATAGACGATCATAGATTGATCTGGAATATGAAATCTAACCTCCTTTTTTTGGAAATTGATATGAGATCCATATAAAGAAAGCCAATCCATGCCAAGAATCACATCAAATTCCACAATAGGAAGGATCACAAGATTTTCAGGAAGCACTTTACCACAAACGTCAATTGGAGAAGAATTGTAAACTTTTGATGCGACTGTTTTTCCATTATGAATTGTCACAGCTAACTGAACATCTAATTGTTGAGGTAATACAGTGATACCCTTAGAAAAATCTTCAGAAATAAAAAGTGGGTGGATCTAGAATCAAATAAAACATTTGATACTTTAGAAAGGATGATAAGTGTACCTTTCACCACATCGTTATCGTACTCCACATCGCTGATAGAAATTGCATTTGACTTTCCTTTGTCTTTATCCTTAAGAGTTTATTGACGTCGACCATCATCATCAACCCTTGGATTTGGGCATTGATTGGCATAATGACCCATCTCCTTTCACTTGAAACATTGATTCTGTGTATCCCTTCCTTTGTTTGCATCATTAGACATCTTCTTCCCATCATTGCGGCATTCAAATGCCCAATGACCTTCCTTTCCACATTTGAAACATTTACTTGTCCCTTTAATACAACTCCCTCCATGTTTCTTTCCACACTTTGAGTATAAGGGAAATCTCATCTTCTTTTCAGTGTGCTCTCTAGATTTTCCTTTGAATTCCATTTTCCTCTTCTTATCAAACCCATATGACTGATGGGTTACTCCATTATCCATCTCAACATTGAGAGCACATCGAACGATTTCCTCATAGCTATTGAAGTCCCTTATGGCTAAGGCCCATCGAAGACTTGGTTTTAAGCCACTAAAGAATCAATCGATCTTACTCTCAGGTTGGATAATAATACTAGAATCGTATCTTGCAAGTCTTGTAAAATTTTCTTCATAGGTACCAAAAGATTCATCATCATTTTTCTTTAGTTCAAGAAACTCCTTCTCCATCTTTGTTAGGAGAATACGAGGGAAGTACTTATTGAAAAATAAGTTCGTGAACTCGTCCCATTCCATGGACTCAATTTCATCCCTTTTCCTCATATTCTTAATAAGATTCCACCATTGATCATCATCTCCTTCCAAATGATACACTACTAGGATGACTTTATCACATTCAAAACATTGAAGAACTGAAAATATCTTTTCAGTAGTACTAATCCATTTTTCAGCAACTAATGGATCAGTAGACCCGCTGAATGAAGGTGGACGCTGCCTCATGAAGGATTCAATAGAATGTTTATCATTCCTTTGCTCGTTTGGAAGTCCTGCATGATTCATAGATTGAGAAAGTTGTGTGAGCATGGATACAAGTTTTTTCATTCCAGCTCCCATAATGTTTGGTTGCTCAGGGGGACAATCATTGCATTGCCCGTCGCATTCCGCATTAACACGGTTCCTTCAGGTTCCAGCCATTGACTAAAACCAAGAAGAATAGTGTGAGCAACACTAATTATAATCGGAAAACCACATAATCAAGAATAAAACTTCACACTTAAGGTCTTATCATAGGTTATTCATGGCCATTTTTAAAAACTAATATTGTGTTCTATGCTTCGACATATCCTTAGGTTTCTTACTAAGGCTTTCACATCCTAGTTTCCAAAGGTTGACTATACCTTTCCTCTGATACCAACTATAACGGTCTGGAATTACTTCCAGTGGACTATAATTGATACCTATCAGGGAAATCCATGGGCGGCTACACCCCCTGGGCGGGACACACCACCATCCTCAGTGGCATCCATTTCCTCATGAAGCCCTTGGGCGGAGATCCATGCTTCGTCCAACGCTCACACGTGAGAGTTTCCAAGGATCAAATACATTCCTACCTCCTTTGACTCTGATACCAACTATAATGACCCATAAATTACATAAATTGTTATTACTTCAGAATTGAAGCACACTTATTACAACATATAACAAAACTAGGAAAGGACCGTATAGGTATAGAGTCATTAGAAACTGGTAAACATAAACAACTGGTTCATAAAGAATCTACTTTGCCTCCCATTTATTTCATCATATCTAGAGTCCCTTTTGGAATATCCTACTTAAAAACCTTCTTCCTGACCTGGGAAATAAAACATAAAAAAGGGTGAGCTCAAATGCTCAGTAAGGGTAAATAATAGAAATATCAATCACATCATATACACAAGAACACAACTTTTTAAAATCTTAACCTTCAAAAGAGATCATAATTTCATAACAAGGGATAAATCATAGTAGTGAAATGTAATCCCAATAATCATAACTTAAAACCTGAAACTTTGTGTAATACACACATAATCATAGAGAATCATTTCTTATTAGTCAAGACTCATTTCTAAGACTATCTTAGTGGACAAAGTCCATTTCTGAACCGAGTTCACTCCTCGTTTCAGTCCTGTTTCATTGAACCGATTTAACCTTCCGTTCCAGCCATGTCTATCTCATGAGATATAAAATATTTACCCAATGAATTGGAGGGAGATATAGTTCCCACCCATCACATAATTATACCATTCTTATTTGTGCCACAAAATCATAAATCATACATCATTGCATAACCCATGTAAAAAAATGGGATTCTTAATCAACATGAAATCATAAAACAATTCATATAAGATAAAGAAATTCAAAAAAATAATTCAATCACAACATAATTAAATCAATTTAATAATATGGATAGAAACATAACCCTATATTATCTTATATGGAAAATAATTTTCATAAAACACTTGAACTCCATTTTTGAGGAAAATATCCTTTCTACTTCAAAAACATTTTCCTTTCTTAACATGTCATACAATTTTAAACTAAAAGAAGTTGATTAAAAATAAACATGAAAACATGTAATGGAAGCTTCTTGGAAATAATGTTTTAAAAATACATTCATGCCGTATAAGTTAAAAAAACATTCTTCTCATACTTTTGTCAGAAAAGTCAAAAAGTACATCGTACGAAAAACGACAAAAGATTCCTTTCATATATTTTACTAAAAACTCATAGAAGGGTAAAATTGAATTTAAAAAAGTATAGGTGGATGGAAACAATATTATATATTGAGGAAACATGGATGTGGATGATAAAATACACCCCAGTAAATACCAATGTATAAACAATCTCGGATAAAATGAGATTGTGATATTTTCCCTTACCTTAGGTCCGATTTGCTTCGTAAGTGTCTGTACCTCATGTATAAGGATTTAAATAATGTTACTGAATTATTCCAGAATCATACTTATTTTTATGATATCATATATGGTCATATTCTTAGCTTCTTATTAGTAATATTTCATTACTATTTGTTATTTGGGTGTTTATTTCTTTTTGTTCTTATGCGTGTTTTGTCGAATAAATTATTATTTTTCTTTTTAGGTTATAGATACCTCATTTCCAGAATGGTATTAGTGTAACTCATATTCATTAATTTAATTCATTTATATAATCATTATTCAATGAAGATCATGTAGAACGAGTCGCATCACATCGTGGAGACGATATTCCGTACGTACGCACGAGCGATGATATCGTTCCCATGATCGTGGAATTGTATTGGAGTGTATGTATACTATTTCAGAATAAATACCACTTTACAATAATCATATATAGTTATTTATTTGCACCATTATACCCATCCATGTAAGGTGGTGATGGACAATATATTACACCACGGCGTGGAGACGATATTCCGTATGTACGCACGCGCGATGATTTTGTTTTCCGTAGGATGGATAGATGGTGAAATAGGGTTGTTTCATACTTATAATAACATATCATTATATGAGTGATACTGATGTTATTAATTAATAATGAAACAACTAAAGAAGAAGAAGTGGAAGAAGAAATAAAGTTGAAAGAATTGGTAATAGACATTACGTCTTCTTTGAAGCTCCTCTTTGAGACCTCCTCTTAGGGCACTAAAATTGGTCTTTGAAGAATACCAGGACCTCTAGGATGTTTCTAGGGAAGTGGGGAAGTTAAATGGGCAGGGATTGGCTGAGATTTAAGTCTCAAATTGGTGTGAGGAGGAGAGGGAGGAGGTTCCCTTTTATAAGGGAGGAGAGGGGCACCGTTGGAAATATAAGAATTATTAGTTTATATTAAATCCTAACCCCACATAAAAACTTCCAAAATGACTCATATCTGAATATTAGATAATATAGGGTTGTAATATCATCAAACAATAAAATTTATTCATGTTAGGAAATTATTTTAAACATTATCAACTTGATTTATCTTTATTTATCAATTTAATTTTATTTGTGGTAATAATATTCTAAATTTTAAATTATTATAAATAATTACATATGTTTTGTGAATTTTCCATACATTGACACTTTATGAAATTTTCAAAAATATAAATTTTAATTTATAATTTTTGAATATTTCTGTGATTTTCAAACAATTTTATAATATGTTATTTTTATAAACTAACAATAGTATCAATTTTGACACTATTCATTTATTTGAATTTAAATAAAATATATACAGAAGATATGTTCAAACTAAAAGCATTAATAGATTCATAAAATGTCATATTTATCTAGAAAATTAGTGGAGAACATTAAATAGTTCATATAATATTTATTTTATTATTTTTAAAACCATTTATTTGATATTTTAATTAATAAAATCATTTCAACATCACTATTGTGTCATAATTAATGATAATTATTTAATACGTAAATTTTTTAAATAAATTACTATGATGTAGATAATTGTATTATCGTTCTAGAGACTATTCATTTTCTAAGTTTCATTATGTTTATCACTAAATTAAAATTATTTTACTTATAAGTTTTAAGAAAGTGATATGTTGTCACATTCCTGGTTTTAATAATAATTAAATTATTTTCATGGAAAAAAGTCTATTAAATGAATCTAATCCGACACTTAGGTGATATGGGTCGACCTTTAGTCATCCAATAGGATTTTGGCAGGTGTTAAGGTAATTTTATAATCTTATATTTACCCTTAATTACCCGATTTACCTTTAACTATGGTAAATAAAATTCACCGTAGTTACTATTCATAATGCCCAAAAATAAAAAGTAGCCTATTAACATAATTTGGAGCCACTGATTCCAAATATGGAATCCATTTTTAAAAATTAAATACATATAAGTTTTAGTAATTAATTTAAAATATATCCCGTTGTTAAGAAAACGGGTTTTAGAAGTTAAAACATTGCCAAAGATTGAAATGTTTTTACCTATGAATTCAATGTGAAATTAATTCTAATGACATACATTATGTTAAATGGTAAAAATATATTCTATTTATACTTTAAAACCATTAAATATTATAATTTAACCATATAAATTATCTCAATGGAAAAAGTTGTTTTTAATAAAAAATTAGCGTATTTTTACTATTCATCAAAATATGAAAGTTATCAGAAAAATATCAAAAATTTATCCAAAGTAAATTTTTATATCCTGATTCAAAAGAAGAATTTTATTTTGTGAAATTGGACTTATAAACATGTCAAAAACTAGATTTAATGTGGGTGCGCCATCAAAAGGCGGCAAAACTGCATTTTTTTGAAAAATACATATTTTACCCGAAAAATTAAATTTGTTCTCTTACCATGTTCTATAAAATGTGTAAGATGAATAACAAAATTTCAAAATGTAGTTAATAATATAATGTCTAGTTCATAATAATATATCGTTGTTTAGTGAAACCCGGTATTGCGTACTACACACGCTATCAAGGAAGGTCGCGATTGCGTGTAATGCAAGCCAAGTTCGTATTGTGTGCTGTGAAAGATTCCTTTGGTGTTGCATATAACATAAGACATTAAATATATATATATATATATATATATTTCTCATAAAATATCAGGGTGTTACAGTGTCAGCTATACATCACTAACTGTTGGTCAGCAGTTACAACCGGCAGTACCGGTAGGTGACACATGTTGGATTACTACCCTATACGTGTTCCAACATTAGATACCCTCAAGTTCAGAGGCGAACCTGAATCCCATGAGGCTGAGGACTTTCTTGAGAAGGTGGAAGAGAGTTTTCTAGAGCTTATACATCTTTGTAAGGACGACTTGTCGGTAGCTGAGAATTCATCGAGGCGTACCGAATATTCTGGGTACTCGATGAATACGATTCAATCAGTGCTATAGATCTCGAACCTCTGAGCGTGGTGTGTTTAAGGACATTCGAGCCAGCTCCTTTTTTCCTCCATGCATTCCTACTCATGTTAGGGTGCTAGAGAGAACCTTGAGGTTGAATGTTCTTTGGCTGAACGAATACAGCTGGAGAATGTTAGAAGTTGGAACGCAACAAGCTGGTGCCAGTCTCAGAGACTTGGGCGTGCGAATGTTTCAAGAAGAGGAAATGTTAAGGACAGATAAATCTGCAGAGCAGTAGACGTGGAGGTAGAGCTAGGAGAGCAGCATGAGGTGGTGTACATTTCAACATGTTACAACCACCCTCCTTTGTTGTCCCCTCCAGGATGAGGGAGCTAGAGGGAAGGGGGAAAGAGTAGCTGCATGTGGTCAAGGAGTGCGACCGAAAGGGCTATAAGGATGATTCGAAGTGAAGAATTTTCCTTATACTAGCTTCCATAGCCACAAACATCGATACAAATAATCCCTTCCTTCCATGAATCTAGTCCCAGACCTAGAGTTTTCGGTTAAGCTGTTGACTTGACCCTCACGTCTAGAGATACCTTTGGGAGGAGACTCGATAGTCACACTTACGCCAATGGTGTGATCTGACCCTTGAGGCGAGAGTCTCAGTTGGGACCTCTTGGTGGTAGCGTCGAGGCCTTACAACATTAGTTTGAGTATGGATTGGGTAATCACTGTTCATACTCAAATTGACGATATTAGCTAAATGTCGGGATGGGTTTTCCTTGGTCGGAGAAAAGGAAACCCCAGGCAGCACGTGATAAACTCGTGCGTGGGAGGGTGTAGCCGATCATTCTTGGGTCAGCCAACCTTACCCTCGTGGAATCAGGAGTTTTGAGTTTCAGGTCTAATAAAAAAAGGGAGACCTCTAGAGTTCGAGGATGGAGACCACGTTCTTATACGGGTCTCACCTCGACGAGGTTTACGGAGATGTAGACGAGGCTACGAGATATCTCCGAGGTTCAACGGACCATTATAGGTTCCCAGCATGGTAGGAGAGGTGGTTTAACGCTTCACCTTTCCACCTCAGTTGCACCGGGTGCATGAAATCTTCCACATACCTCGGTTGAGGAGATACGTGCATGATCCTTCACATATCATCGACCATGGGGAGCTATACATTGGTGATAGGTTGACTTTTGAAGTGTTCCAGTAGTGGCTGAGGATCGACAGGAGCGAGTCCTACGAGGACGGTCGATTCCTCTTGTGCGTTTTCGTAGGCAGCACAGGAACCTCCAGGTGAGCACATGGGAGCGGAAGGCTCAGATGCGTGCTCAGCACCACTTTTGTATCCCTAGTTTGTGTTAAAGAATTACGGGGACATAAATTCCTGAGGTGGGAGTAATGTAAAGACCCGTAAATTTCAATGAATATTTTTCCTTAAATTCTTTGGGATTTTACAAGAACACAGTTTCTGACGACACCTGATTTCGAGGCCTGGTGTGCCCCGAATCCATTTCTAAAGTTTAGCTTAGGTACATTCAGTGAACGAACGAGTGAGTTTTTCTAACTTTTGAACCGGTTCTCGGAATCAGAATCCGAGGGCACCGATGAACTCGCAGCGCCGATAATTTCTTAATGGGACCTTAATCGCAGATGCGTTTTGTAGCATGAGGTGGATAATTTTTGGGGATTCGATAAGTCTAAAATAAATTGTAGTGTTACAATTTATTTTTATTAGAAGTTAATATCTCCATAGAGAAGTTGGAGGTGGTGCCACACCCCACCTAACATCCCAAGAGAGGGTATGACCAAGGGTGGTGGGGTCCGCATGAATCCCCAACCCTTCACCTTCCCTTTTACTTCCACGATCTTTCCCATTTAACACCCCTTATGTTTTTTGTATAACTCCCTAACCCCCCCATTATTTGGGTAACTCCTTCTCTCTCTCTCCCTCATAAATCATGCCAACTCACACTTTAATTAAGTTGTTTAAACTCTTAATCAATGGAGTGTTTGAAATTTGATCTTTTTATGCATGTCATGGTTAAAATAAAATAAGAGAGAAACCTTATTTAATTTTTTGGTTAGGTTGTGTGGAGATTTTGGGGGAAAAAGCTCTTGAGTTGTGAAGAGCACATCATCTCCTTCATTGAAGAACACCGAAACCACCGGTGAGGAATGACACACCCTTCCACGAAGGACGAAGATGCACCCTCCATCCACTTCTTCTTGCAACAAGAGAGGATATGTCAATCCTTCTTCGGGTGCACTTCTACAACAACGGAAGCAACAAACACCAACGACAGTTGTCACTCTCTATTCTTTCTTCGCAACACCATTCTACCGCGACGTTCGACTTCCGCGACTCAATGACGCGCGACATCAATTTCTAGGTAGGGGTTTTATTGTGTGTTCGTGATTTCTTTAGTCTCCATTCTTCATTTCAAATGGGGTCTCCTATTATCGCAATAACGGGATGAGGTCGGACTGCATGAACACGGCCAACCCTCCTCCCCCTTGTTTGTTTGAATTTGTTGTGGCACGTGAAAGGCGGCACGGTGCCGTTGCACCGTGAAGAAACTGTGAGAAAGGGAGAAGATGCGCGGCGCCATCACATCGCGCCATTAAAGTCGAACAAGCCGTGGTGCCGTCGAGTTGCGCCAGAGAACCTGGAAGAGACCACAACCAGAGCGGGGCCGCGACGGAGGGGCGCGGCGCAGTCGTGTCGCGCCGGTCGGACCAAGGCCGCGACCTTTGGCCATGGCGGAGTAGGGAGAGGTGACTGATTTCTAGCCGCCGGTGTCAGAGAAGTGGGACGATACCACACCGGTCCCGTGGCGGCAGCAACCGGCCAGCTGGAATGGGCCGACCGTTCAGGGAGGAGACCAGGGGTTCGTAACCTCCGGCTGGAAGGAGGAGCGGCCCCCACGTGGGGGCTGCGTTTCATTAAACCAGGGGGGCAGTGCCCCCTCATCCACTCAGCTCAGCTGCCAAGCTGGCCAGCGGACCGCGCAGGCCGGGCCGGGCTGCGCCACGCCCAAGCGGGCCGGACCCGGACCCGGGTCGGGTCGACCCGGTTCGGGTCGACCCGGTTCGGGTAGTTTTCTTTCAAATGCCGATAACTTGGGCTACGGACCTCAGATCTATGCACCGTCAGTTTAGATTTGATCCTTGGATCGAGTTGGTCATTTAGGTATATTACACACAAGGTTTAAGAGAATTTTGGGTATGTCCGGGTTGGTTTGTACCCGTAACCAACCGGCCCCTCAGAGGGGAAACTCCTATAACTTGTGCTCTGGATGTCCGATTGATGTGCCGTCAACTTTGTTGGATTCCTATTGATGAGACGGAACTTTCGGAATACTTCTCCTGAGGTTAGGATGCAGTTGGATAGTGGCCGGGTTGGATTGAACCCGAAATCCAACCGGGCCCCTAGAACGGAAAAGCTGGTAACTTTCAGACCAGACATCTGTTTGACGAACCGTTAGCGGCGTTGGTGATCAAATTGATAAAAGGTCCCTATGAGTATACCCTATGAGAGTTATGGGTAAATTTGAGATACGGCTGGGTTGGTTCGCACACAAAATCAACCGGGACCCTGGTACGAAAATGCTAATAACTCACAGATCGTGCACCCATTTGACGCGCCATCTGTTGTGTTGAGACCCCAATAACAAGGCAGTCCTTTGAGATACTTCTTCGTGGGACTTTGTGATACTTGGAGTATCGACCAGTTGCTCTTGGAGCGGACCCTCCCGGAGAAGAGCGTACGGAGTACGGAGACCATGTAGCCAGCTGAGACCTGACGACTGCTTGACCGACTCGACTTGGAGTGAGTCGACTAGCCCAGTGGACAGAGCACTACTTTGTTTGGGTGGAGACCCATGGCGGACAGGGCACTACTGAGTTTGGGTGCAGACCCGCGGTACTCGTCCGGAGAGTACCTCTGCAGGCTATTAGGGGGGATGCACTACTATGTTTGGGTGGAAGACCCCGACGGGAAGCACTACTGTGTTTGGGTGGCTGACCCGCGGTACTCGACAGGAGGAGTACCTCATCAATCATAGGTTAGTGAGCAGTACCTCAGAGTCGTGACAGGATCACTGTACTCGACAGAGACGGGGATCTTCAGCAGTTATGGTTTCGATAATGAAAATCCTGGTTTGAGATGAGTCTTTTCTCTTTGTGTTTACCTCATGATTGAGATGGGTCACTTGATAACTTAGGTATATGTATGGACATATACCTGGGTAGTGGTTATCTGTTTATTTAATAATCTTTGTGTTTCCTCATGAATGTGATGGGTTACATGATAAATTAGGTATATATATGGGTATATACCTAAGTAGAAGTTATCTGTTGAGATCTTCTTTGTGGTTATTCTTGTTAGATTTAGTGAGACCTTGAGGGTCTCGGGGTCCCTACTGAGTATCGTTATACTCACCCCTGCACGGGATATGCCCACACCTCGTTGTGTTGGTTGTAGATGACAGGTAGTGCTGACAGAGGCTGAGTGTTCAAGGACTAGACGGTACCCAAAGGTGGATCTCACAACGAGTCAGTATCCGGAGGTGGACTTCACGACGTGACGATACTCAGAGGAGGTTGATGGGAGAGAGAGTTGTAGAGGCCCTCTATACCTACCCTTCAGGTAGGATCTGTGGTGGATGATCCAGGAGCTGTGCTATCTGTACCTACCTTTCAGGTAGGATCTGAGGAGGATGACCTTGGAGCTGCTTCCATTCTTCCAGCTGTTTGCCTTTTTCTTTTGTACTTTCGTTCAGTTGTAACTGTAATTTCAGTTGGGTTGGTATTCTGGCCCACTTACTTTTCATCACTTTCTTTTGTACTTAGTGTATTACTTCCGCTTGTACTCTGTGTTGTTTTGTTTACTATTATAAAATAAATACCTTCCCAGTTATCGGATTTTACGCCTTAGGTGCTAGTTGCCAGCCCATGGCCTATGGAAGGTGGGCTTGGGGTAGTAACAACATGGGCCCCGAGGACGGGTCGTGACAGTAATGCACTTCGTATCAATTTCATTTCAATGATGCATATATTAATGTAATCCTCCAAATTTATTTAATATTTTGTATATGATGAACAAATTATATGAAATATCCTGAATCCTTCATTATCAATGGAATTTTAACTTTCATTTTTAATTATTCATCCATGGGGATTTGACTTAAATGCTACAAAGTGGTAAAGATTTTGAAAACACAATTTCTTTAAATTGGGTTATATAGCTTATTAATTGTATTTGATATTATAATATTGCGTTCATAATAAGTTTTTATTATATTATGTTTATTTATAATTTTGATTTAATGTTGATACACCAAATCAATTCATTGACTAATTCTTACTTAAACATTATGATCATTGTAAGGGTTTCTCATCTCAAATTACCGTATTTGGAACATATGTTTTGTTATAAATATAATATTTCATTGAAGTGAAAATACCGACCCTTTATATGTTATATCATTAATATAATTATCTTTATAAAATTTAATGTATCATTTTGGGTTAATTTTTAACAGGGTTTAGGATTGTAGAGTCACCAATGTAAAAACAAAGAATTTATGTGAAATTCTCCTTTCATTCATGAATGTTTATGTTTAATTATTTCATTAAAGAAATAATATGATATTATTTTTTTGAACATAATATATTTATTAATAACTCTTTATTAATTTCAATAATTTTTTTTTATATTTCCTCCCTAACTGACTGAAGAAATGTAATGAATATCATTTGTATTTGATAAGGATGATTTATTTTCTTTTCAATCAGTTATCTTAAACACCCATATCAATGTTGTCAAAAAAAATTCAAATATGGTCTTTATTAAAATAATATTTTTCATTAAACTTTTTTACATGTTTTTATAAATTATTTTAATTTGGTTTAATAGGAATTTATTTCATTTTCCATGTTGGACATTTTTCACTCTACAAAATGTTATAACAATTTATTTTAACATTTACATCATGAAATGATTTTTCAAAAATCACGAACATTATTTATTTAGTTGTTTTTTTATTTTTAGGATGTTTACTTCCAATTAAAATGATTTTTTAACCAAATTATTTAATTTTTTAGTTTTTATTTCATTTTTACAGTAATTTGATTATTTCCCTAAATATTGACTATAACTATATTTTAATAGAATATCCATTCCAAAAAAAAAAGAAACTTAATATCACATAAAATATAATATGGACATGTGGTAGTGATACTCTCTTTATTTTTTGAATTTCATTTACGATTGACATTTAATACATTCCTTTCTGATTGGTGATTCACAAAATGTATGAACAATTATTGTTGAGGTCTTCAAAAGAGAATGACTATAAATTTTATATTACTAAATCTATATTGGAAAATATTTATTATTATGTTATATAACAATATATATTATACAATTATTTTTCCTAGATAGCCCTGGGTGTCCCAATATATATTATATGATGGGTGTGCCCAGATAACAGATGGAGATCCAAATATAGATTATACGTTTGAAACTCCTATATATAACTCCAATATCATGGTTAGCGATGCTTAACATTAGATAAATTAATAGGGATTATAAAAAGTGGTTTATCCTATGGATTTAATTATACATTATTTATTTATGACATGGATGTAAAACAGGGTTTGATGATTATTTTACAAGATAAAAACATGTATTCTTTATTATTTTTAAGGGTTTTTAATCATTCGCGAAATCACATGTATCATGATTATTTATTATTATGACTCATTAATTTTATAAATATTTTAACCATTTTTTATTTTTTATGATCTAGGTATTTGTGTGTATGATTTAATTTATATTTTTCTCAACCACTTTGTTTATGTCGTTTTACCCTTATGAGTGTGTTCACAATTAATGATAATTTTAGCTAACCCTTCTTATGTATTCATTTATATAGGTTAAATTTTTTTTAAAGGAAATTTCTTTAAAAATGGTTTTAATATGATAATATTTATTGGAGATTTTGATTACATTAAATGAAATATGAAAAAATCGGTATAGTGGAGAAATGCTCCCATCAATTCATGGGAATTTATAGATAAGAGTTTATCAAAATTATCTAAAAATATTAACATTATAGTACATTGGGGATGTAAGTGATCAATTATTATTTCCAAATTTGTAATATTTTGATGGTGAAAATTGGTTCACCTTCATTGGTATTAGATAAAAAATGCAATTTTTTATTTTATCAAATGATATCATTGTGAAGGTTCAAGACTATTATATTTCAAATTGGGAACATATTATAAATATTCTATAATAAAATACTCACACTATGCATTTAAAATTTCTTATGACTGGCCCTTTTAAAAGAATTTTTTATTTTAATTTTTTTTCGTCCTCAAGGATACTTCAAAATAGTTTCTTAATATTTACTTATCTATTTATAAAAAAAATAAACTACTGAGTATTACTAAAGAATTTGATGAATGGATTAGAATAAAAATTAATTTTTAAAAAAAAATGTATTTTGGTTTAATTGTGGGTTATAAAAATATACAAGGTCACATAAACTCACATGTAAATGCTAACAAGTGAATAAGTGAATTAGTGTAATGGGATATATGTCTATGTGTTTTTGTGTAAAATTATATGGGTATGATGAGGGGGAAATTATATGAATTTACATTGGGTACATAAACATGTATTAAAAAAATATTTAGATGCATTTATATTTTCAATTTTAAAGGCTCAGTTGGAATAATTTTCTTTGTTTCCAATCAGAGGTAAAGGATTTTTTATATTTATTTTTTTGAATTTTTTTGAATTTTATTTTTGATTTATTTTACATATATTGGGAATTAAAATATTTTTCTCATGATTTGTGTTATGAAATAATTTAAATAGGGTTTTATTGATTTGATAGACTGGTTTCATAATATGGGTTGATGAAAGTCCCCTTTCGAATGAAATTTAATTTTTTTTAATTGAGATAAAATGTATGAAACTAGATATATAAGGATGAATAATAGATTAATGTCTCTATTTTTTTATGACACTATAATAGTTTAATAGATCTTAGAAAATGGATGGGGTTTCGTCAATGTGTGACACCACAATTCTCTGAAAATTTGTATACACCTTAGAGCACATTTGTAGGTGGATTCATGGGATAAGGTAAAAAATACCACAAGAGAAATGCATAAACTCTATAGTGTTTTGTGAACAAACATCAATTCATAATTATATCACCAGATGATATGAGATATTATGATTCCCACCAACATTATATGACTTAGGGTTATCCCATTACGCCCATTTATGAAATATTAATTTATTTATGTTACATTAGTTCTTTTATTAATTATAAATGTATATTTAATTATTTATTTAAACAATTATTAAAGTATGTTTTTTTGTTTATTACATCATTAGTAGTTCAGAATATTTGATAAGGTGATTTTTTAAAAACCGTTGAGATAATGGTTCCCATAAAGGGGTTTTCAATAAATATTTCATGTACCAATCATATGTTTAGTACAAGATTATTTTCATTTAAAATATGAAAGAATGGAATTTTATAAATATTTATGGCATATTTTTGGACATTCTTATAAAATAAAACACATATTTATAATGTTGATTTTCGAATTAGCTTGAAAATGGATCTTAAATTAAATGGTATGTTTTTGGGAATGATTTTGGTGTCCAACTATGATTTTTTCTCTTGACTATATTATATTTTTCAATATCAATTTCTGTATGATTTTATGATTTATCTTGGGGATTATTTATTTTTATTCGGTAGGGAGACTAATGGAGTAACATAGAGGCCATGTTTTGGTTTTTACATATTTAGTTTTTTGTCACATTATCAAAATTGACCTTTTATTCTTTCATTTACATTAATAGGTGCTATAATTATGTTATGGATGTCTGGATGTCAAATCTTAAATATGTTTATCATGTGGTTGTTATAGATGATATGTTGGGTTTTTCTTTTTCTTAATATCTCCATTATTTGACTACTTATTTTTATTTTCTTATAGAACATGGACACCTAAGGTATATTCTGATTATTACCATTTTTCCAATATTTTTTTTAATATTTATATTTGGGTGAAACCATTCCTATGATCTCTTAGGTGATATCATGGGTGCTTCTCTCCACCCTTGGGTAATCGAGAAACTACCTGGGGGATATAGTGGGAAGGCTTGGTTGTCAGATGGAGTGATGACCTGGGTTAGTCCATAAAAAATTTTATCTGTTCATTGGTTTTAAATAGGAAATATTTTCTATAGAATAAATTTTTTACTTGGAATTTCAATTATATTAGAGTAGTATTGTCAAGGAAGAATTTTGAGGTCATGGGTTCATGGGTGATCAATACGACACGTGATAAAACCCTTGTTTCTATGGAATTTTTTTATTTGAATTGGGTATTTTTTCTATTTTTTATTCATAAAGTGGAATTTGGTTCTCGTTGAGGGTGAATTGTATTGTTCAGGGTTTTATTCCTTTTTTGGTGATGATAATAGGATCTAAACTAGTGTCATGAGGTAATATGACATGAAATAGACAATCACTTGAATCCCATGTAGCAAGATCAATATGGCCTACAATGGCAGTTTCAACATTGAAAAATGGATATCTAAATCATTTTCCCTAGTCTTTCCCAACTACTAGTTTGCATTGTGTATTTTTTAGTGTTTTTTAATGTTAAATATTGGTATTTTCAAATTATGGGTTTCATTTAAAAGAATAAGTGATTTGGAATGTGGAAAATTGATAAAAGGGTTTTAAAATTTTGCAAATGGTTGTTAATCGATATTTGTGGGTTTGAAATTGAAATTAGGGGGAGATTTGAGATGAGAATTTTTTTTTGATATGGAACTTGGAAATGGGAATTTTTTGATGAAAAAATGTATTAATGGGAATGTATGAAATTTGGGACAGGGTTTTCCAAAAAGGATTCAAATGGTGATATGTTATGGACGGGGGAATAATTTTTATTAAAATAACTTTTTAAACATTAATATTAATTTTATTTAATATTTAGGGAATTTAAATATTGAATATACATTATAAGTAATTTTAAATATTTAATATGAATTTTATTTTTTTTTGGATTTTGTAATTGGTAATTTCATTAGGGTTCTATTACATTGGTATTTATTTCGATGAAACCAATTTAAATGGAGGAAATTAGTTTTAAAATTATTAATGATATTTAAAATTAATAAATTAATTTTTATAGAAAATTATAAATTATTAATAAATAGAATGAAGTATTTAAAATAGTGTCTCTAGTAACGATTTTATGATTTAGAGGATTTAGGTGTTAATATCATAGAGGATAAAGAATATATTTTTAACTTGATCAGTGTGTTAATATCCTTAAGTGGTGACTTTGATTCATGTTTTGAGATGTTATTTTAGTCTAAGATGTGATTTTAGATACATTTGAGATTTTCCTTAAATTTGATTGATCAGATATTTTATTTTCCCAATTATTTAATGTATATATCCTAAAATGTTCTAAAGAATCATCATATTTGTGATAAATTATTTGGAGGGTTTTTAGTTTTTTATGGTCATGATGTTTTCAATGGGAATGTTTCTATGGTTATATTACCTTTATATTTTATGTTTTTAAGAACATTGATTATTTAATTATTCATTTTTATGTGGTTGGGTAATATAAGGTATTTATGTGTCTATTGTTGTGGTGAGATGTGTCTTCTATTCATCAGGCCTAGTGGGGGGTGGGGGGGGGGATTATGTGTGTTTCTCTTCTAACTATGATAAATAATTAACCATTCATATCCACTAACTATAGGTGGTTATACTTATAATTTTCTTTTCACCATGTGCAGTTCCCTAGGTATATGATCCTAGGAAACCTTTTTTCATTGACCCATGGTTAACGCCAATGGGGTTTGATAGGGAATTATCTTGGTTGATTCTAATGACCTATAATATTTCTGGTCAGAGCATGTTAGTGAGGGGATTGAAAATATTTTCTATTATATTATCTTTTGTGTCCTTATGAATTTTTGGTTTATTATTAAATTCATTATTTATTGGGATTATTTTGATAGAATGAACAAGTTTGTAGGTATATTTTCCAGAATTACTTCATTCTTTTGTCTTGATTTCTCTAGTTAGGGGCGTGGATTATGATTTTAAATATACTTGGGTCACCTTATTTTAAAAAGTTAATTGGCATCTTTTATTTTGTGGAGATTTATATATCATATTTTTTTGGAGAGGATAAGTGTCTTAGGAGTGTGTCCTCGATTAATTTTTTTTAGAATATTCATATAATGGTTTCAGTTTTAGTTTGAAGAAAAATTTCACCGACTTATAATTGTAATCCACTATTATAGTTTCATAAATGGTGGTAAAACCCACCATGGAACTTTATTTCTTGATCCCTCTTTAGTTTTTTTGGTGAAACATGGGATGTTAATGATTATGATTTGTGTGATAATCTTAATTAGTACTATTGGTATATGGGATTGTCATTTTGGAAATTATGATTGGGATTAGAGCACTCATATTGTTTACCAATCTAAAATTGGAAACTTTTAGTGTGTAGAATGTTTTATAGTGGATAGTTTTACCAAAACATGAACATAATATATTTTATTATTTAATTTATGGATTGAATATTTTTATTTATTTTCTATCAACCTAAGGGTTGAATCTGTTTAAAATTTAGGAATATTGATATTTTAGCATAGGTTCCGTAGTGATGAACTATTACTGGAAACAATACAAAAACTATGTGAATTCTTATATATATTGAAGGTGGAATTTGACATGGCTAGATCATGGTTCTACTTGTCAGGCAGCCAAATAGTTATAAAATGACTTTTTTTAAAATTTTAATATTCTTAATTATCTGTATTTATTATTTTCTAGGAAATTATTTCCAACCCATTATTTATTGAACTATCACTTGGTATCTGGATGTGCCTCCCAAAAGGCCAAACCCTTAGTGAATTTTTTGTAATATTTCATTGTGCATCAAATTTATTTGGGACTTTCTCTTGAACATTATTTCCCTTAGAATTTTGAGGTTATCCTAGATTAGTCCAGGTTGAGTAATACTTCAATTATATAATGAATCATGTAACATGATGGTTTTCCATATGTTTGGACCTATATATTTAAAACCATCAATTTATTATGTTTCCAATTAATTAGATGATTTTATAATTGTCGAATTATTAGTTTTTGTGAATTATTTGAATGGAAAGTAATGTTTTACTTGATTCTCATTCGATTACAGTGGAAATTTAAAATTGGGATCATGTTACAGAACTATTTTAATAAATTAAGAACAATTTTTTTTTGAAAAATTTCTATAAAGGACCAAGTGAATGAATTATTTTTATTTTAAAAATGCTTTTTTCATTAATGTGAATTCCCAACTATCACATTATATTTAAATTTTGTTTTATGTAATAGGCGAAATCCCATTTTTCAGTAAATAGCTCCAACAATTTTTCATAATAAAAATATGAGGATTGAAATTGAATATTAAAAAATCTGGTGGTTATACATATATAAATGGTGTACCAGCACACATATACACACATAAACACACACACAAATATATATTAATACATTCACTTTAAAATATGTGAATTTTTCATATGAGAAGCATAAATATAATTGTAAATGTATAAGGTTGTAATTAAAAGAAATTATTAAGAATTTAAATTGAATACTCATCCTCAGATTCCAAATATGATTTTAATTGGATTTATTGTTTAGATTATAAATTCTTAGTTGGAATGATTTTCATTGTTTTATATATTTTATAAATGATTTTAATCATTAAAATCATTCATTTGATAGTTTTCATGTCTTTTTATGTGTAACTTTGTAACTTTAAATATTCTCCATCGATATTAAAAAATTAATTCTTTAATGAAGTATGTATTAAATTCATATAATAGTTTATTTTCTTAGTTTTATGGAAGGAAAATTTAAAGAAAATGATAATATTTTTTAAGGGAAATATGCCCAAGGGAACCTCAATATATATGGTGGATGAATAGTTTTATGTTTATTTTTTTTATTTTTCAACATTTATCCCTAAAAAACATATCAAGGTTTTGATGTTGTTGAGGAGAGAAACAACAATAGTTTGAAAACAAAAGTACTTTTTAGAGGGTGTTTGGATGTGGTGTCATGGGATGGTAAGAATAATAAAAGCAATTCATATGATAATATTCTTAGTTTTTTTAGTGATCATTTGGTTTGAACATTTTCTCACATGTGGATACGAGGACCCTAGGTGATAACTAACCTAATGTGACATAAGGATCTCCCATGGTTCATATTTATGAAATGGTTATTTTTTATGGTATGATGTGGCATTTATAAAATCATATCATTTATTATTTTTTTATTTTATAAAATATTATAGTTTATTTTTTCATTCTTTTCCTCATTTAAAGTTAAAAATCCTTGATAAAGGGATGTTCTAAAAATGGTTTAGAATGTGGTTTCCAAACAATGTTCTTAAATTAGTATGTCATATGCCAATGAAATGTTTTTAGAGAGTTTTTTCATTATAAAAATAAATGAATGTAATTTTTAAACATTAATGATGTGTTATTTGTTTCCCTCATAAAGTACAGAACCTTTTTGTTATAATTATTTTCAAATAATATTAAAAATGGATATTAAATTAAAGGGTTTCTATGGGATAAGAAATGTGGAGGCCTATTAGTAACTATTATTCACATGTTTGAAATATATATATTATTTTTGGGTTTTCTAATAGTTTATTATTTTTCATGTAGTGTGTTGATTCGAGGAAGGATGGTGATCCATGGATTCACATGTAGGATAGTTCTTTTTGGTTTTATTTAGTTTCATTCTATCCTCTATTTAATAGAAATTTTCTACCTTCCATTAATTGAATATATGGGTTTAAATATATGTGGAGTTTTGTATGCTGATGCCATTAACAATTTCATTGGCCAGTGATAGAGATCATATGAGAGATTTTTCTTTTTCGTTATATTTATTCACTATTCTTATATGTTAATTTTATGCTGAAATATGGATCTCTAATGTATGAATTTATAATTACAATTTTTATACTATTTAATAACATATATTTAATAGTGAAATTGATGTAAAAATACCTTATTTGAGGACTGTAGTGCCTCTAATCACCCAAGGTTGATCGTGAATGTGCATCCGGAAACTCGCATGCCAACCTAGGTGTTCGATAGATGGATGACTTGGGTTAGTTCACGACTCCTTAGGCAAGGAATGTTTTGTGGTTATTATACTTTCTATTCTATGATGTTATCTATTATGAACCAAAAATTGAGTTGGATAACCTCACTGATTCCCATATAAAGATATAGGTTCCTATGTTTTACACAACATCGAGGTTATATAGGGAAAATAGTACTAATTTCTTCTCCTTCCATAGTTCTCTATTATATGTTTAATAAATTTTGATGGGTCAATGGCCTATTTTTTTAAATATTGGTTGTAATGGCTAGTAATAATAGTATATATTTACTATCTATAATGTATAGTAAAAATAGTATATATACACTAGTTGGAATTTTTTTGTATGTGATGGATATATAAGGTGGGGGTGATGGATGGTAGGAATAGGGTACACCGATGATGCTATTTTTATTCATGATACTATAATTTGGTGAGTATTTGATTTATAGTTGGGATGTGTCTCTGGTTTGTGGATTTTAGTTGTATAATGTGGATATGTGGTTATTATTTTTTGTGGAATGTGTTTAATCATAATATATATGTTGTTGCGGTGTATAAGTGATTATATTATTTGTGATGTGAATATATGGAACCTGATTGAAATATAATTTTTTTATATTATGTAATTATACATGTATATGATTTTAGGTGAGAGAGCCTTAGTGAGGTTTGTAGATAAATAAACCAATATTTATGTATTTCAGTTATTCTTCTTTTTTCACTGTGGCATTAGTTTCATATTTTCTATATTTTCATGATAGGTTTTGGGAGGGATATCACTGAGTAAGCTTTTATAATCATGTACACTTATAGACTCAAACACACACACACACACACACACACACATATGTATAGATATATTCCTCGAGGGAGTTAGTGATCCAACTCGACATTACTAGAAAAAGTTTTGGAGTTTCTTCTAATTTCATTTCTATAGGATTTGTTCTTTGTATTTTATTATCGAGGCCATGTTCATGTATAACAGATTCATGCATTTTGAATTTTTTTTATGGATTTGAAAAGTCACTAATTTTTTTCTTGGGATTTATGAGGGTATGAACTCCCATTTGTTTGTTTTAAACCCTTACTACTTGTCGCCAAACCATAGCCAATTTATGGAGGTACTTTGGGTTACTGGTCATCTTTACTACTTGAATAGTAGGGGTTCCTTATAACACATACAAATAATGTATTTTATCATTCAAAATATCATTTTTCCCTCTCTAAAAATTAATAAAATTTCTTAAATATGAATTTTGAAAATTATAAATATATATTAGATGTATATTATTATCAAAATCCACTAATAATTATAACAAAAAAATTATTAATTAAATATAATAAATTCTTTTTTTAGAAAATATCACCTAATAATTTTAAAAACATTATGTTTTATTAAAATGTGTACATAGAACATCACACAAAAATTTTGGTATATATATAACAACATATTTACCCATTAAATGTATTTTTTTAAATGGTTACTCATTATTGTCATGTTATTATTAAAAAATTTATACAACTATGTTTACGATCAAATTACAAGTAGTAAATTACCAATCCTATATTAATATTAATTTCATATAGACTAAATTATTCATCTGGTGAAAATAAATTTATTTATCCTTATATAAGAAATAAAAAATCATAATATGTTATTATTAGTAGGTTATATATGAAGTAAGTATTTATTGAATTATCTTATAAAATTATTATTTATAGACTACTTATTATCATATGGTATTTACAGTACTTTTTATTATAATTTTTTATTTTTCATGGGTATGTGATAGTAGATATAAATGAAAAACTCCTAATTTCAATATAATAGTCATACCAATGACTATCACAATTCCTCTAATTCTTAGAAATTAATTTTTTTATTAGAAAAACAGAAATATGCTTTTAAATTTCCAATAAAAATATAAATTTACATGGATTTTATTATATTTTATATATTCCATATTTTTCGTAGAATTGATGTTTATTAGAAAATTTTATCTATGGTAATTTCATCACATAAAAATGTAATTATTTTATATTTACTATATAATCATACTCATATAGGCAACAGACAATATTCTCCATTAAGTTTTAATATAGTAATTTGGGGTTATAAAATAATTTTTTTTCATGATTTGATGCATATAAAGAATGTTTTATTTTGTGGGAAATAGTTCTCTTTATTTAAAAAGTAAATATAAGCCTATAAATTATTAATGAATAAAAGCCATATAATTTCCATATTTTATCATGAATTTTTTTTATTCTTTATTCAATTTAATACTAATCAGAAAATTATAAATATAAATATATTATTGTCATAATTTTATCTGATATAACAATTAAATCATGTTTATGTTATCATATCTATTTATTTGTTTATGAAATTATTCAATAATCTTGTTCATTCCTATATAATGAAATTTAAAATCATATTATTCATGAAAAAAGTATATTTTAATTGATAAAAACTAGAGATAGATATATAATATGATTTTTATAGTTTATAAAATATTTCAACAAACTTTTCTTTTATATAGTTTCAATTTGTGAAACATCAAACAAACAAAAATACATTAACATAATTGATAACTATTCTATTTTCCAAATTAATATTCCCAACATCACAACATGGATTTATATAATAATTAATTTAAATAGTTGTTTAATTAGTAAAAACATGTATAGTCATACATTAAGACATCAAATCAAGCCAAATATTTTTAACATCACTACGTATAGGATAATACTGATTTTTAATTAAATTCAAAAGGGTGATTACGAGAAATAATACAATGAAATATATAAAATTAATAATTCGATTATGTGGGTTACTTCAATGAGTATAAAATATTATATATTATAATTTCATCTTTGAACTCTACAGAAATAATTATTTTTGGAACATTAATAAAAATTTTGGGAGTTTTGAGAAATAATATTACTAAAACAATGGGATCATGAGAATGTTTATGATCTTCCATTATGTAAAATATATAATAATTAATGTGAAATATCTTATATAATTTTATAACTAATTTATCCTATAGGATTCACTTTAAATATTCCATGAAAATATTATATAATATCACCAAATACCATTTTTGATATAACATAGATATTTGTAAGAAATTACAAATATATTGTGGAATTATATTAACAGATTCATCCCAATCTTATAAAACATCAAATAAATTTTACTTGTATTTGGGTCATGTTATTTTGACCGTCCATGATTCCAAGTAATTTATAATAATTCTTTTTATGGGTTTGATATGTAATGACACATTTTTCACATTGTTCATAGGATCATTTCTTATAACACACAATATTATAAAAAATTTAATTATTTCCCTTAAAATTATATATTTCAAATTAAAATGGTTTATATATGAAAAATATGAAACTATAATTTATATATATAATTATTAAACAAGAAATATTAGTTCCATTTTATAAAATTACAATTAATATTTTATCACTTATCTTCAAAGCATGATATTTTGTCATTTTCTCACATATGTATATAATATTAAAAATAAATAATTATTCTTCAATATGATTCCATATTTTATACTATATAACAAGAAAGAATTTTTTTATTGATGTAACATAATTGAATTCATACAAATGATTATGGTTTAATAAAATTACATGTATTGAAATCATGATTTTTTTTACAAAAAATATTTAATTAGATAACTACATTTTTTAATGATTGTTTCATGTCTATAGAATTATGATAATTATAATTTTTTCATTAGATTCTAAAATTTTTATTACTATTATACATTTTTTTAGTTAAATATATATTATATATCTCCATAGATAGTAAAAATTAAATTTATAATGTCATATTGAATTTTATGTGCATCACATGATACAAAATTGTTAAATTATTATTTTTATTTGAATGAATAATTTTTCGTAATTTTTTATTTTATAAAATAATTTTTTGGATATTTTATCATCATATTCTATGATCTTGTTTTAATTATCATAATAGTTTATTTTAAAAAAATTAAATAACATATTTATATTGAAATAATATTATTATGTGTTAAATATTATCATTTGTAAATTTAATTTCTCCCATATAAAATGTATTATTATAATTATTGTCCATATAATCGAGATTAAATATAAATTAGAAAATTAAAAAAGAACAATAAAGAATTATTGTAACTATAATGTATATTTTCCATCACCTAGAAACTATTTATTTTTTTTTGTAAAAAAATATTTTCTATTTAAAAGAATATTTTTATAAAAGTGTTCTCATTTTTTCTATCATTTCATTAAAATTATCTTAGGTTATATATTTATAAATCTTCTAGGAATGTTATTATTTTGAAGAATAGAAAAATATATTTTTTGTACATCATATGTTTTATGAAATAAATATTAAATAGTAACAACTCAACCATTTGTGAACAATTTTCATGAATTAGAATTGTATTTAGTGAGAACATAAATAATTTTAAAATAATATGTTCAATAATGAAACCTACAAACTAATTTTCAAATCATATGTTATATTTTATTTGAAAAAATATAAATTCTTGTTTCATTACGTTGAATATTATATTATTATGATTCCATTAAATTTATCTTGCATTTAATTGTCAAATAAACATATATTTATTTACATAAGAAGTAATGAGAGTCATATGACCCAACAATTCTCATTCTCTATCTTTTTATTTATTATTTAAGACTATTTTTTCATAAAATATTTTTAACATCCTGTTATTTTTCTTAGATTATTATAATACCATGTTATTAAAATCTATTTGATCCATTATCTTTGAGACATTAAAGATTCCCTCTCACAGATCCTTCTTCAGAATCTGTTATTTTGAAAAATTAAGGATTAAAAAACCCATATTATCTTTCTTATTATACTCTTACAACTTATATAAAATTAATTAATTTAGTTATCTTTAAAATATATTTATAATAATACACTAATATTTTTTATAACACATAATTATATTTTAACTTCCATCATCTTTTGAACTCACTTATATACATCAATCTATCATGGTATTTTTATTCTTCCTAAGTGAATGGTGAAGTTATATTTTTAATTATTCCATTAATGTTTATTATTATAAATGAATTTGATGTAAAAATATAACATTAATAATCAATTAAATTCCTCTTTAATAATATTTAAAAATAAATCAACCATGATAATAATTATATTAAAAGTAAACTATCATATTTAATTAAACTAAATAAAACATTCTTAAAAAGAAAAACTTGTTAATTTAGATATATTTTACAAAACATATCAAAATATATAAATATTTTAATTCTATTGTGGAATAAATAATATACCTTGAATAATATTGATCTCATAGAATGATTATATAAGGACCATTTATCATTTCCATTATAATCAAATAAATATTTGAGATTTTATACCAAAAAATATCAAAAAAACTAACAAAAGAAGAATAATATTATAAATTAATAATAAAATAGATTAAATTTATTAATAAATATAAAATAATATAAAACCTAAAAAAGGTACTAAATTCATCAAATAATTAATATAATTTCACTATTTATAAATTTAAAGGACATACGAAGCAAGAAAATACTAGAGATATGGTGTTTTATTTTCCAAATATCAATTCATTCATAGTATAATTACTCTATTATAAAAATTATCTTGTATGTATCATATCCCTTGTATTGATATTATTCCTTACTATTTTACTATTAATTTCAATGAATTAATGTTTTCATTTCCTACAATATGGAATTATTGTTCATATCCAGTGACTGTTTGTAATGGGACTCTCCCATACCCTTTCTTTCATTAAGATATATTTTCTATCACATACTATCTCTCTTTAGTCATATTTCTCACTTTCTCATATATATTGTCTATGTTCTTCATACTTAATTTTCCATTTTTTATATTCAATATTTTTTCTATAAGTAAAACATGATTAAGTTTATAAGTGATGAATTTCAAATTATTATGTCCCACTATACATTTCATCTACTTTATAGATATTTATTTTTATTGTTCTATTATTGGAAAATCATATTTTTAAAATAAATTTTTCAAAAAAAAACATATCACACAATTCAATTAATCATTGACAGTGTCTTATTTCATGACTTTTAAAAGAACATAAATGTTATAAAAACTTTTTTCATGACTTCTATTCAATTTCACCTCATATTATTATCATAATTAAAATTTATATTATAATATTTAATCTATATTCATTTTTATTATATCATTTTTTTTGAATGAATCTTACCATTATGATTTCCTTGAAAATAAAATATTCATTTTTCAATATTGTGTAATAAATTAATATTTTTTCTTAAAAAAATAAGTTTTTTTCTACATAAGTCAGAATACTTTTTTCATCTTTGAAAATAGACTTTTAAATACTTACCATTTTATTGTTTCTTTTGATATACTCTTTATTATTGTATCTTTTTCATAAAATTTAACTATAATGAAACAATTCCTTAATTCATTCCCTAAATTCCAATTTATCTATTATGTAATGAAAGTCATAGATCTACACGATTATGAATTTATCTATACCTTTTTCAGTCCTTATCATCATTAATATATAAATATGACCTTTCTATAAATTTATTTCTCTCAATAAGACCATGTACATACATTTTTAAATAAAGGGTGTTCAAAAAAAAGTCATACTATTTTATTGAATGGGTTTATATATTGAATTAACCAATAAAAATAATATTCAATATGTAGTGAATACCCTATACATAATTATATTCATTAAATGGTATTTACATAGTTAATTACATTATTTATTTGTATGTACATCTTATTACAATGGGTTATTGATGCTATTATTTTAATGTATTTTTGATTATTTCCTTATTCCAATAGCACACATTTGTATGAATATATTATTATGTGATGGGTGGGATATGAATTATAAATTCCCCCTATTAATTTGTTAAATATTTAGATGAAATGAGATCACTAGGCATTGAAAAGATCTGGTTTTCTTTGTTAAAAATTTTGTGCATAAATATGCTATAATTTACATTGACTATTATGTTATTCATGACCTTTATGAAGTTACATATTTTCTCAATGTTTTAAGGGTCTTGGTATAAATCTATGATATATATAATCGTTCACTATTTTATGGCATTTCCCAAATTACTACTTTTTATCATTATAGTTTAGGATGATTTTCTAATGATTTCACAACAATAATCTAGGGTATATGCTATGCTTCTATAATCGTACATTAATGGATATTATTCCAAAATATATTATTATTTACTCTCATAATAATATTTAAAACATATTCCTTCAATTATTCCATTTCACAATGAATATGTATCTAATTTTTTTATAATTTTTTGAATACTTCATTATGTCTGATTATTATTTTCTTACCCCTTAATATGAATTTGAGATCACTCACTTCTTATGTTTTATTGTTTTACAAGTAGTTCACTAATGTTAATCATATTTTTATTTTATTATAAGTGGTATCTGATAATAAATTTGATTAATGATATTATATAATAAAAGTTCTATGATGTATTATATATCTATTTCTCAAAGTCACCTAACTTTGGATTTTGAGAGTTGAATGTATTATATGTTATGATAAAAATAGGTGTGATTAACAATATATTTGGATGATCTAGTCCTTATATAATTATATGTTTTTATAATTGAGTTTTCTTATTTTTAAGAATAAGGATTCTGAAATATTTTGGTGTAATGACTTAAATTAAAAAACATTTTCCCTAGAGTAGTATGTTTAGTATAAATAGAATAATTGAATAGGATTAACATTTTCAAGGAATTTACGTTTACTCACATTAAAAAATTTCCATTTCTAATTTCAAGATAACATTTGGGATTCGTATCTTGATTAATAAAAAAAATAAAAACATTAATAAGATATTATTAATGGGTAAGAATTTTGAGGATTCAATTTCTTTATGGGGGTTTAATATAAAATCCCAGATATTACATAAATATATTTAATGTTACCAATGTTTTGTGAGGATGTTTGTTGCATTTTTTTATATTATAATAAAATTTAATATATTATAATAAAATCATGGAGTAAATAAAAATTAAAATAAATATGTAATGAATTTAGTTGAATGGTCCAAAAACATGGGTGAATAAGTTTATATTACCCATGATATATGAAGTTTTTTATTGAAATGACATATTGAAAGATGACTATGATAATATTTTGAGTTATATAATGTCATTTTTATTTAGAATTTGTATGGTGACATGGTTAATAGATTCTTATATTAAATGTATAAAACAATATCATGAGGTGAATCTAGAATATTTTTGGTTTTATATGAATTAAAATTAGCAACAAGAATAAATCATTTAGCTCTTGATTGTATAGTATCATTCCTTGAGTTCGTGGAGTTATTAAATATTCATGGAATTGATTTATCAAATGGTTGATGATATAAATATGAAATAAGAGCAGTGAAATTTTTAATTAATTGATAATTAATTAACTTAACACTATTTGAAGGAGTTTGGTTTCTATTAACCCAATAAAGGAGTTAAGGTAGTAATGAACAATGATACACTCTAGAATGAGTTATAATATAGTATATTAAACTTGAAAAATATGTTAAAGACTTTTTTGGAGGTCTGATTTTTTTAAATGTTATTGGATGAGTCATAAAACGAACTAACGTGGTTGACGTGTCATATATTTTAATTGAAGAAGTTAGAGAATAATTCCAAAAATTATAGTTTGAATGTTATGATAAAATTTAAAATATTCCCTATTTATAAGAGTTATAAATAATTTTTATAGGTACATAAAAATAATTATTGTGGTGCCCAAGAGTGACATAAAACATCTATTGGGTACATATGATCAACTCAAATACGACGTAACAATAATGATAAATCTCACAACATGCATCAGAATAAAATACAAGCTACATAACAGTACCTTTGAGACTTCATGAGGTACATGAGAATAAAATTAATGATGTGTATGAGTATATTATGTGGAAAATTTATAATATATAAGTAACCATGATAATATAAATTGAATGCAATAATAAATAGGATATAGTTAAAGATTATATGAATAATATATATTTTCATGACATTAACAATGTAATGCTAAAGGATGTGTCATATTAAACCAATGTTAGGAGATAATGTTGAATGATATTCATGAGTAACTCAAAGGGAATGTATACTACAAATGAGTAATCATAGAGAAGAGGAGTATATGCTAGAGTAATGAAATGTTAAATTTGTGTAATTTGAATACTTCTACACTCATGTAATGGAAACCTACAGTCATGTAATATATATTTCTGGAATCAAAGACCACATAAGAGTAAGCTGGAGAGTTCAAACACAATGAAAAAATAAATTATGTGCACATATGATTTATAAAGTTATTCCACAAAAGATTTTATTTAATTCCATTGGATAATTTGTTTGAATTGATGGGATAATATTATAGTAATTAAAATTATTATAGTTGTGAAGATTTGAATGATAAATTTAAGGATATATTTTTGAGGATCATTAAGATTAATCAAAATAAAAATACTATTTACTATTTTTCAAGGATAATAACATCATGATGATTTAAATAGATCATGATTCGTGTTTTTTGACAAAAAAATAGTTTTTTATATTAAATATAAATCTATCCCATGATGAATATGACGATCATTTTGTGTCTAAATTATGGGATGGTGTAATGCCGTAAGTATAAATAGTAACAAATTGTTACATTATTGGAATGTTATTAAAGATTGAATGATACAATAGTAAAATATACCATGGAACCATATTATTACTATATTTCTGAATAATGTAGGTAAAAAATATAATCATGTATTTTATCCAAAGATTAAGGGAATGATTGACAAATATTTGTGTAAAATTAAATGGATATTTTCTTTATGTGAAAATTAAGAGGATTTATTTAGGAACATCATTATAGAATATTTTAGGAGATAACCATATCCTTTTTAAATAATATAAACTTGATTTTGAATGAGTATATCACAAGGCTGTTAGTGAAATAAGATAAAATATTTGAACATTTCTCTTATAAAATAATATCCTCATTATGTTTTTTGATATTATATATATATGATAAGTAAATGGATAGAAATTTCTTTGTAGAGAGTATGGATTGTCCCTAAAATATATCTCACACTGTTGAAAAAAAGTGTTTACCATATTATGACATGTATGTATCAAAATTGATAAAAAATAGAGAATAAAATGATTCGATGATGGAATTTATTGTGCATTTCAAAAGATATATATCATTGTGAATATATTAAATTGACTCTATTAATTATCCTACTATCATTAAAAATAATTAGTTAATAATGGTAAAATAATATTTAAATAAAATCCCCAATGTTGATTACTTTTTAAATTTAAGTGATTTGGTTTCATCATTGATCATTAAAAGACATAAAATTTTGAATGTAGTAGAAAATACGCGCTTTCATGTTTATTCACATACATTAGTCCATATTTGTATTGAGCTTTGGGCAATGTGAAACTTTTAATAACAAATTATCATTAGGAAATAAATGTTTAAGAGTTAATATAGAATTTATATTATTGATCGTGTAGATTTAATAGGGATTTCTAAAGATTTTCATTACAATGTGGTTGGTACACCAATTCTAAATAAGATGTTTTTTTATAAAGAACCACCAACGAAATTTTTTTCAAGATAGAAATTGGAGGTTGTGCTTGATAACTACTTCCTGTGAATTCTATCTATAGTATTTGTGAAGCTCACATGTCTTAGACACAATAAAAACAAAGGAAATAAATTATCACCCACATCCAGGAAGAACCTTGTAAAAATTACATTTTTATTATTCTCTTTGTTATATATATTTCACTTTTTGTGAATGTATTGATTAATACATATGAGATATATTAATCCTAACAAGTATATATTTTTGAATAATTAAAGGGAAAAGAAATATGAAAATATTCACCACATTTATTCATCCTCTCTTAGTTTGGATCTATAATCCACTATGAATTAATTTTTATTAGATCATGGATAATCCATTGATTGATTCTATTTTTTATCATAGTTATTTTTTTATTCCATATATGAAAGAAAAGGTGATGAAGCCTATGAGTTACATATCAATGAAAACATAGACCTAATATCTACAATTACATTTTAATAATATGAATAAAATAGAAGCTAAGAGGATTAGAAAAACTACTTCTATAATAAGAGATTAGTAGTCTGCATAACCTATTAAAGTTAATAAAATTGAATAAATTACAATTTTACCTATTTATAACTATCTTATTGAAGAATCATTCTCATGATATAATGAGTATGTTCTTATTTAATCACTTCATAATTTTAATTCCCAAATTATTATATTATTTAAAAAACTTCCATTTTTAATTTTTAACATATATATTTGAGTTATTTATGTTTTTATAAGAAGATGAAACAGTAGTAGAAGAATATAAATTATTTTATTGATGAATTTGATGAGAATATTTTGATATGAATAAATCTCATAAATGATTTGGGATAGAAGGGATAAAATTAAAAAATATATTAAGTAAAGAAATCCAAAAATAATAATTAAAAAAAAGTTTATTTTAAGTATTTGAAAATATATTATTGTGTTGATAATAATAGTTTACGAGAATCTAATTATAAAGATACAATTGATTTCAAGTTAACTCATAGAAAATTAAACTCAAAAATAATAAGGTGAATTATAATTATAAGAAATAAAATAGTAATATAGAATAAGAATAAAATTGAGTTAGTGAAAAGGTATTGAAGGGATATTGTATGATTTGTTTTGGATGGGAAACAATCAATTCTGTGAATTGTATTGAGTTAGATGGAAAAATGAGAAATATTAATGTTAAACAATATGAGTCTTCCTAAACAACAGAGATATGGGGTTTTACTATAGAATTTATAGATAATGTACTAATTTTATAAAATGAATAATTATAATAGTAGTAATGTATTTAAATTATCTACGGATACATATGCTATATTCCCAATGAAAGTGGTAATCCTTGTGACATAATTTTTTTCTCACTATTACTATTTTCATGAAAACTGTACATTATAATTTAAATGAAGAAAAAATAAAGGGAAAAAAATATTTGTTTCTAAGGATAAATTGAAAAATTATAAAAATAAAAAAAAAATCATTTGGAAACCAAATTCATAATGTCAACAATGGATTAAATATGTAACAGTGTTTAAATTTAATGAAAGTACAATATGCAACTTTCTCTAAGGAATCATTATTGAATAATTATTTATTCATGAACTATATGATGATCCCTTAATGTAATCCATTTCACTCAATAATCGATGGTGTTTCCAAGGGATGCAATAAATAAATGATCATATGATTTGGACTCTCATCCACTCCTTGATATTCTAGTTCCACTCAAGGAAAAAAGAAATAAGAATAAAGATTTGGGGAGAGGGAAAATTATGATGTCCATTAGAAGAAACATACTCTCCCCATATAATGATTAATGCCTCATTTTATATCCCTTGGGAAATGATTGAGTTATTTTTTAATTCACTCATATGTCACAAAACATACGACATAATTTCATTTTTAAAACTATTTTGACTGTAAAATCATTTATTTATAAGGTGTAATTATATATATTTTGATTCTTAATTATTAATTTAAATGGTAATTTATTTTATTTATTTTAATATAAACCATAAAATTATATACATATTTATCCCCCAAGTTTTTTGATTATATATCTTAATGTATAAAAATTTTTATTTATAATTTTTCTATTATAAATAGTCTTGCTCATTGGTGGGTAGACAATTCATTTCTTCTAGAGAGTCCATGAGGTTTGAAGCCATTACCAAAAAGAGACAAGGGCATAATTTCAACACTAGCATATATTTTTCATTTATTCCATTTTAAATAAATAAATAAATAAATATATATATATATATATATTTATATACTTTCTACTATATGCACAATTATTGTTTACGTTTACTAATATAACTACCTTATTTTTTATTTTTATACTTCCATAGTAATGAATTATTTATAATGTAATAGTAGAATATTATGGTATATGTTTTTAATGTCATAATTTTGTAACATATTGAAGGGAATGCAATATTACTTTTTATGTGAAACATACGATGAATGAATAAATGTCATTATTACACTAAAATAATACATTATCTTGATTTTTTCATTATGTTATAACTAATTTAATATTTAAAAGGGTTCTATCTCATCTTATATAAATATTTTTTTGGTTAAAAATTTCCTTTCAAAATGTTGTGTAACATATTTTATAATAGAATAAAATTATTAATTAATTAGTTTTTTAATTTAAAATGTAATTAAAGTTATATATTGTTTCTTATTATCTCAAAATGGTTTGAAAATCATGATAATTTAGTTTTAGGAATGTAAAATGGATATTGACATTTGGTTCATAGTGATTATAAATTTTCACAGTAAAAATGTTTTCATAATTATGTATATAAAAGATAATCCATGCTTAATTAGAAGGAGAATGCTAAAAATTTTATATGTTTTATAAATATAAATACTTATTTTAAAATCTGAAAATAAATAATAGAAAATCAAAAATATAAATGAAATTACACAAAATAAAATGAATAGTTTTTATTATAAATAATCTATATTTCTATTTACTATATGGTTTTATTAAAAAGTTAAACTCAAAATTAATAATTACAATTTTATAAAAGTGACATCAATTTTAGAATCCCCACAGAAAAATTATATATGGGTGTTTTTTTCTAAAGAAATTTCTTTTTAGTGAAAAGTAAAGAAATATAGTTTTTATAGTGCTATTATATTAATGAAATCATTATGATGTAAGAATGAATTAAAAACAAAAAATACATTTAATTAAGAAAAAATTAAACTTTGGGAGTAAAATTATTACTTATTTTAAAATAGTAATATAATAATAAAAAATAATAAGTAGAACTTAAATTAAATTTTATCTTAATATAATTTATTTTTTGGTTCTATACATTTAATTGAGTGGTTGGAAAGTGGAAATTTTTTTCTAATTTAAATGGTAAATGACCAAAACTTATTTTAATATTAAGAAAAATATTTTTATGAAAATCAATTTCTCCACAAATTAGTTAGATTAAATAAAAAAATAATTAATATTTTATCCCAAAAAAATCACCTCTTCATGTAAAATACCAACATGTTCCCCAATTCATCTGTCATGACTGTTCTCAAAGGGACCCATTCCAGGACTACCCCAAGCCCGCCTCCAAGAGGTTGGGGTTTGATGACTAGAAATAAGTATGAATATCCCACAAATGGGAGAAATTTTCTTAAGTACCAATACACATGAACACATCTCCAAGACCAAAATTATGCAATGTAGAAACACTAGGTAAATAATTAATGCATACAATAAGATACAAACCAACGGGTATTAAAGAAATGTAAACTGCAATAATGTAAAAATGGGTCATAATACACGCACACCAAAGAAAGAGTCTACCAAAATGAATGCACAAGTTCCTAAAACTCGTCTATAGAAATCCCTACCATAAGGGAAAGGTACTACTCATTTGGAGGATGTTATAGGAGCACACCTCAACAATCTGATCACTCCAAGAACCACCGGGTACTCGACCACTAAGGAATCCATCAAAGTGTCTATTATGTTCATAATACATGACATGTGAAGGTGAAACCCGTGCATGTGTGAGTACAAAACAATACTTAGTAGGACAGCCTGGAAACACAAATTAAATATCCAAAAATAAACACCACAATGTAGATATAGTTATCTCAACAAACTTATATATAAATAGAACATATATAAATTAAATCATGGTATAATCATAACATATTAAAATCCACGAAGTCTCATCCATTGCAAGTGACATAGTTCCACTTGTTGAATGCTCGTCCTTAGAGATCTCAGTCCCCGAGCTTTCTAATAGAAGTACATAGAAAAGATCATCCAAAAGTAACAACAGAGATGCATGGTCTAGATATGACACATATTTTACATGATAAATTTAGGATCTCTAATATATTGAGTTTTGAAACATCATAGCCAAACATCAACCACTAAAAAATTCTCGAAGAACGCTCATTCGATCTAGTCACGTAGAATTAAAAGAGTCTGATCTCGATACACTGATAAGGGATCCCCCATGCCCACTAATCACATGGGGTACTCCAAGAACTTCAAAAAACATCATAATAGTTATTAGATTGCTACCCGAGTAAATATTGGTTAAACCTTCTCCAAAACCCTATTTATGTATCCTTGAATGGAATATAGGAACGACCAGGCCTTTTAGTGCGATACATGCTCCAACCCACTGAGACAAATTTTGAACCCATACTGAGACAAATAACTTCAGAATACATTCTATTTTCTATGAAGGGATCATGATCCTACATCAAAACCTCATATTAAAATACCTAGGGTACGCTCTCCACATTTTCCTCCATCCTCTATGGAAGGAATGTGATCCTGAATTAAACTCTCATAGGTATTGAAAAATAGAAATCAGACAAACACATATGGTTCTAATAAAAAGAACCCCAATTAATGTCAGAAGTAACATCTCATTGCAAGGGTCACAATTCCATATACATATCATCCAACACATGCTCTCTTGTAAAGATATGACCATTTTAATAAAAAGTTATGATCGATGTCTGGTCCGAATCCGACCCAAACCAGCCTGGTCCTCTTGGATCATCTTGCGGGGCCCAGCCTACTAAGCTCAGCCTACTAGTAATACTATACATTGACCCCCTAGGACACTAGAGTGGCTTGTATCAACTAGTACATCCCTCTATGTGGGCCTGCTTTGTTCATCAGATGCAGTCCACCCTGACTGTGTGCCCCTAGTTAACGTGGTGCTACCGCATTGAAAGCGGTGATCTGTCACATCCACCATCCACATGCCCCCACCATCATGGCCTCCTACAACCATATCTGAGACTCTACTAACATGGATTTCCCCGCCATAGAGGGAGAATAGTTCTCTTTCGGTGATGTCTTTTTTGAAAGGGAGGAAGATATACGATCCTCGGGTCAGATTCTTCACCGCCCAGGGGTCAGATGGATTCATCCAGATAAAAAAAATCCTCGAATGGAGATATCTACAAACTAACTATGAATCCGTCATCTCTATCATTTTATCACCTCTTGAAGGTCATCCCACCATTCAATTTTTGATTTTGGATCATTTCACTAAGAAATAGAGGAAGAACGATCATCTATTCATAAACCCCAAATAACCCGAAGAACTGAAATAACATGAAGAACATTAGGGAATAAGGTCACGTAGAACAACCCATGGATAAAAAATTATCCATTTTTTATTCTGTATTTCTTCTATTCTGTATGGAAAATCATGAAATTATAACAAATTCTGAATCAAAACCACCCCTGAATAAAATCCCGCAATTACACCCAACCCACAAAAATGAGCGATCCATGGGTCTATATGTTCATTGTTTGATCCTCATTAGTCATTTATATTCATGAATAAGGAAAATAAAAATCTAAAACCAAAATTACATACCTTGATTAGGTTTGATCACTGATAAAGAATGGTCAATGCATCTTTTTTGTGGTCAAGGTCCTTCGAATCTATCGTCCATTGATCTTGATTCTCAAATCCTTTGTCATTCATTGGAGAGAGCTCTATCTCAACGCCTTAGTGTATTTATATGGTTATATTAAAAACCTATATTTCTGAAATAGTAAATATTAGGATAAAACTAGCAGTACATCAAAAATAATTTTTGTTAAATAATTTTAATGATGCTTACACCCAAAAACTAACTTTCTCAGCCTGCCCACATCAACCAACGTTACCCCCCACCTATAGAAAACAACCCCTTATGAACCCAATGGAAGTATCATATTTATAATCTGATTTAGAATTTATGAGTTATTAGGATTTTAAAATAAAATAATTTTATTATTTATTTTACTAATGGTAACTTCCCTTATAGATTTTTCTATAGATGACCCATGCCGACCAATGTTAGGTCTTTCCTAGCACAAAGACACCATTCTTAGCTCAAAATTTCCATCATTTTTATTATTATTTAATCTTCTTGAACATTATATCAATTTTTATAAAAATTCTAAGATGAGTACTATTAAGAACTATACATTTTTTCATAAAGCTCTTCTGGCTACGCTGAGCCTTAGAATCACACGCTATCTATGTTCCAGGTCTCCAAAATTTCCCAACTAATTTTTAAAAATAATGTTTGGAAAATTTAATTCATCATATTCTACCCACCATAGGTATTTACATCCCCAAAATTAGAAAAAAAATTATATATTCAAACAAGGGTATTGAGAACAAATCTGAGCCTCTCGCTCCCAGGCGCTCTCCTGGAGATTCTCATGCCAGCACCCAATGAGAACCAGAGGAATAAAAAACCCAAAAACTATCCCCTCTTATTGATCCATGATCTCCATTAAGTACTCAGAAGAGGACACCCCATCATCATGGTGTATCTTTCCCCAGTCAATGATGTGTGATGGATAATGTACATATCTTCTTAGCTATGAGATGTGGATGAATTGTGTTCCTAGTCTAACTATAGGGGTCAATGCAATTGCTACACCACCTTGACAACTCTACATAGTATCTATAAGAATACGTTGAGGAACCATAGAGATAACTTATCATCCCACCCAAATCTCCACATCCCACATGGAAGGGTGACCCGAAGGAAGACATGATATCCCACATAAAAATGAAAAGGCCTCCTATGTCTATCTTAATATGATTTATAATAGATCTATTTAGTTTTCATCTACTCCAAGAATACATACACCTTTTCTTTAGTCTCCTACACCAATTTGGGGAACATGGGTGTCCACTCTCCTTGGTCAGTCCAACAATGTGGTGACCTACTGGGTCTCCCATTCCAAGCCTCGAATGGTGGCATATCGATGGTGGAGGGGTAGATATTGTTGTATGAAAACTGTACCAGAGGTAAAATATCATCCAATAATGTGGCCAAAACATAACACACATGCCCATATCATGTTCTCCTGATCCAGAATGGCCCTCTTGTTCTAGTTGTCTGCCTGTGAGTGAAATGTTGTTCTCAAGTGTACAGGAGTCCCAAACACCTCTAGTAACCCCTTCCATAATCAAATCATGAAGCAAGCATCATGATCTTAAACTATAATTGATGGTACTCCATGGAGTCAAAATATCTCATTCATGTGAATGCGTCCTATGATCTATATTAATATCAACTCCTAGATAGCTAGGAAGTGGACCAACATGGTGAGTCTGTCAACGACCACCCAAATGGTATCGTTCCCCATAGATCTATGTGGTAAACCCATCATGAATTCCTTTATTATCTAATCCAACATTCATTTAAGAACCTCAATGGCTGTGTCAAACCTATTGAATTCTTATTCTCAGCCTTCGCTTATCAACAAGTAAGACATCAAGACACAAAATCTTCAAAATATTTCATCTTACATGGACATCATACTAAATTTGGATGTCCTAGTTCATCATTTCCACTCTTAGATATACCAAAAATGGGGATTCATCAAAAATACTTAGAAGAACCTATCACAACACCACTAGTATCATTATTCATCTTTGTAAATGATCAACGTGCCCCTCATCTATTGAATATCTATCAGAGGCCTGACCTATTAAAAATTTTCACGTAAAGCCTCACTATCGGTATCCCTACGTTGTGCTTCCTAGAATCACTGTAATAGTGAAGGGTTTAAAACCATTAAAAGGATGTAAGCTGCTCTATATCCATCCACAACAGATATCTAAAGTGAGGATAATTGCAACAATTCCTTGTTCAACAACTGAATGCAAGATCTCTTCCTGAGTTCATTTTCTACCACTTTCCCCTTCCTTGGACTATATATAATCTCAAAGTCATAGTCCTAGATAAACTCTATCAATCACCATTATCTCAATTTCAAATCCTGCTATGAGATGGTATGCTTGAGACACATCTAGTAAATGTAGACAATTAATCGATTTCACATCAGGTATTGTAACCACATATTCAATGAAAAGAATACAACTAAAAACTAAATATCATGGGACACGTAGTTATTATTATGTGATATTAACTAGAATGAACCATTGGAAATCACTACTAACCTATGCATCAGAACACAAACATGCCTAGTTCCTAATGAATTACAGAACACTATGTACTCACCACCCTCCTCTGGAAACCTAAAGAGGGGTGCACTGATTGTAATCATCCTCATCCTTCAATGGATCTAATGTAACTATAGTCACTGAGAAAATGTGTCCTAAATAAACATCCTGAACCCCTGACTAACACTTCAAGATATTCTCATGAATCTGGTGCTCAAGAAGTGTGTCTTGGACCGTCCAACTTTGTCTCAGGTTCTCCTTCTTAGATGCCATGTAGACTATAATTTCATCAAAGAAGACCACCTAGGGCTGCCCTAGGTGAAACCTTGGGTCTCACCAAGCCCTTCCACTATAATTCCTCTAACTATAACCTCCTCTCATTTTGTTCTATGGTAGCCATCCAATATTCTGGTGAAGATATTGGGGTCTTACTAAGCTTTAGATCAATATAGAATTCTAACTCCCATTAAGGAGAAAAACCTAGATCATATTTGGGGATGACGTACTAATACTCCACCACTACTACAAAAAACAGATGACTGATAACATCCACTACACCAAGGTTCAGACTGGCCCACTGAAGAGTAATCAACTACATATATTATGCATGAGTCCATCCTTAATTGAAAGGATTTCCCTTTCACCAATAAAAATGAAAATATAGATATATTACCATGGATGATCCACACCCTTTTCCTAAAACAATCAACCTGATCATGAACTGAGGATACTAGTCCATAACTAAAATGGAATCTTATGGACTGAACGCTACTACCATGAGATCCTAACCAAATCACTCAGCTTTAATAGTTTGACCACACTATCAAAACTAGTGTGCGATCATTTAGACTCCTCTAGTAGGTGACTCTAAGAGTAAGGTTCATGTCAATAGTTTGTCCAGAATCTGTATGTATCAAACAAAGTGGAAGGAAAGAAAATCACTAGAAAAAATGTACATCTACTACAACTAAAGCATAAAGACAGAGATTTATCCTTGAATCGTTCTCTAATTCATATGGTCATAAGAATCAATATCCTGCAACTATATCCTCCCATATCCAGCATATTTTTGGGTTTAGTATGGAACACCTATGGGTGGTGTTAGATTTTTAGAATGTTTCCCACCCCTACTACATCCCTATGTCCACTTTCATGCCTTCCACTCGACCAATATGCCTACTCTTACTACTACCTCTTCTTTGTGGTTCATCAAAAACCTCTCTGACTATAGCATGAATGGTTGGACAATATCGTGTGATATGTCTTATCCCCTTAAATAATAGAAAATTCTATATTTTGGGGAATTGATGTGCCCATGGGTTCTTTGACCGAACCTCCTGTTCTGTGGCATACATCATTCACTTGTTATTGGTCGGTCATAATGACCCTATATACAAGGTGATCGCTACATTGGAATCATATGGTATGTGATAAATCTTTGTGTAACATCATCCAAACCCAAAAGAGCCATACAAGGATCAGTCTAGGATGACTCATCCACCTAACCATTTGAGGTGGGTCAACAAATTGATGAAATGGAGAAAGTGTCAAATGCTGGCCATCCTAAAGAAAAATTGTTCCATGAATAGATCCCCATTGGGAGGCATCATCACCCATAATTTCAAACACTAGATCGTGTTGTATAAACCTCATTATATAGTGTCGTGAATATGTCATATAAGAAAACATGATGTATCACGGTCAATATAGTATATCTAGCCAGCAGACTCTAGAAGGACATGGAAAACATCAACCATTTTTATATGATGCATGTACCAGTATTTTTCCCTAAAACCAATATTTTCATGTACTGAGTCCAATTGAAGGTGTATATATTCCTATTTTATGGATCTATAGGCTGTCGTACCAACAATGGACTCTTTATACTCAAACAAAAACTCGAAACAACTAACACAGTTACCCCAAAACCAGTCTCATAGATTCTTGATAAAAAAGTAGAATATACCCCCCCCCTCTGATACCCCTATGTCATTAAAAATTCCAGAGGGACCCCTTCTATGAATACCCCAATCTCACCTCCAATATGCCTGAGTATGGTGACTAGAACTGAGTATAAAAATACCACAAATGGGAGGCATTTTAAAAAGTTCCTACACACACACACACATCTCAGAGCCCAAAATTCTGAAATGTAAAAAAAACGAGTAAACAAGGCATGCATACACCCAAATACCAACCATAGAGTACAAAAATAATGTAAAGTGTATTAAGGTACAAATGGTCTAAAATAAAAATACACTAAAGAACTATAACCGTGTAGGTATCATCCACTTCTATCTACATGGTTCTACTCATAGCATGCTCAACCCAAGATATCTCACTGCTAGAGCTATTTGATAGAAGCATGTAGAATAAAAATTCCAAAAGAAACCATAGAGGCTCATGGTCTCAATAATTAATTAAGTTTCCATGAGACATTTAGTATCACTAATAAATGTAATTTTGATACATCACAACCCAACATCAACCACTGAAAGCATCCCAAAGCACGTTCAGTAGGTATAGTCATGTATAATGGAATGAATCTGATTTCAATACACATATAGGGGGTCCACTAAGCCTAGGTATCACTAGGGGGACTCATTAAACTTATAGAAAAATATCCATCGATAGTGAATAGTTTCTCCACTAAATATTGGCCACACCTTCCCACAAACCCTATATAAGGGACGACGTTGTGGATTGAGGACTGACTAGGCCTCTCTGTTTGATACATGTTCCAACCCACAGAGTCAACTGTCGAACCCAAGTTGAGAAAACTCACATCAAGATACATGTCATTATTTATA
This sequence comes from Viscum album, assembly GCA_963277665.1. NCBI lineage: Eukaryota > Viridiplantae > Streptophyta > Magnoliopsida > Santalales > Viscaceae > Viscum > Viscum album. The sequence goes on along the minus strand of OY728160.1, from coordinate 440,857,727 downwards.
ATGGAAATGTGATCCTTTATCAAACCCTCATGATAAAGACCAAGGGTATTCTCTCAACCTTTACTTTCATCCTCTATGGTGGGAACAAATCCTACATCAAACCCTTGTAGGAATATAAAAAGATAACACTATAAACCTCTTCTTGTCAAACTAAAACACCCCAATCCATTAAAAAAGGACCACATCATCACAAGGTTACCAAATCTTTATATGGATTGTCAAAAAAATTCTATATTTTAATGATAATTTCATTTCAGTAAAAAGGCCCGATTCAGGTCTAGTCTGGCTGACCCAACTCAGCCCTAACTACCCTGGCCCGCTAGGCCACTGGAGAGGCCCAAATCATTTGGTTTGGCCCAAAATATGAGCATGTTTGGTATTTCACATGGGTTCTACCCTGACTGCATTCCCCCTATCAACATGGAACCACCACATTCTACTATCTGGTCTATCGTGTCTGTCTTCCCCAAAGTTGTGGCCATTGTGGGCTCCTCCAACCATGGTTGAGTCGGTTTCACATAGCTGCCACTACTTCATCACATCACTATCTCAAATTACCCCTACAAGAATCCACCACCATGTGTTTCTGCATCATGGTGCCACCAGTGTTGGTCTTCAGCGCCAACACACCAGTGTCCCCTTTCGTGGGCCACCAGTTCTCCTCAGGTGCACCACTTTTTTGAAATAGAGGCATGTATATGATCCTTAGGTCATATTCTTCATCTGTCTGGGCTCGAATCAACATCACGATACATCTCTATGAAAAACCACTCTAATGAATATATCTATTGACTCACTATGATCTATTCATCACCATAATCATCGCACCTCCAGTAGGTTGTCTTGACATTAGATCCTCCCTTTGGCATCATTGCACCATGAAATAGAGACACAACCATCATCCGTCCATAAATCATGATGAACATAATGAATAGAAAGAACACAAATATTAGTATGAAAGAAAATTATATAGAAAAAGTCATGGATTGAACCTTGGTCATTGTTCATTCTAAACTCCGTACATTTCAAAAGAATGATTATGAAATCATAAAAAATTATTAATCAAAATAAACTCGACAATAAAACCACATAATTTCACCTAACCTGCAAGAATGAGTGATCCATGGAAAGAACTGTTCTTTGGTTAATCTATGTTTATTGTCGATTTTCAAGAACATGGAAAAGAAAAATCAAAAACAAAATTCCCTATCTCGATTCGGTTCAATATATGATGAAAAAAAGTCACCACGTCATTGCCATGGTCAAGATCTTTCAAATATGAGGTTCTTTGTTCTTGATTCTGCAATCCATTAGTGTTCCTTGGTGAGATATCCATCTACATTCCTTATAGAATTTAAATGGTTATGTAACAACCATATATTCCTAACAATAAGAAATATTAAAAAAACCAACGTTGCACAAAAAATAATTTTTATTAAATTATTTAATGACATTTACATCCATAAAATAAGCTTCAATGTCAGCCCATGCCAGCTAATTTTAGGTATCACATAATGAAAAAACCCCTTATGAAATCAACAGTAGTATCAGATTTCTAAACCCATTTTCCATTATTGAGTTTTTAGGATTTAAAATCAAAATTATATTGTTTAATTATTTTATTTAAGGTTACGTAACTAGTGGATTTTGCTACATTTGACCTGCGATGACCAAAGTTAGGTCGTGCCTAGTGTAAAGATGCCATTCTGAGCTCAATAGTGCCCTCTAAATTATGATATAGGTAGCTACTTAAATTTTATTTCAGTTTTTAAGATATTCTGTAAGCTTGTTCAATTAAAAACATAAAATTTCTTAGAAAATTGATTCTGGGAACACCGGGCCTCAAAATCACATGCCATATTAATGCCTGGTCTCGGAATGTTCCCAAATAATTTCTAAAAATACAATTAAAAAATCCGAGTAATTACATCATCTCCACTCAAATTATATTCATAATTAATTACATCAAATTTTCCCTCTCAATAGTGTCTCTATTTATTTTCTAATATTCTATGGTTTTCCTCTCAATATATAAGATGTATGTTTTCATGTTAGGGTTTCTTAACCAGTTTCTCTATTATTATTATAATCCATCTATTTCCATTCCTTTTCAAGGAGAAATATTATTATTCATAATTAAAAAATTAATTATATTATAAATTATATATCACCATTATCTCTCATTATTATATCATTATTATCCATTATAGTTTTCCAATACATCCATAGCTATAAAACAACCTAAAATGTTGGTAAATTAAATAATATGTGGTTTACTAGAAATTATATCCATGTATGGATATATGTAAGTAGATCCATGATTCATATTTTATATTCCTATTGTTGACCAAACTAAAAATTGATGGATTGGTGTTAAATTAATCTTTCTTGGTTTATCACAAAAAAGACTAAATGCAAACATTTTTTCACACATCCGGAGAAACAATTTGGATAATTCAAAAGATATTTATAAACCATAATGAAGGATTATTTAATATTGGAATGAAAAACTCATATAGTTATGTTATATAATGAAATTAAAAATTACTTCAATGTATTACAATATTGTTTTGATAATTTTACAAAATTATAAAATTACATGTAATAAGAATATTAAAATCAAAAAATTGATATAATTAAAAAAGATAACATTGTTTTACACCAATAACTATTGAATTTACATAATAATATATAAACTATAATGATTATAGACAACCAATAATGAAAATATTAATATATTTTTCTTCTTGGTTGATTTTTTAATACACAGATGTTTATTATAAAGGAGTTAAAAATTTGATGAAGTAAAACAATACATAAGGTAGGGGTTCTTAGTCATTATTTAAATTCCTTGACAAATGATTCTTATTATAGAAAATTTTAATTTTATATTGTTTAAACACTGCCCTATTTTGTTCTTATATATAATTAATATTTTATTTTTTAGATATTTTCTTCTTTTAATCTCTGTCTATATTATTTATCCTTTGATTCATGCAAAAACTAAGTATTTTTCATTTACTGTGACAAATTATATCTCATGACACCTATATCAAATTACGCACCTATTTTACATTGACATTATTTTCACGCTATCCATTGGAACCTTTTAACATAACTATCATGGTCTCATGTTTTTTAAATTCATATTTCAAAATATTTTATTATGTACTTTTGATTCATCACCAAACCTATAAGGGAAATTTCAAACTCAACTCATTATTTTTGGGTTCATCACCTATTTCTCTATAACTTACTCTCTCAAACATTTATTTTTACTATTAAACCAAAATTTTTCTATTAATCTCTTTATCCATAATTTTCATTCGTTTTTTGTGTATATTCATTTCATTTTTAAACCCTTCATTCTATTTCTTAAATTCAAACCTGAAAAATATTATAAGGAGAAAATTTTAATATAATCAACTATATGTTTCTTCTCATTTAAATATATTCATTTTTAAGGTAAAAATATTGGGGAATTTTATTTTAAAATCATTTTTGTTCCATTTTTAAAATTGTTTTATAAATTAGCTCATTTTTTATATTAAAATATATAAAAATACATAAAATAATATTTTTATGATCTATGTACCATTTTTCTTTATATTATTATCAAGTTTATTTATTAAATATTTTATTTATTTCATTTTGTTTAATTTAATTTAATTTTGTTTAAAATGATAATTTCATTCATCTTTTCGTCTTACTTAAATGTTGTGTTTTCCTTAAATTTCAATGTTTCCTAAAAATATGTAATTATTTTATTAGAACTTATTAAATATCATGTATTACTATAAATGGATTTCAATTATGTTAGTAACTATCTGATGTTACTTTATTAATAATACATATTTCTTTTAATAATGACTTCCACCTAAATGAATACTATGAAAAAATAGTACATTTATTTATTATCTATGTTGTTATACATATGCGATGTGATTGAAATGGAAACCCTATAAGATAAATGATTTATCATCATCTCTCTCTTTCTTGATTAAATAGTGTCTATACACATAACAACTCTTAAAATTATTTTCCTCTATAAATACACTATATTGGAATATATTGATTTAAGTGTGTTAACTTTAATACCCATATGTCAATTGAATAGAGAATTTTTTAACTAAAATGTATACCCATTATATATGAGCTATTAATTTCACATAATTCAATAACTTATATGAAAGGTATGTACCCATAATATTACATAATTTCATTGTATTCCTACGTAATTTACATGGGTTTACTTTGTTATGGTATTAATGGATGTATTTATGTTTTCATTATGTGGAACATATATGAATCTACATATTATTATGTGAAGGGTGGGCCCTAAATTATATATCCCTCCAATTTATTCGTTAACATTTTATATCTCATGATATTTCATGTATGTAATAAAGAAGTTAACACAATACACCATATGATTTATTTTACTATGTAATGTTTTCATGGATGTGAGCATTTGAATTATGCTTACGATGTCTTTTTTAATGTTGTTACCACTTTCTTATGATATCTTGATACTATAATATACACTTAATTATGAAAAAATATTTATGTTATGAATGATGAATTTTGAAACATGATTTATTATGTATTATTTTGTTTTTATGTGTTCTTGTAAATTTATTTTTTCTCAAAACCATTTTTTTATCTTATAATCACTTATGATCTTTGATTTCAATAAATTATGTTTACCATTAATGAGAATTTAAGCACACCTATATTCTGTTTAAATTTCCCTAGTTTATTAAGAAGTCTATTATTTGGGAAACTTTAACTGGGAATCTAAGGTGGGTCATTTTATTGTAGATATTAAAGGCTTATTTTAATGTAAATAATATATGGTTTATTAGAAGGAATTTTCCAATGGGGCAGAGAGATATGAGTTTTTTTATAATAATGGTTTTGTAAAATTATCTAAAACTCATAACCTAAATAGTATTGGGTATGGACATTATTAAATATTTTTTATCATTACTGTAATTTGTAATGGATTATTTTTAGTCATATTAGATCGTATGAAATCCACATTTTAAATAATAAGTTTTTTACACCAGATCAATGAGTGTATGTTCCGAGTGTTTCAATTACCCTCAACCAATGATAATCTCTATACATTTTAATTATTTAAATTACAAAAATAATGATTTAATTAGTTTAATATATCTAAATGACAATATTGTTATTTTTTATTTACCTATTGATAACATGGTTTTCCATAAATCATTCCATGATATTAAACATGTAATGATATGGTCATGTTGTATACTACAACTAGACATGCATGTGGTATAATATTTTCTACCTCTTAAAACAATTTATTTTATCATTCACATATAATATTCTTTTGATTCCTTGAAATGATTCTATATAAAATATAGATATCTAACTTTAAGATATCCGGATTTTATGGAATATCTCCATCAATCAACTAGTTTAACTAAAGAATAATAGAATAAATTCTATTTAATATTACATTATATCATTTAAAATAACATGTTAAACTCTATTCCAGTCAACTTTATTAAATTTAATAAATAATATTTGAAATAAATTACTAAAAATACCTCATTTCTCATCATATATAATACATTTTCAATACCAATAAAAAATCCTTTTGGGAAAACTGTAAATACTTTTTTAAGAATATCTATGGTTAAAATATATCCCCCATTCTATAAAAAATGATGTTTAACCCTACATTATAGATTAGAATTGATAATAAATATGAATTATCCAATTTGTAGTTGTATTCATAGAGAATCCACTATCAATTCACCAATTCTACTCAAGATACAAATGGATCTGGAATGCTCTCCTTCAAATAATTATATATTTAAACCTATGTAAACTAACTACATAATTTATAATAATTAATTTTTATATGATCCATTTATCCAAGAAATTGATTATCCAAGGGACATTGAGAATTTAAACTTGATATACCTGCTCGTATCATCTTGATTATATGAGTATTGAATCATTGTTTTTTAATAAATCATTTTTCATACACCCTTATAGATATACACATCAAAAGAATATCACATTATAGATAAGAATATCATATTTTGTATCCTCAAAATACCTTGTAATTGTTTTTATTAATTCTTAATAGGGAGTCCATATTTCTTGATCCTTATATGAGAGAATAAATTCTATCATGGTTGAACTCTAACTCATGAAATAGTCACAAAAATATCCAAAAACCAATAGACTAGATTATAGTCGAAGATTTTTTAAGAATAGATTATATGTAAAATGGTTATCATGATAGATGTCTCTTCAGTCCTAGGTATTGGGGATCAAAACATACACCACTCAACCCAAGTATAATAAATAAACATTGTATGACAATCTATAAAGTATATATGAGGGGTTTTCAAACACAAAAAAGTATTTTTGTCCCTCATGAAATTATTTATGAACTAATTATGAAATTGTACAAAAATTTATCATAGCATTTAATAATAAAATTTAATAATTCATAATGAACATTATACAATTGTAGAGGTTAATTGTAGTTTTATGTTGGGAAATATATAAATTTGATGTGAAATAAAAATAATATTGAATCCTATTTTTATAGAAAATAATAAATATTGTTTCTTTAACCTCTTTTAAATACACAAAAACCATACATATAAAATTATTTAATCATATCCCATATGATTGGCCACCAAATAAAGCAATTATATTCTAAACTTTTGTAATTTTTTTAAATAATTATATCTATATATTACTCCTATGACATATCTATATAGAAAAATGATAAGACCCTTATATTAAAATCTTCCTTGAGAAACATTTATGAACTAATCTTGATTGAATTTTTTTTAAGTTGAAAAATCATATTCCTATGGATCCAATCCATGAAGAAGTATTAAAACTCCATTACTTCATTAAATTAAATGTTATAATTTAAACAACTTCTATTGTATCCTTACCACCCATTCTCATTCTATCCTCATCATAATTCATGGAACTTTTTGATAAATTTTTTCTATTATGAACCATTTTGTAAAAATATGATACTCTTTGTTGTTTTTTAAAAAATTCATCATAATTAACTTTAGTTTAAAATGTATCATTAAATTAATTTTGGAAACTAATTGTTGATATTTAAATTTATTTTTAACAAAATACCGTACTCTATGATAGTATATTATGTGATATTCAGAAATTATTTTTACTAGAATAATTCTTTTTTTGGAACATTGAAATTCCATATGTCTATGTATACCCCCAATAGTCTCTTGAACACAATTATCTTATCTTCATATAACAAATTCTTAGAATAATTTTTTTTAGGAAAATAAATTCTATATACTTTATTGATAATATTAAAATATTGTATCTATATCATATATAATATTATGTGTTTTAATGTTGTGTTATAAAAGGAAGTCCTTATTATTTAAAATACACCCCCTATAAATGCCTCAAATCACTCATTGTTTAACTAAAATCTTGATAAAACTTATATGATGGAAAAATATCTGTTCAACCTTTTATAGTTCTAAAACATATTTTATAATTTATTCAACTAACAAAAACATTTATATAATTAATAATATAATGATAATAAAAAACACATTATTAAATAAAAAATTATATTATATTGCGTTTTATCAGGTAATTATTTTTCCATGAATGTTTTCTATAGTTATACTATATTTTGTTGTATTCTATAGTGAAATATGTTATCGAACTTATCCAACAAGATAAATAAGTTTAAACTACACACCACTAATTTAGAACCATCCACGATTGACTTTTTTCATTGTACTCTAATTTATGAATCAAGGAGCATTTTATCTACTATTTGATTACAAAAGAAATTTATTGTCAATACTTTACATTATTATAATCATGGGTATATTTAAATTTTTTTGTAAATTATACATTTATTTAAATATTCCCTCAATGATTAAATAATTTAATTTTATAATATTGATGCATGACATTGGAAATCAATGTAATTACCCTATCTCTATTATTTATTGTAGAAAATATCAAAATATGAAATCATTAATCATCATTTATGTTTGAATAACCTCGGGTGGATATGATATGAACATTTTTTGATAATAAAACTAACTTTTTGTCTTATAATTTTAACATTTTCCAATTCTTATAGTTAATATATTATCAGATCTTGAACATCCAATTTTCATATCACTTATCATCAATAATTTTAGTTAATGGGGTATTCATTTCTTGAATATGTTCAAATATTCAAAAAATATAAAAAATTATTGAATAATTAATTCTATTACATGATTATTCATTATAGTAAGGTTTCATTCTCACTAAGCCACTAACACACTCAATCCCTTTGAGTATGTGTGTATAAACCAAATATCAATATGCCAATTTTTCATTAAATTGTCTGGTAACCTAATTTAAGAAATTATATAATTTTAATAAAAATATATATTAATGTTTTGAATAAGATAAATAGTTTATTTCCTTGGGAGGGGTCCCTCTATCACCAAAAACATTTCTCCAATATTGTGAATGATTATTAAGTTTTTCTTCTAATCTATGGAGTTTCTATTATTAATCATTTAATTTTTGTAATAATATATGATAATTTTTTGATCAATGATAATGATAAAATTATATCTACGACAAAATATTTATAAAATGAGTAAAATAATTTACATTTATATAAAAAATACTTTTATTAAATTTTCTCTATCAAAATTGGTAACCCATTTTAATTATATCATACCCATTATGGTCCATGATATATATTTTAGTATGATTTTATTTTGAAATAGTTTCACATAAACCACTTCATAATTAAGAACATATTAATGATAATAATATCACATATGAATCATAAATATTATAGAAATAAATAATTTTCCCAATCCATCATTTTGATAAAAATAACACCTTTCTTCTTGTATCCTTCCAATGTTTTTCCTAGCTACGTGAAACATAAATATCACACTAGGATTTTATTACCCAACTCTTTGGGTTATCCATTTCAACCATGCCTTAAATATGATAAAATATTGGCATCAATATTTTGTAGAATGAACCCGATTAAACTATCAAGGTATTAACATATGTTTTATTTAAAATTAACATGAAACATAATATTTTTTTGGGATTGAATCTTAGAATATTTTTATATGTATTCTAATGAAATTTATGAATTATTATAGTTATGGATTTTTGAATGCTATTTAATTAAAATTGTAAATATTTTCAATCTAAATTCATATTTAATAGTTTACATACCCCATTACTTGTGTTACAAACATGAAATGAAATAAATATATTTAAACATTTCCAAATAAATATCATAAAAAATAAATATAAAAATAATTCTCGGAAACTTTTAGAATCATATAAAAAAATAATATAAATATGAAGAATCCAAGAGTGATAGATAACCAACCTCAATTATTATAAATAATGAATAAGACTCCATGATAGTATGAAATTTGACCCAAAATCCCGTATAACTGAATATTCATCAATCCTCATAGATTTTAATCCCATTATCAAAACCCCTCCCTCTATAAAAAACCCTCCAGTGTCATTAGAAAAATTTCTTCCCTAATGTTTTTGGTGGTGTTTTCACAACCATTAAGGATAGTATGAAAAAATATGAATAACTTGTAACCCCATTGATTTCACTTGTGATATTGTTTGAGTAGGCATTTCCTGGAAAATAATGGATTATTATATAGGGAACATTCTCACATAGGATGTGATGGGTTTGGATTTTAATATTCATTTACATATTGGATGTAATTTATTAAGGTTATAGTATACAATTTTATCTATATGTGGTGGTTATTACATCATACAAGTTTATTTTCATAGCCTATGATGTTGTGTTGTATAATTCATTTACAAAGGATATAGTGTACTGTAGTAATACACTTGGATAAAACTAGGATACAATGATGATGAGGTGATAAGTTTCACAGGATAAAACAATGGTTTTAATATGATTTTATGTTCACTATAATTACTTATATAAGGGATTCACATAATATGGGATCTATTGGGATGTGATAGTGTCAAACCAAATAGGATGTATAAGAGGGGTATAATTATATATATATATATATATATATAAGATTTTAATATAAAATTATTTACATAAATGAATGACATAGTGAGTGAGCCATAGATAAGATTAGAAACATAGTATTACCAATTTTGGTGAATAGTAGGTTTCATTATTTTATTTTTTTGGATTTAGTTTTCTTCTTTCACATTTTCCTGTGAGGTTCCACGTATGATCATATTGATTATACATGTTATTATCACCATATATATATATATAAAATTTTTTAGGACAATAGTATCGAGTTGGTGACCAATATTTACATTAGATTTTCGATAATTTCTTTAGGAGCTATTGTGCATTATAGTCACCACACATGACTATTTAGTTTTTTTGTACTGTTTATTTTCTTTTTTGTTGTAAGGAATTACAGTCATGTATCAGGATTAATTATTTTCAATTATTTTATAACAACCAAGAAATGATAGAATAATTATTTTTTTATGTTTACTAATCCTTATGAATTATATATTAATTTTTAATTAAAATGGGAAACTATTCAAAATAGAATATATGATAAACCAAGATTTTTGGTGAAAAGGTGAGTCTTTCTAAATAATATTTTATCCAATTTTAATGGTGTATTGGTATAAAAAAATTGAATTCTATATATTCAATTTGAAAAAATAAAAATCATTTCTCTAATATGAATATGTAATTTTACTTTTGTTATTTTTTTTATTTTTCTGAAAAGTTTCATTTTATAATGAATACTGAAAAATACAACATTTTTAGTGAAAATAACTTGTTCATATAAGTTATTTATATTGTTAAAGAATAATTCTAACTTATTTTAAAGTATAATTATATCAATTTTATATTATTTAATCCAATTTAGGTCATATGGAATAATTTTATATTGAATTTGGATATAAAAACATTTCATTAATTTGAATGTTATCACATTAATAATCCATTTTATCACCACACAAACGAGACTTATTTTGAATTAATTTTATCCACTTATGTGTATATAATATTAAGAATAGTTTAATATATGGAATCAAAAAGTTCAAATTATTAAAATAGTCCCCTTTTTATTTTTTGACCATATGAATAGTAAACTTTGTTAATATTATTAACACGATTAAAGATTTATTTGGTGATTAAATGTAATAATAATAATATAAATATTAAACAATTACTCTAAAACTTATACTTATTTTATACTAATTTTATGACCTCTCATCGCCACTTGGATTACTTCAATCCCATTATAGTACTTTAATTTTATAATAATCAATCTTTTTATTCTATTGTTTATTAAAAGTGAAATATTTTTAATATGAAGTAATATAGGGGAAATTTTTAACTATAATAACTATTTTGAAATAAAAAATATTTATCTTCATCATAATAATTTTTTTAATTTTTATGGAATAAAAAATTAAATAAAAGGCTTTTACGATGATGATGTAGTAATTTTTTAATTAATGGAAACATCAAATAAATGCTGTTAATCATATTAAAATAAATATAACAAGATATAATTAATGTAATAAATATTTTTATATATTTATTTGAAATATTAATTATTTATTAAAAGAGTTGGTACAAATATATCATGTTTTAATGATATTGTTAAAAAGTCAGGTAATGAATAGTGTCAAAATTTAAATTAATGTTATTATAAAGTATAAAATATTTTGATAAATGATATTAAATTTCTAAAAATATAAAATTATTTAGAATTATTTGTCAAAGGCTTAAAATTTAATCAATTAATCATTTATTGTCCATTTAGAGTTTTCTAGTAATTAAATTATCCCTAAATGTGTAAATTATATGATATCAAATTATGAGATGAATGGGTTAAATAAAAGGTTAAATCAAAAATATAATTATTAAAAAAATAATGAAAACTATCACGACCCGTCGTCGGGGCCCGTGCTGTGACTACCCCAATCCCACCTTCCATAGGCCTAGGGCTGTCGACTAGCAACAAATGCATAATTCCCTAAGATTGTAAGGCATTGCCTTTATAAAAGTAAAAAAACACAACAGGGTACTCAACAGGAAGTAAACACTAAGTAACACTGAATACGAAAGTATGTGCTGAAAAGTAAATGGGCCATGTACGGTACAACTGAAAACTAGTACAACTACAGTAAAGTACAACAACAACCACAGAGTCGTCCTCCATGAATCCCACCTGAATGGTGGGTACAAATGGTCTCCTCATCACCATAGTTTTTTCTGTCTGCTTCGTGTACGTCTCTCCAAGTGGTCCATCTCCAGGTACGATCAAGCTCTTCAAGTCTCTACCCCGATCAGTGCTGTCCATCGTCTGTATCCAACACAACGTAGTGCGTGCATAGCCTGTGTAGGGGTGAGTATATGATACTCAGTAGGGACCCCAAGACCCCAAAGGTCTCCCATAATCCACGAAGGATAAACCACAGAAGAAAGACAAAACACGAAGTATCAACCAACTCTACTTAGGTATATGCCCATACATAAACCTACGTTATTAATCATTGTTCGACTCTAACTATGGAGCCCAAACACAACCCGATCCACAGAGAAAGTAAGTCAATCACATCGATGATAACGATTGAATTTCAAGACTCATCTCGCACAGGTATAAATCTTTCGTATAGTGATAGAGAGGATCAGATGTAGTCACTGATTCATCTAAGCTGTCGGACCCACACAGGATACAAGACCAGCTAAGCTGTCGGACCCACATAAGAAACAAGACCAGCTACTCTGTCGAATCCACACAAGATACAAGTACCGAGGTCAAACCGTCAGACACACATAGGATACAAGAACATTAGTCGTCACTGTGAACTACCGGACCCACACAGGATACAAGAATAGTAGTCATCGCTATCGAACCCACGGAGGATTCCAGTATAGTAGTCGTCGCAGTCGTAGCCAGCTCTAGGGTTCCCGCACAGAGCATGCTCGATTCCGGGAGGGTCTATTCCTCGATTCAAAAGGTTCAATACATCAACTATCATGAATTCCAGATTTTATGTATGCTGAAGTTCTGTCTCATCAAAAGAAACCCAACGCGACAGACGGTGCGTCAATCAGACGCTCGGTCTGAGAGTTATTGGATTTTCAATTCCAGGGGCCCAGTTGGAATTACGCTCATTCCAAACCCAGCCATTTTCCAAAGTTGTCCAAAACTCACATAGAATATTGAAAAAGTACCACCTCATCGCAAAGATTCTAGTGCCACAGACGGCACATCGATCAGACAGACAGTCAAGAATTTATTCGCATTTAAGCGAAACGGGCCCGACCCATCAATCCCGGTGGGATGGCGGGTCAACCCATCTTGGCTAGGCCAGTCCGACCCAGATGGGGTGTTGGCCCGGCCCACGGCTTGGACAGTTGGCTGAGCGGAGTGGGGTGGGGGGGGGGGGGGTGGGGCTTCCCGGTTCTTCGTAACGGCGGTGCCGAGCGACGCCGCCCATCCTTCCCGATCGGTCGAAGCCAGTCGGCTTTTCTGGTGTGAACGGCCCATATGGGAGGTCTGTTTTTCTCCCACGCGGCACATTCGAGTTCCGTGACATTCTTCAACCTGACTTGCTGGCGGCCGGCTGGTTCGCCACCAAAGCGGCCGGTGGAGCACGGGCCGCAGTTCTCTACAGCGCGACACCAAAGGGGCGCTACAGTCTCTTCCACCCGTGCGGCACCCAGTGCCGCGGTCCTCTAACGAGCTGGCGCGCGGCCTCTGTTGCCGCCACCGAAATCGGTCATTGCCACCTCATCCATCACTGCCTCCATCACGAAAAAACAAGGATCATCAGATGGTTGTCTGGCCATGTTCGTTCAGCCGGCGCCCTCCACGTTATGCGATAACAGATGGCCAAAGACAATCCAAGGAATTTAATAAAGAACGTGGTAAAATTTAATGAATTAAAATTATAAAATCCCCCTAACTAAATTTCAAGAATGGTGCACGTCAATGAGACGTAAAAGACAAGAGTCACAGAGGTCGGGCGTCGAGGAATACAGATGTCGATTCCATTGACATCAGTGTGCATCTGAAGAGGGAGTGTCGTTGGATAAGTTCTTCACGTTCTTCGTCAGAGATGTTTTTTTATGAAGAACAGTATTCTTCGTTGAAGAATGGTGTTCTTCACTGAGAGAATGAACACTATTCTTCTATTTCTTTAGAGCCACCCCAATATAATATTTTCCAATGCAAATGAAATAAAAGGCTCCCAAAATTGTAAACTTTCCATGCATTTCAAATTATTTCAAAACTAGATTAATTAAGTGGCATTAATTAACCTCAAGAGGTGGAACATTCATGAGAGGAGGGAGGTAGATAGGCTCCTCCATTAATGAGGGGAGGTGTCAAAACATAAGTGGAGTAAAAGGGAGTTGAGGGGAGGCGAAATGGTTTGGTTTCTTGTAGACCCCACCACACTAAATCCTCTCATGGGAGGTTATGTGGGGTGTAAGACGCACCCCAAATACCCTTTGGAGGAAATTACTACCTCTTAAATAAAATTGTACAATACAACAATTTTATTTAATTTGATACGAAACCCCAAAAATAAAACATCTACTCTCGACCAAACGCAACAGTGGTAAATGTCCCCTTAAGGGAATATCCGCACTGTGAGTTCATCGATGTCCTCAGATTTCAATTCCAAGAACTGGTTTAAAAGATAGAAAAACCCGCATGTATGTTTACTAAACATACCTGAACAAAACTTCAAAAATTGATTTTGGGCCCATCGGGCCTCAAAATCTGATGCCGTCAAAAACTGCGAACTCATAAAATTCCAAAAATTTAAGAAAAAAATTTACATGAAATTTCAGAGTCTTTACATTAGAACCAAATCAGTGCTTTACATCCCTATAAAGATACTATGCACACCAGGGAAACAATTGGGTGTACTGAGCACGCATCTGAGCCTCCCGCTCCCATGTTCCCTAATGGAGGTTCCCGTGCTGCCAGTGAATGCGCACTAGAGGAATCGACTGTCCACATAGGACCCGATCATGTCGATCCTCAATCACCACCAGGACCTCCACAAATGTATCCTCGTCATTGATGTCCAGCTCCCCATGGACGATGATGTGGGACAGGTCGTGCACGTATCTCCTCAACTGAGATACGTGAAAGACATCGTGCACCCTGTGCAACTGAAGTGGAAGGGCCAGGCGGTAAGCCACCTCGCCTACTCTTCTGAGGACCTGGAACGGCCCGATGAAACAAGGAGATTACTTTCCGCCCCGACCAAATAACCATAGACCTCATCAAGGTGAGACCCGTAGGAAGACATGGCCACTATCCTCGAACTCTAGTGGTCTCCATATCGTATCAGCATAGGACTTCTGTCTGCTCTGTGTAGTCTTCATCCTCTCCAAGATGATCTACACCTTCTCCATCATAGCCTGTACCATCTCTGGTCCTACAAGTGCTAACTCCCCTTGGTCATTCCATCATAGAAGTGATCTTCAAGGTCGGCCATATAGTGCCTTGTAAGGGGCCATCCCGATGGTGGAGTGGTAGCTATTGTTGTACAGAA
The DNA here is from genome assembly GCA_963277665.1 of Viscum album. Taxonomy (NCBI): domain Eukaryota; kingdom Viridiplantae; phylum Streptophyta; class Magnoliopsida; order Santalales; family Viscaceae; genus Viscum; species Viscum album. The sequence goes on along the minus strand of OY728160.1, from coordinate 440,842,121 downwards.
ACACCACCAAGGGAAAGTGATCCTCCAAGCTGTGACCAAAGTCTAGAACACATGCACAGAGCATGTCTTTTAGAGTCTGAATGGTCCTCTTATTCTGATCATCCGTCAGAGGATGGAAGGCGGTGCTCCAGCAAAGATGCGTCCCAAAAGCCTTCTTTAATCCCTTCCATAGCCGGGAAGTAAAACAAGAATCTCGATCGAAGATGATAGTCGATGGAAAACCTTGAAGCCGTACGATCTCTTGGATGTAGAGGCGTCCCACGCTCTCTACTGATCCATTCTCTATGATTGGTAGGAAGTGGGCCGACTTGGTGAGTCTATATAAAATCACCTAGATAGAGTCATGTCCTCTAGATGTATGTAGAAGCCCCATCACAAAATTCATGGATATCCAATCCCACTTCCACTATAGGACCTTTAAGGGCTGTACCAAGCCTACTGGTACCTGGTTCTCCGCCTTTACTTGCTGACAAGTGAGGTAACGTGAAACGAACTCTACTACAACCTTCTTCATACCCGACCACCAGTGCTATTGTATGAGGTCCTGGTACATCTTCGCCACTCTTGGATGAACCACTAGAGGGGAAGTGTGAAACTCCCTCAACACCTCCTCCTATAAAGAAACTGGTACCATGGTACGTCCTCTAAAGATAATGACGTGCTCTCCACCTTCAGAAAATCCATTATGTTCCTGTCCTGTTGATATCTGAGCACGTCACACCTTGTAGTCAATGTACCCACGTTGTGCCTCTCTGAACCACTTTATAAGTGGAGGAGTGACTGCGAGAGACTGCTAAAAGGCAACTCTATCTCTATCCACAAAGGATATCTACAACATGGCCAGCTCCTCTATCGCCTCTCCTTAGAGCTAAATACCCAAATTGTTATTGAGAGCATCTGCTACAGCATTTCCCTTCCTATAAGTATAGACTATCTCGAAGTCATAGTCCTGGAGGAACTCGATCCAACGTCATTGTCTTAGGTTCAGGTCCTTCTGCAAGAAGATGTACCTAAGACTCGGGTGGTCAGAGTAGACTATAAAACCCTTGCCCATCAGATAGTGCCGCCACATCTTCAAGGCAAAGACCAATACAGCTTACTCCAGGTCATGGGTAGCATAGTTCTACTTGTTCTGTGTCAACTACCGTGAACCATATGTGATCACTGCTCGCTCCTTCATGAGGACACACCCGAGTCCGGTCCCTGATGCGTCGTAGATAACTACGAACCCTATGCCCTCCTCGAGCAGCCTCAAGATGGGTGCACTGTTAAATCACTGCCTCAGCTCCTGAAAGCTATACTGGTATCTATCTGACCACATGATGTGTTTCCCATTCTTCATCAAGGATGAAAGTGGTGCTACAACTCTGGATATGTTTGGCACAAATCTCCAATAGTACCCAGCCAATCCCATGAAATATTGCCCCTCCGTCACACTCCTGGGTGGATCCCAAGCAAGTACTTCCTTAATCTTCACTGGATCCACTGAAACTCCAGCCTTCGAGATGACGTGTCCCAAGAATTGAACCTCTCGAATCCAGAACTGGAACTTAGAGAGCTTACCATAAAGCTGGTTCTCTCAGAGTGTATCCAGTACTACCCACAAATGGTAGGTGTGCTCCTCCTCAGTAGTTGAGTAAATTAGTATGTCGTCGATGAATACTACGACCAATTGATTGAGTTATGTCTAGAAGATCCTATTCATGAGACTCATGAACACTACTGGAGAGTTGGTTACACCGAAGGGCATAACCAAGAACTCATAGTGGCCAAACCGACACCTGAAGTACGTCTTCTGCACATCCTCATATCGAACTCTGAGCTAGTGATAGCCTGACCCGAGGTCTATCGTTGAGAACCATCGTCCTCCCTTGAGCTGATCAAAGAGGTTTTCAATCGTCGGGTATGGGTACTTGTTCTTCATAGTCACCTGATTCAGGCAACGGTAGTCAACACACAGTCGTAATCTCTCATCTGCCTTCATGGCGAACAAAATTGGAGAAGCCCAGGGTGAAACACTGGGTCAGATAAATCCCTTCCACGACAAGTCCTCCAGCTGTACCCGAAACTCACGAAGATCAGTGGGAGCAATCCAATATGCTGGAGTAGATATTGTTGATGTCCTGGGGTACAGGTCTATGTATAAGTCTTCCACTCTCCAAAGAGGTAGTCCTGAAATGTCCTCAGGAAAAACATCTGCATATTGATCCACCACAACATGAAAACTTGGACTCTGCACATCAACCGCTCCAAGGATGAGACTAGTCAACTGATGTGTGATCGGCTACCCTCTAATTTTTGTAAGTCCATCACATGCTGCAAAGGCTTCCTTCTCTTTGGTGAATGTGATCTTGGTCCCATCCGTATAGACACACCTCACTTTGCACCTAATACATTCGATCTGAGCATGGACTATAGATAACCCATACATACCCAAGATGACGTCATAAGGCCTCTACGCCTCTACAAAAAGATGCCAGCCGAGGATCTTGCCTCCTAGAGTAATCTCACACTACCAGAATCAGTGCTTAATCAGTGAGTCTGCTCCCGTAGGAGTCTCTATCCATAAGGGTCTATCCAACGGCTCCGTTAGAATATCCAGGCTCCAAAAAAAGGGTAGCAGTAATAAAAGAATGACTCGAACCTATGTCTATAAGTACTGCATCATGGGTGGAGTAGACACATATAGTACCTCGAATCATCTCAGGTGCGATGTGGTCATAGGCCTCGACTGCCTAGAGGTGAGTCCATCTCTGTCCGCCAGCTCCCTGTAGTCGGGGTGGACCTCCTGGTGGTGGTAGTGGTAGAGCCTCAAAATTTCATCCACTAGACGATGCTCGGCCAACTCCTCTGCCTCTTCCGCCAACTCCCGGCGGACCACCATGGTCAAACCTTTGCCTCTCCCTGGGAGGTCTCTCAACTATCTGCTGCTTTTCGGCACGACGGGTCGGGCAATCATGAGCCATGTGGCCCTGCCCGCTGCATGCATAACACTGCCTTCTCTTCATAAGGCTGGCTCTGTTTCGTGTCCCTCGCACAACCGAACCTGATTCCTGAGGTCGCTCTTCTGATGGCCTGGTCCGCTTGGACCTATGTTTCAACTGTTTATTGCCGGCTGGAGAAGTCTCTACTACGTGTCGTCCTACGGTGGGTCTCGACGCAGGTGACTACTCAGTGAGGAAACTATCCACTAGAAGGGCTCTCTCCAACACCCTCGCCTGCGTCAGGATGCTGAGCGGAATCGTCGAAGCCCGGATCTCATGCCTGTGTCCCTGATCGAAGCTCCGGGCCCTAAAGAACGAGTCTCGTACCATATATGTGGAGTAGCATGAGAGGTCAGTAAACCTCGCTGAGTACTGATCTACTGTCATGCTGCCCTACTGCAGATGTAGTAACTCCTAAATCCACACCACACGAAGGGTGACTGGAAAAAACTCTGAGCAGAAGAGACTCTCGAAGTCCGTACGTAGTAAAGATTCATCGTCATGAACCCGGAGCATTATGCTCCACCATCTTCCTGGATCCCCATGCACGAGACTCGCGACAAGGATCACCCTGAGGTCGACTGGTGTCCCTACCAATCTGAAAACTCTGACGATAACCTCCAGCCAATCTTCAGCTGCATGTTGGTCCATCTCTTCATGGAACCTGAGTGGCCTCTTTCACTAGAACTTAGGAAACGCACTCAAGAGGCATGGAATATCATCTTCTGGGGTTGGTGGTATCGGTGGTCCAATGGGTAGTGGTACCGTTGGTGCCTCCTCTATGATGGGACCCTGAACCGAGGCCTCATCGCTAAGTGGGATACCATCTCGTATGTAACTCAAAACCCTAGCTGACTGCCTTTGAGGAGCTATCCTGAAAAGAAACAGGTGCTCCATGGTCAAAAAGTATACCTGGTGAGCTGAAACAATGTAATCACAATGAAAAGTTTTCAAAGTAAACACACACGTAATCATTTTTTTCGTGCACTGAGTTGGAAATCACAGGTCAGGGTCCCGGTGCATGGAAACGTCGACCGTTGCACTATCACCGGACTCCATGGACTGAAAACCACACTCAATACTCTTAACAATATTGCTTCACAGAAAATAATGATCAGAGTCTTGATTTCTCTGGTAGAAACGACTCCTCTGATACCAATTTTTCTCAACCCATCCTCGGGGCCCGTGCTGTGACTACCCCAAGCCTGCCTTACATAGGCCAGGGGCTGACGACTAGCACCGAAGGTATAAATCCCTAAGATGGGAAGGCATTGCCTTTATAAAAGTAAAAAAACACAATAGAGTACACAACATGAAGTAAACACTAAGTAAAACTGGATACAAAAGTATGTGCTGAAAAGTAATTCGACCATTATACAAACCCAACTATAAAGTAGGATACAACTGAAAAACTAGTACAACTGCAGTAAAGTACAACAAAAACCACTGAGTCATCCTCAGGGAATCCAACCTGAAGGGTGGGTACAGATGGTCTCCTTATCACCTCGGTTCTGTCCGTGTGATCTGTTTACGTCTCATCAAGTGGTCCACCTCTGGGTACTGTCCACCTCCACAAGTCTCTACGTCAATCAGTGTTGTCCATCATCTGCATCCAACACAACGTAGTGTGGGCATAGCCCATGTAGGGGTGAGTATAACGATACTCAGTATGGAACCCAAGACCTGCAAGGTCTCCCAGAATCCACGAAGGATAAAACACAGAATAAAGACACAACATGAAGTATCAACCAACTATACTTAGGTATATTCCCATACATATACCTAATTTATCAATCTCTGTTCGGATCTAACTCTCAATCCCAAGAAAAAAACAGTCGACACAGGAAATTAAGTCAATCAAATCAATTATAATTATTAAAAGTCAAGACTCATCTCACACAGGTATACATCTTTCATATAGAGATAGATATGATTAGATGTAGTCACTGATTCATCTAATCTGTCGGACCCACACAAGATAAAAGACCAGCTAAGTTTTCGGATCCACACATCATACAAGACCATCTAATATATCAGACCCACAAATTATACAAGTACAGAGGTCAAACTACTGGACCCACACATGATACAAGAACAATAGTCATCGCTATACACAGCTGGACCCACCCAAGATACAAGAATAGTAGTAATCGCTGTCAAACCCACGGAGGATTCCAGTACAGTAGTCGTCGCAGTCGCATCCAGCTCTAGGGTACCGCACAGAGCACGCTCGATTCTGGGAGGGTCCGCTCCTTGAGTCAATGGGGTCGATAAATCAACTTTCACGATTTCCAGAGTTGATGTATCCCAAATTTAAATCTCATCAAAATAAAACCAATGCAAAAGACGATGCGTCAATCAGACACCCGGTCTGAGAGTTATTGGATTTTCCGTTCCAGGGGCCGGGTTGGAATTATGATCATTCCAAACCTGTACTTTTTCCAAAGTTGTAAAAAAATATCTTAGATTATCACAAAAGGAACAACTTTTTGCGATGATTCTAGTGCCATAGATAGCGCATCGATCAGATGCACAATCAAGAAGTTATTCGCATTTAAGCGAAACTGGCCCGGTCCGTCAAGCCCAGTGGGCAGGCGGGTTGGCCCGTTCTAGCTTGGCGGTTCTGACTAGGTTGGGGGTCGGCCCAGCCCGGCCCGCAGTGGGCCGTGGCTCGGATAGCTAGCTGATTGGAATGGGGGGGGCACGGTCCCCCGGTACTTTGTAACGGCGGCGCCGAGCGGCGCCGAACCTCCTGCTCGGCCGGCTAAAGCCGGCCAGCTTTTCCGGCGTGAGCTGCCCGCACGGGTGGGATGCTATTCTCCCACGTGGAACCTTTGGGTTCCATGAACTTCTTCAACCTGGATGGAAGGAGGTCAGTTGTTTCACCGCTGAAGTGGCCCGCGGTGCGCGGACCATAGTTCTCCGCAGTGCGACGCCAAAGGGGTGCCACGGTTTTCCAACCCGGCCAGCTAAGCCGGCTGGTTCTTCTTCAACCGAGTGGCCTGGTTGTGGGCCGCGGTATCCTACCCCCATGCAGCACCTGGTGCCGCAGTCCTCTAACAGGCTGGAGCGCGACGGCTGTTGTCGTCTCCGTCTTCGGTCGTCGCCACCTCTTCCATCACCACCTCCTTCGCAAACAAAAACAAGGATCAACAGAGGGTCTCTGGGCCGTGTTCATTCGTCCCGTACCCTCTACGTTAGGTGATAGAAGATTACCGAAAAAAACCAAGTAATTAAACAAAGAACATGGTACAATTTAATCACTTAAAATTATACAAACCCCCTACCTCGATTTCAAGAACAGTGCACGTCAACGAGCCACAGAAGACTAGCGTCACATAGGTCGAGCATCATGGAATACGAACTTCGATTCCATTGATGTCGGGGTGCATCCAAAGAGGGAGAATCATCGGAGAATTTCTTCGTGTTCTTCATCGGAGATGTTCTTTGTTAAATAATGGTGTTCTTCATTGAATAAAGGTGTTCTTCGTCAAGAGAATGAACACTATTCTTCTATTTCTCCAGATCCACCCCAATATAATATTTTCCAACGCAAATGAAATAAAAGGATCCCAATATTATAAACATTCCTTGCATTTAAAATTAATTTAAAACTAGATTAATTAAGTGGAATTAATTAATCTCAAGATTTGGCACATTTATGAGAGGAGGGAGGTGGAGATGCTCCTCCATTAACGAGGGTAGGTGTCAAAACATAATAGGAGTTAAAGGGAGTTGAGGGGAGGTGAAAGGGTTTGGGTTCGAATGGGAAACACCACACTAAATCCTCTCATGGGAGGTTATGTGGGGTGTGGGCCCCAATCCAACTCCCCTTTGTAGGAAATAAATACCTATTAAATAAAATTGTACAATACAACAATTTTATTTAATTTTCTACGAAACCCCAAAAATAAAACTTCTACTCTCGACCAAACACAACTGTGGTAAAGGTCCCCTTAAGAGAATACCAATGTTGTGATCTCATCAGTGTCCATAGATTTCAATTTCGAGCACCAGTTTAAAAGATAGAAAAATATGCACGTACGTTTACTGAACGTACCTGAACAACACTTTAGAAATTGATTCCGGGCACACCGGGCCTCAGAATCTGATGCCGTTAGTAACTGAGGACTCATAAAATTCCAAAGAATTTAAGAAAATATTTTCCTTGATATTACCGAGTCTTTAAAAAAACTTGTAAAGTATTCATTTGATTAATTTATTTAGATTAATTGGCATCCTATATTTTAAATAATCCATTTTTGATCCATTTTTTATATGAACACAATTTATGTTAATTTAATATTTTGTTGAATTCCAAGAAATCCCCCCTATAATAAAATTATATCCCTTATTATCATTTACTCACACATAAAAATGGGTTTGATCAGAAAATAACTTCCCAAATAAATTCCTATAATCCCTCTCAATGTTATTGGGATCTTAGGTTATGCAGAACACAAACTATAGTGATATTAAGGTGTTAAGAAAATGATATCATCCGTAGAAGGGTTATTGTTTTATTCCAATATTTTTATTTTATTTATTATTAATATTACAAAAAATAATCTTCAATGATGATGAAATAATTTCTCCGTTATCCTAAATAAAGTAGTATTTTATTATGTTAATATGATCGCATAAATCCATCTTCACATCCATCAAATGGGAAATGAACTTATTGTTCGTGTGTATGACATACTACCTACTCACGAACCTATGAAATTAATTTTCCATAACCACCTCCTAAGAATGGTTATAAATATATATTTAAAATTAATATATAATAGTAATAGGATATTTATAATTATTAACATATTTTATATCATTTCACTTTAAGTTTCCATGCAAATAAAAATAATAACATCGCTCGAGGGTACATGTGAACTATCACCTCCACGAAGAGAATAAACTGATTCTTCTAAAAAACATCATAAGAATTATAGATATAAGAATATATAAATTATTAATATGATATTAATGATATCATTGTCATTATTTAATGTTAAAATGATACCTTATTTCCAGAATAATCTTTGAAAAATGAAAACGTTATCCATGCGTAGGTATGACATACGGTCTGCATGAATATAACATAGTTAATCATTCATAGCCATAACGAATGGATTGATTAAAATTTATTATACATGAAACAAATATAATCATTTCATTAATATTATTCAGGAGTTGTTGGAGTAATGATTCCTTTGATAATAGACATCACACCGAAGTTAATTTGGAATCTAATACCAAATATAATCAAAAAATCTTACATGAACTGATATAATTATAGAAATGATATAACATTATAATAAATGGTAAAAAATTATAATAAACATACAAAAGGTTCTCAAAATAGTAAATAATTAAACTTATTTTATTATTTAGGAAGATAATATGGTATAGTATGATTCCAACTCATGGTAAGGGACATTCTATTAAAAATCACTCTGTTAATGTTCCTTTTAACTCATTTTTGAGAAGTTAAAAATAATGTTTCTAAATATATGTCATAATCAAATTATTGAAATTTTATAATTCATTATTACACTAATTTTTTATTTATATGTTTTAATGTTCTTTTCAATGAAAATGTTATCATTTAAATGTGCATTTTTATTAATATTTTAAAAGTTTTTTTTACATGAAAAAGGTATTTTAATATCTGAAAGTGTTTTTTTCATGGGACGAAAAATGTTTTCAAAGGTTTTATTCATTATTTGTTCCTTTTAAATTACTCATTATGGGTTTATCACTTTTTTAACTAGTATATTATGTGTTTATATCCATTATATCTAAAGACATGACAGATTGATCCCCATTATGCCTCAAGATATGAAAGGTGAGCCCCATTATTTCTCTCTAATTCAAATGGTACACCGAATATGGATTTAGAATATATTATTATTCCATATAAAAGGATTAAATATTGTTTTTATGAGTCTTATATCCCAAGGAACATGCATGATTTTCTATTCATGTTATTGAGTTTTTTAAAGAGGGGTTTAACTAGTTTTTATATTTTTACTAGACAAGAAATTTTAATTTTATATCCCTCACTGATATTTTTGTACTCACTCTATGTCTTAACTTTTTTTACATGGTGTAATTATGGGTAATAGAATTATGTATCTCATGTTCATTATTATGACAATTTTTCAAAAAAAAGATTCCATGTTTTCTTTTAAAAAGTTTATTTGTGTGAAAAATATTGATAATGGTTAGAAGTTTCTATATTATAATATCTGAGTTGTTATATATGAGTTATGGACTAATTATGTTTGAACCTATAACTAAAAATATGTTCAATATGTGGTTACATAATTTACATGACTAAAAATCAATATTATGTACTATTTATGGAAAAGACCTTATAGTTGGCATCATATGATGGTTTAGAAAAATTTAGGGGTTAGAATATTGATAAAGAAATAACCATATAAGATTTTTTTACTTTATGGTTTTGTTAAATTGATATTTCAGTTCAATATTACAATGTTTATTAATATATTATATGTTTTTTTAGAATGGATTTCTTCATATGAATTAGGGAATCTGTGGTGGGAAGGTATTGATAGGAAAACATCATTCCAAATCAACATCCTGATGTAGTCGGAATCAGAACTAAATAGTTTTTTGTTGTGATGGATTCGTAGACGCATGCCACAATTTTTTGTGGAATCAATGAATGATATTAAAAAATAATCCACATTTGAATATTATAGCATAGAGATGATTTTATGAGGAAACAACCTCTACCTTTATGTGAATCCACAAATATAGTTGTAGTTGATGGACGTATCAATGCTATGGAAAAGATATTCGAAGCTAGAGGATGTTTTTAATAAAAATGTTAATCATTGAAATTTATAGTTTTGATGTTAAAGATGATAAATGGGGGTATCTAGTTAAGAATACAAGTGAAACATTTGAGCTGGATACTCTGGAATGGGTTGATTTGAAGAATAATTCTCTAGAAAAATATTTTTGTAAAAATATTCAACTCGGAATGGAGAAAAGATTTATGTAACTGAGACAAAAATATAATGATTATGTTCTTACATATGAACCAAATTTTATGATATTTTCTCAGTGTGTACCATATTTTATTTGGGACATTGAATTTATAATTAATAAATTCTAAAATTAATTGAATATATTTTTACAAAGATATTTTGCATTGCGATTGTTTAAAATCTACGAGAAACTTGTTCATTGTGCTAATAAAGATGATATAGAGCTGTTGATGACATGAGTAAGAAGTACTTGGGTTGATAGGATTTGAAAAATAATTCTACAATTAAATTGGATGTAAGAGAATAAAATTCCCTTATTTTGATAATTGGTGTAAAAATTATCAAAGAGAATGTATTTTAAAATACGGAATGTTATGTGAATGTGTAATGTTTGAAAAAATGGCTCACGAGTTCATGGAAAAAATTAATAAAAATAACAAGAAGGCAATGATATGATTCTTTTACACTAAGGCATTATTTCTTTTTACCAATGTGTTTCCAAAGTTAGTCACTCAGGGGGGAAATCAACAAGATTTAAAAATTTAGGTTTTGAAAAAAACCTTTTCAACAACATCAACAGATTTTGGGCCATCAAACAACATTTTCGTAGGTACATTTAATATCATAGCAGATTATTCAAATGTATTTTTTGATTTGGGGTTTACAAATTCTTTGTTTTTGATATTTATTTTAGTAAATTGTGTGTTCTGCCTAAATAAATTAACCTATAACATAAGATAAAAACACATGGGAGACAAATTAAGTAAAAAATGAAATTATAAGTATATTATTTTAATATTTTGGGGATTGAATTTACCTAAAAACATGTTTTTTCCACTAATAGACATTGATGTTATTATAGGGATGGATTAGAATTATTTTTACCATGATAATATATATTTTATGTCAAAATAGGTTGATTTTCAAAAATACATTCAGTTTTTGTACCATAATGAACCCATAGAAATGATACAAAATTAGGAATCCAGTAAACTAGTAATAGATGGAAATGAATTCTATCTTAAACATATCAATGAAAAAATGATACTGCTCAGATTAATTATGTTTCAATATTAAATTAATACCTGTATGTTTTTCTGGATAATTTTCTTGGTGTCATTCTGGACCAAGAGGTTGAGCATACTATTGAATTAGTACCTGATGCTAAGCTTATTTATAAACCCCTTATTGAATGTCTATAGTGGAACATTTATAATTGATTTTTTTTTCAAGAGTTATTAGATAAAGGATTCATCCCACCTAGCACTTCAACATGGAGTTCCCTTATTTTTTGTGCGAAAACATTATAGTTGAATGAGATTTCACAATGATTTTGGATCCTAGAATAACATCATTGTTAAGAACAAGTGTCATTTTCCTCATATCAATGTTATTTATCAACTCCAAGGTGTAGAATTTTTTTGAAGTTTTACATGAGGTTAGGGTATGATTAATTGTAGGTTAAAGAGGTGGACCTTCTTAAGAATGAGTTTCACACTAGATATGAGAATAATGTATTTTTAGATACTCTATTTGTATTATCTAATGTACCTTCTTATATTCAATGATATTATTAGTATAAGTTTTCATGATTTTTTTTTATGTTTTTGGTATTTTTTATTTATGTATTGTTGGTATATTTTAATATTAATGAGGAGGATAAAAGTTATCTACGTGATATTTTGATAACATTGAAACAAAATAAGCAATATAGAAAATTCAAATTTTTTTAATTTTGGGTGAAACAATATTTATTCATTGGTGATTTTTTTTTCAAAATATGGAATAACTATTAATCTTTCAAAAATTTATGTTGTTGATTAATCATCCCATATTGGCCATACCTTCTAGAAATATTTTGTGTATAATCAATAGTGATGATTCATTGAATAGAATTGGTTTTTTTTGTAATGAAGAATGATCAGGTAGTTGATTAGGCTTCCCATTAGTGGAAAACTCCTGAGATAAATTACCATACACATTATTTGATAGTAAATGTTATTGTTAATTCATTTAAAATTTTGTGGAAAAATTTTTGTGGATTAAAATTTAAAATATATACTGATAATAAAATTTTGATGTATATATTTACATAGAAATAATTGAATATGAGATATATAATATGGATGGACCTAATCAAGGATTATGATTTCATGATTAATTACCATCCTAAAAAATCAAATATAGTGGTTGATGATTTCAGTTTGAAATATAATGAAATATTAAACATTTTATGTTTGGAACATAACCCAATGGTAAATGATTTTATGAATATGGTATTAGATTATGTTGTGGTAGGAAATTCATCTATGTTATTTAAGCTGATAATGAAATCATCTCTATCATACAGAATTGAGTAAGCACAGAAAGAAGACCATGAGTTTTAGAAAAAAGTAGTTTAGGTTAAATAGGGCATGTTTCCCAAATTTAACATTGATAATGATTGTGGTTTTATATATTTGAATACATTTCTTGTTTGATGTGATTCAATGTTGTGTGAATATTTTTCATGTTATGATCATTGTTCTCTAGTTTCATTTCATAATCGAATCACTAATATGTATATAGAACATCAGCGGGATTACATGTCAGATGGAATAATAAGGGATATTTCTAAAATTACAATGAGATGTTTGGATTTTAAAAATGTTAAAGAAGAATGAATGTTAGAAAATATTATGCATCATCATTTTCAAGTGCGAGAGTGAATTTGGGAAAATATTTCCTTGTATTTTTAGTGATATTAACAAATAAATGATGAGGTAACAATTATGTTGGGGATATTTATTATCAACTGACTAAATTTGCACATTTTCTTCTAATTTGAGACAATGTGTCTCTAGAACAACTTTCTTGATTTTATATTAATAATATAATCTGGTTTTCTAGAGTTACACTCTCCATTTTATATAATCACTCTATCATGTTCATTTATATATTTTATAAAGGCCTTCATAAGTCATTGAGAGTTGAATTAAATTTCCCCAGAGCCTTTCATCCCTAGTTTGATGAATTATTAGAACAAAAAAATTAAAACATTTGAGGATATTATATGTTCATGTTCAATGGAATTAAAGGTAATTTTGGATGATCATCATCATTTTGATGAGTTTTGTTATAAAAACATTCTCACTCTATTATATAAATGGAAATTTTTTAGGGATTTTTTGGAAAGTGTCCTCAGACTTCGGTATTTTAGGATGATATAGGGGAAAAGAATTTTATGGGGCCATTATTGGTGGGGAAAATGGAAGAGAATTTTTATTGTATTGAATGAAACAATTGTATATCTAATATTATGGAATAGAGTTATATAGATAAGTGGAGGAAAGATCTTTCTTTAAAATAAGGTGATCATTTATTTCTCCAAGATTATCTTTGGAAAACTGTGAAGTGTTTTGGTATGAAGGGGAGGTTGAGACAATAGTTCATTGGACCAAATGAAATCCTATAGTAAGTTGTATTAGTTTCATTCTGAGTATATTTTACTTTGAGTACATCCTAGGAAATGTATATATTTCATTTTTCAAAGATAATAAATTATATTATATATCTACCTCATGTTTTAATCTGGGAAGAAGTTTAGTAGGCATAGAATATATCATATAAAGAAAAACATGTTCAGTTTTTTGATAACTGAGATAATGTGTTTCAAAAAAGGTGATTCATAGAGTTAGGATTTTATAGAAATACTATATTGTTGAAGTGGAAACATGGGAATCAGAAAATACTATGAGGGAATGATATCCCCAGTTATTTAATAAGTGAATAAAACTGTGAACATGTAATTCATAAAATGGGGGAAGAATGTGACAAAAAAAGTAATGATAGAATAATTATATATCATGTTTATAAAAAGTTCTATATTAGTTAGTAATTTTTATTTAAAATCAGACACTATGTTCAATAGTGTGTCAGATAAACCTAGTTATATGGTTAAAAGCTATATTTTTCTACAAAGTAGTTTTATCGCCTATTAATGGAGCACTTGTTTAAAAAAATTAAACCATATCATAAATTATATTTGATTAAATAAAAATCATTTTTTAATTTGGAAAAAATTTACATTGGATAATTATTTGGTATTTTCTGATATTTTTAATTTTACGATGAATAGTGAAAGATACATCATTTAAATTGAAAACAACTTTTTCATATAAATAATTTATAGTGTTAAATTATAATTCATCTGTTTTTAATGTATAATTAGATCATTAATATACCAGTTAATGCAATGTAGTTCATTTGAATCAATTTCACATTGAATCCATATATAAAAACATTACAATAATTTGAATGTTTTCAATTAAATAAACAATTTTCTCTTCACAATCAATGGGATTAATATTAAATTAGTTTTAGAAACTATTTTTTTTAATTTTGAAAAATATATTCCAAATTTTTTATCATAAGGTCTAAAATAAGTATATAGGCCCTATTTTTGGAAAATATAAATTATGAACTTAGTAATTTTTATTAACATGGTTAACGGTAAATATGATATATATGGATAAAAATCATAGTATAAATAAAAATAAATTATGCTAAAAGTTTCCTAATTTTTTGGTATGAGTTATTGTCAAAATCAATCATACATGGGATTATTCTATGACCTATTGGATCCAATTGGAAGACTTTAAGCCCAGTATAAAAATTTACTTCAAGAATAGTCAAACTTATCGTATTGTTGTTTTTAACAAGGGAAATATTTTTTTATGAGGTTATATTGGGGATATATTGGACTATAAATAGTATTTTGAAATAAAAAATATTTATCTTCATTATAAAAATTTATATTTAAATTATAGGGATGAAATAATTAAACTAAGGTCCTGGATGATGATGACACATAAAATGTTTAATTGATGGATATATAAAATAAAACTATTAAAAAAATGCTAAAATAAATATAATATTATATAATTAATGTTATAAAATAATATTATACCTTACTTTTACATGTTAGGGATGTTTTCAAATATTTGGTTCAAATATATCATGTTGGTATGATATTTTTAAATATTAAAGTAATGAATATTGTCAAAATTGACAGAATTGATAATTTAGAAAATAAATTATTTTATTAAATTATTTAAAAGATATAAAAATAAAAAATTCTGAAAAAACATTTCTATAAGGCTTAAAATTTCATCAACCACTAATTTATTCGTAGTTTTTTATTTTATTGAAATTATATTAATCAAAAAATTGTCAATTACATGATATCACTATAAGAGTTAATGGGGTTAAATTGGGGATATATAAAAATTATATGGATTAGAAAAATATTAAAAACCTATCAAATTTTGACTGGAAAAAATCTTTTGACACATAATTAAGCGATATTATAAATAAAATATTTTTTGAGCAATTTTAATTATAAAATCAATTTATATTAATTTAATATTTTCAAAAATTCTAAGTGTGTCCCTCTCATCTCTTATAAAAGAGAACCTCTTATTATCATTTCTTCACACATAAAAAATATTTTTTAGAGAATATCTTCCCAAATACCTTAATATAATTGTTAGTTATATTATAGACCTCTTAGTGTTGGTAAAAACCCAATAATATCAGTTAGTGTTATGAAATATAGATTATCTAAAGAAGAGGTTTTATTTTAACCGAATATCTCCATGCTATTTATTCTTTCAAATACATCAAATATTCTTCAAACATGATGAAATAAGAACAAGATTATAATAAACATAATTATATGTTACTATGTTTATATAATCTCATAAATTTTTATACACTTCCATCAATGTGAAAGGAAGTTATTGTTCGTGTGTGCGGCTGACTACCGCCACCCAAATTGATGAAATTCATTTTCCATCACCATCTTGAAAGACTAGTTATACCGAAATAATTAATGATTTTATGTCATATTCATCAAATATATATCATTATTAAACCATTTTATATTATTTTATCTCTTACATTTCCACGAAAAAATGATAACGTAGTTCAAGTGTATGTGTTAACTATCTCCACCACAAAGTGGTGTGATTAATTTTTAATCACCACATGAAATGGATGATATATATAATTATATTGTTATTATTTGTATTATTTTCACGATAAAATAATAATTATGGAAATAAAAAAAGATACTTACCTTCTTTCCATAATGATTGTTCAAAAATGAAACTATATTCATGTGTATGTACAACCTACCATATCCATGATTATAACTTATTCTATTTAACATAACAAAAAAATGGTTATATTTAAAAGTATAATTTATGATTTAAAATTATTATTAAGTCATGAATATTATTTTTGAGATGATTTACTAATGAAAACATTGATAATAGATGTCACACCAAAGTCATTTTTGGATTCATGTAATGAATATAATGAAATTTTTTGACATGAACTTAAATAATTAATTAATCGTTATAAAATGATTAAACTTAAAAGAGAAAGAATAATAAATAATATAAATATTCTCATGAATGTAATCAATTATTATTTTTAATACTTAATAAAAAAATATTGTATTTGATGATTTAGACTCAAGTTAAGGGACATTAATTTTTTTAGAAAAATTCCTCTTATAAAGTTTCCTTTTCACCTATCTTTAAAAAAGACAAAAAGAATGTTTTTTTAAATTTTTAAGACATGAGAATTTTTTCCCACATTGATTATTATTTATTACATAAAATTATTATTTATATGATTATATAGTTCTTCTCAATAAAAAAGGTATCATATTTATGTGTGTGGTTTTTATATTTTTTAAGCTATTTTCCAAGAAAAGTGAATTTTGATATGTAAATGTGTTTTTATCATGGGTTTTGAAGAGTTTTAGGAGTTTTTTTTATAATATCTTCCTTATAATTATTTTATTATGGGTTTATCCTATTATATAATAGTATATTATGGGTTGACCCCCATTATATCAAAATATATTATGGGTTGAGCACCATTGTAGCTCAATATTTGGCCAGTGAGTCCCATTATAGATCTCCAATTCATTGGGTACTATAGATGAGTAATTAGGCTATATGGTTTCTAAATTTTTATATCATCAATAAGGGTTTAAAGGTAGTAATTTCTCAAGGAACAACTGTGATTATTATATGCATTCTAATGTATTTTTACAAAAAAGGGATTTAAATGTGTTTTCAGGTTTTCACTAGACTAAAAAATTTCATTATTTAGGTCCCATATTAATATTCTTGTATTGATCCCAAGTTCTAAATTGTTTCATTGTTTTTAATAATGGGTTATAAAATAAGAAATTCTACTTTAATGTTAAGATGTTTTTTCATGAAAAATAATATTTGTTTTTTGAAGGATTATTTTGTGTGAAAAAATTAATTATTGAGTAGTTTTATCTATATTGTTATATTTTAGTTATTATTTATGATATACTGACTAATTCTCTAAAACACTAAATATAAAAAGATAATCAATGTTAAATAAATTAATTTATATAACTAGAACTCCATATTATGTAATTTTCGATGATGGGTCCTTATATAAATATAATGTTTTATGGTTGTCTTCTATATTAATCATTGATTACTTAAATATATATGAGGATAACACATACAATGTGTGTCATTGTATAAAATCAGTTCTAGTGACCATACAATGGAATATTGGAGGATGTGTTTAGGAATCATTATACTTCTTTTTTTATTTCCATCCTAAAAGGTTTATATACATAAGAAACTGATCATTACAAATTAGTACGAATGTTTATGTTTGAGATATAGTTTGGAGCATGGATTTAGGAACTAGTTAGGATGGATGTTTTTCTTAGAGAATTGTATTATTTGAGCATAATACCAGTTGTAGAAGGGGATACCATTTTATCCAAAGGAATTTAGGGCCTCATGTGATACTATATAAGAACCATAAAATTTATTATCATGCTATGGAATGTGATTCTACTTTTGTTGTTGGGGCCTATGAAAGGATAAAGAACCATGATTATCTAAAACTGTGGATGAAATGGGAAGACAATGGGAAATAATTTTACATGATAATTAATTAATTAATAAAAAATAATATGTGTCTCGGGTTAGGAGTCCCTAATGCTATTCTTTTTTACTGATTTCTCTATATATTGATATCAAAATCATGTATTCAAAAAATATATTTTTAATTATTTTCATTAAAATCACAATTTAGTGGTGGTTAGTTATTATGAATACTATAGGGGGAACTCTAAGAAATTCATTTCTAATGTATGGAAAAATATGAGGGATTAGTTTTAGATAGTGAGATGAAGGGTGGTTTGGAGTGGGTGATGATCAGTTCTGGTTTGATCCTTGTTAGAAAAAAGTTTCACTCGCTGTGATGATAATTCATTTTATAGATCATCATTTGGGGTTCATTGTCTTTAAGGATTGTGATGAGCCATCCATTTGATGGGGTTGTTCCGATATAAGTTTAATGTTGAGATTCCTTCTTAAAGTTCAAGGATTTATTCATGGTAAGAGAAAATTTATCTCCATTATGGTTTTTTTAATTCTTATCTTGAAGTGATGTTGAACTTTATAAACCCTATTTGAGCATAAAACCCTTCCACTATTATTCTGATTAAGTGAATTACTTGGATCATAGTAATTTTTCTAAGTTTATAAATTTTCCCTAAATGTTTATATATTATAACATTATCTTTATGTAAACCCCACCAATTGAGTCCCTTGATAAAGATCCATATTCTACACCGACATTTGATTACTAACATACTCCGGTATTACCTTCAAAATTGGTATGGATAATTCATTCATAATGCATAGTGGTGAGATGAATATATGGTTTAGGGAATGCGTTTTTCTAAACATATAAAATTTAATCATTAGGATAAATGTTTTGATGATATTAACCACATGGAGAGGTAGCTATTATCATATTAATCTTACAACTCTTCCATTAGGCTTGGTGTGGTGGATATTTGTTCTGAGGGAGGAAATGTTTGTTTTCACTCCTAATTTAATATACTGTTCTCTCTGCCTTTGCATTGTCATCCCCAGTCCTTGGGTATGGTAATTTTTTATGTTTTAATATATCCATTATTCCATGTTAATTATTATATTAACATTCTTTATATTGTGAATTAAATTCATCAATTCTATGAAATTTACTTGTGACTCTATATATTATTAGTTTATGAGTTTATGTTCTTGTATTTATGGGAATAATTCTCTTGTACTGGATACATATGTTATGGATTTATGTATATAAAGTGAGGGGACACATCACCCAAAAGTTGAAAAAATTTTCATGATATGTTCTAAACCAGTTAAGGTGAGTTTGGTAACCTAATGAGAAAAATATCATGGTGTGATTGATGGATTCTCATGATCTATATGCTTATATAAGGTCAATTTAAATTGATTTATGTGATTATATTTTGGTTGAGGAATATAATTTGGTGTTAAATTAATACTCTTTAATGTAAATAAATCATTTGGTAGTAAATGATAAATCAAAATTCAAAATATTTTCTATTTTTATTATGGTGAACTCTTGGAAACCATGGATTTGTTTACAAATATGGAAAATTTGAACCTAAATAATTATGCCTATTTAAACAACATGTTTTGTAATTCATATTTTGTTCTAATTTGGATCTTATATTTCTGTTGTTATGTGTATTTATATTAGCATTACAATGACCATGGTATAGGTTTGTTAGTTTTACAAGATCAATGTGATTAAGTCATGTTTATTTTTAAATATATGTGATCCATTTAGAGATTCTAGTTAAATATGATACATTAGGCAATTTAATTTGTATATTTTAAATTTATTATAAATAAAAATTGGTTCCACATGAACCATGTTTATATTTTAATTATTATAGTGAGTTTCTCAATTAAAATTTTCAACACCGGACACATTAATTTTTTTAATACAGTAATAGATTATAGTGTAAAATTAATAACGAAGTGTTTTTTTAAAATTTATGTTAAGTATATTAACATTGAGAATATATTCCCCTCTATGTAAAAATATGTTTATTACTATTAAGTGAGACATTCCTGATAAACATGTTTTATTTTAACATGTTTTAAAAAGTAAATGACCACAACTCTTATATGTTACTTGAAAATAAATTAAAATAGATTCTAAAAAATGTATTGAATGTGTTTAATATAAATGGTTTTTACGTAAACTTTTCCTTTAAAAATATTAATATGTTTTCCTTTAACCGTTGTATAAATTAATATATTTTTGAATGAAATATTGTTAGTGAAAAGTATATCATATAAAGATTTAATATTTTCAAAAAACTATATATTAAATGCTATTAAAGGTGTTTTATAGTTAATAAAAATAACATTTTGAAATTCAAGGAGTGTAATAAATCATTTTAGAATATAGTTAATGTTTTATGTCTTCAACATATATGGCCTAATTAAATATTGTGAGTATCAATATTATGATTATTAGTAACCGATTATGTGACCATGCTATGACATATACCAGGTTAATTACCGTTTATGTTGTGTGAGTATTATGATTTTAATTGATATTAAATCATGTTATCCTATGTTTCTTATGAAAAATTAAGCATGATAAATAATCTATATTACGAATTAAATTTTCATCATGATTTATTGTGATATTAATTTATTAATTAATAAATTAAAATCATGATAAGACATAATAAGAAAAAGAATATGTCAAAAATAATATGATGTGAAAATTGAAAGCATTAGTATATTTTTTATATAGTGTTCATAATTATTATTTTTAAAGTATTAGATATGATCATTTCTAATAAAAGTTATTCTATTATTTTCGATTCAATAGTATTAAGTAACTATTTGATATTTCCTACTTTATGAACACATATTGAACTACATTATTGAATATTTATTGATATACATGTTTGTTAGTGATATATGTGTTGTATTTTTTGTTATTGTTTGACCATGAATAGAAATTATAGTTTTAGACATGCACTCAATTACAAGGTTTATTGATTTTTTATTTTTTTGAGATTATGAATTTTTCATTATAATTAAGTATGAAATTTATTAACCTCCTTGATGCAATGTTGAATTTATTGGACTTGTTCTTATTTGAGAAGTATGTCCCACATGATTTTTATCAACATTGATGGATGATGTTGTGTTCTTATATAATTTAGTCAAATGGTGTGTTAGAGTTTATCTAGAGTTACTCTATAGATATTTCATGGGGTGGTTTAATTACTCCTCTTCCTTTATCCATCATTTCTTGGATTTATTTTAAATTTTCAAGGATAATTTTTTTTATATATTTCTAATCTAAAGTTTCAGTACTTTTTATAAAAAATCCTATGCCATTCAAATGTGTCTGGTTTTTGAAGAATGTTTTTTAGAATTTAATTTATTGTATTAGAATTTTTTTTCCAATTATAGAAAAAATTCAAATAATTTAAAATAATTTTCAAATGTTTGTAATTTTTCTAAGTGATTTGAATATTTTCAAAAGAAATTTAGATTGTTCTAAAGAGATTATATTATTAATTTGGGATTAATTTAGAAATTTGGAAGAAATATTAAATTCTATTATTAATTAATTTTATATATTATTTTATGGATAATATAATGTTTTAATGAAATTACCTAACCTCACAAAGGACCTAATGTCTACATAAGGGTAAGAAATTTGTATTATGTTGAGGATGAATTTTTACTCTATGCACTACATGTGGGTCCTTACACTCCCTCATAGAGGTATTAACCTTTTATGTGTAGGAAAGTATAATTTTTTATGATAGTGTGTGGGTAGTCAGTCAAATAATATCAATAATTTGTATTTTCTTTTCTCATGTATATGTATGTCATGGTATAGTTTAGAGTGATGTATATGATCAAATACAAGTATTTATTATTATTTAAATATTATATTATTGTATAAGGGTAAATCATTTTACCCTTACAATGTGAGCCTCTATAAAGTGTAGGAATAGTTTTAATTAGATAATTCAGATTTCCCCATCAAAAAATGGCATTCAATAATTATATTTTGAAATAAAATATAATAATGAAGAAATGTAATATTTTTTTGACGTTTTTGGAGAAAAGATAATAAAATAATTGATTTATTACTTTTATAATTACTAAAATGATTTTTGTGCTATTAATTAAATTGATCTAATTTTACATGGAAAAGATTTGGAATGTATGGTGAGTTTATTTATTAAAAATATTCAAAAATTACTTTTTATCTTCTAAAATTAGTTTTTTTCATTTTTCTATTTCTTTTGTTCTCCATCAAGTCAATGTGAACCCACCTGTCACTATTGAATTATTTCAATCCTTTTATAAATCATTTAAGGCCTTATCAAAATTACTATGATTGAATTATCATATATTATCTCTCATATTTTTTATGTAGTGAATTTTAATCTCCCAATAGGTAAGGGATACATAAATCCATATTATATTTTCATAAATTTTTTATTAACCATGCATTATTTTCAAAATTAGAATTATTTAGATCAGTATTAAATAAGAAAGCGATAAGAAATTATGATTTCACAAGTACTATTATTTTAATACATTAGAATATCTACAAGAAGAAATAAATTTTATCTGGCTGAAATTATTCATTTTTTCATAATTTAGAGATATGAAATTTTAAATTTGAAGACTAATTATTTTAATTAGATAAATAATATTAATTCATAATCTAGAAAATGCATGTTATTATAGTTTATCATAAACTAAAAAATTATCCTACATGAATAAATAATTATACCATATAATATCACAATTTTTAAAATATGGTAATCAGAGAGGGAAGGAAATTTTGTTACAAGCAATCTAATTTTTATTTCATGGTCGGATAAATAAATGAATGGAGAAGGATTATTAAATATAAGATAATTAATTTAGTATCTCATAATATATAATCATATGAGTTGAGATAGTCAATAAGAGAATGGAATAAGGTTATTATAACTACCTTTAAATTGGAAATCACAAACTATGATTTTGGAATATTACTTAACAATATCAAAATTAACTAAGAATATGAAAAAAAAAATCACATCAAGAAAAAATTGAACATAACATGGGATTATGGTAATTCGATCATCCCAAGAATCATTATTTTCATTATAATATTTAATTATCATAATTATAATTAAATTTCAAAACAACTGAATAATTTTAATGTGATAATTATTACATGGGAAGATATTAAATATTTCATATATAAGATTAAATAATTTTTTTGATATTGTGATCAATGAGATATTTCATGTACTAGCATTTCCTCTTGATATTTTTTATAAATCATGCAATTTTGTAGCGTATATTTTCTCATTTTTTTAAAATGGATTATTTTTTTATCAAATATTCAATATATAAATAGGTTATTTATACAAATAAAGAGGCAGGATTGAATTGGTTACCCTTCTAGATGAAAATAATTGATTAAGTATATTATTGTTATAGAATGTTTAATTTTCTTCTTATCATTATGCTATCTAATTTATATTGGTTTTTTGTTAATGGAATCATATGAAAAATAAACTATCTTATTATGAATATAGTTGAAATGGTTTTTTAATAATGAATAAATGTTTGGGGAA
This sequence comes from Viscum album, assembly GCA_963277665.1. Lineage (NCBI taxonomy): Eukaryota > Viridiplantae > Streptophyta > Magnoliopsida > Santalales > Viscaceae > Viscum > Viscum album. The sequence goes on along the minus strand of OY728160.1, from coordinate 440,818,566 downwards.
GCACTACTGGAAAGATGATCTTTCCCAACACTTCTATACCAACGGTTTGTAAAAACCGTTGGTATAGCTACCATTTCCCAACGGTTCACCAAAACCATTGGGAAAGCCATATATTTCCCCACCATTCCCAACGGGTTGGCAAACCGTAGGGAAAGGGTCACTCTTTCCCAATGGTTTATGCTAAACCGTTGGGAAAGGGTGTGTTTTGAGCCTTTTTCCCAACGGTTCACCAAAACCGTTGGGAAAGAGTGACCTTTCCCAACGGTTCACCAAAAATGTTGGGAAAAAACACCCAAAATCCAACCTTCCGACTAAAAAACTAAACCCACCCCTAACCTATCCCAACGGTTTTGAAAACCGTTGGGATATGTTTTTTAATTTTTTTCCAGATCTACTAACCGTGAACATTATATAAATCAAAATTTTAAATAATTATGATAATAAATATATATATTTATGAAATTATGTTTACAAAAGTGATGTTAGCTTAGTGGTTAAGTCGTTCGATTATAAACGAGGGTTCCTAGGATCAAATCCCAGCGGATGTTTTATTTTTGGAATTTATATACCAACGGTTCCATTACCGTTGGTATAGATTTCATATTACCTATACCAACGGTTTTTGGAAAACCGTTGGTATAGACCTATCCCAACGACTTACTTTGCTACGGTTCTCCAAACCATTGGTATAGGCTATACCAACGGTTTGGAGGCCTATACCAACGATTCCAAACCGTTGGTAAAGGTTAGTTTTCTAGTAGTGAAGAGCGAGATAGAGATTTTATGTTTGAAGGAGGCTTGATTTCCTCAATTCTATGGCTTTAGATTCCTTCAAATTGGTTTGTGAAAAATACATTTCTAATAAATGTATTATTATTATTATCAATTATAGCCGTAATGAGATTGATTAATATCACAATATAATAGGAATTATTTTCAGTGTAATTGGATAAAGTCTTGATGTTATGTTGATAGTTGGTTATATATAGTGAAATGTTCTAGGAGGTTAGAACTATAGTGATGTTTGATGATGGTAATGGTGAGAGCAATTTTTCAATGAACTATGATGTGGAAATTACATTGTGATGTTCATATGATTTCAATGTACGGATTTCACACACATATATATCTTAATAATTCATGATGGCCATATGTCTATATGTTATTTACATAATTAATTTTCAACTTCTTCATGCAGTTACAATCTATTCATACAATGTTCATCTCTACTGTACTAGTTTAGGATGAGTCCTAGAGTTCCGAGATAAATTAGGAAATTACAAATGGAACTAATAAAATAAAGGGGTTTTTTCGTGGTGATCACATATGATGATGAATCACAGGTAAATATGAGAAATGAATTTAGGGATTTGATGGAAATAAAATTATAAGATTAAAGTATTGTTATTATAATTAAAATTATAATAATTTTAATGAAAAGAATTATAAATTAATTAATATAGAACAATGTTTATTTTTTTTTTCTGATCTAGACCATAAAAGTAGTGGTCCGGGGTGCTATATGATGGTAACAATATATGATAGTAGGGATAAATTTTTTCTCTTAGTGTGGTTGGACAAGATATTATTTTATATTCTATGGTTTCTTATGTTATCCCACCCACATCAGTAGAAAAATTGAAACTGAAATATTTTTTGGGAGTTTTCCCAAACAACCATGATGGAAAGAGAATATATAATTTAATTCACACTCTCCATAAACATTATATATATGATTTATGTGTATTAATATCATATGGTATAATTTGTTCTGGAACTGGTTATTTTATTACCTGAGATGTGATGGATATAAATTTTATTAAACATTTGTATTGGGGTTATATCACATACTTGTTTCCAAAAGATATGGTTATGAAATCCCATGGGTGTATTATCATACACTTGGACACTACCTGAAAAAAATGTGGATATAGTTTTAGGTTTCAAAGGATGTGGTATTAGCTATGAATGGATTTTAGGGGACATTGGAAGACATATAGAAGGGATGAGAACAAGACAAGAGGTGTTGTAGTGTGAGAGAGACAAACATGTGTAGAAGTGGAAGCATGGTAAATTCATTTATATATATTCATTTGATATTTAATGATTGAACTTTATGAATTATTTTTCTAGTTATCCATGATGATTAAGGGAAATATAGTATTTCCATTTAGGACTTGATTTGGTTTCATTTATTAAATAACTAAGCTTTTGTAATGTTCTTTCACAATTTTCATGGATGGTTTTAGGGGGGACCTACTGATTGTATAATTTATAGTAAATGTATATATATATATACATTTTTTTTGGTTATTCAGTATCTCATTAGTGATCAAGATGGTCATTAATAGTTTAGGGATTCATTTAGGATATATTGGAGCTTCAAACTTATTGTTGAGAATTATTTATTTTTGTACATTTTTTTTCTTTTTAGTTTAAGGACATTACTTCATTCATTGAAATTTATTCTTACATTATGCAAGTTTTTGGTCAATGGAATTATAATTATTTCTCATAATCCTCAAATATATATGAGGGTAATTCCTCCCATGTGTGTGAATATATATCGTCGATGAGAGGGACTGTTTGGTGGATATTGGTGGTGGGAATCAATCACCTTTATCCATCATTCATTATTTCAATAATAGGAAATGTTCTTTTTTACTGAGGGGGTATTGATAAAAGTCATAATTTTGACACTAAATATGTTTAAATTGTATTTGAATAATTAATAAATATTCAAAACCTTTTGTAATCTATTGTCAAGGTAGAATAAAAATAATTCAATTCGCATATATAGAATGAATATTTTTATATTCATGAATGAAATTTATAATGAGTGAAATAAATAAAAAATTTATATATCTAATCGTGACATAAACATCTATGATCAATTCATATACAATGAAATTATTAAAATATAATTATTTATACATGAATTATTGACAATTAAAAAAATAAATAAAGATACATTATATTTTCATCATTTATGAAATCATTGAGATTATATTCTTATATGATAATTAATTTAAATATGTGATATGTGGAAAGTAACATTCATATATATATATATATATATAAACTATTTATATATTTTTTAAATGTTAATAATATCATACATGTAAAATTATTTAAATAACAATTATAGTAATTATCAAATCTACTTTTGATATAGTTTAAATGTTTTCTCAAATAACACATTTTAAATTAGATAATTAAAAATAAATAATTATGAAAACTCATAAATGTATATATAAATTTTCAAAGTATTTTCCTTAAAATTTATTTTTTAAGATCATTAAAAATAAAAAATATAACTTCAATATAGAATATAAATATCCAATATATATGGCATGAAATATAATATGATAAATTTATTTTAATATAAATATTTAATATTACGGAATATTTTTTTTAAAAAAATTTATAATTATTTAATAATTAATTATTATAAATTTATTAATAGTTAATTTATACACTACAGAATAAAAAAATATTCCCAAAAAATATTTTTCAATTATTTATAAAAATTTTATATAATATGTTATTCAATTAATAAATAAAATATCTATATATCATTTTTTACTCATTAAATCATATTCAATGATCGACCTGATATCATAAGATACAATTCTATATTCTTAAATTTAAATTGTAATATATCTAATCTAATAACGTGTATTATATAATGTTGGTAGGATATTTATCATATTCATTGATGGTAATATATATCATAAGATGTAGAACCACATATTGTAGCTATTATTCAAATTTAATTACATATATCATTTTTTATAATGATATAATGTTATGATTTTATTGGTTGGTATGATTCCATAATAGCATATGATATCACATATCATATTCTATGATCTGATAAAAACAAAATGTTTTTACTATACTTATATCAAAAAATTCTTATATCATATATAATGATGAAATCACATTTACATTATAAAATATCACAAAACAAAATAGAGTTCAACACTTCCAGAAGTTATTATGATATCATATATTATAAAAAAATAGTTTAAATTATTAATTATATTTAACTATTTATAACATGATAAAACTAAGATATGTGGACATAGCCAATTTATCAATGATTTAAATAATCAATAAATAATTTATGTCTATAATATCCCAAATAGGTTTCCATGTATGGATAAAGTTTAATTAATTTACTATGAAAAATAAGAGACTACACTCTCCAGATTAACCATTATTGGAATCTGAAACCACATATAGATATATCTAATTAATAATTTGTAACATTATATGATGAATCATTATATTATGATTATTAATTCGTGCACTAGAAAAATATCCCTTAGTCAAATTAATCAGGATCTCTTTTTACAATATATACATATCTCGATATGAGTCAACCTTCACATAGGAGTGGATATAATTCACTCCATGACATGCTAGTTCATTTCATGGAAAAGAATAAAGGAACAAATGGATTTGATGATATAATGAATAAATTTAGTCTTAAGAATACATTAACTCACACTATCCCAAAGTTAATCCCACATTTATAGCCATTGGGACATTCTTATGTAGTGCATGTATTCAAACATAAATTATATAACGTATTAGTTATTTAATTATGATACAACTATTGTAAACCTAGACCACTCATAGTCTTACATTCACTTCCATTTAAATTGTGACTACAATAATTATGCCATTAGTGGATGAAATCCAAATGATAATAGTTATCATTCTGATACCATACCGATTATAGGATGTTTCAATAACTTATATATGATTACTCATAGCAATATATATCTTTTTACTATATTATAATTTCCCATAATAGTGTTGTGTTATCGTCATATCACTCTATTTTATATCCCCTATCATAGGAATCAAATAATTCTTAGGCTCCCATAATTTATACCATATTATATATGAATATCATAAATTATATTGTAATTATTTTTAAAAATATATTCTTTATTGGAAATTTGTTAGAAACCCGAAATTACATAACATGTTGATGTATTAAAGGGTAGAAATACTCTTTCCCAAAATGTTTCTTAAAAGAAGGTATTTATAAATTAAAAACAATATGAAGATAAAGATAGATAAACTTTGTTAGAATGAAAGAAAACAAGACTCATTAGACATTGTTTGTTTAGTAAAAGGTTGAGACATATTGACATAATTTAATTCCATAATATGTAAAACATTTCATTCAAATATAAGGCATTTATTTAGTGGGTGATGATAAATTATACAATGTGAAATCGATATACATAGAATATGGGACTGAATTTGTCCACCAAAAATTGTCCTAAAATCATAAAGGATTTCATTGGAAAAAGATATCAATGTGTACATTGTGATGATAAATATTGGTTCATACATATCAATTATGATTCACATATTGTTAATGAAATAATAAAAAAATTATTACAAATAAAAATATATTAGTGAATATGATTTCACCATGGGGAATTTTTAAAAGGAGAGTAATGATCAAATCCCATGCTAGAAGATTGTGATGTTTCCAACAACAAGGAGAATATGATTCAATTATAGAAGAAAAATCAACATCATGGATAATTACATGAAAAATACGTAAATTAATGAAGAATGAATAATTTTTTAATAATAAAAAATAAAATCAATCCATGAAGTAATGAAAATTATTGGTTTGGTGGAAGATATTCATAGGTCGATGATCACCATCTTGTAATCCATCATAAATCACACCACATGAACCTAACATTAAAAAACTAAAAAAATATGAACCCAGAATATATTTATTGGAACATGGATGTCAAACAAGAACCAAATTCCCATCTCCATAATGAATAGTCTCTTGATTATATGGATAAGTACTATAGATTACCACGATGAAAAATTAAATAAAATTGGAATATGAAAAATTCATGTTATTAGGTTTTTCAAACATGAATCCTTATTTATGGGGGAATTCTAATAAAATTTTATAAAAATTAAAAGATGATTACAACGAACCAAACCCATCAAAACTGATCACACCATACATTTATCATAGTGCTTAGATAGTGATTAATATTTCCATAACCTGTTTATTTTTCTAGGTAAAATTAAATTTGAGACTATCTTTAAAGATGAGATCCTTAATTGGCTATTGGCACCAACCGCCATACCCTATATACCAGATGTAAAGTTCTCATTATCAAAATATTTTTCTAAATACATCCCCAAATGTATCATTCAATGGATGAACTCCCAGTGATATATATTTCTACACCCTTTCAACTAATATCCACTCATAACATATACTAATCTAAAATTATACCAAATAAATTTCATCATATCTTCTAGGTAAATAATATTTCACGACCACTGACTCTAAGTCAAGATTTCTTTGTTCCCTTGACACCAAAATGCATCTCACAAATCCTAAAAATCTCTCATATGGAATTTATTTTCCCATTCATGGAAACTAAGACCTTCATTAGCTTCTATTTACTTTCATATTTCCCCCCAAGAATTAAATTCTAGCATATTCATGGTTTTCAAGCCATAATTTCTGGTCATCCAAGAAAAAAACTGGCATGATACAACTCCTACACTACTTGGGTAAATACCTTCATCAAAATTACCATTTTTTTCAATGATACTTTAGTCTTATATGGGTATAAATCTCCATTCTAAATGAAATTTTTAAAAAAGTGATAGTTCAAATAAATTTGATATATCTGAGAATGAAACATTGGATTTATATCATAGTTAATCATGATACGTAAATCAAAAACAATATTACAACATTTGGGATAATTAGAAGATTTTATAGAGACACTTGTAAAAACTATCTCATTCTTAGTATACATAAACCCAATGTACTCCACTTCTATTATTATAGAGTGAAACTACTAGTTAAAGCCTCAATATTTATCTCACTACAATTTCCATGAATTTTAAAAAATAAATGGATGTTATATTAAATATTTCTTAATCATCAATGAATTTTGAGGTTGATTTTCTTTGAAAGCACATTAGTTCTTAAGTAATGTTCCATGAATCAAAAAACCATTTACATATTATAAAATTAATTTCACAACATCGTTGTGATGTCTTTTATATTTTTATGTAAACTAACCAATTAATCCAATTGTTTGTGTCATCTATGGAAGAGTAAAAACTAGGGTGTATATCAAAATTATAATAGTTTATGAAAATGTACCATTTTCCATGTACTGAAACTCATATATCATTCATTGAATTAATAATTTATTAGATATAATTTCCTAAACAAGGGTGTGTAAAATGATTATATTTATAAAAAATAAAATCACTCTATAATATTATGTATGTTGATTGATATATTAAGGTATTATGTACACAAAAATAGGTTTATTACAATCCACTTTCATAAAATTTGAATTATTTATCCAAAATCCTCAATCTATTTTTTTTGGAAAATTCATCCTTCATTTCATCGATTCTTCCCATTACCAGGCTTGCAAGTAACATGCCTTTTACGCAAAGAATGCGAATAATCCAACTCTCATCCTCAAAATCCTTTCGATAATAGTAATGATAAACATCTCTCAAAGAGAACAATATATACTTCATGAATTCATAGAATTTCATTATCCACTTCCTTAGTGATTGTGTAAAATCATAAAGTCTACGTTGGAGTCACAATAAAAATCATATGATTTAGTAAAAATAATAAAATATTGGTTTCTAAATATAATTCCCGCATATTTTTCAAAACTAATCAATAATGTAGTTACATCTATCTGAGAATGATATAGTCCTTCTGATGCATCCTAACTAAATACCATCCAATTTTTTTACATTCTTAACTAATAGTGAGAAAATATTAGATATATGTAGATATTTATCATGTTGAAATACATCCTTGAATAGCCTTCCATTGAACAATGTTTCTTTAAATACCTAATAAATTAGATACTAAACCCATTTTTTGCATTATTTTATTCCAAATTATCTTTTCCAACAGTTGAAATGTTAATAATATAGAGGGGAAATAATGTTCATCACATTTGGATAACAACCACTATTCATATTATTTCACATCCTCATCTCTAATGAGATCTCATGAGAAATATAATATAGTTGTATTAAAAGATTAAAATTATTACCATAACTTTCAGAGAGAAACTTTTCATGGTCTATCTCCACAGTTGTCCTTAGGGTCATGTTAATTTAGGTACTCCAACATCCAACATCCTAAATCTGGATGAATGACCTTCCATGGTCATTGAAATTTTTGATAAATTTATTATGGTAAACACCATTGATGTTTGTTCTCCTTGTTCTAATATCTCTATTTTATTGTCTACTGTTTCTAGCATAAATTCACCCAATGATATTGTCAAAGTATACCTAACCTCTAGATTTATATACATCCAATACATATATTTAAATGATAATTTATTACTCATAATACTATTCTATATATTTTTATCCTTACCTAGAATCCATTAATTAATGTCCACATTTCTATTAATATTATATTTTGTGACTTATTGTCCTAGAATCAAAATCCATACTCTTCATATCCATGAGTGAAAATGTAACATGTGTGAGGCATATAATCTATATTTTTCCCATCATTAACATCAATGTGGGAATATGGAACTTCTATTAGTATTTTGAGGGGCTAAAATACATATTTATGTTGGAGTAAAATATATTTGTATATTTATGTCCTATTTATATGTAATGGTTATAATTGATTAATTGAACTGTACATTTCAATGATTCATCCCAAAATACCATGTGGAATCTGACATCAATTTTCATAATGATTACTATTTCCACTAAAATCAAATTTTATAATATATGTAAATATTATGTTTTAAAATCCATGGAAAGGATTTCTCAAATATAATCATGTTCTACCATCGAAATCTTTAAGATTTAATATTTATATTCTCATCACCATTGTATGACTATACAAATTAATACTTAGAGCTATAACCCTTTTCTATAATGACCCTCCAACTAATAAATGTTTTGAAATTATATGGCACATGAGTTTTAAATTACACCCATATTTTTTTTGTGTAATCATTGACAAATGTCGCATAGAAGTGTTATCCTCCATGAGAATACAGTGGTGCTAGCACAAAAAAAATCTATCTATAGAAAATCCAATATCTATGTGCTTTGTTTTTTCCCCTCCATCCTAAAGGAAATAATACACTACAATTTAAAGACACTACCCTTACATGCCCAGTAATCAATTTTCCCCGCTTCCACAATACTTTAACCAATAATTTCATCATCATTCCCACAATATTTTGACCTATATTTTCATTCGATATTCATGTGAATATTAACTCGTAATCATGAATATCTCCATAATTAAAACTATAAGGTAGAGAATCCAATCCTTTTCTCACATTATTATGAAAATGGGGTCATGTGAAATTTCCCATGCACCATATTTTATTGTGGTACATAAACCAATATCATTATGCCTCCTAATGTAAATTATGTTGATCTATAAATTGATGATGTGTCACATATTCTTGAACTCTAATATCATTCACTTCATCACCTAATGTAAAACAAGACCATTAACTAATAACTGAAGATCCTTATTATCTTAATGATACACATTTATATATCATCCAACAGTATACTTTCTTATACTATAACCCTAATATATTAAGTGGAATGAAAACTAGGATTCTGTTACCCAATACCCCAATGGACTAGAAATCCTTAACAAAAAAAAAACAATACTATACTATAATGAAAAATTCACATACACAGTTCCTAGAATAATTTTTTTCTAGATATATGAAACCATTCATTGTGTTCTATATTAGGGATTTTTTTCTCCCATAATGTAATTTTAAGGGAGAACCATATATTGATCTATTTTTTGGGACTCCTACATCAGTTACACTTATTGTGACTTCTCTTTTAATTAGTGGCACATCATAAGTGTTCTACATTATATGATTTTTTTATGGTTCTAGAATCTCCATCTAATTTTTTTATTTAATCATGATGTAGTCAGTCATTTCCATAAAAATTAGTTATAACTTTACACTCGAGTTACTCATAGTGGTTACTAGTGCACCACAAAATCCAAGGGGAAAATAGAGTAGAAAAAGCACTCAAATTGTGTATCTAATGTTTAGAATCACTAAATCATAATAACTTCAATTAACATTGAATTAATTAATACAATCAAAAGATGAACTAACTTTTTATATTTAAATACCAAATAACCTATTTGTCCAAAACACATTATTTATATTTTTTGGTTTCTCATATATATAATTACAGGGTTTGATTGATTATTATTTCCGTTTTTTGTTTTAGATATTGTATGATACATTTTAGGAAAGTGACATATGAATCAGCCAAGTGTTTCCTTATCCAGACTATCTGTAACACCCCAAGTTTCCATAGTAAGCTTCTCTTTGAATAATACAGTAGTGTGTGTTGTACGCAACTTTGAGTTCTAACACACACCATGATCAATCAAAGTAGCCATTATGAATAGTAATACACACTTTTTGAAATTTTATAAATTTTATTTCTCAAAATGGACTTCATTTTTGGGTTCAAAATATCGAAATTAGACTGGGGTGATATTTTGGTACTTTTCAGATAACTTTTATATTTTGATGAATAGTGAAAATTACTAAATTTTAATTAAAAATACATTTTTAATTGAAATAATTAATAGTGATAAATTATGAATTTTAGTGGTTTTAAATTATATTTATAATATATTTTTACCATTTAATCCAATGTTGGTCATTGGACATAATTTCACACTTAAACCGGACATAAACAAGTGTCAATCTTTTGATAGTTATTGTTTCTTAAAAACACGCTTTTTGTTTTAACAACGGGAATTAATTTTAAATTAATAAATGAAACTTCTATTTTTTTAATTTGGTAAAATAGACTTCATTATTGAATTCTTAATATCAATATTAGCTTAGGGTAATTTTTTGGTATTTTTCTGAAAACTTTCAATTTTTGATGAATAGTGAAAACACTGAGTTACTGTTTAAAACGGACTTTTTATTTAAATAATTATTTATATTATTTAAATTTATGATAGACAAAAATAGATTCATAACACCTATATAAATTCAATGTAATTCATTGGAGGTATTTTATAATAATTTTAGATATATAAAAATTTTATTGAACTTTTCACCGTCTTTTACCCACCTCAAGGAGAATTTGTAAATTCACATAAAATATAATTCTACTGCTTCTGTGAGTGGAATTTCAAAAATCCGAGAGACACGGTTAATATTAGGGATTAAAATGTGGTTCAATAAGATAATAATAATTTTTGGTGAATAATAACTTTTTACTTTGATTTACCACGGTAAAAAGTAAATAGGGTAATTAAGGGTAAAAATGATATTATTATTACTCTAACACATGTCCTAATTCTATTGGATAAGTTTAATTCGACCAAAAGAAAATTTATGAATAAAATATGACCCTTTCGGTCCACTTGGATTAGATTAGGACATTTATTATTATTTAATTCAAAGAAGAGTTAAAAGAGTTAAAATCAAAGTCTAATAACTAAAACATTTTTAACATAGGGTTATACATAAGATAAATTCGATTATAAATATTCATTAGAAAGATAAATTTATTTCCTACATAATGGTATTTTAATTAAACATTTTATACATTAAATAATAAAATTTATTTATGACACAATGATGATGCAGTAATTACCTTATTAATGAATGAATCCAATAAATGGTAATATAAATATTAAAATAAATATAATTTCAAAGTTTTTATGACATCCACGAATTTTCTAGGTGACTCTGACATGTTAGTCCGGATTCAATGTATCATGTTAGAAGTAATCAAGTTGTGATGACTTTCAAAAAAACAAAATACCAAATAGTGTCAAAATTGACATAGAAGAGTTTTTAAAACAAATATTATATTAATAATTGATATTAAATTCCTAAAAATCTAAGGTTCGGCCAAAAGACTTTTTTCATGATAGTTTTATCATTAATGGACCCCTTGGGAGTCGGTTGGATGTATATAGTATGTTTATTAACCTTATAATATAAAAATACAAAGAGACATTGTAAAAGTGAACCTAATTGACTAAGAGTTAATAATTAATGATAAGGTTAATATAGCGACCCAAACCTGTCTAAATTCTATTGGTTGAGTGGTTTTAGACCCATACCCACCTTAACCTTTAGAAAATCAACTTTGGAGCCATTAGAAACCGAATATGAATTTATTATAAATTAATACTTTAAGTTTTTACCAAAGAGCCCCTCTACCCCATTAAAAAAGGACCCAAATTATAACCAATTATTCACATCTTCAAAGCCTTTTGGTTCAGGAAAACCCTGGAAAAATACTCTCTCAACTTCCCTCACTTCAACATAGAGGCCTTAGTTTGATCAGAAATCCATCCTATGGATCCATTTTGATCAAATCAAAAGGAAGAACCCGAAGTAGAGGTAGTGTTTTCACCACCCTCTTTCAAGTTCCTTTCTTCTTCAACTTCTTATTTCTTTGTTATTTCTATTCTAAAATAATAACACCAGTATATCCTATATACTGTGATGTTATTATAAATATTTTACAACCATATTCAGTATTCTATTCATCCTTTGAATGACGTGTCACCATACGTGCGTACGTACGACTTACCGTCTCCACGTCGTGGTGTAATTGTTATTCAATACATTATTATTTGGATGGGTATAATATTGATGTGTATTTGATGTAAATAATAAATATAAAATTATAAGGATTCTGTATATATGATATACCATCCAATTATATATTATTTTAATATCGAAATAATTATATTTTCGCTCGTGCGTACGTACGGATTACCGTCTCCACGACACGATGAGATTCATTTCCAAGTTCACCATTAATCGATGATTATAAATATATATATATTACTAAATAAGTATGTAATATATGATATAATAATTCTACTAGATATATATATATATATTTATATATATAAGGATTTATGTAGTTACATATATCTTATTCACTTACTTCCGTTCAATACTACATGAAAACAGAAACAACGTTTATGCGTACGTACGGACTACCATATCCATAAACGGTGTTTTCCATTTCATATATATGTCAATTATACATATTTATAGTATAAATATATATGATATAATTTTCATGTTTTATATTCTGGAATTATTTAAATCATGATCTATGTGATACAACCAAGAGTAACAAGTTAAAACACGTACGATAAAGAAAGCGATTATTATCCGAAATATTAATTTAACATGGAAATTATTACTAAATGGGTAATATAAAGTCATAAATGAATCATGTATGATATCATAAATATTAATATGGTTCTGGTATAATTTAATAACATACTACGATCTTCGTACTGGAGGTTAAACGTACCGTCAACTAAAGGAAAGTGCAAGGTAAGGGGTTTTCCTCTCACTCCTTATTCCTGTGAGATTCATGACATATTGCACTATTACATTTTGTGTGGTGTATGTACTGCCCATAATTTTATTATTTATGTAATACAATTTAATGTATGTGTATTTACATATTCATTGAAAGATACCTCTTTCACGGGGTGTATGTTTCGTAAGTTACCAAATTGGTAAGGGTTAATTTCACAATCTCTTTATTATCCGACGTTGTTGATTTTACATTAGTATCTACTGGGACATATTTATTATCCATGTACATTATTTATGAAATAGTTTTCAAAGGGATTATTTTAAGGTACTTTTTACTAAAACATCATTTCAAATGTTTTAAATATTTATTCTTCTAAATATTTCTCATTAATGTCCATGTTTTCAAAATGGTTTTAAGGATTTATTTATATGGACATGAATGTTTTTAAAATGTTAACTCATTTCAAAAGTTTCAATGTGGTATGGGACACTTTTATTCAAAAATTTCTTTAAATGACTTCTTTTCTAAATTGTGTGACTTTTAAATGTTTTCATGAAAAAGGGATATTTCTCTCAAAGTTTTTTAAAAATAAATCTCATCTATGTCAAAATCCTTTAATGGATTTTAAACTTGTTTTGAAGTTGAATTATCATGATACAAATCTTCCATATTGTGTTGAAGGTTTTGTGATATAATTGACTGTGGATGTGTTATTTTTATACCATTCACGGTTTATGAGTAAAGTATTGACATTTCTCATGCTAGTTTTAATACAAATTTTTATGTTATATTTCATCCTATCCTTAAGATGAATGTGTTGGACTTTTATGTTACGAGTTGGGGACCTGTAAAAGTAAGCCCTCCGGGTTGGTGTCCGGTTATTAGAGGCACTCCGGGTTGGTGTCCAGTTATTAGAGGCACTCCGGGTTGGTGTCCGGTTATTAGAGGCACTCCGGGTTGGTGTCCGGTTATTAGAGGCACTCTGGGTTGGTGTCCGGTTATTAGAGGCACTCCAAGTTGGGTTTCGGTTATAGTTAGCCCCAAGTCCTTGGCACGAGGCCTTGATAACGAAATTAAAGTTCAACATTATGCATTGCATCATTATGAAAGTGGTTAGTGATATTGCATGTGATTATTCGATTAGTAGAATATCCATGTGAATAAGTAAATGGAAATATTTTATTTTATTTCTTCCATATTATGCTGAAGTTCTTGTTTAAAAGGCTTTTTTTAGTTTTATACAATTCCTTAAATGTTTATGCTTATTTTTGAAAGTTTTCGTTGTATTGATTACCCTTACTGAGCATTTGAGATCACCCCTTTTCTCTGTTTTATTTTTCCCAGGATTCCAAGAAGTGTATTGTGATTGATATGTAGGGTTAATCCAAGGGAATGATGGTGTTCATAAAGGATTATTTATGTTGTTTTGTATGTTATAAGGTATAATGTAATATTCATGTATGTAATCTATTTTCCAAGACTGCTAAACCGATCGGTCCTTCAGGACTTGATTCCTTGTAATAATGCCAATGTATTAAAATAATGCACCGACTCTGGGTAATTGGGGTTGGGGCGTTACAGTTGGTATCAGAGGAAGTTTAGCCAGAACCTTGGAAACTTGATTTAGATAAAATCTGATTAGAGCAAATAGCCCTAAGATAGACTTTGAGGACTATTATAGAAGAACTTCCTATAATTTTGGTATTGTAGATATTTTTTGAGTTTTCCAAGCAATAAATCCCTGTCTGGATACGAGCAGGTAGAGGTGGCTCTGGCACATATGTATCTAGGGGTAAAACCCAAAAACACCGCTTTGAGCTAGACTTGAACGGGAACAGGTGAACGACAATGGGCCTTGCTTCTCTCTTGGTTACGACACTCCCGGGGGATATTCTTAGGATAATTCTCATTTTATTTACAAACCATTATAAAGGGCTCATGAGTATATACTTACTCAAAGACACCATTTTTTATGATTATGGATTATATCCATAAACTGTTCAATTTGTGTTAGGTATTTTACAAGTTTTGAATTATTCATTGCAATTCATAAACTGACCTAGTTTGTGCTATTGTATAGAAATGGCGCCCAGTAGAAGGATGGTGAACTCCAGTAATATGTATGATCCAAAGAGTAAAAAGGATCATATCTTTCTTGGTCCTAAGCTAGAATTTAGAAGAAAATATTCTCCCACGTATTATCATCATATGATGAAATATTATCATGTGTTGATAATATAAGTAAAGAATTTTCAGAGTCCTAAGGCTTGGAAGGGAATCTAGAGAAGGAAAGGATGGTAGAGAGAAGGATAGATAAAGTTTAGATGGTAAAGAAGGGGTTTCCCATATGTGATGACTGTGGAAAGAATCACCTTGGAAAATTCTTGAAGGGAATGAGAGTATGTTATAAGTGTGGAGAAAAAGGACACCATGTACGTGACTGAAAGTGTAAGAAAAAGGTTTCAAATGTACAATGCTTCATCTGCAAGGAGTTTGGACACTACGAGAACCAATGTACCATTCATCAGACTATGCTGTAAATGATGCTATTGGATAATAATCAAGTTATGATACTACCACAGATGACGAGGAATGACTAGTGTTCTTATGTTGTTATTTTAGAATTATTTCATTTAAGTTCTGTATCAATGATGTTCTGGAAATAAATAAGTTTTATACTGCAGTACTATTTTATTAAGGATATGAGATTTTATGGTACTAAGAAAAGTGACTCTATAGTGAGATAAATTTTTTGGAAATTACATGGTTGAAGGAAATATAAACCTTAATATGGTCTTAATATTGAGGTAGTGATTTTGGAATAAGAGATGGTTGATTTTGGTAATTCAAGATGTTGCGGTGTTATAAAAGAATATATGAGGAAGGCGTTCACATGTTATTACCTGGAAAAAGGTTCCTCATTATGTTTAACTTCCTAGTAAATTTTGGACTGTGAGTTTGGATAGTAGTATTTTGGATAAGTCTAAAGGTTGTAATGGATGAAGTTTGGATGGTTATTTTTGGATTTTTATAAAAGGACAACACGCAGACCGTGTGAGAACCCATCGCGTCGGACAAAGCTTCGGGAATCGAACCCTAAACATAGTGAAATTGGGATTTATCGCCTACCACTGGACTACGTGAAGTCCCTGGATTGTATAATGTAGTTTTTTTAAAAGGGTCTAATATTTGAATTATAAATTCATTATATTTCTAACCCTATAGGATTAGGATAAATATAGTATTTTTGAGTTGTTTTATGTTTTGGAGTGAAAGGGGAGTTTGTGGTAGAAATTTAGTAATGAATAAAACTCTAATTATAAAGTAAATATATAATTTTATGATTTTATCCAATGTCATACATAAATTACTTAACATTATGAAAAGGAACTTAGGACAAAAACGTTGTCCTAGATAGTACCATAGATCATCACAAATTTATGGCTTTGTGATTGTTGGGTTTTTAATAGCCATGTCCTCTACCACTCTCTATCAGATATTGATGGTTATATTTATCATTCATATCCTTGTTTTCCTACATTAACCCAAGTATATGTTATTTTCGGTAACCTTCATACTTACCACTCTTTATTTTAAATAGAGACCTCATTAATACATTTTTCGATGTGGGATTTCAACTAAGATATTTTGAAATGTCAACCCCAAGTTTCAAATACCAAGCATAAATTGTGAGGATGTAATTTATTGAAGGAGGGGAGAATATAACACCCCAAACTTCCATAGTATTCTTCTCTTTGAATAATACAGTAGCGTGTGTTGTACGCAACTTCGAGTTCTAACACACACCATGATCAATCAAAGTAGCCGTTATGAATAGTAATACCCACTTTTTGAAATTTTATTAATTTTATCTCTCAAAATATACTTCATTTTTGGATTCAGAATATCGAAATTAGCCTAGGGTGAAATTTTGGTACTTTTCGGATAACTTTCATATTTTGATGAATAGTGAAAATTACTAAATTTTAATTAAAAACAACTTTTTTAATCAAAATAATTAATAGTGATAAATTATGAATTTGAGTGATTTTAAATTATATTTAGAATATATTTTTACCATTTAATCCAATTTTGGGCATTGGACATAATTTCACACTTAAAAAGGACATAAACAAGTGTCAATCTTTTGATAGATATTGTTTCTTAAAAACACGCTTTTTGTTTTAACAACGGGAATTAATTTTAAATTAATAAATGAAACTTCTATATTTTTAATTTGGTAAAATATACTTCTTTATTTAATTTATAATATCAAAATTAGCTTAGGTTAATTTTTTGGTATTTTTCTGAAAACATTCAATTTTTGATGAATAGTGAAAACACTGAGTTACTCTTTAAAACTGGCTTTTTATTTAAATAATTATTTCTATTATTTAAATTTATTTTAGGTCAAAATAGATACATAACACCTATATAAATTCAATTTAATTCATTGGAGGCAGTTTATAATAATTTTAGATATATAAAAATTTTATTGAACTTTTCACCGTCTTTTACCCACCTCCTAGGAGAATTTGTAAATTCACATAAAACATAATTTTACCGATTCTGTGAATGGAATTTTGAAAATCCTAGGGACATGGTTAATATCAAGGAGTAAAATTTGGTTCAATAAGATAAAAATATTTTTTGGTGAATAGTAACTTTTTACTTTTATTTACCATGGTAAAAAGTAAATAGGGTAATTAAGAGTAAAAATGATATTATTATTACCCTAACACATGTCCTAATTCTATTGGATAAGTTTAATTCGACCAAAAACAACCTTAGGAATAAAATATGACCCTTTAGGTTCACATGGATTAGATTAGGACATTTATTATTATTTAATTCAAAGAAGAGTTAAAAGAGTAAAAATCAAAGTTTAATAACTAAAACATTTTTAATATAGGGTTATACATAAAATAAATTAGATTATAAATATTCATTACAAAGCTAAAAATATTTCATACATAATGGTATTTTAATTATAATTTTGATACATTAAATATTAAATGTTATTTATGACACAATGATGATGCAGTAATTACCTTATTAATGAAAGAATCAAATAAATGGTAATATAAATATTAAAATAAATATAATTTCAAAGTTTTTATGACATCCAGGAATTTTATAGGTGACTATGACATGTTAGGCCTGATTCAATGTATCATGTTCTAAGTAATAAAGTTTTTATGACTTTCGAAAAAACAAAATACCAAATAATGTCAAAATTGACATAAAAGAGTTTTTAAAACAAAAATTATATTAATAATTGATATTAAATTCCTAAAAATATAAGGTTCGTCCAAAAGACGTGTATAATGATAGGTTTGTCATTAATGGACCACTTGGGGGTCTCTTGGATGTATATAGTAAGTTTATTAACCTTATAATATAAATATACAAATAGACATTGTAAAAGTGAAACTAATTGACTAAGAGTTAATACTTAAAGATAAGGTTAATATAACGAACCAAACCTATATAAATTCTATTGGTTGAGTTTTTTTTGACCCATACCCACCTTAAAATCTAAATAATAATCTTCCGAGCCATTATATACCGAATATGAATTTATTATAAATTAATACTTTAAGTTTTTACCAAAGAGCCCCTCCTCCCCCTTATAAAAGGACCCAACATATAACCAATTCTTCACACCTTCAAAGCCTTTTGGTTCAGCCAAACCCTGCCAAAATACTCTCTCAACTCCCCTAACTTCAACATAGAGGCCGTAGTTTGATCATAAAGCCAAACTAAGGATCCCTTTTGATCAAATCAATAGGAAGAACACGAAGTAGAGGTAGTGTTTTCACCACCCTCTTTGAAGTTCCTTCCTTCTTCAACTTCTTCTTTCTTTGTTATTTATATTCTAAAATAATAACTCCTGTATCTAATATATACTGTGATGTTATTATAAATATGGTACAACTATATTCAGTATTCTATCCATCCTTTGAATGACATGTCACCATACGTGCGTACGTACGACTTACTGTCTCCACGTCGTGGTGAAATTGTTATTCAATACATTATTATTTGGATGGGTATAATATTGATGTTTATTTGATGTAAATAATAAATATAACATTATAAGGATCTGTATATATGATATACCATACAGTTATATATTATTTTAATATCTAAAGAATGATATTTTCGCTCGTGCGTACGTACGGATTACCGTCTCCATGACGCGGTGAGATTAATTTCCAAGTTCACCATTAATCGACGATTATAAAAATATATATATTACTAAATAATTATGTAATATATTACATAATAATTCTACAAGATATATATATATATATATTTATATATATAAGGATTTATGTAGTTACATATATCTTATTCACTTACTTTAGTTCAATACTATATGAAAACAGAAACAACGTTTATGCGTACGTACGGACTACCGTCTCCATAAACGGTGTTTTCCATTTCATATATATGTCAATTATACATATTTATAGTCTAAATATATATGATATATTTATCATGTTTTATATTCTAGATGTATTTAAATCATGATCTAAGTGATACAACCAAGAGTAACTAGTTAAAACACGTACGATAAAGAAAGCGATTATTACCCAAAATGTTAATTTAACATGGAAATTATTATTAGATGGGTAATATAAAGTCATAAATGAATCAAGTATGATATAATAAATATTAATATGGTTCTGGTATAATTTAATAACATACTACGATCTTCGTACAAGAGGTTAAACATACCCTCGACTAAAGGAACGTGTAAGGTAAGGGGTTTTCCTCTCACTCCTTATTTCTGTGAGATTCATGCCATATTGCACTATTAACTTTTGTGTGGTATATGTACTGCACATAATTGTATTATTTATTTAATACACTTTAATTTTTGTATATTTACATATGCTTTGTATCGTACCTTTTTCATGGGGTGTATGTTTCGTAATTTACCAAATTGGTAAGGGTTAATTTCACAATCTCTTTATTATCCGACGTTGTTGTTTTTATGTTAGTATCTACTGGGACATATTTATTATCCATGTACATGATTTATGAAAGAGTTTTCAAAGGGATTATTTTAAGGTAATTTTTACTAAAAAATCATTTCAAATGTTTTAAATATTTATTCTTCTAAATCTTTCTCATTAATGTCCATGTCTTCAAAATGGGTTTTAAGGATTTATTTATATGGACATGAATGTTTTTTAAATGTTAATTCCTTTCAAAAGTTTCAAAGTGGTATAGGACACTTTGATTCAAAAATGTGATTAAATGACTTATTTTCTAACTTGTGCGACTTTTATATGTTTTCATGAAAAGGGGGTATTTCTCTCAAAGATTTTTACAAATCAATCTCATCTATGTCAAAATACTTTAATGGATTTTAAACTTGTTTTGAAGTTGATTTATCATGATACAAATCTTCCATATTGTGTTGAAGGTTTTGTGATATATTTGAATATGGATGTGTTATTTTTATACCATTCACGGTTTATGAGTAAATTATTGACATTTCTCATGCTAGTTTTAATACAAATTTTTATGTTATATTTCATCATCTTCTTAAGATGAATGTGTTGGACTAGTATGTTCTGGGTTGGGGACCAGTAAAAGTAAGCCCTCCGGGTTGGTGTCTGGTTATTAGAGGCACTCCAGGTTGGTGTACGATTATTAGAGGCACTCAGAGTTGGGTTCCGGTTATAGTTATCCCCTAGGCCTTGGAACGAGGCCTTGATAATGAAATTAAAGTTCAGCATTAGGAATTCCATCATTTTGAAAGTGGTTAGTGATATTGCATGTGATTATTCGATTAGTAGAATAATCATGTGAATATGTAAATGGAATTGTTTTATTTTATTTTTTCCATATTATGTTGTTGTTCAAGTTTAAAAGGGTTTTGTTTTAGTTTTATACATTACCTTAAATGTTTATGCTTGTTTTTGAAAGTTTTTGTTGTATTGATTACCCTTAATGAGTGTTTGAGCTCACCCCTTTTCTATGTTTTATTTTTCCCAGGATTCCAAGAAGTGTATTGTGATTGATATACAGGGTTAAGCCAAGGGAATGATGGTGTTCATTAAAGATTATTTATGTTGTTTTGTATGTTATAAGGTATAATGTAATATTCATGTATGTAATCTATTTTCCAAGACTGCTAAACCGATCGGTCCTTC
The DNA here is from genome assembly GCA_963277665.1 of Viscum album. NCBI lineage: Eukaryota > Viridiplantae > Streptophyta > Magnoliopsida > Santalales > Viscaceae > Viscum > Viscum album. The sequence goes on along the minus strand of OY728160.1, from coordinate 440,796,982 downwards.
AGGACTTGATTCCATGTAATAATGCCAATGTATTAAAATAATGCACCGACTCAGGGTAATTGGGGTTGGGGTGTTACAGTTGGTATCAGAGGAAGTTTAGCAATAACCTTGGAAACTAGAATTAGATAAACTCTGATTAGAGCACATAGCCCTAAGATAGAATTTGAGGATTATTATAGAAGAACGTCCTAGAATTTTGGTATTGTAGAGATTTTTTGAGTTTTCCGAGCAATAAATTCCTGTCTGGATACGAGCAGGTAGAGGCGGATCTAGCACAGATGTATCTAGGGGTAAAACCTGAAAACACCGCATTGAGCTAGACTCGAACGGGAACTGGTGTACGACAATGAGCCTTGCTGCTCTCTTGGTTACGACACTCCCGGGGGATATGCTTAAGATAATTATCATTTTATTTACAAACCATTATGAAGGGATCATGAGTATATACTTACTCAAAGAAACCATTTTTTTATGATTAGGGATTATATCCATAAACTGTTCAATTTGTGTTAGGTATTTTACAAGTTTTGAATTATTCATTGCAATTCATAAAACTGACATAGTTTATTATACTGTATAGAAATGGCGCCCAGTAGAAGGAAAGTGAACTCCAGTAATACGTATGATCCAAAGAGTAAGAAGGATCATATCATTCATGGTCCTAAGCCAGAATTTAGAAGAAAATAGTATCCCACATATTATCATCATATGAATAAATAGTATCATGTGTTGATAATATAAGTAAATAATTATCAGAGTCCTAAGGCTTGGAAGGGAATCTAGAGAAGAAAAGGATGGTAGAGAGAAGGGTAGATAAAGTGAAGAAGGTAAAGAAGGGTTTTCCCATTTGTGATGACTGTGGAAAGAATAACCTTGTAAAATGATTGAAGGGAATGAGAGTATGTTATAAGTGTGGAGAAAAAGGACACCATGTACGTGACTGAAAGTGTAAGAAAAAGGTTTCAAATGTACAATGCTTAATCTGCAAGGAGTTTGGACACTACGCTAACCAATGTCCCATTCATCAGACTATGCCGTAAATGATGCTATTGGATAATAATCAAGTTATGATACTACCACATATAAAGAGGAATGACTAGTGTTCTTATGTTGTTATTTTAGAATTATTTCATTTAAGTGTTGTATCAATGATGATCTGGAAATAAATAAGGTTTCTACTGCAGTACTATTTCATTAAAGATATGATATTTTATGGTACATAGAAAAGTGACTCTACAACGAGTTAAATTTTTTGGAAATTACATGGTTGAAGGAAAGATAAACCTTAATACGGTCCTAATATTGAGGTAGTGATTTTGGAATAAGAGATGGTTGATTTTGGTAATTCAAGATGTTGCGGTGTTATAAAAGAATATATGAGGAAGGCGTTCACATGTTATTACCTGGAAAAAAGGTTCCTCATTATGTTTAACTTCCTTGTAAATTTTGGACTGTGAGTTTGGATAGTAGTATTTTGGATAAGTCTAAAGGTTCGAATGGATTACTTTTGAATGGTTATTTTTGGATTTTTATAAAAGGACAACACGCAGGCCGTGTGACAACCCGTCACGTTGGAAAAAGCTTCGGGAATCGAACCCCAAACATAGTGCGATTAGGATTTATCGCCTACCAATAGACTACGTGAAGTCCCTGGATTGTATAATTTAGTTTTTTTAAAAGGGTCTAATATGTGAATTATAAATTCATTACATTCAAAACCCTATAGGATTATGATAAATAGAGTATTTTTGAGTTGTTTTATGTTTTGGAGTGAAAGAAGAGTTTGTGGTAGAAATTTAGTAATGGATAAAACTCTAATTACAAAGTAAATATATATTTTTAGGATTTTAGCCAATCTCATAAATAAATTCCTCAACATTAAGAAAAGGAACATAGAACAAAAACATTGTCCTAGATAGTACCTTAGATCATCACAAATTTATGGCTTTGTGATTGTTGGTTTTTTAATAGCCATGTCCTCTACCACTCTCCATCAGATATTGATGGTTAGATTTCTATTTCATATCCATGTTCTCCTACATGAACCCAAGTATGTGTTATTTTAGATAACCTTCATACTTACCACTATTTATTTTAAATAGAGGCCTCATTAATACATTTTTCGATGTGGGATTTCAACTAAGATATTTTGAAATGTCAACCCAAGTTTCCAATACCGGGAATAAATTGCGAGGATGTAATTTATTGAAGGAGGGGAGAATGTAACACCCCAAGCTTCCATAGTACGCTTCTCTTTGAATAATACAGTAGCGTGTGTTGTACGCAACTTCGATTTCTAACACACACCACGATCAATCAAAGTAGCCGTTATGAATAGTAATACCCACTTTTTGAAATTTTATAAATTTTATCTCTCAAAATGGACTTCAATTTTGCATTCTGAATATCGAAATTAGACTAGGGTGAAATTTTGGTACTTTTCGGATAACTTTCATATTTTGATGAATAGTGAAATTTACTAAATTTTAATTAAAAACAACTTTTTTAATCGAAATAATTAATAGTGATAAATTCTGAATTTTAGTGGTTTTAAATTATATTTAGAATATATTTTTACCATTTAATCCAATGTTTTTCATTGGACATAATTTCACACTTAAACCAGATATAAACAAGTGTCAATCTTTTGATAGTTATTGTTTCTAAAAAACACGCTTTTTGTTTTAACAACAGAAATTAATTTTAAATTAATAAATGAAACATCTATGTTTTGAATTTGGTAAAATATACTTTGTTATTGAATTCGTAATATCAAAATTATCTTAGGGCAATGTTTTGGTATTTTTCTGAAAACATGCAATTTTTGATGAATAGTGAAAACACTGAGTGACTGTTTAAAACCGGCTTTTTATTTAAATAATTATTTATATTATTTAAATTTATATTAGGTCAAAATAGATACATAAAACCTATATAAATTCAATTAAATTTATTGGAGGCAGTTTATAATAATTTTAGATATATAAAAATTTTATTGAACTTTTCACCGTCTTTTACCCACCTCCTAGGAGAATTTGTAAATTCACATAAAACATAATTTTACCGCTTCTGTGAGTGGAATTTAGAAAATCCGAGAGACACGGGTAATATCAAGGAGTAAAATTTGGTTCAATTAGATAAAAATAATTTTTGGTGAATAGTAACTTTTTACTTTTATTTACCACGGTAAAAAGTAAATAGGGTAATTAAGGGTAAAAATGATATTATTATTACCCAAACACATTTCCTAATTCTATTGGATAAGTTTCTTTCGACCAAAAACAACCTTAGGAATAAAATATGACCCTTTAGGTCCACTTGGATTAGATTAGGAAATTTATTATTATTTAATTCAATGAAGAGTTAAAAGAGTTAAAATCAAAGTTTAATAACTAAAACATTTTTAATATAGGGTTATACATAAGATAAATTCGATTATAAATATTAATTAGAAAGATAAAAAGATTTCCTACATAATGGTATTTTAATTATAATTTTTGATACATTAAATAAATAAATTTATTTATGACTCGATGATGATGCAGTAATTACCTTATTAATGAAAGAATCAAATAAATGGTAATATAAATATTAAAATAAATACAATTTCAAAGTATTTATGACATCCACGAATTTTCTAGGTGACTATGAAATGTTAGGGATGATTCAATGTCTCATTTTAGAAGTAATCAAGTTGTGATGACTTTCAAAAATAAACAAAATACCAAATAGTTCCAAAATTAACATAAAAGAGTTTTTAAAACAAATATTATATTAATAATTGATATTAAATTCCTAAAAATCTAAGGCTTGGCCAAAGGACCTCTATAATGATAGGTTTATCATTAATGGACCACTTGGGGGTCTCTTGTATGTATATAGTAAGTTTATTAACCATATAATATAAAAATACAAAGAGACATTGTAAAAGTGAATCTAATTGACTAAGAGTTAATACTTAAATATAAGGTTAATATAGCGACCCAAACCTGTCTAAATTATATTTGTTGAGTGGTTTTCGACCCCTACCCACCTCAACCTTTAAATAATAAACATTTGAGACATTATAAACCGAATATGAATTTATTATAAATTAATAATTTATGTTTTTCCTAAAGAGCCCCTCCTCCCCCTTATAAAAGGACCCAACCTCTAACCAATTCCTCACACCGTCAAAGCCTTTTGGTTCTGCCAAACCCTACCAAAATAATCTCTCAGCTTCTCTAACTTCAACATGGAGGCCTTAGTTTGATTTTAAAGCCAACCTATGGAGCCCTTTTGATCAAATCAAAAGGAAGAACCCGATGTAGAGGTAGTGTTTTCACCACCCTCTTTCAAGTTACTTTCTTCTTCAACTTCTTCTTTATTTGTTATTTATATTCTAAAATAATAACTCTAGTATCTCCTATATACTGTGATATTATTATAAATATGGTACAACCATATTCAGTATTATATCCATCCTTTGAATGACATGTCACCATACGTGCGTTCGTACGACTTACCGTCTCCACGTCGTGGTGTAATTGTTATTTAATAAATTATTATTTGGATGGGTATAATATTAATGTGTATTTGATGTAAATAATAAATATAAAATTATAAGGATTCTGTATATTTGATATAACATCCAATTATATATTATTTTAATATCAAAAGAATGATTTATTTGCTCGTGCGTACGTACGGATTACAATCTCCACGACCGGATGAGATTCATTTCCAAGTTCAACATTAATCGACGATTATAAAAATATATATATTACTAAATAAGTATGTAATATATGAAATAATAATTCTACTGGAGATATATATATATTTATATATATAAGGATTTATGTAGTTACATATATCTTATTCACTTACTTCCGATCAATACTATATGAAAACAGAAACAACGTTTATGGGTACGTACGGACTACCGTCTCCATAAACTGTGTTTTCCATTTCATATTTTTGTCAATTATACATATTTATAGTCTAAATATATATGATATATTTATCATGTTTTATATTCTGGAAGTATTTAAATCATTATCTATGTGATACAACCAAGAGTAACAAGTTAAAACACGTACGATAAAGAAAGCGATTATTACCCGAAATGTTAATTTAACATGGAAATTATTATTAAATAGGTAATATGAAGTCATAAATGAATCATGTATGATATCATAAATATTAATACGGTTATTAAATAATTTAATAACATACTACGATCTTCGTACAGGAGGTTAAACGTACCCTCGACTAAAGGAAAGTGCAAGGTAAGGGGTTTTCCTCTCACTCCTTATTCCCATGAGATTCATGCCATATTGCACTATTACCTTTTGTGTGGTGTATGTACTGCACATAATTGTATTATTTATGTAATACACTTTAATTTATGTGTATTTTCATATTCATTGTATGATACCTATTTCACGGGGTGTATGTTTCGTAAGTTACCAAATTGGTAAGGGTTAATTTCACAATCTCTTTATTATCCGATATTGTTGTTTTTACATTAGTATCTACTGGGACATATTTATTATCCATGTACATGATTTATGAAAGAGTTTTCAAAGGGATTATTTTAAGGTACTTTTTACTAAAACATCATTTCAAATGTTTTAAATATTTATTCTTCTAAATATTTCTCATTAATGTTCATGTCTTCAAAATGGGGTTTAAGGATATATCTATATGGACATGAATGTTTTTAAAATTTTAATTCCTTTCAAAATTTACAAAGTGGTATGGGACACATTGTTTCAAAAATGTCTTTAAATGAATTCTTTTTTAAATTGTGTGACTTTTAAATGTTTTCATCAAAAAGGGGTATTTCTCTCAAAGAGTTTTACAAATCAATCTCATCTATGTCAAAATTCTTTAATGGATTTTAAACTTGTTTTGAAGTTGATTTATCATGATACAAATATTCCTTATTGTGTTGATGTTTTTGTGATATATTTGACTATGGATGTGTTATTTTTATACCACTCACAGTTCATGAGTAAAGTATTGACATTTATCATGCTAGTTTTAATAAAAAAAATTATGTTATATTTCATCCTCTTCTTAAGATGAATGTGTTGGACTAGTATGTTCCGGGTTGGGGACCGGTAAAATTAAGCCCTACAGGTTGGTGTCCGGTTATTAGAGGCACTCCGGGTTGATGTATGGTTATTAGAGGCACTCCAGGTTGGTGTCCGGTTATTAGAGGCACTCCGGGTTGGTTTCCGGTTATTAGAGACACTCCGGGTTGGTGTCCGGTTATTAGAGGCACTCCGAGTTGGGTTTCGGTTATAGTTAGCCCCTAGGACTTGGCACGAGTTTCTAATAAAGAAATTAATGTTCAGAATTATGCATTCCATCCTTATGAAAGTGGTCAGTGATATTGCATGTGATTATTCGACTAGTAGAATATCCATGTGAATAAGTAAATGAAAATTATTTTATTTTATTTCTTTCATATTATACTGAAGTTTAAGTTTAAAAGGCTTTTGTTTTAGTTTTATACATTTCCTTAAATGTTTATACTTATTTTTGAAGGTTTTCGTTGTATTTCTTACCCTTACTGAGCGTTTGACCTCACCCCTTTTCCATGTTTTATTTTTCCCAGGATTCCAAGAAGTGTATTTTGATTGATATGCAGGGTTAAGCCAAAGGAATGATGGTTTTCATAAAGGATTATTTATGTTGTTTTGTATGTTATAAGGTATAATGTAATATTCATGTATGTAATCTATTTTCCAAGACTGCTAAACCGATTAGTCCTTCAGGACTTGATTCCTGGTAATAATGCCAATGTATTAAAATAATGTACCGACTCTGGGTAATTGGGGTCGGGGCATTACAGTTGGTATCAGAGGAAGTTTTGCAATAACCTTTAAAAATAGATTTATATAAACTCTTATTAGAGCACATATCCCTAAGATAGACTTTGAGGATTAGTATAGAATAACTTCCTAGAATTTTGGTATTGTAGAGATTTTTTGAGTTTTCCAAGAAATAAATCTCTGTCTGGATATGAGCAGGTAGAGGCGGCTCTGGCACAGATGTATCTAGGGGTAAATCCCGAAAACACCACTTTGATATAGACTCGAACGAGAACTGGTGCACGATAACAGGCCTTGCTGCTCTCTTGGTTACGACACTCCCGGAGGATATGCTTAGGATAATTCTCATTTTCTTTACAAACCATTATGAAGGGCTCATGAGTATATACATACTCAAAGAAACCATTTGTTATGATTATGGATTATATCCATAAACTGTTCCATTTGTGTTAGGTATTTTACAAGTTTTGAATTATTCATTGCAATTCATAAACTGACCTAGTTTATGCTATTGTATAGAAACAGCGCCCAGTAGAAGGAAGGTGAACTCTAGTAATACGTATAATCCAAAGAGTAAGAAGGATCATATCTTTGATGGTCCTAATCCATAATTTAGAAGAAAATAGTCTCCCACGTATTATCATCATATGAATAAATAGTATAATGTGTTGATAAGATAAGTAATGAATTATCAGAGTCCTAAGGCTTGGAAGGGAATCTAGAGAAGAAAAGGATGGTAGAGAGAAGGACATATAAAGTGAAGAAGGTAAAGAAGGGTTTTCCCATATGTGATGACTATGGAAATTATCACCTTGGAAAATGCTTGAAGGAAATGAGAGTATGTTATAAGTGTGGAGAAAAAGGACACCAAGTATGTGACTGCAAGTGTAAGAAAAAGGTTTCAAATGTACAATGCTTCATCTGCAAGGAGTTTGGAAACTACGCGAACCAATGTCCCATTCATCAGACTATGCCATAAATGATGCTATTGGATAATAATCAAGTTATGATACTACCACAGATGAAGAGGAATGACTAGTGTTCTTATGTTGTTATTTTAAAATTATTTCATTTAAGTGTTGTATCAATGATGTTCTGGAAATAAAAAAGGTTTTTACTACAATACTATTTAATTAAAAATATGAGATTTTATGGTACTAAGAAATGTGACTCTACAGCGAGTTAAATTTTTTTGAAATTACATGGTTGAAGGAAAGATAAACCTTAATATGGTACTAATATTGAGGTAGTGATTTTGGAATAAGAGATGGCTGATTTTGGTAATTCAGGATGTTGCGGTGTTATAAAAGAATATATGAGGAAGGCGTTCAAATTTTATTACCTAGAAAAAAGGTTCCTCATTAAGTTTAACTTCCTTGTAAATTTTGGACTGTGAGTTTGGATAGTAGTATTTTGGATAAGTCTAAAGGTTGGAATAGATTATGTTTGAAAGGTTATTTTTTGATTTTTATAAAAGGACAACATGCAGACCATGTGACAACCCGTCGCGTCGGACAAAGCTTCAGGAATCGAACCCCAAACATAGTGCAATTGAGATTTATCGCCTACCATTAGACTACGTGAAGTTCCTGGATTGTATAATGTAGTTTTTTTAAAAGGGTATAATATGTGAATCATAAATTCATTATATTTGGAACCCTATAGGATTAGGATAAATATAGTGTTTTTGAGTTGTTTTATGTTTTGGAGTGAAAGAAGAGTTTGTAGTAGATATTTAGTAATGGATAAAACTATAATTATAAAGTAAATATATCTTTTTATGATTTTATCCAATCTCATAAATAAATTCCTGAACATTAAGAAAAGGAACTTAGAACAAAAACGTTGTCCTAGATAGTACCTTAGATCATCCCAAATTTATGGCTTTGTGATTGTTGGATTTTTAATAGCCATGTCCTCTACCACTCTCCATCAGATATTTATGGTTAGATTTCCCTTTCATATCCATGTTTTCCTACATGAACCCAAGTATGTGTTATTTTTGGAAACCTTCATACTTACCACTCTTTATTTTAAATAGAGGCCTCATTAATACATTTTTTGATGTGGGATTTCAACTAAGATATTTTGAAATGACAACACCAAGTTTCCAATTCTGAGCATAAATTGTGAGGACACAATTTATTGAAGGAGGGGAGAATGCAACACCCCAAGCTTCCACAGTACGCTTCTCTTTGAATAATACAGTAGCGTGTGTTGTACGCAACTTCGAGTTTAACACACACCACGATCAATCAAAGTAGACGTTATGAATAGTAATACCCACTTTTTGAATTATTTTAAATTTTATCTCTCAAAATGGACTTCATTTTTGGATTCAGAATATTGAAATTAGCCTAGGGTGAAATTTTGGTACTTTTCGGATAACTTTCATATTTTGAAGAATAGTGAAAATTACTAAATTTTAAATAAAAACAACTTTTTTAATGAAAATAATTAATAGTGATAATTTATGAATTTGAGTGGTTTTAAATTATATTTAGAATATATTTTTTACCATTTAATCCAATGTTGTTCATTGAACATAATTTCACACTTAAACCGAACATAAACAAGTGTCAATCTTTTGATAGTTATTGTTTCTTAAAAACACGCATTTTGTTTTAACAACGGGAATTAATTTTAAATTAATAAATGAAACTTCTATGTTTTAAATTTGGTAAAATAGACTTCTTTATTGAATTCGTAATATCAAAATTAGCTTAGGGTAATTTTTTGGTATTTTTCTGAAAACTTTCTATTTTGATGAATAGTGAAAACACTGAGTTACTGTTTAAAACCGGCTTTTTATTTAAACAATTATTTATATTATTTAAATTTATTTTAGGTAAAAATAGATACATAAAACCTATATAAAATCAATGTAATTCATTGGAGGCAGTTTATAATTATTTTAGATATATAAAAATTTTATTGAAATTTTCACCGTCTTTTACCCACCTCCTAGGAGAATTTGTAAATTCATATAAAACATAATTTTACCGCTTCTGTGAGTGGAATTTTGAAAATCCGAGAGACATGGTTAATATCAAGGAGTAAAATGTGGTTCAATAAGATAAAAATAATTTTTGGTGAATAGTAATTTTTACTTTTATTTACCACGGTAAAAAGTAAATAGGGTAATTAAGGGTAAAAATGATATTATTATTACCCTAAAACATGTCCTAATTCTATTGGATAAGTTTAATTCGACCAAAAACAACCTTAGGAATAAAATATTTTTCTTTAGGTCAACTTGTATTAGATTAGGACATTTATTATTTTTTAAATTAAAGAAGAGTTAAAAGAGTTAATATCAATGTTTAATAACTAAAACATTTTTAATATAGGGTTATACATAAGATAAATTCGATTATAAATATTCATTAGAAATAAAAAATTATTTCTTACATAATGGTATTTTAATTATAATTTTTATACATTAAATAATTAAATTTATTTACGACACAATGATGATGCAGTAATTACCTTATTAATGAAAGAATAAATAATATGGTAATATAAATATTAAAATAATTATAATTTAAAAGTTTTTATGACATACACAAATTTTCTAGGTGACTATGAAATGTTAGGTCTGATTCAATGTATCATGTTTGAAGTAATCAAGTTGTGATGACTTTCAAAAAAACAAAATACCAAATAGTGTCGAAATTGACATAAAAGAGTTTTTAAAACAAATATTATATTAATAATTGATATTAAATTCCTAAAAATCTAAGGTTCGTCCAAAGGACTTTAATCATGATAGGTTTATCATTAATGGACCACTAGGGGGTCTCTTGGATGTATATAGTACGTTTATTAACCATATCATATAAAAATACAAAGAGACATTGTAAAAGTGAAACTAATTAACTAAGAGTTAATACTTAAAGATAAGGTTAATATAGCGAACCAAACCTATCTAAAATCTATTGGTTGAGTGGTTTTCGACCTATCCCCACCTTAAAATTTAAATAATCATCTTTTGATCCATTAGAAACCGAATAGAAATTTATTATAAATTAATACTTTAAGTTTTTTCTAAAGAGCCCCTCCTCCCCCTTATAAAAGGACCCAACATCTAACCAATTCTTCACACCATCAAAGCATTTTTTTTCGGCCAAACCCTGACAAAATACTCTCTAAAATTCCCTCACTTAAACATAGAGACCTTAGTTTGATCATAAAGTCAACCAATGGAGACATTTTGATCAAATCAAAAGGAAGAACCTGAAGTAGAGGTGGTGTTTTCACCACCCCATTTCGAGTTCCTTTCTTCTTCAACTTCTTATTTCTTTGTTATTTTTATTCTAAAATAACAACTACAGTATCTCCTATATACTGTGATATTATTATAAATATGGTATAACCATATTAAGTATTCTATCCATCCTTTGAAGGACATGTCACCATACGTGCGTACGTACGACTTACCGTCTCCACGTCGTGGTGTAATTGTTTTTCAATACATTATTATATGGATGGGTATAATATTAATGTTTATTTGATGTAAATAATAAATATAACATTATATGAATTCTGTATATATGATATACCATCCAATTATATATTATTTTAATATCTAAAGAATGATATTTTTGCTCGTGCGTACGTACGGATTACCGTCTCCACGACACGATGAGATTCATTTCCAAGTTCACCATTAATCGACGATTATAAAAATATATATATTACTAAATAACTATTTAATATATGAAATAATAATTCTACTGGATATATATATATAAGGATTTATGTAGTTACATATATCCTATTCACTTACTTTTGTTCAATACTATATGAAAATAGAAACAACGTTTATGCCTACGTATGGACTACCGTCTCCATAAATGGTGTTTTCCATTTCATATATATGTCAATTATAAATATTTATAGTCTAAATATATATTATATATTGATCATGTATTATATTCTGGAATTATTTAAATCATGATCTAAGTGATATAGCCAAGAGTAACAAGTTAAAACACGTACGATAAAGAAAGCGATTATTACCCGAAATGTTAATTTAACATGGAAATTATTATTAAATGGGTAATATAAAGTCATAAATGAATCATTTATGATATCATAAATATTAATATGGTTCTGTTATAATTTAATGACATACTACGATCTTCGTACAAGAGGTTAAACGTACCCTCGACTAAAGGAAAGTGCAAGGTGAGGGGTTTTCCTCTCACTCCTTATTCCCGTGAGATTCATGCCATATTGCACTATTACCTTTTGTGTGGTGTATTTACTGCCCATAATTGTATTATTTATGTTATACAATTTTATTTATGTGCATTTACATATTCATTGTATGATACCACTTTCACGGGGTGTATGTTTCGTAAGTTACCAAATTGGTAAGGGTTAATTTCACAATCTCTTTTTTATCCGACGTTATTGTTTTTACATTAGTATCTACTGAGACATATTTATTATCCATGTACATGATTTATGAAAGAGTTTTCAAAGGGATTATTTTACAGTAATTTTTACTAAAATATCATTTCAAATGTTTTAAATATTTATTCTTCTAAATCTTTCTCATTAATGTCCATGTCCTCAAAATGGGTTTTAAGGATTTATTTATATGGACATTAATGTTTTTAAAATGTAAATTCCTTTCAAAAATTTTAAAGTGGTATGGGACACTTTGATTCAAAAATGTCTTTAAATGACTTCTTTTCTAAATTGTGTGACTTTTAAATTTTTTCATGAAAAAAGGGGTATTTCTCTCAAAGAGTTTTACAAATCCATCTCATCTATGTAAAAATCCTTTAATGGATTTTAAACTTGTTTTGAAGTTGATTTATCATGATACAAATATTCCATATTGTGTTGAAGTTTTTGTGATATATTTGACTGTGGATGTGTTATTTTTATACCATTCATGGTTTATGATTAAAGTATTGACATTTCTCATGCTAGTTTTAATACAAAATTTTATGTTATATTTCATCCTCTTCTTAAGATTAATGTGTTGGACTAGTATGTTTCGGGTTGGGGACCGGTAAAAGTAAGACCTCCAGGTTGGTGTCCGGTTATTAGAGGCACTCCGGGTTGGTGTACATTTATTAAAGGCACTCCGGGTTGGTGTCCTGTTATTGGAGTCACTCCGGGTTGGTGTCTGGTTATTATAGGCACTCCGAGTCTGTGTCATGTTAATAGAGGCACTCCGAGTTGGGTTCTGGTTATAGTAAGCCCCTAGGCCTTGGAACGAGGCCTTAATAAATAAATTAAAGTTCAGCGTTATGCATTCCATCATTATGAAAGTGGTTAGTGATATTGCATGTGATTATTCGATTAGTAGAATATCCATGTGAATAAGTAAATGGAATTATTTTATTTTATTTCTGCCATATTATGCTGAAGTTAAAGTTTAAAAGGATTTTGTTTTAGTTTTATACATTTCCTTAAATTTTTATGATTATTTTTGAATGTTTTTGTTGTATTTCTTACCCTTACTGAGCATTTGAGCTCACCCCTTTTGTATATTTTATTTTTCTAAGGATTCCAGGAAGTGTATTGTGATTGATATGCAGGGTTAAGCCAAGGGAATGATGGTGTTCATAAAGGATTATTTATGTTGTTTTGTATGTTATAAGGTATAATGTAATATTCATGTATGTAATCTATTTTCCAAGACTACTAAACTCATCGGTCCTTCAGGACTTGATTCCTTGTAATAATGCCAATGTATTAAAATAATGCACTGACTCTGGGTAACTGGGGTCGGGGCGTTACACTATCCCATTCTCTGTGTTCCATTTATACAACATTGGAATCAATTATTTTATGAGAAAGATATATTTTCTGATGTTAGTCCGCTATGTACACCTTCTAGATTAAGAAATCCATTATACTAAATTTCTCCACACATACCCTGGTTTCATCCAATTCTATCCCATTAAAAACCATGACTTCCAATACCTTTGGCCCATGTAAGAAAAATTACTGCATGTGTTTTTAACCAATATTTCTTTATATTGAAAAAGGTATAATAATTATAATGAATTGATCCATAAAAAACTTCCCAATGAGCCAAGTTATTTAGAAACACTCAAACCTAGTGCTTTGATACCACTTATTGGGGTCATGAACATCTTCAGACACCATATTATAAGACACAAAACAAGAACATAATACATAGAAATAATGTTCCATAATGTGAACCCATGTTTCATTGACTAGAAAATAGATTTCAACCCCAAACACAAGTAACCTCAACATGACACACACTCTCAAGAAGACACATGAATGTCTTATTGATTATAATGATGAAAAAGTAAAAACATCAAATGAATAAGACAATAGATTAAATGGTTTATAATTTTTCATATTCCAAGGGGAATGATATTTTTAATTTTATTTAGTAAAAAAGATTATTATTATTAATTTCAATCATCACAATGTGATCAAACCATATATTTATAATATTTACCAGAAATGGATTCTAATCACCATTTCATCCCTATCATCATGGGATGAAATCCAATAGAGACTATGTTCGTTGAAAAACCAATTTTTTTCAAATACTATCATAAAATTAACTTTCTAATGCAGCGTAAAATTCTCACCTTTTAAATATTTCTCCATATATTTCCCTCCAAATTATATTTGATGGATAAAATATCAATGATTTCTGGGTACAAACTTTTTAATAACATCCAATTTAAAATTTTGGAGATCCTATTTTTTATCAATAATTTTTTATTATTACATACTATTAAATTTAAATGAGGCTAAATTAGATTATAATTCTAATGTATATAGTTCTATTAATTTGAAAATTAAACTCACACATTCCAATAGATATTAATTAAGAATAATTTTAATATCATGAGAATATTCAAAAAAAATATTCCCTCAGCCTTTTTTAGAAAACTAAATGGAAGAATAAAATTAGATATATATACTCTAAAAGATTTTATAGTCATATATAAAACCTAATTAGAGATATAATGAAATATAAATTAATTATAACAGAATTCATGTTCATTGAAAAATGATATGAAAAATGAAATTCTATAGAAGAAACAAACCGAAAAGAGTAATAATAACATACTTCCTAGTGATTTTACCCACCATGAAGAAAATTATTCATGAATAATTTTGAGAAACACTATTATCCTTATTTCTCTCATTAAAACGAAATGAAAAAACCACCTTAGTCTAAAATATTTTTTCTGTTTGTTTTATCTGTACTGTGAAATTAAGGTTATGTGATTTGGATGAGAACTGAAATGTTATAAACATATTAGAAAAGTTGTATATATCTATCATGAAGTGATCTATACCATTTTCATTCATCTTCAAGTTCATATGATAAATATGATAAAAATTACTGATGATTTTGTGTGGGTTATACATTAAGGGGGAGAATGTATTGACAAAATTTATATACATTTATTTCATTATGTGAGTCTAGAATATATTTAAAGTGATTAATTTTTTTCCTTGATGATGATTCTCAGGATTACATTCTCTACTGAATTTAAATTTAATAAATTATAATTTTATGGGGAAAAGATTTCTATATAGTAAATAATATATGAAACATAAATGAGGAGAAAAAATTATCAAATATATTATTAATTCTTCTTCTATGTTTAGTGTATGAAATTTCATGAAAAGGTAACTAAAAAACACCATGAATAATGATTCTGAGCTGTTTTCACTTACTGAATTGTATTATGGATGGACATGATATCTAAGTTAATCCTTATTTTATTCTACAATGAGATAGATCATATTTATTTAGATGTGATTAATTAATGATTTATTTAATTGAGTGGAGTGATGTAAACCACAAATAATATTCTTTATATTTTTTACTAATAAGGATTATTTATATTGACTTTCAAATTGAAATTGGTTTTGAAAATGTTTTCTATGGAAAATATAATGGTGGATATTGATGTGACCAATGAATTATGATGATGAATGATATATGTATTGTCATTATGAAAAAATTTAAATATTTTATAGGGAAATAATATAGTAAATAAGATTAAATTCCAATATGTAAAGAGTTTATTAAATGAGATGAATCATTAGGTGAACAGATTGAAGTTTTTATTGATTGATGAAGTCTTTCTGAATATAATGTAATTAACGATCCCATTAGAGAGTTGTTTCAGAAACACATTACAATATCTATTAATAATGATTGAGCTGATAGAGTCAGGATCGTCTTATCAAGGAAGGTATAATATACTCACATGATGTTAATTTTTAATATTAATTGTTGTTTATTAATTTAAATATGTTCATAAAATAAATTAGTTGGATATTTATGGTACAAGTATTCATGCATCTATTATTATAAAAATGGAATAAGAAATTAATATAAGTACTAATAGATTTATAATATAATGTTTTGTTGAGATGAGAATGTTTATTTATTAATGAAAAATCATTTAGTGCATTATTAGTTGATGTAATTTGGAGTGAATTTATAGAAGAAATTGGTTGATGTAGAAGAGAAAATTGAATCATTTGTGATTGTGTTATATATGAATCATAGTATTTGTAATTGATGAAAATAATTATTTGATGGTTCTACAAATTTATACATTTATTTAATGTGTATTTAGAGGAATTATATTAGTTCAAATTCCCTAGTGATGAGTTATGGATCCAGTAGAAGAATTATAGAAATTTTATGGCACCTATTTTGAAAAAAAATTGAGTTATCTTTAATTTATGAATAATATATTGTTTTTATTAGAATGTAAAAATAATTATGGAGGTATTTAAGTGAAATAAGGAACTTTAATAAGGTACTTATGAATAAATATTATTTTATATAAAATTAAACATGATGCTCACAAAATAAATCAGAATAACTTGTAGGCTATGTAAGAGTGACATAGAGACACCTTGAGGATTATAAGAATAAAATATTGGTAATATAAGTATAGATAAGATAAAAAAGTACAAATTTATGAGTAATTATGAGAATAAAGTGTCTATAAAAGAATTAACATTAGAGTGTTAGATCTTTGTACGAATAAAATTTTATTTCATGTCATTAACAAAGAATGTTTCAATTCTATATCATATTAAATAGAGGATGTATAAGTATAAAAAAGGGCTAAAACTGACTAACTCAATGTAAATAATTGACATGTTATAGAAAGATGATGGTTAGGAAGTTTGAATATAAATAAAATGTATTAATGTTAGAGTAAATTAATTTTTTTTGTATTCATATAAGTGTAACCTATGGTCATTTAAGACAAACATCATGGTTTTAAAGCCTATATAAGTGTAGTCTAGAGGGATCAAAGGCTATGTAAGAGTAAATTACTCTAATGTATGATTTATATAATTATTTCTAAAAGGTATATCATTTAATCTCACAATATATTTTGGTTAAATACAAAGGATGATATTTCAGATATGAAATTATTATATATGTAATGATTTGAATGATAAATATCGAGAGATGTTATTGAGGATATTTTTTATAGATCATAATTAGATTTTGATTTTTAGTTTCCAAAATATTAAAGAAAAATAATTATTTCAAGGTATTATCTATTATAAAATGTTTTCTTCAATTTGATTATGCAATGATGTCTGGATCCATACCATGATGAATCTAAGGAAAAATTTATTCATGAATTCCATGGTGGTGTAATTCCACAATGATAAATCATATGAGACTTCTATAGAACTATAATTTAAAGATAGATTCAATACACCTCATCTGATGTCTACACGTAGACATATTATTATAGATTGTGAGAATTATTCATTGAACAATAATTTATCATTTTGGAAAAATATTTAATGAAATGTTGGAAAATATATAAGTAATGATATTTGATGAAATTGTTTATTATAATTATTTGGATTTTTTTGGTAGATCAATGATGAATAATTTGTTAAAGAAAATAGGTAAATTTAAATAATAAAATTTATGTAGTTTAAATAAGAATATCATGAGGTGTATATTTAATGAATTTACCATATTTAACTATTTGAATAATTTGGACAGGGAGCACTTTAGAAAGGAAGCTTGTCACTATTCCTTGGAATTCTTGTTGTAAACCTCTTGATAAAGGCGGAATTGGTATAAACAATTTAAATCTTTTCAATAATGCTCTCCAATCCTGCCTTACTTGGCGCATCATTAATGGTTCCTCTAAAGCTTCGGAGTTCTTGAAGCATAGGTTTTTTCCTAAACTCGTAAAAGGGAATTTTTGTTACATCAACTCCTCGATCTGGCCCGCCATCAGAGACTCGTATCACTCTATCATGAAGAATTCTAGATGGATGGTCAGTGCGGACTCTTCTATTAATTTTTGGTGTGACAATTGGCGCGGTAACCCCTTGATTTCCTTGATTTCTATGAATACCTCTCCTGGAGATACTAGTCTTTCTATAAAGGAAGTCCTGCGATCCCATCGTCACACCCTCCCAGATAATATTGCTCAGATCATTGATAATCATCCTTTCTCCCCTGGCGGCGATTTTCTGGTGTGGGAACCTGCTCCAAATGGCATCCTCGATTCTAGAACCTTCTATAATCACTGCTTCTCTCGAGAGGATCCCAATTATCAATGGATGAGTTTTTTTAATAAGCCTTGGATAAAACCTTCTAGACTCACCCTCATTTGGCATCTAGCTCACAATAGAATTCCCACTGATGCTTGTCTTCAAATCTTTAGCATTCAACTTTGCTCTAAATGTCGCATGTGTAATCAACATAGGGAGGATGCCAACCATCTCTTTTTGTCCTGTGCGACAGCCTCTGCTTTATGGAAATATGTTCTGGATCTCTTTAATTGCAGATGGCCAACTTTTGATTCTATTTGTATGTTTCTTAAATATTGCATCAGATATGATGCCTCTTTGCAGATAAAGAATATCTTCCTTGCAGTAGTAGCGGAGCTCCTGCATGTGATCTGGTACGCCCGTAATGATTTTATTCATAACAACCACTCTTTTAGTCTCAATGCAGGTAAAGCTCGGATCCTTATTGCGATTCATGAAGCCGCTTCAATCCAAAAATCTTCTTGCAACAACTCGGCTAACGATTTAGTTATTCTTCGCCGCCTCGGTGTCCCGGGCATCTATCCAAAACCCAAGCGTTTCTTTGAAGTTTTCTGGCAAGAACCGATATCAGGATGGATTAAAGTGAACATTGACGGCGCTTCCAAAGGCAACCCTGGTCCTGCTAGTTGTGGTGCCATCTTCAGAGACTCATCTGGTCACTATCAAGGCTGTTTTTACGCTGGCTGTGGTCTTTATTCTTCGCTCGAGGCTGAGATGCTTGGTGTCATCCATGCTGTTGATTTTTCCATTCAAAGAGGCTGGAGAAAGCTCTGGATTGAAAGTGACTCCACAACCATCATTCAGGCCATATGGAACGGCGACACTCATCTTGCTTGGCCGCTTACCACTCTCTGGATGAAGTGTCTGAACTCGCTTCACGGGCTAGATTATATTGCTACTCATGCTTACCGTGAAGCAAATTCTATTGCTGATGCTCTCGCCAACAAAGGTATTCAGCAGAGCATGACTTGGCTTGACAATCTTCCAGCTGACTTATTGCCTCTCTTTGAGAGAGACTGTAACAAAATCCCATCTTTCCAAACTTTGTAATCCTCTTGCTTTCTTATATATATTGTGCTTTGGTCTTTTGACCGAAGCATTACCTTTAAAAAAAATATATATATATTTGTGATATTTTTTTATCTTATTTTCAAAAGTTGAGTTGAATATGAGAGTATAATGGATAGACAGTCTATAATTTTACTACTGAATATCATAACAAGTAAAAGAAATTAAAATATTTAATAATGAAATCTGAATGACATAAAGGTAAAATAAGATAGAATACAATGATACCATGATAAAATTACTTTTACGTTGAATGATCTATAGAGGATTAAGAAATCGAATAGGCATTACTTCTGATTATCCTATCATATTCCAAAAGATAAGAAGAGGAATAAATAAGGGAACTGTTCATTTTATAATCACTTTTGCAATTTATTTTCTATGTTGGAGTGATTCAGTTTCATTACTAATCTTTATAAGGACACGTTTTAAGAAGAATGAAAACTAAATTATCTTTTATCTTTTTTCAAAAAAATATCGTTTTGAATATTGAGAGAAGGTTAAAATTCATGATGGTTTTAATATTTATCATCAATTAGTATAAGAGATTTAATTAAGGAAGAATATCTATTTGTTTTTATATATATATTTGTGAAATTGTTAAATATATACTTAAAAATAATTTTGGTACACCCATTGTACAGAAGTGGGATCTTATATAAATAACGTATCATAAAATCGTAAAATATATCAATATATGACATATTGGTTATGGATAATACCTTCAACATGTGTATATAGATTATGAAATTAGTTATGAACCTATATATTGGAATCATCTTAAACACAATGAGGATGTAGTGATCCACATATGTGGTAAACCATATAAATATACCAAGTGTTGTGCTATATTGAATTCTTAATTGTCATGTGGTGTGAATTTTCTGAATGATACATGTAAACCACAACCTTGGGCCACTCAGTAGCACATTGGATGAGGTCTCCACGTGATGTTATGTATGAAATCATGTTTGAAGGAGGCCGAAAACTAGTGGTGAAAGATGAATCAATACAATACATAGACCATGCCTTCGAATAAGAGTCATTAAATACTTGAACAATGAACATATATTCAAAGCAAAAGAAATAGATTATACATAATAAAAACCATAATTAAAAATAAAAATGTAAAATGATTAAGTAATATATTCATACCTCATTGATCATCAATGGGGATGATCACAAATAAAAACAAAAAAATACCACACACCCAAAATGACCCATACTACCTCCCATTATCCTAAAACAACATGTATTTAAACACACTCAAACTTCTCCATCTCAATCCACTACATTTCTAGAAATATAAGTTGATAGATGAAATATGTTCTACATGCACATAAATGTTATTATATAGGATATGAGATATATATATATATGTATGGTCCTACTAAATTTCCATTTTATAAAACACCATATACGTGTATACATGATTAAAATAAATAAATGTTTTGGAAGTTACCCTCAGATGTCATGTTTAAACCTAGAAACCATGAATCAATATCTATTAGGTCACGAGGTGGGATATAATACATGAAGACTCATGATCATAGAATATTTTGTTGTATATCAGAATCCACCTAGTCTCCTCATCTATATCATGCCACTACATATGTTTTTTTATTTTTACCTAGTAACTCTAGTTAGGGAATCATCTGAACCTCAACCCATTACCTAATGAAACAAGACATGACTTTATTTCAATTTCAAAACACACTACCTCATAATATATGTATGGTTCCTCTCGTCATTATTTCAGTTATCTAATGACTGAGCCCTCTCATTGGTTGTAATTGAAAAAATCATATAAAAGAATGGTCCATCTAGAACACAACCCATCCACTAGGGCTATACCCTACCGAAGTCTCACAGGGAATGTTCTAACACATGCACACTGAAACATATCCATAAAATCAAGGGAGGTAAAATTAGGCACACTAACCTATCCCCACAGACTCTATATAAGCCACATCAAGCTCGTCGACCCATCCTCATAGAATTTGGAGAAGTCATATCAGGCATATTAACCGAAGCCTTTCTAGGAAGGTTCTAATAATCATATGAAAAATAATAAGGTATTGTAGTATTTAGAAAAGTTTAAAAACTTATCCTGGTGGTTATATTTCTTATGATTAATCCCCTAATAATGAACATTCTTCATCTTAACCATTATGTAATCCACCAGCTCTTCCAGGACTATCATAATATCTACCTGATGGTACCATATCACAGTCATCACCCACAATTGGAATCACTCATTGATTGTTACTATAAACCAGACTCAATGATTCTTTCAAACCTTAAATAAATCCTCATCACTCATGGTCCCTCTATTATGGGATATTTTCAGTCCAAACATTTTTAATCACCCTTATATGACAATGCCAACTCCTGAATAAAATATCATGAGACTTATTGATTAATGTATCACACTTACTAAGGTAGATCTATTATCCCATCACTCTGAGAAAAACCCTATCTATGAAATATTTTTTGTTCTAAAGGACTCATCATCCTCACAAGATTCACCGATATCATATAAAACCCAATAGAGTGTGTCTCATTCAATGGACAAAATGCACATCTATCCCACCAATCATCACTAAGAGTAATCAACTCACACCATTCCAACTAGACCTAGAGAAACCCATCCTAGGATACCCACATCCACACTAACACCACAACATCATTCTAAGGCCCCACATTTTCCTCTTAGATATTCCTTCCCTGTTGAGATATAACAAGTGGGTAATGAAAGAATAGTCAACGTGCTTGAAATCACTTTTCCCATGCATAGAATACAGAACAACACCCTATAATTCTTATCCAAGTCTGTATTTTTCCTTATTCATCTTCCTATTTTCATGTAATGCCTAAAAGAATATATCCTCATATATAAATAGGAACTTATACCTCAATCAATAAATTGAAAAAATAGTTTTTACTATGTTGAGGCTCATCCAATCCCATTAATTTCTTGTTCAATACCATACTTACTATTGATCTCCTACCTTATTTCAAACTACATAAATAATTATTTATAATAATTAATAATTTGTTACATAATTTAAAATATAGTGGAATAATGGCGAAAAAACGTATCAGGATCTTCTCTCTTGATATAATGTATCATCCCTGGTAAATAAAGAAAATAGAATTTCTCATAATTATTAATATATGTAAATTAAATATTAATATTATTTTAGAGGCAATGATATGATTGATGGAATACTTGATACACAACAATGGGTTTCTTTGAAAACTTACGTTCCACACAACATTGAGTTATTCCAAAAAAATAATTTAATAATATTATTAATTTAAATGGTAGTTAATGCCTAGCTATTTTATTGGCAGTAAATAATATAACTAACTAAAATATGATTATATATGTTTGTAAAATGTTTTTACGTTTATCCAATATATTTTATAGGATTAAAATGTGAATGAATCCAATTTTACGCATAAATAATCTAACATTCTTTAAAAGGTGAATTTACAGCCTTTTGATGTAGAACCATTTTTAAATATAGTTTTGGACACTTTTATATGTCTTATTTGATAAAATAAAATTCTTTTTTAGAATCAAGACATCAAAATAAAAATTTTGGTAATTTTTTGGTATTTTTGTGATAAAAATCATTTTTAAAGAATAGTGGAAAATAATATATTTTAATTAAAAACTACCTTTTAATATTATTTATTTAAATGGTTATATTATATTTTTAATTAGTTTTAAAGTTTAATTAAATTATGTTTTTACCATTTAATCCAATTTTGGTCCTGAGAAGTAATTTCAATTTGAAATTATACATAAACAAGTGTCAATATTTTGATAGTTATTATTTATTAAAAACAAGCCTTTTGTTTTGACAATGGGATTAATTTTAAATTAATTAATGAAAATTCTATGTTTTGAATTTGGTAATAAATATTTAATTTTTGAATTCTGAATATCAAATATATCTTAGGCATAATTTTATGTATTTTTCCAAAAACCTTCAATTTTTTATGATTAGTGAACACACTAAGTAGTAGTTAAAAAACTAATTTTTTCATGTAAATGAAATTTCACTACTTCTATGAACTGAATTTCCAAAATTTGAAGTACATAGTTTCATTAGTAAGTAAAATTCTATTTAATAAGATGAAATCTCTTTTTGGTGAGTTGTAACTTTTTTCTTTTATTTACCGCAGTTAAATTTAAATAGGACATTTCGTGGTAAAAACAATATTATAATAACATAAAATTATCTTAAGACTCATCATAACCTTATTGGATGAGTAATGGAAGACCAAGAAAATCCTTGGGTGAGAATTTTGGTCTTTGAATGCCACTTGGGTAAGATAATGACATTAATAAATTTTTATTTAAAGTAAAAATAAACATATCATAAACATGTATTGTATTTCTAAAAAAAATTTACTATGGAGTTATATAATTGATATATTTGATTTTAAATATTAATTAAAAAGATAACAATATTTCCTAAATCAGGGTAATTTATATATAAAATTAAACATAAAATAAATAAATTTAAGTTTGACACAATAATGATGCAATATTTACCTCAGTAATGAATGATTTAAATAAATGAGATTATGAAAATTAAAAAAATATAAAAAAATGTCCAATTCATATTGGATGATTTTATTTAAAACCGAAGTCATCTAATATTCAACATTAATGTGTTTTGGACCATCATAAAGGGAAAATAATTATATTATAAAATAATATTTTCAAACATTCCTAAAGAGTCCCTCCTACCCTTATAAAAATACATCACTCCTAGCTCATTACTCACATATATCACGCCCATTTTCTCATCCATCCTCTAATAAATTAATCTCCCTACATCCCTATTTACCATCTAGAATCCTTACCTTAGGCATAAAGCATTTCAAGTAAACCTTTTGGTTTAAACCAATGGGAGATATCTGATTTAAAGGTAACATATTCTCTTCGGTTCTATTCTTTTATTTTACTTATCCAACCCAAAAAACATTTTTTATTATTTTATTTTATAACATCATCATTATCCTCAATATAATAGGTTTTTTTTATGAGAAATATTCGAACTAAACGTACAAAAACCTTCAACTAAATGGATTCAATCATATTTTTTATGTGGATGGAGAACTACTGCCTCACGAAATTATGATTGTTCAAATATATCCAACCACATCTCATGGTGTCTATTATGATGGAACTTTATTTATATATGATATATATTATTTTTATGTTTTCTTTATGCTTCTGTATTTTTTTATAGCATACATTTATGGTTTCCATAATCGGTGAACGCGATAATTTCATTTGAGAAAGTGCGGACTACCGCCCCCTCAAAGTGATATGACTTTTTTACACGATATGTGGAATGTATAAAGGATGGATTTCAAAAAATTATATATGATTTTATACTAGAATTATGATAAGCCTATGTATCATTATGTTTTAATTCCATTAAAATATGAAATAGAAATGAGAGTAGCATTCATGCGTACGTACGGATTACCGTCTCCAAGAATGATGCATTTCATTGCATATCTCCAAATGTTATGTGCTGTTATAAACACATATATATGTTATATATATATATATAATATATGATATCTAAATAATTAATATCTTTCTGGAGATAATGTAATTTTGACCACATGGTCAACATGTAATTATATGAATTTCATTTTGGACTCAAGTACCAAATATCGACAAAATGACTGTTATTAACTTAAATAATTTTTTAATGTTTATAACATTGTAATAAGTGATATAAAATGAATAGTATACATGAAAAAGGTTCTAAAAAAATTATAAATTTACTTTAGTTTATCATTCAAGAGATTAATGAACATACAAGACAAGTCAAACTTGAGGTAAGGGGCTTTATATCTCACTTTTAATTCCATGATATTTCCATTGTTCGCCACTTATTTACTTCCTGTGATGTATTCTGTACTACCATGGGATATAAATTATCATTATTATTTTTATATTAATGGTATTCTATGATTCATTTGGTGGTTATTAACTTTTTGTAATGTGACTTGATTGATTACAACGTGTTAAGGGGGTTTCGTCTCACTTTTTATTCCTATGAGATTCATGATATATTTTCCCCAATCTCCTTTTGTGTGTTGTTTGTAATTCCCATGATTGAATTATTATTTTAATATAATTTAATTTATGGGTAATTACATGATCCATGTATGATCCTTATTTCATGTGGGGTATGTTTCACAAGTTACCAAATTGATAATAGACCCTTTTACACTCCTCTTTTGAGAAGAATTCTTTTTGTTATGTATTTTAATTTACATATTCTTATTTAGGGATATGTTATTAAATATAATTATTGCTATAAATTTTATGTCCATGTGATGGGATACCATTTTTTCTCCCTTCAACTCATTTTCTGAATTTTAAAGGGATGTCATTAGGCTATTGAATTTCTATAAGAAAACTTCTTAACCCAATTTAAATTCTTTGGGGTTAAACATCTACATCTTGATTATGTTGTGAAATGAATATTTTTTAATAACCTCTGATTGTTTTAGATTTATTATCCACTTATATTGGGTGTATTATTTTTTTTCACACATAATTATGTCATTGATTTACCCTTAATCCAAGGATATGATCTTTTCAAGGTAATTTGTATCAATTAACATTCCATTGAATATTATTTGTTTTTTATACACAAATTCACTTTTAAATGGTGTATATACTACCCTTTGACATATTATATCATGAATATTCTTATTCTAATTATCTTATAAGATTTGATTGATGTTATTCCACAATTATTTTTACTCAAGATTCTCTCATTTGGTTAGGAACTCTTTAAATAAAATATCATATTAAATGTTTTATTGATTGATTATTATAAATATTTCCCATTAATGAAAATGTTTTCAATATGACTTAAAGGATTTATTCATATGGTCATTAATGTTGAAAAATGATGATACCTTTAAAAGTTTCAAAGTGGTATAGGACACTTTGATTCAAAAATATCTATATGAAATGTTTTAAATTGTTTTGAAAATGGTTTGATAAAGCATTGATTTTGACAATATAATTAAATTATTTCTTGTGATTGAAAATAAAATGTTATTAGTGAAATGTTTATATTGTCAATATTATATGTGTTATGAATTTATAATGGTACTTGTAAATTTGACTGGTGGTTACGTAATAAACCAAATGAAGGTTTGTGCCATGATAAACGAAGACAAGTGGTTGCGTTATAACCTCCAATGCATTGGGTATGTAAGTTGGCCATATTTCTATTCCATTTAGTGATATGTGTGGAATTATATCTAATTGTTATTCCATTTTTGTACGGTTATGTCCCAAGTTACCTTTATATGTTATGTGTACTCTCTATGGGTTTTATGGTATTATTTTACTTAAAAAAGGGAATGTAGTGATCCTTTATACAGTGAAGAGTATATACTACATCGTAAAGGTGAAAAGTATTTCTTATGAAAATGTATTTAGGGTTTACATGATGTTTTGAAAAACTAACAGATTCTCTTCTTTGTGTATCCCTTAATGATGTTTTTTCCCATCCAATGTTTTGACATGTTTTTTCACATGATGTAAAGTGTAATAGGGTGAAGGATGGGATCACATAAAATTAATTCTATCTAAAACATGAAACTGAAAAATATTATTTTTAAGAGTTTTTATTTTTAAAAAAATGGATTCTGAGTGGTAGTGTCTATATGTAATTTTCAAATTGATATGTAATAGTTGTGGCCTAATTCCCTAAAACTCTAAACTAGAAAATATCCTCAATGTAAATTCATGATTTAACTGAATATTATATAATGTTTAAGGATTTTGAATTATATATAACCTTGATTAACTACCCATTGAGGGTCCATAGTGTTCTTATGATGAAATCCTAAGGAAAATCTCTATTCAATAACACCAAACAAACTATTAATTTAATCTGATTTTATAGAAAATGCTAAAAAAATATGGAATCACCTTACCTAAACCAAAACTAAATCCATAAATATATACACATCACCTAATTACATCATGTATACACCATACATTAAACCCCAATAATTCACATTTTAGTTGACCATGCTCTTATAAAATCATTGTTAAAACCCTTGAAATAATCCCACCAAATGAATAACTGGATGAAAAAAATAAAATTAAGTATCATTGGTGGGATGAAATCATCATATTTAACTATTAAAAACCATTAGAATTCAAATAAATTCATATTATATCAAATGAAGGCTGAATGTGGGAGGAGCTGATTGAAAATTCCTCCCCTTAATTCCCCTCATGTGACAATTCTCTGAGACACATGACCTCGAAAAAAACCATGTTTAAAAAAGTAATGGAGTAAATTTTCACATCCATAATTTTTTTTATAAATTGCATGGTCTAACCCATAAAATATTTTATGACCTAAATTATATTTACATATTGAAATATCTCAATTTTTAACTGATTCATATCATGAAACATTTTTCATTTCCTAAAATGTCCCCCTATAAAATTTCAAATAATGAATGATATTTCACTACATAAACCACCATATGTAGAACACCTACAGTTTATGCATCACCCAGAACATCTTCTAAATCTTTTCCATACACCCAAAAAAATGAAGGATCATTATATGTTAATAAAATTTGTGGATGTGGTAAAATGTTTAGATTCGATATCGAATTCAAATTTAAAAAAATTATCCCCTATATTAACCAAAATTCAAATATCCTCTAAAATATAACAACCTTATATTTATTAGAGAATAAAAAACTCCCTGCCTAAGTGATTCTAATCCTCAAGAATAATATTGATCCTAAAATTAGATTTCATGACCTAAAATATTTGGGAATTCAGGAAGAAATCAATCATTCTATCTCTGAACACCAATCACACTTCTGATGTGCAAATATGCCCACCAAGACCAAGTCCACTAATTTTTTTTAAAAATATCAATATGATCACTAAACCTCTTCAACCATGTACAAATATATGATTTAATTGTTTTTATAAAACTAAAAAATTAAATATCATTAAAAACATAAGGTTTACCACTTATGGACACTTTGGAAAATGTTTTGTCTCACTACCCAATGTGCTACAAACAACTCAACTATGATGCACAAACAACTGGAAGAAACATGTGATTTTTCAATTCCCATACAAAATTTAAAAACAAAATCCCCATTTAAATTCTTGATTGGAACACCAACAACCCCAATATTAACCATTATCTCACCTCTAGAACCAACACACCTCTATTCTTACACATTCTTAGATTACGTTAACCCCACATCAAAATTATTATTGATGAACAAAATACTACCACAACTAAATCCAATTAATAATTATACTATTTTAAAAGGAACCATGTTATATAAAATTTACCCATACACTGATATTCTGATTTCACCTTGATAGTCACTTCATTCGGTCTCACCTGGAGCATCACCCTTTAGACATGTGGTTCATTCACCGATGACTGACACAATGGTCCCCACCATTGGAGTGTTTTTATCACCTCTCACTGAACTTAAACAGAAACTACCTAAACCAAAATATATCGATTAATACATATAATGATTATATGTGATTGTCACAATAATACCTAATCACCAATAGAAATCACCACCCATAACCCATTCTCAGGTAACCAGGACCTTCACCCCCGATATCAATTGATATTTTCCCAATAAAATGGATTCCCGAAAACTAATCCCCTTTTAATTGAGAAAAATAGGTCCCTTTAACACGATTCTGTGATAGTACCTATCATGGACCCTCCCATATAAGTTTTTCTATTGTACCCAATCCATATACAGTCATCATAAGGTTATCTCAAACACTCACAAAAACACCATGATACCATGCATGTGGATTTCTCAAATCAAATCCATCCTCACAAAAATAATCATGTTCATCCAAAACAATAAATTTTTTAAACAGAAGTATATATAACACTTTCTAAATTTTGGAACTAAATGGGAACAACAAAAACCTACCAGTCACCTCTACTCAACCATAAAAATATTAACAAAAAATCCTCACAAAATATCATTATCCTTCTCAATGTAGACTAATCCAAGAAAACCCAACAAATGTCCAGTCATGTTATCTACCTAGGTCTCAACAAAAAATAAATAACATGATGCACTTATATTCCATAATCTCACAAGACCACTCATTATCCCACAAGTTACATCCTGTCTAACATAGTCGCACACAAAAAACTCCTTAACTATCCCCCACAAACAAGCCTATCTTACCCAATAGCCCAAGTCATCTCCAATTACAATTCTAATCACATGACTACCCACCATATGTGGTGCCTTTCTAATAACATGAGTTTCTTACATTTCTCCCATAATGTTATCAAAAGTGCATCCCAGGAACTATAAGTGTTGGTATACAATTAATCCTACCTTCGGAACTCAATGTCGATTCCATTAATATGTAATTGACATTCCCTTCTGCAACCCACAAATTGGTATGTACATAAGGACATAATTATGTTTTTTATAATTCCACAAAGATTACATATATGAATCCAATATATATGTTATCATTGATATATTATGTAACTAAACATAAACTATCAAGGAATCCCATGCACATCCTCAGGTCATTCCCCTAGTATATGATGAATATTATAAACATATATGGGTTCCATTATCGACACATAAAATGACTTCATTTACACATTAAGGGTCTCTATACATCCCTTGGTGAATAGATTTAATTTTCATCACCGAATAACCTTCTATGATAAAATCCACAGGAAATCCTATTAGAAGGAAATGCATCACGATTCCACAATGTAGAATTACTTAACAAATTATAAATTAAATTATCATATAATTTCCTTTTAACATTTTAAGAAAATGAAGATCTCATTAGAAAACAACTTTATTAATTTATACATATGTCAAGTGATTCGTTCATAGATAATAATTATGCATGAACACTAGACTATTGAAAATGGATTAAGAACAAAATAATAAATAAAATCAATGAAAAAAACATTATATTCAATAAACATATGATCAGTAATAGTACAATGAAAGAACTTGAATCTCATTCCCAAGGAAACCAACTATAATTTTAAAAAGGATTTCACGAATCACTATTTAGTGGTCTATTAGAAACACTAAAACATTCATAGAACACATATCTACCATAACACAAAATCATATTGAAAAAAAATCTATAATATCATATTGAAACAATCCAATCCTAGGCCACTAAGATATTATTGGACCATGCTCACCACATGACCTCAAGCACACCTCCCCATAAAGTAGATGTTGTTGACTGGTGTTGGTGGCATAATCCATTCTATAGGGAGATTATTCAATCTAACAAGATTCATATAATGATGATAAAATAACAATTCATTGGTTTCATAAACATATTACTAATCATAATTAAAAAAACATAACACTATTTAAAAATATACCATGTAGAATCATATAGCTATAAATCACAATATTGTAACTATGATGATCCCCAATAGAAATATATAAAAATACAATAAATAACCATTACACCAACTTCCATCCCTCTTCCCTATACACCCTATCTTTAAATAACTTATCTTTTTTCCATCACAATCCACTATATGTTATTTTCTATAAATTAAAATATTACATAAGGTCTACACACACATAGAGGCTACCGTATAGGGTGAGAGAAATAAATCCAATTAGGTTCTCATAGGGTTAACTTGGTTTATAAAAATATATTTTAATTTACATTATGATAATAAATAAATTTATCCCATAAGACCATTGGATGGAGTAAGTTAACTAGTATATGATGAATCCAAATATATCTGGTCATTGTGTTCTAACTAGGACACAATGATACTCGATCACACCTATTTTAGTGCCATGTTAGAATTTTTATAATCACCTCATTTGTCACATTCATTTTCACCGCATTCTTATTTTATTATAGATGATTTAGTGTATAGAATCATCCCATTCTTAAAACACAACCTGAAGTAATAGTCATGGTCATACATCAATATATAAACCCACAACTTTATCACCTAATGTGTGATCTAGAATACATTCCTAATGAGGTCCCATTTCATCACTCTCTCAGAGGATATATCAACCCATGCCTACATATGAAGGTCCACCTAGCACATAGACTTTCATATAGGGTGTTTCTAGAGTGAATCTTACAATTAAACAGTCCAATTCATTCACACTAACCCATCCCTATTCACTCTACGGACGCCACATCGACCACATCAACCCACCTATGTAGAATATATGGAGGTCACATAAAGCACACCAAACAATCCACATAAACTCTATAGTGGTCACCTCAAGCACACCAACCAATAGTTAATGACTCTAGGGTTTTCACATAAAGCACACCGACCCATCACCACAGAATATGGAAAGTTCATATCAACAAGACCAACTGAAAATTATGAGTTTAATGTCCAACTAGAACATTAAACATAATCAGAGAATATAGGCCATCAAATAGTTCACTAGATTATCCAAGGAACTCTTATCTCAATAGATATCCCTTCATCATGATTACACCATAGATTTCCCATTATGGGGTCCATTGTGTCCGCCATACCCATCATATTATTTTCCCATTGATATAATCTCACACTCATCACCTATAGTGGCATCAATGTATGTTGGTTGTAATAACCCATACCCTAATTTTTGATCCAACATCACCAGAACCATCTTCACTGCTAGTATTTATACCTAGGGACAATCCCAATCCAAACTACTCTAATCCCCATTTACAACCTCCTTCCAAGTCTTAAAAAAATTACAAAACCCTCAATGGGTCTTGTTTAATGCCTTAAGAGGGAGATTCCTCTAACTTTCACATGAAGGAAACCCCTCTCTTTAACATTTATTTTTAGAAAAGGAATCATATTGCTCATAACACCTATCATTTTCTTGGAAAACCCTTTGGTGGGTAACACTTGATAAGGCCCACACATATACCATCCCACCAATCATCACTGGGCCTAATCCTCTAAAACATATCCAACTAGAAATAAAAAAATTCATATTTTTATACCCAAACCGACACTCTCACCCTAATAAATCCTCATGGTCTCACTGAATCTTGTTAGTCAACCCCAAAAAGTTAAATTATAGTCAACTAGTTACCCTAGAGCAATTAACATGCTTAAAATAACTTTTACAAAGAATAAGAAGCCAATCACTACATTATGTTTCATTCCCATGACCCCATCGAACCCAGTATAAATTCCTCATCCCATGAAATGGATTCAAGAAAAAAATACTCATATATAAAAAGTTACACGTTTTTTATTTAATGGGGTCACCAACCACATTCATGTAGTTTCCACCCAATCCATACTTTTATGAGCCTCTTCTAAAACCATCAAAGTCTCCTCCAAGTTCATACCCCCACCCAACCCCCTACATCACACCCTATAACATAGATAATTAATTATAATTTTTTCTTATTAAATAAACAATTTAATACCAAGAGGCACAATAGACGAAAAACTCACTAAGAACTATTGTCACACTGTACCCCTGATGAATCACCCATGAAGGGTCTATCGAAAACCCCCAACGCCATCCAAAGAGAGATCCATAACAACCAGCACCTGATGAACCATTAATTAATTATTATTTTAGAGAGAAGCCTATATAAAATAGTGATATGGATTACCTCACCCATTGAATATTGTAATGACATTAAAACATAACCTTACGATGTAATCTACCTACTATATAAGAGATCCCAATCTTTAACTAATGATTTCACTATGCCCAGGTTAAAAAACAAAACAAAAAAACCACCAAATCATTTATAGATCAATAAAATCAAAATCACCGAGTAGTGGAGGTGGGATGTGTGGGATCATTTTTATCTTTATGATACTTTATAATATTTTATAGTATATCTTCAATGTTAGGAAAAGGGTTTATGTTAAATTTGGGGACCAATGGTGCATCAATATTAAAATAAGAAAAAATATAAACATAATATATCATGTGTGAATAGTTTCTAAGAAATAATTGAATGTATCATAAATGGAGTGTCAGATTAGAAAACCAAGTCTCTATTGAATGATGATTGAAGGCTATACCATAACTGATACATTACTTTTGTGAGTGTTATATATTTCATTTAACTAAATTTATGGGGGAAATAATAGATAAAAAAATTAATTAAAACACATATTATCTACTAATTTATCAAAATTATTTTCCACCTATTATTAAGAAATGTTATGGACACTTCCATGTGTATAATTAACTAACATAAAGCTTTTGTGGAGTAGATCATTATCAAATTTCTATAGGGTTATTATTAGATAATGATCAGTAGAGGGAATAATTTGAGTTGATGAGGAACAAAATAAATTATTTAAAATAAACATTTGTGGATGTATTATACAATAACGATCTTTCAAATATAATTTATGAATTTTTTTGTAAGATTATTCCACACTCTTTATTTTTGTGATGAAAATTAGTTAATTGAATTATAAATTCATTTGATTATTATTAATTTTTTATTTTCTTATTGAATATTTTATTTTCAATTAATGAGGAATAATATATATATATATATATTAGACTATTTTATTATCATTCCCACTCTTTTTAATCCATAGAATATGAAGAATTGAATATGGCCATAATTTTATGATATCTTTTTCTTTTATTTTTTTATCCCTCCAATCATTGAACATTCATCATAGATATCTTTTTTTATAGTGATTAAACTATACCGGGGTACTAGGTCATTGTGAAATCTATCACTCATGAAATAAATCAGTTTTATTGGTTAGGTATCTATTTTGGAGACAGAAAACAACATTATGATGATGAAATAAATTTAATGTTGGTGTGGTTTATGGTTTTTTTTCTGAAACCATATTGTTTTGGAAATTCAAAGGTGTGGTGATGATTGTTTTATGAAAAAAGTGTATCTAAAATTTATCAACCATTGATAAAAAAACCCATGCCACATTTATTTTAGTGTTTAAGATGATATATTTTATGAAATAGGAGTCGATGGTGGAAAAATAAGATGCAAATGAAGATATAGATTTTATAGGAATATTTTGATCAAGAAAGTGAATAGTTTAGAAGAACAGATTCCCTAATGAAAACTTTATGTGGAGGCTATGGTTTGAGTGGAAGAGAAATATCACATGGTTGTATACCAGGTCTAAATGATTTGTGAATCCTATTACAAGTTGTCGGAATATACTATACATTGTACACATATATGGTCTCATAAAACGTACATGAACATGTGTCAAGTATATATATAGTTAGAGTTCAATGATATAATCAAAATCATGGGTAGGAATAGATATAGTAGGAGTCTCTCTAAGTCCCATGTATATGTCCTTCACTACTTCTAGGGAAGAATAAATATGTTTTCCCCATTATATCTTTGATGTCTCTATATATGTTCACCCTCAATTTGATTTAGTATGGGTACATTCCCGTGATACTTCCATATGAGGGTATTGTGTTGAATCATTTCCTAGGGATCATATAAGATATAAATTTTTTGGGTTTATATTTTATAGAGTTATGTATCTCTTGTGAGGATCTCCAGGTGATCTTATATCTATTTCATACTTAGGCATGGTCTGGTATCTCGTCTATGATCTTATAGGCATGTGATCCCCTTTCTAGTGGGAAATTTCTTTCATGGATCAAGTATCTCTCCTACCCCTCAGATTTGATCCCTTACCATTGTATCAATATCTTTTGTAATTAATTTTTTTCTTCATAATAGAAATCCCTAATGAGTGTGACCACTTTGAGTAATTCCATTATTGATAAAGGGACCCAACAAGTGTGTTCCCTTAAAAGATTGTTACCTTAGTGTCTTGAGTAAAATCCATAGGCTAGAATTATGGATAAAACTCACCTTGATACATGGATTATTCCTTTAATAATATCTTATTATTAATTTTTATGAACACTTAATTTAATATTTAACAGTGACTCCCTCTTTGATGGTTTGTGTTTGGTGATTTCAGGTTGTCCAACTAGGTATGTTTATACATACCCAAACAAGGGCTCTGATTGTATGTGTCACATATTAAGTAGAATATATAACATTCAATTAATTTTTTCTAATAATAATAAAAAATGGGGTATATTTTGGATATATAGAATTTGGATGGATGTCATAGTTACTTTTTGGCAGGTGTCATATTTTGTTAGTTGATATGAAATGTTCACAATATTTACATGTTTTTATATTTTAATTTATTATTTTAGGTACTATATATTCATATTATGATTTCAGATGTCATGTTTTTAAATTGTTTATAACATCAATTTTTTTCTTTTATACATTATATTAATGAATAAATATGTGTGTTTGTGTACATGTAATATAGAATATGTCCTCCAATGTGTGTGACCTTATAGCCCAGTACTTGTCTTCAGCTCATGTACTATTGGATGAAGGTTTGGGGTGTCACTATCAAATTACAACTATTAAGGTTGGCCCCTATGGTTCTTGTCATGAAAGAGTGGTATCAGAGGCATAACATTTTTTAGGAACAGATTTTAGAGATAGTATAACTTTTATGATTTATTTTGGAACATGGGAGACACCATTAAACAATATATAATTCAGATCTTAGGCTAAAAAACTCAGTATTGATACGTTGGATGATGTATTTATTCACCATTACCCTAATAATCTTCTTATTTAATTGGAACATGTGGGCAGTGGTTGTTGGGAAAAATTTGTACATGAATCATATAGAAATATACTATAGTTTCTAAGACCTTCTTGAGTTAGCTCCCTAAATATGATCTATTGACTAGGACGTGTCTTTACTATTACAATATTCCTCCATGATAAAATATAGCTTCATTTCAATAGAACTATAATAATGATGATCAACTTATATGTGATGCCTCAGTCTAGGGACCTATTTTAGTGAAATATCATTTGGGTGGATTGTTGATAATTCAAACACCAATTGAGAAGATGATTATTCTAGAAGTATCAATAGATGAGGAAGACATGATGAGTGATATTTTAAATTTTTAGAGGTCGATATAACCAATAATTTACTATGAGATAGACCCCCCGATGTAGTGTAGGATTGAATTGAGGGTGTAGAGTGAGTTTTCGACCTTATTAGGTCCCCTTCATAAAAAGATGGTCGTCCTAGTAGTGATAATTCCATATAGATAACCAGGGAAAAGATGGTTATTGATGATATAGACACATGAAGAGGAGTCTCTCACATTTACAAAGTTCAAGAACCTCTTCAGAGAAGAATTTTTTACAGTGATATTGTCGGTAGTGTGTATCCAAGAGCTTTTGGATAACATGTAGGGTATCTTGGTTGTTTTATTATACACATTGTAGTTCCCCAAACAGTCATGGTGTTTCATAGAAATTAATCATGACGGATAATTTCAAGAACAGACCATTATTGGGGACTTAACTGAGATATATGAGATAGTGTTGTATCTGTTTTCATCCCATCATAGGATGGGGTGCAAGAGATTTCTTTGGTTGTGAAGAACATCCTAGATGACTAGCCACTGACCGTTGATTCTAGAATTGGAATACCTAGATTTCATACCTCAATATGTAGTAGTTTACATTAAAATTAGTGATCTGGGTACTTAAGGATGCTCTATAGGTAGTCTCTAGAAAGAGGGTTAGTAGCTCATGCATCATAGGTAGGTTGATTTCAGCCTATAGTGAGGAAATGAATCTTTTGTGATGGTTTATTCTATATTGTGTGGGACTCCGTAACCCGACTTTTTGAAGATATAGATATTGTTGATGGTTCACCAATGTAGATGTAATTGATTTAGAATTGACGTCTAAAAGGATGTTTGAATGAAATTTGTTTTTGGGAGAACTGAAGGGGGCTGAAGATATGACATGTTTCATGTGCTACCATCCACAGGTGGACGTGACATGGATTAGAGTGCTGGTGGTCGGGGATATATAGAGACATATGAATTAGTGAAAGTGAAATATATAGGCTCTAGGTATGATCCATGGACCCATGTTTTTTTAAATACATTATCTACAATTTTTGTAGATATAAGTGAAATACCATCATTCTTTTTAAAATACCTTGTTTAGTACATAGATATTTTAATAGGTCCATTATCTCATCCCTTTTGATTAGAGACTCCTAACAGGGGATATTAAATAATAACACACTTCTTGTTATAGTGTGACTATACACATGGAAGAGATAAATTCTTATATATCTTCTTGAATGTCATGTGGAAGCCTTCTGATGTGATTCCAAGTATGTACTAGAGCTATAAAATCCTTATGAAAATGGACTATATTATGTAAATTAAAGGATGTGTCTAGGATGATAGTATTATCATTACTATCATTAGTGAGAAATAAACACTAATAGAGTGAGATAAGATCATATATAGAAGGCTGTAACTAATTTCATAGCAATTGGATAGTATTACCCTTGTAGTAGTAGATTCCTTTTGCATTTAGTTTTTACAGATGTAGAGGAGTAATGGGATGTCTTTCCTATGTTAATTTTTATCTTACTTTCCTATTGTGATATCAACATCCCTATAGACCTTAGTCTAAGGACAAAACCTACTTCCCCCAATAAATTATAGATGTCACATGAAATGTTGCAAGAGTTGATGGTGTGGTTAGAGGATCTATTGAGGAAAGCCGTCTTCAGACCCATTGTGTCCCCCTAGAAAGTCCCAATATTTTTCACCAAGAATGAGGATATGAGATTGAGGTTTTATTAAGATTATTTTAACCTTGATCAGGTGAATATCATGAATATTTTACCACTTCAAGGAATCAAATTCCCTTTCAATGAGTTTTAATGGTTGAAGTTGTCATCAATGATTTAAATTATATTAGTTTTTCTCAAACCCTATGATTGAAAGAATTAAATATCATGAAGGTATTCCAATGAAGTTATGGTCTCAATGTGCAGGTTTTGATGCACATTAGATTGTCAAATGACCTAAATGTATTCATGGTACTTATGAACTAGTTCTTTCATCACATATCATTCTTGTTCATGGTTGTGTTCATAGACTAAATTTTCATTTAAAGAATATATGAGAAGGATCAGGTGAGTCATCTAATGATGGTTTTAGATATACATTGAAAGATCTATATTTTTAAGAATCTATCAAAGTGCCATTTTTGGATTCATGAATTCCACTACCTTAGATGTGTCATCTAAAAGGAGGGAGTACCAACAGACCAAGAAAATGGAAGGGTAGTGTTTTCATGTTGGCAACCAAAGAACATGTCTTTCATGTGATGATTTCATGGAATAGATGGATATTAATTGATATTCATACATTATTTTTCATAATTAGAAACTACTTTGACTGCCTTGACAAGAATGGGGAAGAGTTTTATGTGGGAAAAAAATTCCACCAAAATATTCATGAGTTACGGTAGTGGTTGATGAGTTTCACCAACATGATACTAGAAGAGTAGAGTGTTGAATACATGGTTTTTTGATATGACTCCGTAAATGGGATTAGAATATTTCTAATATATAGGAAGATTTCCATTTCTCGTGGTCCTACAAAAGGAGAACTCATTAGCAGAATTATATGAACCAATATTGGGATATATAAGTATTAGTATTTTCCTTGGAGACTTGGTGACACAATATTATAGGAGATAAATTCATTGTTTATATTTTCCATTATAGTCACAAGCATATATTCTCCTAGAGAGATCATAACATAATATAGAGGTGTTGAAAAGAGTCCCTATTGGTCTATAATTTTGAGATATTGTTTTCTATATGGAAAGGGAATGTGGTTGAAATTTATCTCAATAAGAATCCCCATTTATAGTTTATGAGTGAGGTAAAATTGTATTTTTCCTCCTTGTATTTTACCAATGTTGATGAGGGTGGAGCTTTATGTCTCTAACTAATGGTTGTGATGCCACCACTTCTCCAGGACATAAGGGAAGATCATTTTTTATGTACTAATTGTGTGGTCATGTATTATTAAATATCAATAGAATATTATTTTTATAGATTTTTTAAAGGCATGGAGCACATTATACATTTTTGAGTGTGGATAATGGTTTATGTAATGCTATGAAGGTGGTGATATGAGAGTTTCACACCCCCTTAAATATTTATATAGTTGTGGTAAACTTGTACTGAGACCCTAACAATGTGTTTTGGTTTCCATGGATAAAGCATTGTGTAGTGGATTTCATATATAAATGACTCAGTTTCTTGCCATTGAAGGATGATGATTTCATTACGGTGGTTGAAGCCCAACCCCTTGAGGCTCCATATTATATGTGCTACATTATTTAAAAAAATTTACTTTTGAATCATAGATTATCCTTAAGAGGTAATGACACTATCAGGGTTATCATAGAAAATAGCATAAAAATGTTACACTTACATGCCATCTGAGAGCAGTGTTACATAGATTGGGTCTAATTCTTAAATATACATGAGGTAGTGAAACTTCATGGAGTTACCTGAATTAATTTCAGAGACTATGATTTCAAAATTCACATATCAATTATGGAGAGGATTATAAGAATTTTTTGGGACTTATTTGTGTAAGTGAATAATGTTCCACCCCTTCATAGTTTGATGGAAAGAGTAGACCTTTTAGGCTATAGAGGACATGTTGTGGGATTGTTTTTTGGGTTTCTCCACAACTTGAATCATAACCTACACTTGAAGGAGTTTTTATATAAAAAAATTCTATTAAAAAATTCAAAATAAAAAATAGGATTCTTTATACTTGAGACCTTCATGACCTTGTTATTATAGACAAATCAACGATAGAGTGCTTATGGGATATAGTTGGTTCATGAAATAATATAGAAGGTAACAACCATCCAGGAGAAGATTTAAAATTCCCATAGTCTTCAAAATTATTATACCATCTAATTAAAGATGGATTTGGTGTATAATGATGTATTTCATTAAATCATTATAGAAATCACATTGGCATAGAATATAGAGATTTAGAAAATGTGGTATGTTATCAATGAAATTCATTCTCTATTTTTATATACAACACATTGTTTCCATGTTGGACTCTATATTATACTTACCAACATAATTAGAGCAGTTGTAATATGTTTTCCATGTGTTGTGGAATTAGAGACTTCTACACGGTCATTTTTATGTTATCAACTAGTCTAAGATGAATATTTAGGATAAAACTACGTTTTCGGAGCACTAGGTGACCATTAAAGAATCGATAGATTATGATATTTCATGGGAAATGGATTCCCTTAGTTCATTTTCATTTGAAGAATTGGAATATTTTAGAGGGAAATTAGGAGTGGTAGAATAAGATACCAGATCAATAACATCATATCTATTGGATTGAAATATATTCATAGAGGGAACAATACAAGATAGAGGGTGTGTGAATTGTAGGTATATATTTTTCACTTCCATCTCTAAAATAAATTTATTTTAAATGAATTGAAACTAATTTTAATGATAATACTTCAAAATGTATTAAAAAATTAATACGACATGGAATTTAATCGAATAATAAATGTATCATAATCCAAATGATTGTGATAATGAAATCCATAGGGTTCAAATAAAATTAATCATATTAATGATCAAAAAAATCTTAAAAGAGTAAGTTTGTAATATATAGTAATCAAAATGGTTATGATGATTAAAATAAAATAATAAAATGATTCAATGAAAAAGAATATTGAATCATATTGGATAATTGAAAAGATCCGAATCACTAAAATTGTAATTAAAATGATTTTAATCTTTAATAAGGTATCATAATAAAAAATTAAAACAAAAGTTCAAAAAATATTAATATCTTGTCCTTTCCCTTCTCACCATCCTTCTTCATGAGGTATAATACAATTGTTTTCATTTTCATTAATTATTTCTTGTCCTACTTTAGCTTATCAATAAGTTCTTATTAAGATATAAAATTCTCTTGATAATATGAAAAAAACTAATCTTGGTTACGAATAAAATCATCATGGAATATTAGTTTCTCTTCCGGAGTACAAATTTTTTCTTCCTGGAACTTTTTTACATGTTTATGATCTTCAATTGTATCGGTCAATATGAATTTTTGAATTTTCACCTCAACAATGTAATCCTTGTACAATTAAATCTTTCCATCCATAGATTTAATGATATTAACTTCATTTTTATCTCATTGAAAATTTATAACTGCCTTTAATCTATCCCTCTAAACATTTACAATTTCTGAGAAGTATCACTTTCCATATTGTTGAATGATATATAGACTTCATTTACATGATTTCTGATATCTTTTTTTGAATACTCTAGTAATTCGATACATTCCTGTAACTTGTGAGATCAATACATAATATTATTACAAGAATTCATGAGTACTTTGGTTCTTTATTAAAATACTTTTAAATCAACCTCGAGATTCATCAATATTTTTCTTTGAAGATTGATAGAGTCTGAAATTTTATTTTGATTATCTACAACAAAATCAATCTTTCCTTTGATTATTGATAAATAAAGTATTTTATTTTCAATTCTTCTCTGTGATTTAAAAAAATATTGATCTCTATTCAAATAGATAGTCTATTATAAATTAGTGTCTTCATCATAATTTGGATGCTCTATAATATGAATTCCAACCTCTTCATCATCTGAATTCAGATTTTGACTGAAATCAAATCTGGATTCTTCTTCATTTTCCAGGTTATGGACGACTTTATGACCATGAAATTTATGATTATTAATCATCAATATTTTTACATATTCATATATAAATTTTCTTGATGTGTCTTAGGAATATCTTACTAAATTAATTTCATACTCAGACATTTTTCTTAATAATTTTTTTTTTCAGCTTTCTATTTTCCCCTTCTTCCCTATACTTTTGTCATATGTCAAATTATTCTGTCTATTGACTATTATCTTTAATTTTCTCTTAAAATTCAAGGATATTTTATTCTATATAATACAACTTAGTGTCCTCTTAATCTCGTGAAACTAGTACTTTATATACAATGATGGTGTTGATTATTCTCCCACTTTTTCTGTTCATTCCCTAATTTTGATCAGTGGGAGTGGCTAATTATTTGACACTTATTCCGTAAATTTATTTTTTCTACTCCTTTCCTCAACTTATCAATTTCAATAATATCATCCTTCTTCTTTATCATTTTATTTTTCATCAAAATTAGTTTTAGAATCTCATCAGCCTGGATCTTTTTAGGAAGAGATTTAGTAGAATTGAGACCAAATTGTGGGTCTCATATTTCCTTTGAGCTTGTTCAATTATCTATGTGGCCTCTAATTCTTCATTGTAATCACTTTCCATATTCGGATTTATAATAGTATCTGAATTGGATTTTCTTTCTATCACTACTGGAAAATGTACCTATCCCCACGGTTTTCACCAAAACCGTGGGGATAGACCCTCCCTATACCCACGGTTTTGGAAAACCGTGGGTATAGGTGAATTTTCATGACCTATACCCACGGTTTGCCAAAACCGTGGGTATAGGGGGCTCTATACC
Organism: Viscum album; assembly: GCA_963277665.1. NCBI lineage: Eukaryota > Viridiplantae > Streptophyta > Magnoliopsida > Santalales > Viscaceae > Viscum > Viscum album. The sequence goes on along the minus strand of OY728160.1, from coordinate 440,753,962 downwards.
CACGGTTTTGGAAAACCGTGGGTATAGGTCATGAAAATTCACCTATACCCACGGTTTTCCAAAACCGTGGGTATAGGGGGGGTCTATCCCCACGGTTTTGGTGAAAACCGTGGGGATAGGTCTAGGATAAAATACCTATACCCACGGTTATGAAAAACCGTGGGTATAGGTCAATTTTGTGTGCGCGGGAAATTTTTTTTTTCGCGGGAAGGAATTTTTTTTTGGCGGGAACCCTATACCCACGGTTCTTCCCTCTATACCCACGGTTTTTATAACTATATTTAACTAAATATATATATATATACATATATGTGAAGTTAGGGTAGTGGTTAGACGCGGTGTTTACAGCGAAGAGGTTGCGGGATCGAAACTCGGCGCCTGCATTTTTTTAGGACCTATACCCACGGTTTTGAAACCGTGGGTATAGGTCGTTGAAACCGTGGAAATTTTCTAAGTTTCGGTGACACGGTGGCAGGACACCTATACCCACGGTTTTCCAAAACCGTGGGTATAGGCTGGGGACCTATACCGACGGCATTCCAGCCCACGGTTCCCAAAACCGTGGGTATAGGCTATACCCACGGTTTTGGGGGCTATACCCACGGTTTTGAACCGTGGGTATAGGCCGTTTTTCCAGTAGTGTATTTCTAAAATAATTTGTACAGAGTTTTTTTAGAATTCCATAGCTTCCTCTAACTATCTCTTTTGGAGTTTAAGCATCAACATCATTAACAATATTTTTGAATCTAGATGAAAATGAAATTTCATCCCTATTATTATATCATCACTAGTCCAAATATTTACATGATTCTTCAGTAAAAACATATGAGTAATATTGAAAAACATCATAAATTCATAAATAAACATTTTGAGGATTTATTGAAACCTGATCAATTGAGTCTTGATTGTACGAGACATGATATTTTTGATTGTTTTGGAAATGTAACCCATTAAGATATATTCCTAATATTCATAAGATAATAATGTGTTTTGATATTGTAAACATTAATATTTTCTCTGTCACCACTCATGAAGATTAGGAATCCATGAATATGGAGTATATTTGGTCTATTGTTGATTCAAAGATGATTTTTTCCTTTTAACCTTATTGAATCCGAACAAGATATCCCTCAAAACTTTTTTATAAATGTTTGATTTTCTTCTAGAAACATATTTAAGGGAAAAAAATAATATTAATTAAATGGAATATGTATAAAATGTTATATTTTAGATGATATGTTTCTTTCACTATCATACATATGAAAAGATACATTCATGTCTTCAACAATATTCATTGTTTTAATGAATTGTATCATATCATCCACAATGATCAGATCATGGTTTTTATGTTTCTTAACGCATACTAACTCCCATCATAGATACTTAATTACTGTTTTTGAAGATGAATAATAAATTTCATAAAACATGATAGTGAGAAATAATTCCCATAAGAACATCATCTTTGAGTAATCTTTTAGTGATATTTCCTTAGGTGATATTGCTAATGAACGAGACCTCAGTAGGTCTGAATAAGAAAAATTGTATATCAAATACATGCACAACCCTTTGATAAGGAGTAACGTAATGTACATAAGTGATTTATATAGTAATTACAAGTGAATAATTACATTACATTAATGATTACAAGATTATAATTAATCTACTCAAATATATCATATTGTAATACTTTTGTAATATAATATCTAGTAGTTGTTACTGTGTTTTGATAAATTATAAAATGAAATCTCATGCAAGTTTCTGATCTCTAAGAATGTGATTCATAATATCTATGTTTTTTCAAAGGAGTTTTGTCAATTATTTTTACATAGAGCTAGGGAAAAGGTTTTGTCACATAGTATATGAGTTTTTATAAAACACATGCCCAATCAGTGAGTGTGTGTTTCATCCACAACACATGAGTATACAAACTTTCAACTACCACATATCCAACATCAGTAGTGTAAGGTTATACCATGTGTTGTTTATTCCAGGACCAAGAAACTAAGCAATCAGCTATGAAATGACCTATTTTCTACGTTATTTTTCTATCCATTATACAACCACCACTGTCAACATCTAAAAATATTTTTAATTCAAAATGATTTTTGGAAGAGAAAAAAAGTCCCATCTACATAGTTTCCTTTATATAATTAAAAATAATATTATCATCTTTTAAATGGGATTACATTGGCTTTTTCCTAATACCATAAACATAATCATATTAAAAAAAATAATTTTGGATGACTAGCTGTTAATTATAATAAGCTTCCTACCACCCCTCTAAAAGTAGATTGAGTTACTATTAGTCCACCTACATCAATTTCATGAGTATTTAAGGTACAAATTTGAGTAATAATACTTTTTTTATTTTTATATCTATAAATTTTTTAGGATATTTAATATACTTATGTTGGGATATATATAGGTCCCTTATGTTTTTGAGAGATTAAAAAAATAAAGAATGTAAACTCACCCGTTATACTCATCACAAACTCATATTTCTAAATACTCCCAAATGAATTTGTAAAATATATCTGAGTTGGTCTGAATATAATTTCATCAACATAAATTTGAATGATCAAATCATTTATTTCATTCTTTATAAAATGACCGGGAATAAAAATTCCATTAACAAATTTATTTTGAAGAAAAGATATTATTAATCTATCATATAGGGCTCTAGGGGATTTTAAGGCCATATAATGATTTTGTAATTTTATAAACATATTTATGAAGTATTTTATCTTCAAAACCTAGAGATTATTCAGAAAAAACTTCTTATTAATCATATAAGGTAACAAAAGAATACTTCAGATCCATTTGAAAAATTAGGAAATTGAATAATACTTCAATTACTAATAGTATATAAATAGATTCGTGTCTATCTGCTGAAGAATTGGATACTTCATAATCTATTACCTCTTATTGATTATAACCTTTGTCAACCATTATTGCTTCTTTTATAATGACAATTCTATTTTCATCATATTTTTTATCTGAATAATCATTTTACTCCAATTACCGAAGAATCTTTAGGTCTTTCAAGTAATATATAGACATTTTCTTGTTCTAATTCATTTAGATGGTATTGAAAATATTTAATCCAATATTCATCACCAAAATCCTCATCAATAATTTTTTGTTCTAATTGTGAAATAAATGATGTATGGAATACTTCATTTCCCAAGGAACTTATAGTCCTTATAGGATAAATTACATCACTAATGATACTATCCCTAGGATGATTCTTAAGAGGAAACTAATTTGGGTTTTTTAAAACATGTACATCAACATAAGATAGAAAATATTTTGGACCAAATACATTATAAATAATTCTTATGTATTTCCTTTATTAGAAGAGTATATTATAAATGGTTGAAAATCATTTTTGAAAAACACATCAGATGGTATAGTTAGAGGTTGTTTATAAAAGGGGATCAATTTAATCAAATTTAAAATTTACTATTTCCTAAAAAATTATAGGATTTTTTTATTGAAAGCTCTATTATAAATATAAGTAGTTGATTATAATAATAAAACACCTTCATTATATTTGGGTGAAAATTTAGGTAAATTATATTTTTTATTTAAAAGGAATACTTTTTATCCAAATATTTTGAAGTATGAACATTTGGGTTTCAGCCTATCCATAACTCATAAAGTGTTTTATTATGAAATGTTCTAATTAAACAATTATTTATAGTATAATAAGCAGTACATGTAGATTCATCACAAATTTTTTTTTCAATACAATATTAACTCAACATGGTTGTTTTTATCTCTTTATTAATATCACTTTTTCTATCAACAACACCATTTCATTGAGGAGTTCAACGTGTTGAGAAGTTGTCTGTAATACCATTATTACATCAAAAAGATTGAAAATCAGAATTTATAAATTCTACAACATGATCACTTTGAATAGTTATTAGTAGAAGGTTTTTCCCATGTTTAACAGGGGACAAAAAAGTTTTAAAATAACAATAGACTTCACATTTCTTTTCTATAAAATAGACTTATGTATATCTTGTGTAGTCATCAATTACAACAAATACATAGTTATTTCCTATAATATATTTTGTTTTTGTTCAATTGAATAAGTCCATGTTAACCAACTATAATGTATCCGAATTTGAAACTTCACTAATTGATTTAAATCTTGACTTATATTACTTTCCATATTTACAAGGGTCTAATACTATTCAAGAATCTAATCTATGTTCTGGTAGATCCTAAATAATAATTTTCTTGTAAAATTTATATGTGTTCATAATATTACAATGTCATAAACTTATATTACATAACCAATATTGATCTTCCATTTCCCTAAGTCTAGGTATGTCTTGGCTCCTACAGTATTCTAAGATTATCGTGTATAAATTATCAAGATGATATGAAGAAATAATGAATTCATCATTGCAATTATGTACTAAAAATTTATCATTTCCAAAATTTACAAAGTAACCTTAATCAAACAATTGAATTATTTTTATAAGGTTTTGTTTAAGACCCTTAACAAATAAGACATTTCAAATCAATAGTTTTTCAAGATGAATAATATTACATATAAAAAAATCATTCATTGAACTATTTTTATAAAGATAAATCTTCTACATTTCATTTAAATAATCCTTTAAAAGAAGTATTTTTTACCAGTCATATCTAGAGAAAACCAACTATTCATGTACCATATGGTTCTGTTCTTGGTACTTCCTTTTTTATCGAAGTAATCAAAAATTAGGTTTTCAGAATCTAAACATTTTTTGGTCTATAAATGTTAGAAATAATAATTTTGGGAACTCATATTTTTTTTGAAAAATGGGATTTGTGGAATCGCAAAGATTTAATTTATTAAAGGATCATTTTTTATTCCATTTTCCTCCACATTAACATTTAGTGAAAAAGGGTAATTTTCATGAACAATGTTATTGTTACAAAAAAAATGGTTTTGAATGAGTATACCACATTCCACAATAATTACATTGTAGATAAAGTGTTTATAAATATTTCTAAAAACCATCTTTAGTGGGTGTAATGTTTTACAAAAGTTACATAAAAATGATTTCAGACTTTAGTCTTAAAACTACATTTTTATGCACATTAGTATTAAAATCAGAAGTGATTTTTGAATAAAAATTCATTTTCCTCAAAAATGAAAATTTCAAATTATTTTGAAAGAATATTCATCAAAGAAATATATTCCTTTAGGTTTTTAAAAATGGAATAAATTTTTTAAAAAATATTATTAATATCATTAGAAATATATAATATTTATTTTGTTAAAATATTTATTCTAGAATTTTCCTTTTCATGATTCTTATTTACTTTGCAATTTTCATTCACATGAAATTCAAAAAATCTAGAAACCTCTTCATACCATGGAAAATTATTCTTATCAATTAGGAAAGATTAATTTTCATCTAAAGATGAGTAATTACTCACATTGGGATGATTTTCACTCAATGATGTAATCATTAAGGATTCATCATTTTGTACCTTTTCCATGAAACAAGGTTTTTCTATTGTTATTATGGAAATATGTCCAATATTTTTATGTTTGAAATTATCAATGTCTGTGATTTATTTGAATATTCTCCACCACTATCACTCCATGAGTTAATTTCATTTAAGACATTATTTCATTTTTTATTTTAGTACATTTTATAATTCCTTTTAGAATGCCATTCTTTTCTCTTCTTTACTTTCTGCTTTAGAAAACCAGTTCATATATGCCCAACATTTTTGTATTCACAAAGAGTAACTATATTACGCTTCTTATCATTGTTATTTTTCTTATATTAATACTGAAATTATTTCATTCCATCTATCATTTTCATAATTACAAAAAAATTGGCCAATTCAATCTCATAAATATAGTATTCACTTGTGTTTTCTTAAATTACAACTTTTTAGGTATTTGTAGACATAACAACTTTCCCAAGATTCATGGATTTATTTTTATTTTATGTATAGGTTAAAAAACTCATCCAATCTTTTTTATTTCTGTTTCTACACATCCTTTCAATCTATTTTCATGTTTCAAAAGTGTTCCAAACATCACATAAAGAGTAAGACTTGTAACATTTATTGATTCATCTACAACAGTTATTTTTGATTTACACTAATTTGGAAGATGCCTAAGATCTTATCCACTAGGGTTTCATCATCTATTCCTTTGTTTCCCATGGATTTTAAACACTTCACAATTTTCAAAAATCATTTATGTACCTTAAAAATATGTTCTTTATAATGAAATTAAAAATCAAGATAGTACGCTCCTATCATAGCTCTTATAGTCTAAATGACTTTAGATATACCAAAATGAGTAATTTTATATTTCATCCAAATATTAATTGCTACTTCACATGATGAAATCATGTTATATATATTTATGGTCATAAAATAAAGTAGTGTATTTAATACCCTATAACATAATTGATATTATTGTTTTTCTTGATTGGTAATGATTCTAACTTATTTTTCAAGAATTTGATATTCTATAGTCATCATAACAAATTTTTGACCAGATATGTTTATAAAAAAAGACATCATTAAATTTCTCTAATATTCATAATTGTTTCCATAAAACATTGGTTGTCTTATAGGATTAGGAATTCCAATTGAACCTACATTAACTCCTACAATCATTAAAACAATATAAATTTTCTTTTTCTACAATACATGCTAGAGTAACAAATAATTATAAATAGAAATTTTTTAAAATAACTATAACTAACATTAAAATGTAATGTCAGTAAATATATAAGTATTGGAAACATACTCTGATAACAATTTTGGTATATTAATATAATACAGATGGCATAATTCATGTGGGGGGGGGGGAATTGCCGGTTCAAAAAGATTACATTTTTTCCTAAAGGGGTTTAGTTTTTAATAATTTAATCTAATTTAATTCACAACAAATTTCAATGTATTAAAACATTAATCGGATGTGGCCTTGGTTCTGGTTATAAAAGTATCATAATCACATTGATTGTGATAATTTAATCCATATGTTGTAAATTAAATTAATCGTATTCATGGTTGAATAAATTTAAATAGATTAAGCATGTAGAAGATCGTAATCACAACAGTTACTGTGATTATAGTAAAACAATAAAATAATTCACTCATTAAGCATACTGACTTGTATTGAGTAATTGAAAAGATTGTAATCACTAAAATTGTAATTACAATTATTGTAATATGATTATATTGTAAAAGTATCATAATCATATTTTTTAAAATATTTAAAAATAGTAATAGAAAAATGAATATATAAAATTATTCATGTTCTATTACAAAGAAGTGGAAATGTAGAAGAATACAATTCATTTAACAAAAAGGAAATGGTATCGAATAACCTTGGTTAAAGGTTCCTTGATTTATACATTCAAGAATGTTTTTCATACCTATACTAGGGAATCCCTCGATACAATGATCATATTCTGTCTTACTATCCCCGCCAGTCCTCAATCAAGAAGGTGATCAGCAAATATTTCTTCGAATCCTCAGAATCCATCAATTTGAAAATTATTTGTATGTATGACTTCCTATCCATTGAATCCCTCGATCAAAATCACCAATGATCACTGTCACACTAGACAAAGTAAAAATCCAGAGAGTAACAATTATGTAAAATGAATAGTTCAAATCATGGAATCAGAGTCTTTCTCATGATGCAACAATTTGATAGAGCTCTTACAAGATGTCTTGAATTCATCAAAACAACTAAGTTCATTCAATTGACCTAGTATTTATAGGCTAGTGTCCCAACAATCATCTTGGATTCCAATGGTCAATTTTGACCTAAAATGAGTAGGGACATGGACAACTATAACTCCAACGACCATCTTATAACTCAAACAATGACATTGTTTTATAACACAAATTGACAGTTAATACACCACATTTTATTGACAAAACGATTTTCCTTTCGAAACAATACTATTATTTGGATACGATAAAATTGGTATGAAAGGAATTTATTTATACTGATAAAATAGAATTGGAAATAGTAATTGATTACAATGGAATTAGTTATGATAGTTAATATTATTTACCCAATCAGTATTATATTTTACGATGTGTACGATGGACATTATATTTAATGAGTCTGATGTAAATAGTATTCAGTGAGTATGATGTTAATCATATTTGGGATCATAATGATAATCATTAGATTCAGTAAAATTTATGGCTATGATTATTATCATATTCGTATGAAAAATCTCAATGATAAAATTTAAATCAAAAAACCGTAAAGTAAAAAATATAGGAATTCATTAGAAAATAGAGTTTTGATTTCCAAAACAAAATAATGAAGTCAAAAGTAGACATTTTACTCTAAAATATCATTGAGAAGGATTTTGATTTTAGGGGTGAAAATCTCTAATGGTAGGGAGAATTTAATGATGATATTTTTTATCTATGATAATTTGGAATATTATAAAAAATATTTTCAAAGTAATGTGAGTAATTGAAGTGGAATTTCATGCCCTATGGTCCTTGGTATTGATATATAAAAATTGATAAATATAATATATCACATGTACATAATATTTTAGAAATAAAATGATTTATCAAAAATAGTGTATTGGATGGGAAAACCTATGCTTCCATTAAATATTTAACATAGTTTATACTATAGGAGTGATATAAATTTAGTGAGAATCAGATGATTCGTTCTTATCAAGACATATGTGAATTATTAAATGAATAAATTAGTAAAATAATTATCTGGTGGATGACTATAGTATATTTGATCAACAATGATCATATGTGGGAATTCATTGACCTGAAGATGAAAAAATAATATCTATTAAATGCTAAACTTTCAAATATATTATGATTAAATGATCCATGAAATATAATTCAGGGAATTTATTTTGAATGTCTATTCCCAACTCATTATTTTTTTTGAAAAAATAATATTAATTAATTTATAAATCACTTAATGTATCATTATTTGTTGAAATTTTCAATAAATATTTCATTTTATTAAATTAAATATTTGATATTTCTTTTATCTAATTTGACCATCAACCCCATTCATCATATTCCTTCAATGATGTCCTTATAAACATGACATTATTATGATGATCAATTTTTTATTTTATGTATTTCCCCTGTAGTTTTTCAAATTTTATTTATCTATATATTTGTTTTCAAATGTTTTTACTATTTTGAGAAACCCAATTGTCGTGATGTTGTTCAATTTGGAAATTGGTTATTGTTGGTTGTCTGTAATTGGTATCAAAGATATGATAGATGCATGGAGGTGGTGATTTGAATGTAATGGTGGTGCAATATATATTTGTTTCATGAATCGGATAATGTATGTACTTTAGTGGTGTTACAGTGGTCATTTTATAATAAAAGGATGATTTCAACCAGTCAGCCATCAATTAAAAATATCTAGTCCATGAAGTTCCAATAATTGGGGATGATATTTGTTGTAAAATTGGATGTGGTGACATCAAGAGAATATTCCAGAAAGGATAAAGAATTTATGGGAAATCCTAACATATATGGAATATATTTGGGTATAGCACACGTATTGTTAACCCATTCATTAGAAAACATGGGTGTATGGATAAGAAAATATCACATGACTGTGTACTTTCTCTATATGTATTGTGACCACTACATCAAAAGATCGACCTATTCCTTCTATTGTTCATGATAATAAACATGGGTATTGTACACAAACATTCACTGAGTACACACACATAAGAAGAATACATATGCATGGAAACATGCCATGCCAATGTTATCAAAAATTGTGTTTTTACCTTTTTAATGATTAACTATCTATATTAAGAATATTAATTCCCTTATTTCATTAATAATGCTACTATGGTTTCATGGATGTGTTTCTATTATCTGAATTAGTATGGGAACATTACCTTGAACTGTACCTTTGAGTGTTTTACGTGACATCCATTCTCGATCACCAGATGAGTGTTCCCCAATATGAGTTATTCCTAAATAGATTATTGCAAATCCCATGAGGATTGGTGTGTAATAATATATCCAATTCTTCCCAAATATGGGTATGTTATCTCACATCTAATATTCTATATGTGTGATCCCCTTCCGGTTGAGTTTTTTATTTAGGGTCAGGTATGCCCACAAGTCTTGGTCTGATCTGATAAATTTCCGTTAACATTTAATGTGTTAAAATGTGTTATTCATCCAGGAAAGGCCTGATGAGTGTGACCTCTCCAATGAGTTAAATCCGAGTTAGCTTGACTACAGGAGTAATTTCACTCATAAGAGTGTGACCATAGTGACAGAAGTAGAATCCCTAGGTTCTTAGTGGGCATAACTATGACCATGAAATGTAAAATATTCCTTTTTTGATATACATGTTATTATGTTTATCTACATTATTTTATGATTTAGAGATTAATCCCCCACTGAGGATTTGTGTTTGATTATTTTAGGGTGTCTTATACTCTTTAATATACTTAGTCTTTCATAGGCTATATATGCATGGGGAATGTCTTCTGCATATAGGAAAACATTATACAAAGTTATAGTAAGACCATGAGTAGATGGAACATAGTTGTACTAGAAGATCCATGGAAATATACATGGGTTTCATTTTGTTAGTTTCCCCCTTTTTTAGAAGTAAAAACTCCGTTACAATATGAATGTTTTTATTTCCCCACTATTTTTAATTATATACACTATTTTAAAACTCTAAAATTAGATTATATGTTATAAAAGAATTCATTGTATCATTTATTATGTCTGTGATATTCCTATGTAACGCTAGACACTAGCCCTATCCTTTTGGACGTTGGTTTGGGGAGTCACTCCCAGCTTACTATACGATTATAGTTCCTAACACAGTACTGTTAGATTATGGGGATTTTATTTAATTTCAAGGAAAAGGTTGTTTTAGGTGAACATTATATTACATTTTATTATATACTATATGATTTTCGACATCATTATGATGTTATAATGAGTTTATTATTTATTTCAATAATTAATAACTAAAAAATTTATTGAATTAGTTTAAAAATTCAAATAAAATTCTAATATTAATTTCAAAACCAACATATAATTTTTTAAAACATATAATTATATTTTATTAAAATATTTTTTTAATTATTTACATTGAAAAGATAATTTCTAGGTTTCCATTTAGTTTTTTTTTGTTTTTAGATAATCCAATATGTTTTAATGAAACTCTTGATATATTTTATTATAATCCATAATATGTAGAGTTTTTGCCTTAATAATAGAATGATCAATGCTTTTATTTAATGATACCATACCCCTTGGCTATAAAAATACCACACCTCGACCCACATAACATCACCTAAAAACCGTTTTACATTATAAAATCCCTTTTAAAAACAACCATTATTGTGTCATTTAAATTCTCATAAGATAAGCTAAAACAAAAAAACTATCCTTATAATTATTTATATGAAATATAAATGAAGAAAATAAAAGATATCAGTATGGGTTTCTAGGTCTCCAGTTTCCTCTATTAATTGACATTATTTTGTCTTAAAATCCTTTAAACTTCCTATTAATTTTTTATAATGATTATATTACCATGTTACTAACCTTTTTATAATCCATTATTGATGAGATATTAGCTATTCCATCTCATTTATCATTTTTCATAAGCTGTTACAATATCAAAGTAAGTATTTTGAAACCAATGTCCTTTTTTAATATTCCTCTCGTAAATTATATGTATATATTAACATTAAAGTCACTTTAAAATGTAATTATTATTATTTCCCAATAGTTTTGAAAATTAAAATATTTATTTTCACTAATATTCTAAAATCAATTTAATAAAATCATTAAACCATAGTGGATTTACAATATATAAATGAATAATGATGTTTTATTTTCAGTTATGATTTTTATGGATATTGTGAAAAATATATTTTATGTATAAATATAAAATTAATTTACAATATATATCATATTTATTGTTATGTAAAGGTGAAATATCATTATAATTATAATATTAAAATATAAAAAAATCATATTCATTTTATCAATCTAAAACTTTCTTACCAATAAACACTTATTTATTTGGAACAATTTTATAAATTATAATGAAATATTTAAAAAATTCACTAATAAAATGAAAATAACTATCTAGATTTTCACTTATTGATCATATGTAACCTTTGGATAGGGACCATTAACTATTAGAATTTTATCAATTATCTGATGATTTAAATATGTTCAACCTAAAAATGACCAACATATGAAAATATAATCTAATAAAAAAAATTAAACGGAAATAAATATATTAAAAAAATATATAATAATGAAATAAACATGAAAAAATTATGTAATGAAGTATGTATTTAATATCATATGACTATTCAAGAATTTAGTGTTTATACAATGTGATATGGGACTCTAGGTTAGTAGTTTTCTTTCAAAATGTATAACTTATCCATGTATTACACTTATGTTTCCAATATTATATTTTATGACTCATATATAATTTCATGAGTTTATGCCTTACTAATTTCCATCTATTCTGAATTTATTAATGGTATTTTTTCACCATTATGATATTATAATTTGTATCATATCATTATTTATAAGGTTATTCTACTAAACATATTCTTTCTTTTAGAAATGTTCCCTATCACTCTACAACCATCTAAAATACAATTTATATCATTATCATATGATTTATTAATTTAATTTATACATAATTTTCATTTTTTTCTTCTGATATTAATTTATTTAATTTTCTAATCCTATAATTTCTTTATGTCTCTCCCTATAATGATTATATAGGAAGATTTTCCAATTACATTCTTACTCTCTATGTTTAATATAAATTAATACTATTTATTTTTATGATTATATTATTGGGAGATTTTATTATTAAATAATTTTTAAAAATAATTTCTATCACCACTATAAATTAATTTTGTAATGCGCTTAATTTCATTATTGTCATGGAAAGGTCACCAAAAATTATGAAACCATTTTTCAATAACTCTCATCAACTATAATTTAAATTCATATTTTCAAGTTCTAAAATGCATTATTTATAATATATGTTTTAATAAATATTCATTTTTAAAATAATATTATATATATATATTATAATATTTATAACTCCCCTAAAAAAGATAGTTATAATATTTTATCATTATATAAAAATAATGATATATGGTCATTAAAACTGTAATAAATATTTATCTTCTCTGAAAATATTTTTCATTTTTGAAAATAATCAATCATTGTAATCCCTTTTATTTTACATTATTTCATATTAATTTTCATTATATAATTTTACATGATTAATTAAAATGTTAACATTCTTATTTTATTTAATATAAAAATTATTATGTTTCAATTAAGCTATAGAAGTGATACATCAATTAGAGGAGTGATCCATCACATTATATTTGTTGTTTCACCATATTATATTCATAAAAAATAACTTTATTCCGATGCATTTAAATTGTAAATATAGTATAATTATTATCATTATTTTAGTGTTTTATCCTATATTTCCATAATATCATGACCTTTTCCCAGTAAAACCCCTCTTTGGATGAGATAAAATATAAGAGTGACTCACCCTGAATTCCTACAATTGGCCACAAGTTGGTGACTAGAAATGGGTGTATGAATAACACATAATAATAGGAATTAACATAAAAATTACAATCAACATAAATAGAATTCCATTATTCAACCCCTTAACATAATTAAAAAATCTCATAATCACATAATGCATTTAAATGTCACACATAAGAAAGATTTTTAAAATTTTTATGAATGAAGATCAATGATAGTGAGTCCATGAATAACAATGAAATACACAAGATAATACCATCCCATATGAAAACTAATTACTACTTAAAAACCCTTATCACATTATATATATATGGGTAAAAATATAACTACTCTATGTAGAATCCTCCTAAATACCACTCGTATAAGTGTGGAAGAATCATATTACATCCTAATTATATCAAATATGGAACCACTTTTCTCATATAATTGTTCAACTATTTATCAATCTCACAATGTCTCAGTCAATAACTAACACATCAATGTGTAATAAAATAGCATTGAGAAAAATAATATATAAATAAGGTATGCCACAACAAATTCTCTAACGATCTAGTCAATATCACTTCCCAAGGACATATATTCTTATTCACCCATACCATATATATCCACATAACCACATCAATAAAGCATACACAACATCACTATATTGACATTCCTCTTAGATGATTGATTTTTAAGGATGTAACATAACTTGTTGTTTATAGTAGAAAATAATATAAAACACATTACCAATATTATAATTTTATGAAAACAAAAACCATATGAAATAGAAATGAAGTGAATTATCCATTCTATTTTTATTTCGACTATATTATCTTCAGTAAATGTAGTTTAATGAAGACCTACAAGGAACAAATGAAGGAATTATCCCTTCATATTTACCCCTAGATCATTCTCATAATATGGTGCTCAATCCAGTCTATATTGCAACCATTGTACGGTAGTTACTCAAGAGGTAAAGGATGCAAGAAGATGAAAGTATATTACGAGGAATTTGTGGGAAGTTAGGGGGAGATTTAAATAACACATTTTAATTTATAGAAATTATTAATAAAATCCTTGGGACAATACTAAACATTTATATGAATTTAAACATATTTTATGAAATATAAGTGTAAATAGAAATAGTTAATATAATTGTAACCATCATCAATGTGAACTATCCCATGAATATTATCTTATGAAATATCTAATTTATTGATAACTATTGGTAAATGATTCCAAAACACTAATAGTTTGGCATTCTACTCCCTTTACACTAATTACAAAAATAATTATAAATTTTATATTATGATTTCATATTTTTATGCCTTACAAAATAACATAATGATATGGCCATATCAAATTATTTTATCAAGGCAGTGGATGTGATACAACTATATCATAGCTAACGATATGCCTTCAGTTTTTATATTGTATAATATGACATATCTGTATCATACAATATCATGTAGAAAATATATGTGAAATATTTAATAATGGATTAAAGGTATATCTAAACCAATATCACACTTTCACTAAATCCTCAAAAATATCATTGAATTTACCAATATATTATATTATATACAATAACCATTCAGACTATATCTAGAAACTAATTTGGGTATGTTCAAAAATATTTTTGAAAAATATTTTTAAATTAATTATGTAACATATATTATATAATTTCATTAATGTACCCTTAAAAAAATATTTTATAAAAAATAAAATGATTTTAGAGAAACAATATGAATTTTTCTAAAAATGATTCCACATTTATTTAACGTATTTTTTAACCCCATGGACCATTATAGTGTTGAAAACATATACAGATTCTGTACTCCATAAATTTAAATAATGAATGTCCAATATGTAATACAAATATATTTTAGAATATATTTTTCTTTAAATAAATACTTTTCAGTAAAATGTATTATAGAGAACACCAATATTAATTTTTGTATGTTATGAATTTTCGCAATGTAAGGTAAAAAAGAAGTAAAATATGAATATACACTGTGAAACAAAATTAATAAAATTACGATAATTAAATAACCTCAAGTAATTAATATGAGAATATTTGAATTCATTATATATTAATATTATTTTATGATTTCTAATACCAATAAAATTGATTTTTTTTATTTTTTGATCATTAATAATTAAATGAATGAGATTAAAATCAATTAATATTAAAATAATATTCTTAGAATATTTTTTAAAGTGATATTTATATTTATCAAGAAATTAAATTGGTCATTTTTAATGAATTAATATAATATCCCTAGACCCATATATTAGTATCTAATGTCAAAATCATGAGATTTATATTTATGAATATGATGCTAATAATTGTGAACCTAATTTTTTCAATCGAAAACATATAAAATAAAATGGAAAACTTAGATCACATACATTATCATGCTCTGTTTTGGTTTAGAGCTTTAATGAACTAGTAAAACATCAATATAAACATGACCCATGTCCTAAAAACAACATTTATACTATTTAAATTATATTTTCCTATTTCAAACTGATTCATAAAATTAATCCATATGAAATAATATGTTTACATAATTCGGTCAACCTGGGGGAAAAGGAAATATGAGAACGGTGATATCAGATTCATAGTATGGATAACTATAAGAATTTACAACATTTTTTCTTCAATAAGAATAAGAATATGATATGGTTATGATGGCATAATGAATGTTCATGAGTGTAACATATTAATATCCATACCCATCAATACATAGAGAATAAAACCTGAAAACATGGAATAAGGCATTATCGATGGGAATATTTACATTAATCTACAATTATATGAAATTAGAAATCATTCACGAGAAAAATTATCATCACAAACTCATATAAATCCTAAATAAAATATATTGGTATCTTACAACATCATTTATTGAACCCTTACAGAACCCCTATATAACCCTTAAAATTTGAAATAACCATTTGACCATCTTCAAAAAATAATTATCTAGAGAAAATAATCCTTAAAAATTACAATGGAGTAATATATCAGTGAACCTATATTTCAAGTAAACATTGGATCACCCAATGTTATTTGGGTGCACCCATTATTTATAGTGTCCACAAACTGAATAATGAATAATGCACAAAGAGAATATATTTCATAATAATTATTTGAAACAAAATTTATTATTTTCTAGGTAGGATTAACCCTTGTAAAGTAACATATTCTATAATAAACAATTTGAAACATGGTTAACATTCAGAAAATAAATATGTTCCATAATATTCTATTTCATATATGATTTACCTTGTGGAAAAGAAATGGGTTTTATAACAATATCATTGAAAAAAAATTAACTCATTGAAATAAATACTGTGGGGGTATAAGTACCAAATATCCCAAGAGGAGGATAAATTATAACATGTGTTTTTTTGTTTGAAACTGATGAATCTAAAGTCAATTAAAACAACATTTGATGAATTTTGAGTAAAATACCCCATTCATTTTGAAAAATATACATAATTAAAATTTAATACATTTTGAAAATAATTTTATTTGAAAATAACATTGAAATATTATAAATAAACATGAAAAAATACTTTAAATAATTTCCTGAGAAAATTATACTACTATATTTGAGAAAAAAAATTAATCATTTTAAAAACATTTTAAAAAACATGGTTTTGGATTAAAACAGATTTCTGACTAAAGGATGAATACATTTTTTATTAATAAAACAAAATCCAAACTATTTTATGAACTAAAGTGTGAGAAAATGGTACTATTACATTAATATATCACTAAGAACCATATTATAATTTTATTTATAATAATTATATGATTACAACATTGGAGACTTAATCATTCACAATCCCAAAAAATGATGAGATTGTAACAATGGACCCATATCACTTTTATAAATTTGAATAATAATCCATATTAATGAATATATTTTATAATATAATGACCATATGTAGATTCATGACATTAAATTTCAATGGGTAAGAATATACATCTCATAAATGAAGTTTGGTGTATAACAAATCTTCTGCCTCAAGGAATAAAAATTGAGAGAAAAATCACTTAACTCTATTGTTACCTGGAAAATGTAAACCCTTAAAAAAAGAGATACAAAAATTGATATTGAAAGAAAAATTAAAATATGGACATTCTTAGTAATATAAATTCAAAGTATTTATATACACCACACAACAAAAACATGTGGTACATAATGTATACATCTCATAGGAAATAAATGAGATAAGAAAAACCCTTACCTCACACTTCATTTTTGGTCAAAAATTCATTAACCACCTATATATTTGTTTTAAACATATTATTAATATATTATAGAACCATATAAATATTTTCAATATCATTTATTATTATTATGAAATTTTATTTCACAATTATTAACTACTTCATGTTAATATTATGTTTCGGGTAATAACTACTTTGTTTTTTTGTGTATGTTTAGACTACCTATTTTCGGTCGTCTTACTTCAAAAATTATTTCATAATTTAAATTATTTAAAACATTATAGGAATATAATATATATTTAGTAAATATGTATTTATATTAATATATAAATGTTAGTTATAGAAAATCAAATACAATATTCATGTAGACAGTTGGTCATACGTACACATGAACATTTTTAATTTTTTTGTAATGTTGAATTAATGAAAAGTAAATGATATATATATTTATATGTATATATATATACATTATAATTATAGTATAATATTTATGTCATATATATTACATATTAATATTAAACCCATCTATAATGAATTCTGTGTAATGTGTTATCAAATCACCCCGCTTCACAATGCAATACTCAATCGTACACACGAATGTCATTATTATATTCCCAAAAATTTAAAGGGTGAATTTATGTGTTAAAAATAATTTTATAAATATAATAAAATAAAAATTATCATAAATAATATATATATATATATATATATATTATTTCTATCATCATTCACAAATGTGAAATTTGGAAATTGAAAAACGGAAAAGATCGGTTCATGAGATGGTTGTCCACCGCACACATAAATGATGATTTTATAACCCATTAGACTATAGTGTGGGTCAAGGTAGGTAGTAACAATAACATTAAAAAATATATGTATATGGATGAAACTGAGGCTATTATATAAATAGTATAAAAAAAATAATTGAATTATGTAGAGAAGAAAATAAAATAACAACTCTCTGAGAATAACAATAGCTCTTCTTTGGGTATCCTCTTATGGAATTTCGCTTAAGACATGAGAGGAAAGATTTCATCAAATTATAAAGATTATATGTGTTGGAAATATCATGTGTCAATTATGTTTTAATGATCACAAATCTTATATATTCTATAAAGCTTGTTAATCCTGTTTAATACGTGTCAAATAATATGTACAGATGGTTGGTTTCTTAATGATTTAAATAAACATATCCAAGATTTTAATTTCTATAAATTAAATCAGAATATTATAAATTATATATATCCTTATTCTATAATGATTTCTTTTATGAATGATTAAGTCTAATTCATTCTATGAAGATCACTAGTCATGTCTCAATACAGATATTTGGCCAAGTCTAAAAAATCACGAGTCTTCAACCCGTTATGTTTTTATGGAAAATAACTTAGACACAGTGAGCTAGACATCATGAACCAGAAACCATGACCCATACACCGTGAAAAAACCACATGAACTAGACCCCATAACCAGTTTCAGATCTTTTGATGTCTATGACACCGGTTCCATGCTAAGACACCATTTGATGTTTGGAAAAAGATCTGACACCATGATCATAACACCACATTTGTGCTATCAGTTCCTAATATCTATACAACGATGCCACCATAACTGTCTCACCTATCAAATGAAAAGAACGAGTCCCCATTTTCTAGTGACACTATTTCCATATGACATCGTATCCAGATAGATACTGTCATTTTTCTTTAATCATTTTTTTCATTTTTTTATTTAATTTATAACGGTCATATTGTGTGTTTTAAATACACTAAAATTATTAATATTTAATTATAGACATGTAACCTGATAGTACGAGGTACAAAATACATTATTCGTGTCAACATAAACACATGAAGTCCATGAATAAAAATAAGAGTGTGGCCATGAAACAAGCGGGGGTGTTAGAGAAGCAGACAAAAGAGAATTCTTGGTAAAATAACTGACACATAAAACAAGATACATATGAACAACACACAAATAATTCAAAAATACAAAGTCTAGAATACCATAAATCATAATCAATAATAAATTCTCAATAAAAATTTCTTGAAGTACATGAGCTAGATCTAACTAGATATTAGAGCACCAGACTTGTGATACTCGGTTTCTCACAAGAGGGCATGATTCTTACATTTGATTCATCCTAGAAGTCTAGAGGTGCATAGAATAACATTAAGAGCACTTATAACCATATTTAATTATCTATTCTATGTTGTGTATTTCATTTTTTCTTCAATCAGTGTGCGTTTATGTATTAAAAAAATACACTATCTCTTGCACTAAACTGAAGGATTGAAGATATATTTCCACTCATATATTTTTAGTCTTGTTTAATACCACCTATAAGTGTGGAAGAGGTCCCTATTTGACCTGTTAATTTATACACATGAAGAACTGTGGAAGAGGTCATGTGGGATGGACAATAATTTTTATTATTTTTTACCCCAATATAGGGTGTGTATCAATTTTATTAATAAAAATAGCATGATGGTAGGTGATCACCAAGTTGAGTGGATAAGGTCTCTTCTTGATACTGAACCACTTATTTTATATCCACCATGTTGTTTAATTTAGTTTTCTATATTTTACTTTATAATTCATAAATGTCTAAATTTAATTTGTTAGTTACTCTTGGAAAGAAGTTATAATTTATTTTCTTTATTTGAATGGCATCAAATATAATATCAATAACTCATATTGGGATGACTGAGAATTAGTAAATCTTACAAGAGGATATTTAAACAGATAGTCATTCTTAACTATATTATGATGATTAACTAGGTTTTATTTGTTTTTATTAGAGAACCTTTTATGAAAAATTTTCAAACATTGAATTTTATTGATACTTAATTACCCCCACATGAGTAATCTACTCCGACCAACATTTGGTATCATTGGATTTTTTATTCCTATTTATACTCTGTTTTTGAACCTATTCAGCTCTGATTTTATTTGTACATTAATGATCTATAAATTTTTTCCAATTCTGTAATTATATATCTGTCAATGTATTTCTATATTATGGATAATATATTTGAAGGTGATGCAACAGACAGATCACCATTTTTTAATGGAAGTAAGTATTCCCAATGGAAAATTAAAATGAAAACACATTTAGAAAGTATGGGTTTGAAATATGGTATTCAATTATAGATGAGTATAATATTGATAAAAATGATAGAATCAGTTGGGATTACCCAACTGAGACTTTATATAATAAAAATTTCAAAACCATGAATGATTTATATTGCTCTTTAGGAGATATGAAATTTTACTAAAATTATACATGTAAAATTGCTCATAAAATTTGGGATAATTTTTCTATTTCACATGATATAACTTCTAGTGTGAAATAAATGAGACTTAATGATTGTACAATTAAATATGACAACTTTAAAATGAAACCCAATGGGACTATTTCTGATATGTATCTCACATTCAATAAAATGGTCAACACAATGATTTCTCTTTGAAGAGAAGTCACTTCCAATAAAAAGATCCTGAGGATTCTCAAATAATTTTCTGATATATATAGAGACGAACCTCTATATCTATTGGAAAATCATGTGACATCCTCAAGTTACATGTAAAAAAACTCATTGCGAAATTAATCATGTAGGAAGAGGAGTTGAAAGTCAATAAGGAAGAGGAGGATGAGCCCAAAATAAAATCTAATGCATTTAAGACCACCATATATAAACACAAAGAAAAAGGTAAATTGGACATCTCAATAGAATGTTTCAATAGTGAAAAATCATCACCTGATATTGATGAGGATATAGTTTAATTATACATAAGTTTTATGACATTTTACAAGATGAACAAAATTTTCAGAAATCCTAACTTCGAAGGAAGATATGATAAAAAATGAACTTGGAAGAAAGATTGGATCATAAGTGACTAATCTTATGAGAAAATCTACTATTAATGTATGTGAAAGAGACCTGTAAAGGCTGACTATCCCGATATCATGTACAAAATGAAATATTAGGACAGAGATAGATGGTTTAAAAAATAAATGAATGAAATGTACAATGCTTATGGGGATAGTTCAAGTGTCTTAGAATCATAACCTGAAGAATAAGATAACCAAGAAAATATTTCTTTAGGACTAAGACATCTAAGGTAACACTGGAATCTCCTATACACAATTTCTATTTTTTTGGAGATGAAAGTGATTATTAGAATATGTCTAATGATGATATGTTTTAGTACTGTAATATTCATGAAGAGACATGTAATGAATTAAAAGATAAATACTAGCCTTTAATGAAATAGTATGCTCTTACCCAACTTTAAAATATGATATTACTATATAATGGGAGAGGAGTGTTCAATTACTCAATGAAAACAATGAACAAAAGCTATCTAATGAGAAAGTAGAAAAGAAATGTGAATGGTATGCTAATGTTAATGAAAATTTTCTAACAATTATAGGTAAAAATTTTGATTTTAAATATACTACTAGTATAGGATATCTACCTGGTAAAAGAAATTTTGGAAAAACTAATTTTATTTCTAAATCTATAACATACAATTTTACTTCTAGTTCTAGAAAAAATTAAGTTAGTTCAAATTATGATTCACTCTCTACAATCTCAAGATTTTCTAGACCAAAGAATGTTTATTTTTCAAGAACATTACTTAATGATTACAAGAAACCTATGAAGTAGATATGGGTTCTTAATCCACTAGTCACTAATATTACTATACACAAAAAAATATGGGTACCAAAGTCTGTTTTTATTTGACTACTTTGTAGGAATGTTCCTTAAAGAGCTCCTATAAAATCCTGCGGTACATGTATAGTGGGTGTTAAAGACACATGACATGGTACTATTCATGCTTCAATGACATAATAAAAATTTATGGTGGAAATTTCACCTTGGTGAAAATGAAAAAGGAAAAATTATTAGCCTTGGCAAAATCGGTAACTCTAGTTGTGTTTTAATTTCCAAAGTACTTATTGCTGATAGATTGAAATAAAATATGCTAAGTATTTCATAATTATGTGATGATGGATTTCAGGTTAAATTTTAAAATGATGATTTCAATGTTTTTAATTCAAATAATTAATTAGTGTTTTCTGTATTATGAAATGAAAATGTATACTCTGTTAACATAGAGTCTTTAGTTTCTCAAAATACTTCTTGTTTAAGTTTATTTCACAATCATGGATTTGGAATATGAGACAAGGAAACTATAATATTCACTCTCTTAGAAAAATAACTAGAAATATTTTAGTCAATTACCTACCAAAACATGAGTTTCTTAATGATAATGTGTGTAATACTTGTCAAATGGGAAAAAAACCCAAAATATACTTCATCCAAAGAAATAAGTGTTAACTTCTTAACATATTGAACTGGTTCATGTAGATTTTTTGGACCATCTAGAGTTTCTAGATTAAGTTTTAAGCATATGTTTATAGTCTTGTAGATTACTTTTATAGATATACATGGACTTTCTTTTTGTCTTCAAAAAGTGAAGCCTGATCTCATTTCATCAAATATACTAAAACTGTAGAAAATCTTAGTGGACATAGAATTAAATCCTTGGGATATGATCATGGCCACGAGTTTTATAATCAAGAGATTGAATCCTTTTTTTCACTAATTGTCTATAGTCAAAATTTCCCTGCCCCAAGAACAACTAAACAGAACAGAGTTGTAGGAATAAGAAATAGAACCTTGGAAGAAATGGAAAAAACCATGCTTAGTGAATATGACTTTTTTATTTAATTTTGGGCCGGAGCTATAAATACATCATGCTATATTTTTAATAGAGCATGGATTACACCCATTCGTAAAAAAACTCTATATGAGTTATGAAATAATAGAAAACCCAATGTAAGCTACTTCAAAGTCTTTGGTTGCTAATTCTAAATCCAGAATACTAAGGAAAATCTTGAAAAATTTTCATCCAAGAGTGATTGAGGAATGTTTCTAGGATATTCAATCTCTAGTAAACCCTATAGAGTGTTAAATAAAAGAAATAAATTTGTGGAAGAATCTATCCATGTCAAATTTGATGAAACAGATCCACATGAGCCTAAGACCACTATAGATAACTAGGAGGATGATGTGTCCAATATGGACATCAATTCAATATCCTCAAACCTTCATGTAAAGGAATCTGTGATAACTTCTAGTCCTGGAAATTCTTCATATTTTGGTCATAATGAACCCAAAACTGTTGAAGAACCTGAAATCAATAGTACTTCTTTTTCTAGAGCTATTAGAAATCTTAATAATCATCCTTTAGATGTTGTTGTTAGATAATTAGATAAAGGAACTAAAACTTGAGATTCTCTTAGAAATCAGGTTTAACATCAAGTCTTCTTGTCACACCATGAACCTAAAAGCATTAATGATGATATCAATATTGAATTTTGGATGATGTCTATGCAATAATAACTTAATCAGTTTGAATGGACCTAATTTCGGAAACTTGTTGACAACCACAAAGACAAATTTACCATTGGAACTATGTGGGTGTTTAGAAATAAGGTAGATGAAGTTGGTAACATAGTTAGAAAAATACTAGACTGTTTTCACAGGGCTATAGTCAAGAACAAGGAATTTAATATGGGAAAACCTTTACAAATGTAGATAGATATAAAGCCATCATAATTCTGCTTTCATATCCTACACATCTGAATTTTAAACGATATAAAATGGATTTTAAATGTTGATTCATAAATGGGTATATATCTGAGGATGTATTTGTTGAGAAACCCCCATGTTTTACAAAACCTCATTTTCCAAATCATGTTTTTAAATTATCAAAAGATTTATATGGTTTAATATAATACCCATGAGCTTGGTATGATATATTAAGTACGTTTCGTAATTCAAAATGATTTTAAAATGTAATAGATGTTCCTACCATTTTTTTCAAAAAACTTCCAATGATTTTTATTAGTTAAAATATTTGTAGATGATATTTTCTTTGGATCTTCAAAAAATACATTATGTATTCAATTTTCTAAAATGTTGTAAAAAAAATTTGAAATGTGTTTAATGGGTTAAGTAAAATTATATCATGGATTTCAAATCATTCAAAAAAAATCATGGTATTATCTTAAATCAAATCAAGTATACTTGAAATGTTATAAAACGTTTTGGCTTGTATAGAACTAAAATTAGTGACACATCAATGAGTAATACTAGTAAGATGGATCTTGATGAAGATGATAAATCTGTTGATCAAACCACTTATAGAGTAATTATTGGAATCCTACTCTACATAACTGCTGGCCGACCTAAAATTATGTTTAGTGTATTTATGTGTGTTCATTTTCAAGAAAACCCTAGTGAATCTCATTTAAATGTTGTTAAGGGAATCTTAAAATACCTCAAAAATAAACCTAATCCAGGACTATTCTATCCCAGATGATAATCATTTTAGTTAGTTAGATATTTTGATGCTGATTTTGGTTGTTGTAATTTAGATATAAAAAGAACCACTGGAACTTGTCACTTTTTAGGCAAGTCACTAGTATCTTGGTGTAGTAAGAAACAAAACTCTATTTCATTATCTAGTGCTGAATCTTAGTACCTAGCTTCTAGTAGTTATTGTGCACAATTTTTGAGGATGAATCATACATTACTAGACTATAGATATCAATTCAGGCATGTACCTATAAATTGTGACAATATAATTGATATTAACATCTCAAAAAATCATGTTTCACACTCTAGGACAAAACATATTGATGTACGACATCACTTTTTGAGAGGCCAATTTCAAAAAATTGATATCACATTGGAATTCATTGGAACATAACAACATCTTGTGATATATTCACCAAAACATTACATTCCTAAAGAATATATTACATCATAAATGAACTTGAAATGAAAAATCTTATGTAATAAATATACTATTTCACAACTTACTGATTCACATTTTACAGTTTCACAAGCCATGGCCTTAAGATTAATCTCTAACTCTAATAGTTCATTTATTTTTCTAAATTAAATATTGATGTTTCAGGTTTATTGTCCCACAATGAAAATATCTCGGTTACTGTCTAGCACAATACTGTTTCAAATAATTCGGTTGCACCGTTTATAAGTCACACAGTAAATGTCTCACCCTAAAAACCAATTATTGTCTCACTATGAATTTTAGATATGATCTCACCATAAAGGAACATTATTGTTTTTTACATATTATAACCCTTATCATTGTACATAATTATTTTATTCTTTTAATTTCCTATGCTTTTAATTTGCGATGCTTGATATCCCTAAATGATAAAAATAAAAGAAGATTCACTACTTTTTTCACCCGAGCTTTCTTCTATCAAACTTCAACCCCTTCTTAAACCATTATATCTCTCTCAAATATTCTTTGAATGTCCATAATTAAATTATCATCTTCATCATCTCCTGATAAGTGAAGATCATAGAAGATGTTGAAAATAGCAATGAAGATAGCAACTAAAGGTCTTTCAATCCGAACAAGGTCAATAGAATAGTGGTACCAAAAAAGGAAATCTGAACTAAGTGGATTCTATCATGTATGTCTTTAGTATTGAATGTACTAAAAGAGCATGGATGGCAGGATTGGTTCAATAAAGAGGAAATACCGATTTACCTAAAGCAAGTCGCTCTGTTTTATCAGTCGATTCAATTCTTTTTTGATACAAATTATGGTTTTGCTGTGAGAAGCTAGATCAATGGCCAAAGTTGTATTTTTTATTTGAGGTTATGGGATACTTTCCTAAGGATACCTCATGAGGTAATTTAATTGGACTACAAGATCGGTCCTCCTCCTCCAAGTGAAATATTTGTTTTAGAAGAATCCTTTAAAATATTGATTGAAAATGAAACAAAGAAATGATCTATAACTGCTAATCTAGATTGTTAAACCAGACATTTGTTTATGATTTTTTAGAATCTCTTCAGTCCAAGAAAAGTATATTTTTCTACACTAATGTATCATAATCTATTTTTGACACATATTATGAAGAATTGATAGAAGATTAACTTATTCATGTTTGTTATACATCATATGTGTTAGTTGATAATGACAACATCTAAATCAACCTACTCATCCTAATCATGGTTAATCTCTACTATCCATCATGCTAAAGGGTTGGTTTGACCAGATGAAGAAGTCATTAAGGAATATGAATATTGTATCTCAAAATTTACGGTCAAAATATGAAAATAATTTGGAAACTGCGGTAAAAATAATGGGTAGAAGATATTGAGAGGGTTTATGAATAGTTCAATTTGATTGAGAATTTTTCAAGACCTAAGGAAATTTTTTATCCTAGTCTGGAACTAGATAAAATTACTGACTATCATATTTAGGAAGAAGAAGAAGAGGTTGTTTCACCTACAGCGGAAACTGTCCAGGATTTGGAAGGTAGTGAACATGTTCCTCATGTCTTCACTGAGAAACAAATACATGTTCCTGAAGAAATTTTGGTTTTGGAAGAAGAAAAACCTTCTTCTAATTATTTTTATGTTGTTAATGTATGGAAAAAGGATGTTCTGGAATAAAATCAAGATGACGAACATTCTCTTGAGAAAGAATATTTTTTGATGGACACACAGAGGAACAAGTTGTTCTTGAGGTTATTCCATCTACTAAAGAAATAATGGAGGAAGCCATTTAGTTGGCGAGAAACGTAATGGGTAAGGCTATTGGGGATGAAAATATTTAAATATATCACCGTTATAAATCCATTAAACCTATATGAAATGATCCTGTTGAGGTGGAGAATCACCTTAATCAGGAAAGTTTTGATGTTCTTAATCTACTTAAATCAAGATCTGTTTATACATGGTATAAATTCCACAAATATTTTTATGTGAATTATTCTTAAGAAGTCTCAATTAAAGGTATAGACCTTTCTACTGTATTTCAATTGAAATTAGTCTCTAATCATGTCACTAAAAGGGAACATGAGCCTATGTCAGCTCATTATCTTGAAATTTCCTAGTAACCTTCTACATTAGTGAGTAAGGACGATTTGAAAGCCTTTGGAGATTATTTGTTGGTTGGAGTTTAAAATATCATAAACACTCAACCTTATCCAATGACAATCTTGAGTAAAAGTGATGTAGACCTTTAGTTTGAGAAGATCATTTGGAAAATTCAACCAAAAAAAATCATGAAATTCAATAGTTCAGAGTTGAGAACAAAAAGAAAATTGTTGAAGTGATGTATCTCAATGGTATAGTTTAAGATATGCAGAGAGTGTTTATATCGATGCCAGAACCTAATTCTCATCATATTAGGGATGTTGGTAGTTATACTCTACAAAAATTTGCCTCCCGGATTCAACCAATCCTATCTTCCTTAGCTAACAATGTGGCTGAATGAAACAATAAAATAGTTCAAGAGATGTGTGAGCTTGTTATTGGTCTTATCAAGTAGATTCATGAGTTTAAGGGATATCTCCAATTTTTTTGAATCATCTAAAGTCCCTTACATCAGTAGTAATAGCTTCTAGTACCTCTGGACAGTCATCTCATCCTTCCTTGGAAAGTGATTTGCTCAGAATAGTTGTTATGGATGAACTCCATCCATGCTCAGTAATTTTAAAAAAGAGTCTATATCTATTTTTATCAATAATAGTGACAGAGTTCATGATTTTTTAATAATTCATTCCAATATATCTAATGATTCTCAAGGAGAAAATACTATGAATGTGGATTTCTACATTAATTTGATTTTCTCTAAGCATTATATGACAAACTATTTCAAGTACCTTTTAGATAATATAAAAATCCCTCATGTAACTCATGCTTTAAAAACTCAAGTTAAAAGGATGAAGGATTTAACTCCTTTGTTAGAAAAGTTCATGGAGAACAAGGATGACATTGATAAGGTGATTCAATATGGTGGTGATATTATTACTAATATCATCATGCTATTGAGGCCTTATCTACATGTACAGAGCACTCTTATTGTGGCTCCTGCAGCTTCACCCTTGTGAGTTGGTTTACCTACCTTCTCTCCGGCTTCCCTTGCCTCTACTTCAATGTCTTCCTCTGAATCTCTAAATGAGATCATACCTATCATCCTTGGACAACAATTACTTCGGTCTTCCACTTCACCTATGCTGGCCCCTTCTATTTTTGAAGGTATCCCTCTACCTTCACTGTCAGTTGGTTCACTCCCTTATTCAACTTCTACCTCTGCTCCCATGGGTTCTCCTGATACTGCTTCCAAGGGAAAAAAATAAGATAGCCAATGTGTAAGAGAAGTGAACACTATTTTTTGCTAGGAATTTTTTTTATTTTCATTGTATACTGTTTTTACTAACACACCTATCTCCATCTAATGCACTGTCTACTCTTCATGTCTATTATATTATTTACATTTATAATCTGTTTGATAATCCCAAAATGGGGAGAGACATGCACTATAAATGCACACTAAGGGACATACCGATCACCTAAGAATAGATATCTCACTCACTTTATTTGTGATCCTTAAAAGTGGAGATTGTTGGACTCCTCTTGTGGTAATCATGTTTTAATGATCACAAATCCCATTCATTCTATAAATCCTGTTAATCCTATTTAATATGTCTCAAATTATTTGTATAGATTAATGGTTTATTTATGCATTAAATTATCATATCCATGATCTTAATTGCTATAAATTAGGTTAGATTATTGTAACCTATATTTACCAATTTTCTATAATGATTTCTTTGATGAATGATAATGTCTAATTAATTTTATGAATATCACTACTCTTGTATATATGTATATATTTGTCCATGCCTAAGAAACCATGAGTCTGACACCAGTTCAGTTTATCTATCAGGTTACCCAAACACCGTGACTAGACAATGTGACCTAGACACTGTGAATGAGGCACTGTGACCTAGACACCGTGAACTGGACACTGTCACCCAGACACCGTGAACAAGACACCGTGACCCAGACACTGTGAACCAGACACTGTGACCCAGACACTATGACCAGACACCCTGAACCAGACACTGTAACTTGTTTTAGATATGTTGATGTATATGACACAAGATTATTGCGAGGAGATTGTTCCATGTTTGGAAAAATATCAGACAACGTGATCTTAAGACCACATCTTTGCCACTAGTTTTTGATCTCTATACAACCATGCCATTATAATCTCCCAACCTCTCAAAGTATAAGATGGTTACACCATTTCACGGTGACACCGTTTCCAAGTGAAACTATTTCTAGAGAGTTTATGACACCGTTCTTTAATCTATTTTGTCGTTTTTCAATTTAATTTTTAACGGTCATATTTGAGTCTTTTAAATGTACTGATATAATTAATATTTCTTTGTAGACATGTTAACTGACAGTATGAGGTATGAGGTGCAGAATACATTCATCATGTTGGCTTCGACACACGAACTCTATGAATAAATAGAAAAGTGTGGCCGTGAAACAAGTGGGTGGTGTTAGAGTAGTAGACACACGAGAATTCTTCTTAAAATAATTGACACATTCAACAAGATACATCTTAAGAACACCCAAAGCATTCAAAAATACAAAGGCTGGAATACCATATATCAGAGTCAATAACATATTTTCAATACCAACTCCATGAAGAAAAAAACACAGATCAAATGGGAAACCAGAGCACCAGACTTGTGATACTCTATTTCCTAGATAAAGACTTGATTGATGCATTTACTTCATCCTAGAAGTACAGAGCTTCACAGACTAACACTCAGAGAACCTCTAACCTAATTTCATTATCTTTTCTCTTTCAAGTATTTCTTTTATATTTCGAGTTGTGTGTGTGCCTGTTTTAACAACACACACTCTCTCCAACACTAAACTGAAGTATACAAGATATCCTTCTTCCCATATCATTTTACACTTGTTTACTCCCACGGAAATTTGAGGAATAGGTCCCTTCGTGACCTCTTAGTTTATACCCATGATGAACTTTGGAAGAGGTCATGTGACCAAGACATTATTGTGTTCTATTTTTTACCATGATACAGGGTGTGGATCAAATTTATATAATAAACTACTTAGTGGTAGGTGATCACCAAGTATAGAGGAATAGTTCTGATCTTGAGACTGCAAAACTGGTTTTATATTTGTTGTGTTGTTTAATTTTGTTTTCACTATTTTACTCTATAATTAAAAAATCACTAAATTCACTTTGATAATTAATCTTGGATAGAAGTTATAATTTCATTTCTTTATTAGAATAACATCTAATGTACTATCAATAACATATAATGATATTACTAATTATTAATCATTCTTATGAGAGGTTATTTATATAGAAAAACATTCATAACCGTAATACATTGATTAATTGGGTTGTATTTGTTTTTATTGGGGAACCTTTCATGAAAAATTTTCAATTTTTTTTTCATAGATACACATTTCACTCCCCCCCTTGAGTACTGTACTCTGGAAAACAATAGGATTAGGGGATGGAATTTTGAATGTTATATGGGAATGGTTATTATGATACAAAATTATTGAATGGAGTAAGAAGAGTTGAGAGTGAGTTCTTTTTTATTGTTGAGGAGTAGGGGGATTATTGTAAATACATAAAAATGTTCATTATTGGAAGGTCTATAATAAATATAGTGGAATAAATATAAAAACTGAATGGGGTTTATGGATTATATGGTTGATCCAAAGAAAAAAACCACATTAGAAAACATTTTTAGATTATTTATTTAATAACAACAATGATTCCATATTTTTACCATTTTTTATCTTCATTTTGAAAACTAGTTTTATATCCTATGTAATTGATAATTTAATAAAAAATTGGAGTGATAATAATTAGATAATTTAGACCCATGTTTTCTAAAAAATAAATACATAATAATAAAATTCAAATCATATGTTTTTTTAAAAAAAATTGTTCATCTCAATTGCATGTAAAGCACGAAACAATCACTTTATCCTTAACTATGCTAAAAATGTTTTTTAATATTTATGGGTAAATATAGTGGCTATGAAAGAAAACATTGTCCCTGAATGTAAAATAATAAATATTTATTAATATTTAATGATAAAATGAAATAATATAGGGTTTTTAAAAAATGTAAACTTGTTAATAAAATATCATTTATTATAAATTAACATTAATTTATGTTTTGAAAAAATTCATTTAATATGAATGTATAAAATTTTCATGAAAATATATTAATTTAAACATATAAAATTTATATATTTATAAAATACTTAATAAAAAAATATATTAATATTTTATTCTATTTACATCACTTATCATTTTTAGGGTCATTTATTTTATTATATTATAAACTAAATAATCCACGTGTTGATGTTTCTTAACAATTTTAGGTAATTAATTAACATCCAAAAATTAAAGATAAATTGTTTTCATTACACATAATAATTTATATTCAAAAATAATATATATAACTAAACCAGTGTTGTTTTTCACTATCCCAAAAGTTGGACAAACCTAATTGATGAAAGGTATATTTTTTCTCTTTTCTTATGTCACTTACTACACGGGTCACTATAATGGATAAGTGTCCTAAAAACACATATATTTTAATCCTATGGTCATAAGAGTCTAAATAAATCTTTCCAATTGGTGTTGTACAATTGTTATGTCATTTTTATACTTTATATTCTATGTTTAAGCCGTAATTAATCTCATATTTTACATTAATCACTATAATAAAATTTAATTGTTTTGAGTAATCACATAGGTAAAAAATTATGATTAAATTATTAGAAAATATAAATTATGGTTATTGAAAATATTTAATCAATTTTTTCAAATTCAAATAATAGATGTTATAGAATTTAATTTAAAATTAATCCTACAAACCCGACGAGAGAGAATGCTTTTAAAGTGAGAATGATTAAAAATATACCATGTTTTTATATCTATATTTTATATGAAAAATATTACAATGGAATTAATTGGATTAATTGATATAAAATTAAACTAATGAAAATTTTAAACAAATTTAAAATAAAATTTCATTTTTTAAATAATTTTCATGAAAATGCACAATTTAATTAAAATTATCCCTTTTCACTATTAATAAAAAATGAATCATTTTAGAAATATACAAAAAGAATCACCTTATAATAATATTGGTAATCCAATTTAAAAAATTATGAATATTTTCCAAATAAAAATAATAAAATTTCAATAATTGGTTTTAAAATAATTGTGCCATAAAAAGGTGAAAACATTTTTTAAAAAAATATTTCAATCATAAAATTGTATTTTTTATCAATTTTCGGTAGAACATATAGGATGTAAGTTAAAAATTATATTGAATAAATTTAATATAAATTTCATTAATTTATTCGAGCAACTCATTTTTTTTATTTTATGGGCATTAAACACAACTATCTGCAATGAAATTGTTGTTTAGAAAATGATTTATTTTATATTTTCATAAAGGTTTTAATTTTAATTTATAATTAACTGTTCAAAAAATAAATCATTATACATAAATATATATACCATATTTTCAAAATTAATTTAATCATGTACATAAAATCCACTCAGATGGCTAAGTAAAATTTTTATTATATATGAAGGGTTGTTTAAGCATTGTGTTGCATGTTGAATATGCCATCAAACATAAAAATATATGGTTTCATGTAATTATTGCTAAAAATAGTATTCTATGTATTTAGTGATAAATAATTTTTGTTTTTCCTTTACATTATCTAATATTATTTTTGTATTTTAAATATAGAGGGGTGAACATCCTCCCATATTAATAAATATCATACTCACTATTTTAACATCATCTTCATAATCAAAGGATGAACAATTGAAAATAACTTCTTTTGGAATCCCACGTAGAAATTGTTTTAATAAAATATCATCCTTATAATAGAGAAAGTGAGGTAAAAGTTTCATATAGAATAACACATAACTATTTTTTCAAATAAGAAAAAATATGATGGAATTAAAGAAACGCATAAATAATTATAGAGATTGATTGATCTCATTGACTTTAATAATTTAAATTATCAATGGAATTTTAATGGCCTCATAAATATAAATTTATGATGATCGAAAGGCCATTTTTTCATCATAATTTACGGTACTAGGATAATTATTGTGTTTTATGATCCTTTTCAAAGAGATAAATAATTCTTCTACCATATTTGCAAAGAGAATATAGTAATATACTTAATTTATGAGTATATTGCCATTCATTAATCATGTTCAACGATACTCTCACATTTCCCCCCATATTATGAGTATTCAAGATGGATTTTCTTATGCCTGAATAAAAAAATTACATTTTAAAAGATATGTTAATATAAAAGGGATATAAATCAATTCATCCTATCATCAGACCTAATCCTAAATGGTCATCAAAATGTATTATAACTTCCAAAATAAATAAAAATTCATTTAATACATTAATAATCAAAATTCAACGGAATTACATAAATTTCAAATGAAACCATCACCTAAATAACTATCCATACAATTAATTTAACGTTTCCTAAATAATTTCTATACCCATGGATTAGAAGTATTTGATAATATATTCATCCATGTTACAAAATAATTTTTTTCTAGAAAGAAATATACATGTCATTCCAAAATAAACATAATATTTACCTATAAAATTATCTTAGTACCTTGGACATCATATAGGCCAATGGTAAGAACTACACCCTTGTCACTCTTTGGTTGTGGATTCTAACATCATGATCATTCTAGAGGTGATAGTTTATAACCCATCCTTAGGTTTTTCCTTTTTTATTCCAACATAAAAATATAATTCCTCAGAAAACAACTCATCATTCATGTAGTATGGATTAAAAACACGAAAATCCCAATAAAATGTCCCTAAAACTTGAATTACTCACATTATGATATAATTGCTCAAAACCACAATGGGTTGTCTAAGACATAGATGTTATTATCATCTTTAATGTTATATAATTATGAATTTATCCAAAACTCTTAAGACAAACACTAATGAAAACATCCTAACCTCTAATGATAATTAATCCAAACATTGATTCCAATTATAATAGTCCAAAACCTCCACTCCAAGATTCTTTGTTGAAATCCTGATGTTTATAGTTCTATCTAAGATACTGATTACAGTAAAAAGAAAATTTTCCATCAAACCATTACAATATAATGATGAAAACATGGGTTACATATATTTTCATTGATATCTTTGGTATAGAGTTTTTTAGAGTTAAAATAAATCATACGTATAAAATTCCCAAGGCATTACATGATCATATCTCATATTAGATATATTTTTTATTATTTCAAATTATGTTAACATCATCTTCCCTATGAATTCACTTCTTTAAAAAAAATCAACATCATTTGTTATATCCATTAGGAATGGAAAAATAATAAGGCTGAGATTAGATGCTCTATAAAGGGATAAATAAGGATTAAAAATTAAAAATCCTCAAAAATAATACTAATATAATAAATTTAAGATAACATAATATAAGGGAATGAGTATAGTGTATGAAATTTCATAACCATAATTACCTAGATAATTAAACTTGAAAACAATAAATATATAATTTACAACTAAAATGTCAAAACAATCAATAGTCTTTAGCATTTTGATATCATTTTTGATCAAATGAATCATTATAAACCCATTGTAATCATATGTAAAAAATATAATTATATTGGGAGATCATATCATAGAACCATTTTAGAAACCATAAAAAACCATTAAATAAAAAATAAAAACTTGAATAAAGATATGGATAACATTATATATAATTATATGGAAAATATAATTATTTCCCATTGCATTGTAGTGATATCTAGGCACAACCAATGTTGATGATATAACATTCCCACCTAATGTTTTCTCAGTTAATCCATCATTTATAATTTCTATTAACCAAATAATGAATTAAAAACATAGATAAATCAATTCAACATAACTCATTGTAACACACTTTATTTTTCTCTAAGTATGATTAATCCATTTTATGGAAATGGGTTCCATTGGAATATTTTTGAAGCATGGTTAACCTTTTAAATAGAAACTACTTCTCTAATGATAACATTAGAACATGATTAACTAGTGGATAAGAAACGGGTTTCAAAATAATCACTTAGAAAGAATGTTATTCAAGAATTAAAAATAATTTTGATGGTAACAATAAAAAATATCTCTACTAAAGGATAAAAAAACAAGGGGTTTTAGTTTTTAGGATTGGAAATTACATTAAAATAGTATTAAAACATTTTTTTAATAAAATAGACTTTTAATTAGGAAAATTAATTTTTTAAACATATTTTTTTAAAAAAATACATTTATTTGAATATAAAATTTTAATCTTATAACATAATATATTAAAAAAAAATTATAACATTTCAAGACGAATGTATCCTTCCATCCATGAAAAAAAATATTTGAAAACATCTTTGAATATTTTTTAGAAAACATTCCTTTAGATTAAAATATATTAACGACTAAAGAGACAAAAAAATTCATATTTTTATAAAATAATATATGTAAACATTATTGAATAATTTGAATAATTATATGAATATAACATGATAATCTAATCGATAATACAGTTAATAATTATTATAATATTTCAGCATTGTAGGCTTAATCACACACAATCCTAATAAATGATGAGATTTTATTGAAATACTCATACCAAATTGGTAAAATTGAATCAAAATACACATTATGAAATATAATTTATAATATCATGAATTTATGTATGTGAATGATATCACATTTCAGAGGGTCTGAATATTCAACTTATAATTTACGGTTGGTGTAGGAAAAAAAATATTTCTCAAAGATAGAAAATTGAGACAGAAATCCCATAACACATCGGTGACATTGAAACCATAAACCAAATGAAAGATATATTGTAAAATATAAATTCAAACAACCAAAAATTAAATGATAATATTCTTAAAATATTTTAATGGGAATTATATACACCATAAAACTAAAACAAGTGGGGAATAAGGCATACTTATCTGATAATAAAGTGCGATAAGAAAAAACCATACCTCACACATCCTTGTGGTAAACTATAATTTAAACACATTAATAGTTTTTAAACATTCTATTAAGATATTATAAAACAATATTTATATTTTTAATATAAATAATTATTTTTAGGACCATTTATCACTTATTTATTAACAATTCAATGTTAATGTTATGTATCAGGTAATATCTACTTTGTTATTTCATATTTGATTTCAATTTCTATCTTTGGTCAGCTTACATCAATAATTTATTCATAATTAAAATAATTTAAAACATTATATAAAAATAACAAATTTTTATTATTCTTTTATTTATAGTAATCCCAAAAATTTATTAACCAAAAATGAAATGCACTGTTCATTGAGGGGGTTGGTCGTAGTTACGCATGAAAGTTGTTTCCATTTTCATATTATATTCAAAGATAAAAAAGTAAATTATATTTATATATTTTCATTACATGATCCTTTTTATATCCTATACATCTCCTATTTTTATTAAACTTATCCTCAATACATTCCATGTTATGTGTGAAGAAATCACATCACTCAGCGAGGTCGTAGTCCATAGTACAAATGAACGACGTTATCGTATTCCAAAAAAATGGAAAAAATAAATCTATTTGTTATATAATTATTATATAAGCCTAAAAAAATCATAAATATCAAAAATATGATATATAAATATTTATTCATCATTATTATGAACCTAGAAATATATAAATGGTAAAATTAATGACATTAGTTTGCGAGGCAGTAGCCCGTCGTACAGAGGAAAGGTGAAATCATAACCAATTAGTTGGAAGTGTGAGTTTGTATATGTGTTAAACATAACATAAAAACATATAGGTGTATGTAAGATTCATTGTATCTTATATAATATTTATATAATATAAATTTAAGGATTCAGAGAATGAAATAAAATAAAAACACTTTTTGATGAACATTATCTCCTCTTTGGGTAGCCTCCTTACGTTTTCACTAAAAATAGGAATGGATTGATTTATGAAAAAATTCCTTCTAGGAAGAGGGCAGGAATATTAGAATGTTATTCATTTTGAGTTTTTGTGATAAAAAAGGCATGAGAGGTATTAAGAAGTGGGGAGAGTGAGTGCCTTTTTATAGTTGAGGAGGAGTGGAATTCTTGTAAACACTCAAGTGTATTCACTAATAAGAGGTAAATACTGAACCATGTAGATCCAATATTAATAATTAATTGTTTTGCGGGATTATATGGTCTATTCATACCTCCACAATAAATTTGAAAACCTTGTTTAAACACTTCCATCCTCAACATCTATGTCTCAATATGTTTACCATTTTGGTTTTACATTGTAGAAAATAGTTTTTTAACATAATTAATTTATAATTTAATAATTAATTAGGGTGAAACATATTAAATAATATATACCCACTATATATATACATGAAATCCAAATTTATCAAATATAAATAATTTTTATAAAATTAATTATCTGCACAAGCTCATGTGATCCGTGAAAACTATAGTTTAACCATAATTGTGTAAATAAAGTTTTCTACTAATAATGGGTAATAATATTCAGTATGAATGAAAAAATGGTTCAATAGTTGAGCATATATGATATTTATTTATATTATAAAATATATTAATGGGACATTTTAATTTCATTATTTTTTTAATTAATTAGTAAAATACCATTTCTTATAAAACAACCTTAACATAATTTTTGAATTTTTCTATTATTTTATATTTTATAAAATATATACACAACAACAGAATAGAAATATTTAATATTTATATTTTGGTATCTTGATATATTAATTTAAAAAATAATGGACCACCACAATTCTTGTCTATTTACATTAATTTTACTATTTTTAGTATCATTTATTCTATGTAATTAAAAACTGAATAATCCATGTGCTGGACGTATTTGGGAATTTAATGGAATTATATAATCACTATAAAACAAGTATAATTAATTATGATAAACAATAAATAATTTATCCTACTGAATTGTTTTTATAACCCAAAATATTCTGGTTTTCTCTATCCTATAATGTTTATAGAAAATAAAATTTAGAAACACTTAAAATAATAAAAAATTTCCCATATTTGTATATCTATTGGTAAAAGTAATTTTTCATTTCGTAAAACATTTTACCAAAGAAATGGTCTAATCACTAAACATTCAGTAAATACATTGTATCAAAATTTAATTGTGACATATAAAATAGTTTTGTTTCCATTAGAATAATACCAACTGATAAATTATGTGTCAGTCAATTTGTTTAAAAATGAAATCATAGGAAAAATATTTCTCTTTATAATAATATTACCATGAAATAATATATATTTATAAATTAAATTTAAATTTAAATTTTAAATTTTATTGTTACTATAATTTCATATTATATTTATTTAATTATGATATATAATATGCCAATTTTAATTATGAAGTCGATGATCATTTTCCAAAATGTTAAAACATAGAAAATGATTAATTGTATTAATAATTAAATATAATATAAAATGAATCAATCTATAGTTGATTTTGATCACTAATACCATAAAAACAAAAAAAATCCCAAGATCTATTTATATAGTTTCAACTACCACACCCCCACCACCTATGTTGTCTCTTGACTGCAATCCTGCAACATTATTATCCCTTGACTGAAGTCATCAAACACCCATAATGGTAGAATAATATTTACTTATTCCATATATCATTCACCACCCCTCACATAAGCGACTAGAATAAAAAAACCAAGTCAACTCCAGTACCATTGAGGAACCTCAAGTAGATGTAATTCAATACCCTTTAGCTCTAATATCTACACCACACTCTATCAAAAATCATACCCACAAATTATAGAAAAATACATACATGAATTTAAACTAAAAATATAATTTAAAAAAAGAAAACAATAGATTTAGGAAATTGAGTAGGAAGAAAAGGATATAGAAAAAAAACTTCTTTAAAATGTATAGTTGTTTCCTACTGGTTGAGTCCAAAAAATAATAAAACATTCTCCTGAAGGAAACAAACAATTCGGTTACATTAAATATCCTACACAACCATGTATTGAAAAATAATAATAATCGTAGAAATATTATTATAATAAATAATGGAACCTTGTTAGAAAATTAAGATGAAAATGAATCAAAAAAGATTACAGTAGTATCCAAGAATTGATCACAGTAGTTGTCCAAGTTGGTGAATGAGACTTTTAAAAGAAAGTGATTTTGTAATCGGAACAATAATTCTGAAAAGTGGAAACTGAAATAATGATTTTCAATAAAATTTATAGATATAAGTATGATCTATAATTTTCACATCAGGATGGTCGACAATAATATGATCTATAGAAACCATTACAAGAGACAAATAAAAACCAAATGAATTTATAAATGCTGTTTTACCACCAGGTTCACTCATATTGCTAAAGGATTATGGTAAAAAAAACATTTTTTTTAATATAAAATGATGAAAATTAATCCCATGTAAATGAATATTCATAGAGAAAACCATCCTGATTAAGTTTAATATTAGAAGAAAATTCAATGAAATGAAAAAGAATGTAAAATATTTCTTAATACAGAACACAATAGATATACCATAATCGAAAATAAATGAGTCTACAAGAATATTTTATCACATCCATCTAAAAAACATGACCATAAATAAAATAATTAAAACTGCTATCTTTGAACCACAAAAGATAAACCATCAAGAAATTCACACAGAAAATTCATTATGAAAAATGAGACTGCACCAACTAGAAAATATACAAATTTCCAGAAGACACTTCATTGAGATAACCATCATGAAATAAGAGTGATAATCACAAAATGCATTTTTATCATGTTATAACATCCTGAGTTTTTGGAATGGGTAAAAAACCGCACCCATTTGAATTATACAATTAGTAGTTATACTACATTTTGATTATTATATTTAGACTCTATTTTGAGAGTTCTGTTGGCCTTATTTGATGGTTTTCTGTTAGTCTAGGGATTTGGAGAGTTCTCTGGGTGTTTTAATTTTGTTTTTGGAGTATTAGAGACCGAATAGACTAATTTGAAGTTGTAGGTGTAGGCGTAGGGTTACCAAAAGGGGTTGTCAAATAGTACTGGGTAGTTTTACATACCTATAGATTGGGGAAGTGGATTCTGCAGGGTTTAGAAAACCATAGTGGTAAACTATGTGGGCCTTCAGCCTTGGGGAGTGGCTACTGTATGGGTATCGTCAGGTTTTGTAAACTATTCTGGTATACCATGTAACATGTACATGTTTTTTTTATATATTTCATTATTTCTCTCTCCTCTCTCTCCCTTTATTCTTTCGTGGTCTCCCACTATAGGGTAGAGCTGACCCACTGCTCCTTTGGGGGATTTTGACCCCACTCCCCCATCTGACTTTTTCTCTTCGATCCTTTGGGGGTCATAAGACTACCTCAGTAAGGCTAACTCGATACACCCATCTCAATTATTGATCATTCTCCTTAACATACAACTATTTACATTTTGTCCAATTTCAGGGATAAAGAAGGAAAATAAAATTTATGTATATTGACATCAAAATGGAATTCTATATCGGACATTCCATCGTCTATGAGTCTAAGGTAGGTGGTGAATACCTTGTTTTGTGCTTTGATGGACTTTCGAGGGATGCATTTTTTAGGGAACTGGTTGATTTTGAGCGAGACCATTATTGTTTTTTATTTAATTGACTATATGCCTTATCAGATGACATTTTCCATTCCCTTACCTAGATTATGTGAGTGAGGTTAGGTTAGGGGCTGACGCTCCATGGGTTGTTTATCTGGGGGTGTTTAATTCCACTAAATTGTTTTGTATATAATAGAATATATATGGTTATTCAATTATAAGGAATTCACTACCTCCATATGAAATTTTGATAATATTTTAAGATGTGCAATTCAATAAAATAAATTGACTTTTATGTTTATACTATAGTATTTACATTGTATTTATATAAATGGAATGAGGTGAGACCCATAGGGTTGTGATGGGCTTTCCATAGGGTTTGGATGGCATAATCATCATTCATGAGTGATACTGATCACTAGTTGGGCTTAGCTTGTATTTTTTTGAGTTGTTTCAACAACAAGATTGGGTGTCATAGATGTGGGATTAGGGTGGTGAAATACTCATGTTGGAAAAGGCCCATGATACTTGGATGTAATGGACATCAAATTTGAGTGACATGGTCACATAGGAACAAGGTTCTATATATGGTATGGATTAGGTTCTTATATGGACATTGCCGCTCACCCATATTAGAGAAAGTGTCAAATAAGTTGTTTTCAAACAGTATGACTCTATGATGAGGTAGTTTTGACCATTCTTGTTGGTAGAATACCCTATAGTTCTGGATTAGGTATTTTTAATTTTGGGTGTTTAGTGAAGAACGCCACTTCGTAGGTGATGAGCCTTCAGTTAAAAGTGATGTGTATATCGTGATCGGGGGAAAGGTTATCTATACATGATTCCATCATCTAGGATATTTATTTAATGATAGATAACATTGTTTTCATGGTTTTAATGCCATGGGATGATAGGAGTATTGGAGTAGGGGTTCGAGAGATAGGGATACAATTTCATGGGCATTCCTTTGGGACATCGATTGCTTGAGACACGAGGTGTCAGGAAGCACATGGTGCTAGTGAATGCGACTAAGGTTCATAAATAGGGATCACTATGACATTGTGACTATAGAGGTACCTTAAGATAGGGGTTACAACTCTCCTTGTTTCTAGGATTCCAGTGTCGTTTGAAGTTGGTTATACCCCCTGGTGGCTATTGAGCACCAGCGGAGGTTGTGTTTATTTATTACATCATACTGTTTACATTACTTAAAGTTTCATGTCTCTATAAACATATAAACTATTTTCCCACCATTGTTTTGTAACCTTTTGAGATTCTTCTAACACCCTTCACGAGCCCTTCATGATTCGTTTAGAGTTTATGAATTTTTGTAAAGGTAAAGGATTAACCTTGGGATATGGATCATATTACTACTCAACATAGTGATTGGCATGGACCTTGTGGTCATTACTAGTTGAAGTTTTAATTTTTTTAGTTTCCTTTTTTTTCAGGGATATATATGTATTGATTATGGTCTTCCATGGGAATCAAATTGGATATTGTATTTTATAACTTGATATGAGATTTTGGCTTGGTTTTTTTAGTTTCTAAAAGTTATTTTTTGGTATGTTGTTTTGTTCACAATCATCCACAATTGTTTCTACATTTATCAAACTATTTATGGATATTGGATGCATTTTTTCTCTGCGAGTGTGTTTTGATTCGGCAGAGTCTATTATTTTCGGTGGATGTTATATTATTTTGCCCGGAAGAGGAAATTATCTATACTTAGAGGTTGTATCCTCCCCACTATACTTGTCTACATCCTTGTTCCTAGTTCATAGCCTTTGGGGTTTTGGGAGGTTCACCTAAGGCCAGTGGAACCCAGCCAGTTAACATTATTCAGGGGGATGTCTGGGTTGAGGATTCATCAAGGTGTATTAGAGGTTTTTCTTTTAACACTTTTTATGGTATATCTAATTGGTATTACGGTATACTATAGATAGGTTATTGCTGAGACCCAATTTTTAACTCGTGTTTGGGTACCTGTAGCCCAATGTATGAGGTAAAGACTATGTTTCCTTGGGTTGAAATTGTTTTTTTCTTTTTCTCAGATTATAGTTTATATGATTTACACCTTAGTGGATTACTTTGTTTTTTTTTATTATTTGTAGTGATATGTAACCCTCGACCTAGTGTGTTAATAGAGAATTGGACCTTGAACCAGTAAGTCAAGGCATGGTTCTTTGGATTTTGATAGGCATATTTTTTAGGGTATTTCATTTTTATATAGGCATGTATGCCTTGTGATGTTATAAAACCATGTGATATATGCCAATTTAAATTTTAAAAGGTAAAATTAATTGCAAAATTTCTTGTTTTATGAAATGGGATATTCAATTCCTTGAATTTTTATAAAATTGCATGTGGCAAGGGAGTTAGTCCTAGATCAAATAAGAGAAGAAATATTTTATGAATCAGGTGATTTTATATCACTAGATTGGGTGACTCAGTCATTGATTTTAGGAAATGTGGTTGTTGAGATGGGCGTGGCTCGAAGAATTTGGGATACATGGCTCCGTTGAGGGAGGGTTAAAAGGCCATGAGGCTATGATTCTGTGGTCGTGGTTGTGATAATGGAGAGTAAGGGTAGTTATTATTTGATTCATTTTTATGGGTTTCTATATCTGCATTATATATTATGATATATATGGTATATCTGTCAATTTTATGGTATTGAACATGTTCCTACTAGATAGCTCAGATGGAGCATTAGGGGGTGATGGTATTGTGTCATTGGAGGACTATCTTGTTCCGAAACATGAGGTGAAGGAAAATCATGACCCACAGGTACCTAAATAAGGGCATGATCAAGTTTAGGATAGAGTGTAGATAGGATAACCTCTAGACATGAAAGTAATTAAGGCGTGGCTTGAAGAGCAGCTCTGATCGAGCCTGGTGCATGTCTAAGAGGAGCTTGATAGAGGTTCTTAAAAAAATTCCTATAT
Source organism: Viscum album (assembly GCA_963277665.1). Classification (NCBI taxonomy): domain Eukaryota; kingdom Viridiplantae; phylum Streptophyta; class Magnoliopsida; order Santalales; family Viscaceae; genus Viscum; species Viscum album. Next base: position 440,709,573 of record OY728160.1, on the reverse strand, counting down.
GGCTTACCTTACTTGATATTTCCATTCATATCACATGCAAATTTTTTAGGATGTTGGTGGTCCACATGATGATGGAAACTGGATAGAGAGTATGCTAATGATTTAAGAGGAGATCAAGATGCCTCCAAGTAAGAGTATCAAACTAGAAATGTAAAATCATAGAGGACATTCTATGTGCTAGTGGAATGTGAAGGTTCAGGCTCACAGACACGAGGGAGTGTCTTTGGTGTACATTGAGGATATGTGTGGTAAGTGAGGACTCCGTTAAGGTGAGGTGCTTTGAAGATAGATTATGGTACTCCATTCGGGTGTAGGACTCAGTTTTTCTAGGAGGTGGCTTCTGCTGATGTTTTATATGGACTATAACTAAGTTTGGTTGAGTTCTAGTAGGGAGGTAATCCCATGGACCTATAGAGACAACCTCATTGTAATTTAACACGGGTTTTCATTCAATGTGGGAAACCAAGGAATGTCCAGACTCAGTGTGAGCAGCCTCCAAATGAGTGATGGATGTGTGGGTAGGTCGGTAAACCTCATAGGTTCTATAGGTAGCCTTCATAGTCAACTAAAATATATGGACTGTGGCATGAACATTATTTAGAGATCAGTTTAGGATTAGTACTAGGTAAGGTAGTTCAGGTTCAGCTTCATGCAGAGGATGTGGTATAGATTGTTGAACTAATACATGGGGTCATTGGATGGTGGATGGTGCAAAAAATAGGGAATCTAGGCTTCAAGAAGCCGTGTATCAATCCAGGAGCACACTATGGAGCTGCCTATGTCTGAGAAGTCTCATGAGGGGATGATGGAGAGAGGTACACCACGAACATGGTCGTGAGTTTTTTTAATTTTTGAATGTCTGGTTGAGGGATGCTTGTTTTGAGAACATGAGGTGCACAAGATATATATTGACAGACTAGATTCTGTTCCATGGGTTGGAACCATCTTGGGTGCATGATTATATATATGTGGAACATGGACTAAGGAGCATCGTTTTCTATGCTTATTGTGGTGTTTAGCCATCAGGGAATCCTATGGATGTAGGTTACACGGGGTTCCATTGGAATTAGGGTGATTAAGATTCTATTTGTGATTCATGTAAAGGCATCATGTTTTTCTCAGCTTCAATGGGATGTAGGACCTTGTTGTTCGATGGGTGTCATGTGCTTGAGGAAGGCACTGATGTAGAGCGAGATGTGATTTGGTGTCGAGACCAATAGAGGAGAACCTGATGAGGTGTAGGTGTGAAAAATCATCACAGGAGGAACATGGGTCTGAAAATAGATAGATGTTCTTTTGTTTGATTTCAATTTTGGCCAGGACGAGACTAAGTAAAGAAACTCATATGGTGGGGAGCCCATTGAATAAGTTTACCTACACCCTTATGTTCATTGTAGTTTGGGTTATTTATATTGGATGGGTATGTTTGGTATCATCTCCATGTTTTGTTATAAAGATTGGGGACGATCTATATTATAGTGGGAAGAATTTATTTCCCCATGTTTTGGGAATGGGTCAAATACCCCCACCAGGTTTGAATTTTTCAATTAGTGGCTATGTACATTTTAATTCATTGATAAAAAACAATTATGAGAGTTATGTTAGACTAATTTTTGGGTTTTGGAGTGGTCTAGAGGTTTGGAGAGTGCCCTTGTTATTTTGGGTTGGTATTGGGAGCGTCCGAGACTGAATGACCTGATTTGAAGTTCCAGGTTCATGCACATAGTTACCGCATAGTTTATCAAAATATTTGGGTTAGTCATGTGGACCTTTAGCTTTCAGTAGTTGTTTCCGCATGGTTTCCACACGGTTTTGAAAACCATGCAGGTATACCATTCTCCCTATATTGGTTCCTTTTATTAAAATTATTTTTTTAATTTTCATTTTATTTATTTTTCAATCCTCTCCCCCCCGTTCTTCTTTCCTGGCCGCATATGATAGGGGGAGAAACCCCTTATCTCATTTGGAGGATTCTGGTTCAACTCCTCCATCTAACCTCCATTATTTGATCCGTTGGGGGAAATATGACCACCTTAGTAAGGTTAACCATGTACAAAATTTTTAATTGTTTACAATTCTCAGTATGGACTATTGTTGGTATATGAGTTGATTTCAAGGTTATAGAGAGAATATTAGATCTATGTCAATCAACATCAAATTGAACATTGATATTTGATATTTGATGTTCCTATGTATATGGGTCTAAGGTAGGTTGTTCATACCTTGTTTTGTGTTTGGATGTACATTCTGTGGATGTGGATTTTCAGTGCACTAATGGAGTATGAGCCAGAACCCATTTGCTTAATATTGAATTGACTATATGAATTGTGGGATGTCATTGGGTATTCCCATTACTTGTTTATGAGATTAAGGTCAGGTTTGGGGAATTATCTCCATGGGTTGTTTATCTGGGGGAGTTTAATTCCACTAATTTATTTTGTTTTAAATTTAATCGAGCTAGTTATTAAATTCGGGGGCAGTCAAGACCTGTATATTAATTTACGATGACCAATTATGATTTGAAATTCAATTCTCTAATTTGAATTGAATGTTTAGAATGCACCGAATATATTTTACTTATATTAATATATTAAGATGAGACCCACTGAGTTTTGATGGGATTTTCACGAGGTCAGTATGGTATGACCCTCAGGGTCGGGTGATGTTGATCACTGGTTAGGCTTGGCCATGACTTTCTTTAGTTCATTTGACCAAATTATTTGGTGTATTGGATGTCATATTGAGGTAGTGAGATCATAAAGTTGGGAAAGGCATGTGATGCTTGGTCGTAAATGCCATCATATTTCAGCCACATGGTTGTAGGGGGGAACGAGTTCTAGAGATGGTGTGGGTTAGGTTCTAATTTGGTGATATCCTCTCTCCCATGATGGAGAAAGAACTAATTGAGTCATGTACACACAATTTGACTCTATGATTAGGTTTTTAGACCACACGTGTGGGTATAGGACCATGATAGTTTTCGGTTGGATATTTATGATTTAGGGGGTGCTTCCCTTACAAATGACATGGATGTTGAGGAGCCTTCAGTTGATAGCGAAGAGTCTATCTAGATTGGGGGATGAGGCTCTCCATGATTTAGGACATGGTATTAGATATTTATTTGAGTATAGTCATTGTTGTACCTATGGTTTTCATGACATGGTATGATGTGAGCTTTTGAGAAGGGGTTTGAGAGACCTAGAAACAATTTATTGGGCATGAATTTGGGACGTCGGTACTTTTAGACATGAGATGTCTGAAAGAACTTGGATCTAGGATATGTGATTGCAGTTGAACCTGATAGTCCACCAAGACATTGTGACTATAGGGGTAACTTGTTCTATGGGATAAGGGATCTCTTTGCTTATGAGATTCCAATGTCAACCAAATCAGGTAAAACTCTCGAGTGGCTGATGAGAACCAGTGGAGGTTCTGTTTATTTATTACATCATACTATTTACATTCTTTATAGATTAATGTATGCATAAACACTAATAAATGGTAGGAACTATTAGGTGGAATCCTACTGAGATTCATCTTACATACTACATGGGCCCTTCGGGACACGTGTTGAATTTATGAATTTACATATAAGTAAGGGATCATCCCCGAATGATAGATCATAGTAATGTATGGAATAAATATCATCTTGAATCTTGAGTTCATGCCCGGTAGGGGTTTTATTTTTTTCAGTTTCCTTTTCAGTTTCAGCTTGCATATATACGTAGCTCCCTTGGTCTTCTATGGGAATCTCCTTGAATGTTGAATTGTATAACCTGAAATGAGATTTTTTCTTGGAATGTTTTTAATGTTTACAAGTTATTTGCTAGCATACTATTTTTTAATTTCCATTGTATATCTTTCTTTATTTCATCTAATTTTTAATGATATTGCATTGGTTTCTAAATTACTGTTTGAGTTTGAGTATGATGGGTCTTCTATCTCTGCTTCTTGTTACATTGTCATTCTTAAATAGGGAAATTATCTATTCTAAGAGGGTATATTCTCCCAACCATACCTATTTACACCATCGCTGCAAGTTAGAAACCTTTGGCGTTGGGGGGGGGGGTATGCCTAAGAATAGTGAATCCGACCTGTTAGAAATATTTGGGTGGATGTTCAGGTTAGGGATTTTACATGTATAATCTCTAAAAACATCATGAAAGCAATAACAATATATTAATTTACATATAAATTTCATCTTTCATCAATGAAATGGGTTGTAGTCATTCCATTGAATTAAATCCACGAGTATCATTTCCATTTCCATTTACTAATGATAAACATGAATGGTCCATTCAACTCCTCTATGTAATAGATGAATTAATGTGTTAATTTCATCATCAGGATTACTAAAACAATTATCATAAAGCTCAAATCCATGAAATTGTGTTCTTTGATGATTCCCATAATTCATAAAACCATAAGAATCATAATTGAGACAAATATTATCATATTTTTCATTCATTTCAGGATTGAATTTATCACAAATGAATCAATAATGTTCAATCCCCTCAAAAGTTGAGAAAATAATCTAAAAATAATACTTCATGTTTTAATTATAGATTAGGAGTATATCCAAAATGCATGGATTAAATAGAAAAAATATCCTTAACTAATAAATCACTTTAACTCATCATGTAATTTTGATATATATGTTTTCAGTTAGGTATTTCCGCATACTTTATTTTAAATAATGAATATTCCATCATATTTTCAACAAATAACCCATGAAAATTCATGTCAATAACACACTAGCAAGCATTTAGACTCAACACCTGATATGTTGTACAAGCAACTAAGTAGTTTTGTAATAAAAATGTTGTACAAAAATAGTGAAAAGATTATTTGAATGAATATATTAGGCACTAAAACAAAACCATCATAACAAAGGCTATTCCAACAGGTTAAAAAGATAATGAAATGTTCGATTCAAATTATTATCAAATGATGAATGTACTTCCCTAAAATGAGAGGGTGTTATTTTCTTTAAAATGGTGAACCATCCATCCTTATCTGTTTATATTAAATTCAATTATTTTTCTCATTGAAGTACCTCTAAAATTAAAAAAATCACCATTGAATTCAATTAATTTAGTCGATGAAGGTTAAAACTATGAAAAATGTGATAAAGTACTTATTCATACATCTTGGAATCTCAACAAATCAAGTCACCTCTAGTACTAGTGCGGAATATCTATTTGCATCAATGAAAATCCCTTTAACTCTAATATATTAACCACACAAGCAAATATAAAATCCTCAAATTAATTATTATATTAAAATGTATTGAAACCAATATAGAAATAAATGAAAATTTAAAAAAGTGATCGGCGTATAATGAGTATTTTTTATACCTCCACAAATCAAGTCATCTCTATTAATAGAGAGGAACCTCGAGTATTTGATATTATAAACCCTTTGGTGAATATATTCACAACAAACATAATCAAAGATCATAGCCACAAATCCATATGATTTAGGATGTTTTTCGCACCCTTGAACAGATTTTAATAGTCTTTTTTATCCCCAAAAAACCACCTTTATTGGATATTTCTGCCAAAATTTTACTGATCTTATGTACATGTATGTATCATGAAAACAAATAAATTTCGTCATAGTCTAACATTACATGTTCATTATCCAAAAATTATAACAACAATGAAAAATCATTGAATTTTTGTTGGAAGCGTGAGAACATTCTATATTATTAATGAATCAAATAAAATGAAAAAAATGAGATGTTTTACATACCATCCACACCATAGGAATGAGGATATTCAATATTCAAGGAATCATAATGTGTGATGTTCCAAGAAACAAGAAGAGTCTGAAAATCATAATAATAAAAATGGGAATTGTATATAATAACAATATCCTAAATCATATATGCCAATAATGACTGATAAAGGATAATTTCTATAGTTTAGGTAAGGACAATAATTATTAGAATCCAAATATATGTTATTAAATATTTTTATATCTAAATAGATAACTTAATGGTTTTCTAGATAAACTAAGATTAGTTAAAATCAACTATAAGAGATTCCATGTTTACAGTGATATTAATTTTTTATTCATTGTATATAGAAACTCCATACTTTAATTATGCCTCACAATTAAACTCAAAATAATAATCCTAAGAAACCAAGACTATAATGAAGAATATAATTTCAATAATAAATAACATAAAATAATCCATAAATTATACAATATCAGTACCTACATCCAGTCTGATTACATACCATGTCTGTTCAAATAATTTCTTCAAAATAATACCCAATTAGGAAGTACTTCCTCAAATATTGAGAAAACAAAACCAGCCCATAATAACATTAATCTAAATCTATTGGTGTATTATTTGATTCAAAATCATGTTCATTAGATACAGTCATAGTATAACCACTCAGTTTCACACATTACAACAAAAAAACAACTGAAAACCATGAAATTCAACAAAAAATGAAAAGAGACAAGTAAATCTTCAACAAGTACATCATCATACGGTCTATCTGAATCATATCCTACATTAATTATTATGGTACTCCTAATATCATGATGGCTATATCAAATTTTCTATGGGTGGGAGTACCACATTTTAGACTTTTCACTAGAGATGAAAACTAAACCCACCCTTAATGATGTCTATCTTTGAGATGTTAAGGCCAAAACTGGAAACATAATAGGTAAATTGAGACCCATTTAAGTGTAAATCGGCATACACCCAATTCAAAAAGAGAAACAAAAGATAAAATCCAATTGAGGGTCAATTCAAGATGATAAGAAATAACCCCTAAAAATAAAACCCCAAATTAATCCCAAATATAACAAGAATAATAATACGAGGCTCACCCCGCACAACATCATGAGAAAGTGGAAGAACGCATCACTGAACATGAGATAAGAGAGAAATAAAGAGGTATTGAGATGAAAGGGGAGATATAGGATGTGAGATGCAATGTTGGATGGTGGGAGGTTAGGCCAGAGCAAGGTAGGGTGCGATGTGAGGCCAGAGTAGGGCATGAAAGAATGGTAGGTTTGCTGGTGGGAAAAGAGTCTAAACACAGATAGAGGGAGACGATAATGATCGACCAGAATATATGGTGGGTCAGGGGTTTCCAACTAATAAAGAATCACTAAATCTAAGAATCCAATAATCCAGTGAATAAATATCCTATGATAAACTGATGGAGACCGACATCGACGAGCCAGAAAAGGAATACAAAAACCCAAGCTAGATGGAGTTAGACATATTGAATCAGGAGTGTGACTGAGTGACACTGACATTGATTAAAGGGGAACTGATGTTGAATCCTAAATATGTATCCTTATTTGTTTTGTATCTAAACATGCTTGATTATGGTTTTGAATTTAAATTTTTAACTAATTTCATGATGTCGGTCACTACTATTCTGATGCTTTGCCGAAGGAAGGTGCACAAATTTGGATGAATAGTGGGTTTTTGGGCCATAATAACACAATTTGGTGAGCCTAATCACATAGGTGGACTGGAGGTGAAGGAGTTGAGGCTGCAAAAAGAATGGGTGCGACTCTAGAGGTAAGGCCGATCATTGGTAGGGTGTGGGCGATAATGGCCATGAGCAAGCATCAAATTAGGGTTTTTCGTCTATTTTTCTGATAAAATATTTAAATGTTAATAAAATAAATGATATTAAAATATATATAAATATTTAATATTTACAAATGATTTAATATCAATAATTAAAATCAAAAAAATTAATATTTTCCTAAAATTGAAAATTAAAATCAATTATGTGATCCATTTAATAAAACTATGGGAAATAGAAATTTATTTTATTACTGAAAAAAATATATATATACATATATACTATTTTCCACGTAATTTTATATTTATAATATATTTTTTTTGTTATTAATTGGTTTATTGTAACATTTTTTGTGGACTACAAAATATTTCTTGGTAATATCTTTGTTAATAACAGTTTCATATGTTAGTAAAAAAAATTTCTGGTTTTAGTGTGATAAAGAAATAGATTTAAATGTTTTTAAATTATATGTTCACATTGAATGATCAAAATCAACATATATATCTCTTAGTTAAAAAATGGTGGTATAAAAAATTAATACAAATAAAACATAATAAGTATTGAAATTACTCATTTTTAACAACATATATATTATCTTTCAAAAACATTTTTTTGTTATAATCCATTTATTGTAGTGGAATATAGATTTTTTTGTTATTTCATATAATATATGGTTCACTTTCATATAAAATCCCCCCAAAAAGTGATATTTTTATAGCCTAATGTCATAAGGGTCGAAATATGTCAATTAAATAGTTGTTTGACAAGTGCTGGTTCATTCGCACACCTTCTAATATATATTTAAAAATTATATAAACATTTTTTACCTTCATCAATATAATAAATTTCAATATATAATTATATTTTTAAATAATGTTTTTGAAAAGACTTTTTTCAATTAAAATTAGATATTTTTCATGATCCATCAAAATATAAAACTGTTTAAGAAAATAACAAATACACACCCAAAGATAATTGTGATATATTTCATTAACAATTAATGTATAATTTTCCATATAAATAGAATAAAATTATATATTTAGTTAAAAAAATAAGAGTTACATTTAAATATTGACCAAATTACAGTTTAAAAATGGGTTTAAGCATAAAAAGAATTTCTTTATATCTATTATATTGAAAAAAGAATCAGTTGAATGTTAAATATTATATTGAATATATTAAATATTAATTTCATTAAAATAATTAAAAAATAGTGATATGTTTAATTATTTTTTATAAAAATTAATTTTCCACTTTGAAATAGTTTTTTAGAAAATGATTTCCTACAATATTAAAAAGTTTTTTATTTTCATTTCAAATTTTATCTTCGCTAAATAAGTCTTTATATATGAATGTGTAAAAATTATTTTCATTATTTAGTTAATCATATTTACAAAAATCAGTCCAATGTAACATTTATAATGATAATACACATCATGGGTCGTTTATATTTGGTATTTCATGTGGAATATGCAATCAGACAAACAAATATTTTTTCCCATGTAACACATGATCAAATTAGTGTTGTGTAAAAGAAATGAGAAATTTACTATTACATGACCTTTTCATAATCATATATAATTTTGTTATTTTAAAAATACATTGTATTTAATATTACATTAAATAAAAATTTCAATGTGAAAAAATTATTTAAAACATACTATTAATTAATATGTAATAATATTTAAAACCCCACGAGTTTAAAAATTTATTTTTTTATAAAATAATACTCTATGGTAATTTTTTTAACTTTCATTCAAAATTTAAAATTATAAATTTTAGAATTGTAATTTTATTGAAAGGAATTTTTGGATACCAATTTGTAAAACTTTATTATGATGAATTTTGGAGACTAATATAAAAAAGATATTTTTTATGTGAATAGTTAATTTATAGTTTTTAATAATAGTATAAATTTTTTAAGTCAATAAGATATAAATATGAAATAAATACTTATTACTCGTTTATATTGATAATATATTGTTTTTGAATTATATTGAATTTTGAAACATATGCTTGACATACTGTCACATGAGATAAATTTTATTCTAATAAAAATACAATTAGTTAAGAATACACAATGATTCATTTGGTTTAGAGTTATTTTAATATAAAAAAACACTTTTTTTTTAATTATAAACCAATGAATATTAAAGGAATCAAAAATATACCTAAACATGTTGTAAATTCATTTTTATGCATAAAAATTTTATTTTCCAAAAAAATATTTTTGTTTCCTTAATTATATCAATAATAAGAGTATATGTTTACAATTTATAAATTCAATATAATAATTTATTCATATTTATAATCATAATATTCCAATTTAAATGTATTTCAAATTCAAATTATTTTATAATTCTATGTTACAATGGTAAATCCCATGGGGTGTTAACTGAGTGGTACATTCCGGTTGTACCCATTTCTCTCCATGGGAATTGGCACTGGCTAGAGTCCCATAAGACTTGAAAACTATGCCTATTATAAACAAGGAGATTCAAATCTATTACCTAGCTTGGGAATGTGTCATGTACATGTTCTTGGTGTAGGGCCCCTACTTGGAGTCAGCATTACGAAACCACCATTTGCAGACGAACCTCAACCCAATTGGTGAGAACTCAACATGTGAATCCAAGTGACCCGAGATCAGAAATAGGTACTGGAATATTTCAAGGTTACTATTGTATTAGTATAAAATTAAATTTAGGAGTACAGTTCAATACTGTAGTAGTCAGAAATATTCATCATTCTGGACTTTCTGGACACCAGTTTGGTCTTTGGGTCCGGAAAGGCATTTGGGTAACCCAAGGCCTTCGGTACAAGAACTATGAAGCTCTACAAAGGATAGATATCTATCTAGACTTGTTAAGGTCAAGTTATGATATAATTCCATTTCCTATGGAATAGTAGTACCAAGTTGTATTCTCTAGGTGGTTTCCTCTAAGACCTATGGGTCAAGTAATTGTCTCTTAATCTTTAAGAGATTTTAAGGGTTCCAACTCACCCCTTAAAATGTGTATTTTATAAAATTATTAAAAGATTAAGGCCTTTAATCCATTCATTTATGTTAACATGGTAAAATTTATTCACCACAGTAAATGAAAAAATTATGTTAATTGGTCAAAACAAAGGGATATGGAACAATGCCCCATAAAAAAAGACATATAATTTTTTATTGGTATATTTATAAATTCCTAACATTATATTATAAATTGGGAATATTTATTTCTACATTTCATTGAGAAATGTTTTTTATGGTACGTATAATTACAATTTCATAATGGTCATTTTCACACTAAAAGTACACTCCATTATTGTTTATGATTTTATCCAATAGAGGATATCTGACGAAGTGGTAATTAACATGATAATGTTAATTGACGTTTTTCCTACATTCCTCATCCAAATATTATATAACTATAAAAATATAATTAAATAATTATCATTATTATACATAATTATGATTACAAAAATATTATAACTTTAATATCCATTCCCTATATCAATATGGGAAAAAAATGTTTTCATCTCACATGCGGATGACCGCTTCCATTTGTGTTTAATTTTCCTCACATGCTTACATTGTTGGTAATAAAAAAATAACTTAATTAATAAGTATTTTATTTATAGATTTTATTTGGATATATATATTTTTATATTATATCCTTTTAATAATATCAATAAGAGATTTTCATCGTAAAATTTAATAACAAAAAATGAGCATACTGAGACACTTTTTAACTAAAAACATCTTACCATTTTACTTCATTTATCATTAAATCTTGTTTCTTATTACATAATATTTTCCAATTTAACAATACACTACAAAAAATTAATTTTCATTAAAATTTATAATTTCATTTTTATATAACTGATCATAGTCATTAAATTATTATAACATGTTCTAAATTTTTTTATCTGACAACCAATACGAACATTATTATACTTTTTATCTCATGAATGACTTTGAAAACATTAATAATGGTGCTAATATTAAAAATGAAAAATTCAAAGTGTTTTAATTAGTTTAAATTGTATATATATATATATATATAATTATATCGAACAATTTATTCATTCTGTTTTCTAATTATGTAGTCACCAAAAAGTTAATTTTTAAGATTTCTATGAAAATAATCAATTTGGATTCCATGAAAAGAATATAATAATCCATAATTTATTAAAATAATTTCATTCCCAATAGTAAAAAATAAAAATAAGAAAAAACCATGTCCAATGTATAATAACTAAAACTGTTGAACAAAATCATGTGTGGAAAATTGAATAGTAAAAAAAATTAATTATTTCAACAATGATTTACTGATAGATGACTAATAAGAAATTATAAATTAATGATATATAGTTTGATAAATTTAAAATTTATTTTTTCTAAATTTATAAATGCTTAAATATTTTATATATTTGGTTATAATGTGATTGACTAGGAACAAGACTGAGGCAACGTGATTCATAAACAAATTTCTTTTAAATGGGTTAGTTATATTTTCATTACCAATTTTACACAATGTTATTGTGTGGTATGACAATTATTATTTTTTATATTGTATTTTAACTTGTTTTAATTGGATTTTTTTTCATATAATAATTTTATTTATTGATTATTACATCGAATATTGTGATCTGTGTTAGGGTTTTCATCACAATTTCCATTCATTGAGACATGTCTTATATTATAAAAATTTATTTTTTATATATTTTTATTTTCATTCAATTCCTCTTGAATTAATTATAAAATTTTTTCGATATAATAAAATATATTTTAAAATGGGAATGAAATTTTTTTCCATCAATGAGTCTTTTTTTATAAATTATAAAATCAAGATGGATATATTTTCAAATATAACTTTAATTCGAGATTATTTTGGTTTAAACTCATTTTGGGGAATTATATGATATATATTTCAAAATATAATTTTTTTTCTCCAATTTATGTTATTAGGTTTTATATTTTTTCTAATAATTCCCCTCAAGTTTGGATTTATAGTCAACAAAAAATGAAATAATATAATGGAAGATGAATTTATCTCTTCTTTTTTCATTGGGTATCTTTCTTCTCCAAGACAGTGTTCATCATATTGGATAAAACATGTTCTTCTGTATAAAAAATATATTTTATGTTAATTTAACGCAATAAATTACTTTCATAAAAATTTTCTAAAAAATCATTCTTACCATCTAGAACATGAATCAAATTTGAGTTTCATTTAAAAAGATGGAGGAGAATATTTTTTTATCCCTTATGACATGAATACATTTTTTCTCCCATAATTATTGTTTTTCACTATTATGATTACATTTGAAGCTACCATTATTTTCAAATAATAACATTTTTCTATTATTGTGTGATTTTTTATGTATTTAACAATAATGGTTAATATTTATGAATATTAAAAAAAATATTTCATTCCACTTATGTATATTTTTCTCTATAGATATATATTCCATATTTTTAATGTTAATTTTTTATGGATTAAAATTTTCAATTTCATTTGAAATTAATGGATTTAATTTTATTTTCAACCATTGAATATTTTTTTAAAATAAACCTATCTATTTTTTGAAACCATATTTGAAAAAATATTAGATTTTTTTTATATTTTCACTCCCATTTTACCCATAATCAATAAATGATATTTGTATGCTATATATATTTATGGGTAAAACGCTAAATTATATCCTAATGTTAATATTATGCAGATTTAGCTTTTTTTATCTAGAAATTATATTTTTGAACACTTTTTATATGATAAAATTTGAATGTTTTGAGTAAGCTATCATATTTTAGAAGTACTTTTCATCTTTTTCATTATCGTTTAATGATTTTTATGCATCTCATTATGATAGAATATAAAAATATGATCCAACTTATTTGTCTTGATTGATTATAATGATGTTTGATTTTTTTTTAACAAAACCTATTTATTTTCCATGAGTTAATAAAGCTTTGATAGAATAAGGAACGATCTTACGTTTTTATGGAATACATAAATATGGTTTATCTTGGATTAGTTTATATGTTCATTATTTTTATGACCTAAAATATTTATTATTTTATTTTAATAATTTTTAATTTTTATGATGAAATCTATATTTTTGGATAAATATGACATGTATGGATATTCCCTATGGACAATTGTTGTTATATGAAATGAAACTATTTATTCCATGGGGAAAATACTAAATCGATATGACTATGTCATATTAAATGAAGAAACTTTTTATGTGAGAGATCATCCATGAATTATCAATGATAAAGATAGACAATATTCAATGTAGATTAGTTTAAACAATGTAAACATAAAAATTCATTATTTATTTGATCATAATTGCAAAGGAGGTCAAAATTAACATTATATGAAATAATTATACATTTCAACATCTATGGATCAACTACAAGATGATTTTTATCTTCTATGCAAAGGAAATATCTTCCATGTGAATGATTTATTAGGTTGTACGATTTAATAACATTATAATATTCCTATGTATCCTTACCTATGAATAATCATGAATCTCATGTTCAAACATGATCTTCATGAATGTGTGACGAAAAAATAATCTATGTAAACGAACCAGACCATCCATGATAATGAATGATTGTATACTAGAAGGAATAAAAAAATAATTGATGATTATATTTGATAACATTCAATGAAGTCTTAATCACCCATGGATATGATTCCATGTCTATACATCCATGAAAAGACCTAAATTTGGATAATTACTATAAAAAAATGTAATGGAAATAACAACTGTTTGGATAAACTAACAGTTTTTTAAGAAGGAATTATAGATTCTATGAAAATTATGGATGTTTCCATGTGATTCCTCACTATTTTTTTCCTTTTTAATTTATTTTCCATTACACTCATTCCATACCACTGTATGACCATTATTTAGAGATTATTTGATATCATACCTCTTGTTCATAAGTATGGATATAGTAAATCAATTTAAATATAATAATAAAATATTATTATATCAAATAGTAAGATAGTGATCATTAAAGGAATTTTAAATAATAGAAAACATTAAGAAAGTATTATTTTTTGTGGGGAATTAAATATGCTAATTATAAAAAATATATCTTCAGAGTAATTGAGTTTAAATTTGAGGAAAAACATGTGAATAATTTATATTGAGAAAGGGATATATTTTGAAAAATATACTATGAGACTCTATCATATAATAAATCAGATACACTATTTTCCTTTTCATTAATACTATATATATATAGAAGGCATGATTGATAATTTTTCATTATTTTAATGACATGTTTAAATTGAATTTGTCAATAAAAAATGATGACGTTTTGAGATGAATCCAAAATTTCATTCCACTCTTCATGGTCTATTTATTTTTCAATATATTTGAGTGTTCTTTTTTACATAATAATTTACTGATAAGTACTCCTACATAGTAAACATGGGTACTACGATAATATTTTTAAATTTTTTATCTAATATCCCATAGATGAATATGGATTTTTTGGGTTTTGGTCTAAACAACCGTGTCTGTAGTAGTTTGTTAAAAAGCACAGTATTGGTTGTTTATCTATTTATTTCCTTAAATAAATTTTTTTTTCATTGAGTTACTATTATATGGAGAGCAATAGGTTCTATTTTTATATACTAAATACCTTGTATTTAAATCTTAAGTGTGTTATTTTTTATTTTTTTACACTATTTAAAATCATATTTCGTTCAACTCTATATTTCACAATTCATTTATTTATCTTGAATCTAAAAATTGTATTTAAAACATAATACTTTGATAGATAAGATTTATTAGTCATATATATATTATGTATGTACAAAATGTTCCTATAGAAAATATAGAGGATACAATTTCATATTTGAATATCTTTAATACATCCAAATTTGGTGATCATATTATTGATTTATGTGAAAACCATCTTGTATGGTCTAAATTAACAAAACTGAGCCTGAATAATATTTTTAGAAACCTAGTTTATTTGTTCCCAAAAAAATAAGAACACAAAATTTTAACCCTATATATTTTTTCATATGTGATTTGGAAGAAAAACTCATACCCATAGTTCACTCAGAAACTAGGTTGAACACCAAGCATTCATATATCAGTATAATCCTAAGAACATAAATAAATAAATCAATGTATAGAATTTTGTAATAGTTATTATAGTGTAATTAAATTAGTTTTTAAGGAATAATATTTGGGAACTAGTTGAGAGAGCCAATGAATATCCAAATATTGTCATTAAATGGGTATACTAAAATAAGGTTGATGTATCTATAATAGTACATATAAATAAGGATAGATTGCTTGTATATTGTTATATATAAGTGGAATATGATGACTTATGAAGAGTATTTTGTAATAGTAGATACAACTGATGCTATGAGAATACTGCTAGCCCATTCAATGCATATAAATTTTAAACTATATCAGATAGATGTCCATATTTCATTCATAAATATCATTCTTATTAATGATGTTTTTATTGAACATACCTTGGATTTTTAAAAACCTATTTTCAAAATCATGTAATAAAATTATCAAAAGATCATATTGGTTTAAAAGAATCTTCACAATCATAGAATAATATGTATATTTTTTTAAATAAAAAAAGGATTTTCAACAAAAATAAATGACCCTAATCTTTTATAAGAATAATTTAAAAAGAGATTTTAGTAACTTAGTTATATGCTGATGTTGATTATAGTTCATCAAAAAATTCATTATGTAGTGAATTTTCAAAACATTGTAAAATAAATTAGAATTGATTTTAATGAAGGAATAAAAATTATTCCTTAGTATTCACACTCATAAAAATAAGGATATATTTTTTTCAAATATATGTATAGAAAAAAAATAATCAATCATCTCAAAAATGATATCACTAATATAACTGTTACTCTAATTATTACAACCTTTAAACTAGATATGGATGAAACTATAAAACTAGATATATAAATTTTTTTAGAGGTATGGCTCATAATTTATTATAAAAAAGACTATCCGACCTAAGATTTTTTATCGAATGTATGTTTGTGAACACAATTTTATGAAAATAATTGTAAATAAAATCCTAATTCTATTAATATAATTCTCAAATACCAAAAAGGTAAAAAAAATGTCATAATATATAACTCTCGAAGAAATGATTTTGAATTAGTGAGTTATTTGGAAGCTAATTTTAGTGGATGTGTGTTACATTGATAATGAAAAAAGTGCACATGTCATCTTATGAGAATGACACGAGTATCATGATGTAGAAAAAAATTATGTTTTTTTATCTATTGATAAATATGAATTCATTTGTACTAAAAAAATTTATACATAGATTATATAGATGAAACACCATCTACTATATTATGGATAACAATTTAGAAATTTTCTTATAAAATTTTAAAATTATAGTTCTCATAATATTACAAAAAATAAAATATCACATTTTAGGAAGAATAAAATTGATATAAAAAATTATGATTTGTGTGATCATTTTCAATAATGCGATATTACTCTTGAATTATTAGGCATAGAGACCATCTTCTTAATATATTCACAAATCCTGTGAATGATGATTAATAAAATTATATAAGACCTAAATTTTTATGGATATATTATTCTTCATTCTTATTATTATTTAAGGAGTTTTGATATTATATAATGATTTAATATACCATTTTATTTCATTATAAAATTCTTTATTTATATTTTCTAACTACACCAGTATCATTATTAAGAATCTTTTAATTGAATCATTATTTTTTTTTAACTTTTTTGAAATTTATTCAATTTTAATATCAAATTCTAGGAACCAGCCTTGTATGACATTCTTTAAACCTATTTTCTATGAAATTATCATCCATTAAAATTTATTCTATGATCATAGCATATAAAAACATTATACCACAAACATTCTTTAATAAAGATTTCCTCCATTGAATATAAAATATTGTATGAGATCAAGTTATTCTATGTCTGGTTTTATTTTTTTTTGCCTATTTTACTTATTTTATTTTATTATCCAAATTAAATTATATTAAAAATATTGATTTCAAATATGATGATTCAATCTAAAACTATAAATCATCTCACTATTATCGAACAAAATCCATACACTCTTTTGACTCAATACACCATCTCAAGATTTCTTGATTTTTTTCCAATGTTGGTAAATAATGTTCCCTCAGAATATTGTCTTTAGGATGCATCATGAACCCATAAGAAATACATTTATTCTCCTAGAATTTCTTATCAGGCCTTAAAAAGAATATTTGTTTGTATTGAGATATTGTACCTAAGAAGGTATAATATGTAGATTTTTTTGTTAAAATTAGGTCATCATTGTTTAATGTTATTGAAGAATATGGTTCCGTTGATTAGTTTATCAGTAAAGAATGAACCTTATAACCAAGGAAGTATAAGGAATTTTCTATGAATGATGACTACAAAATGAATGAAAATAAGGATTTAATGAAAACATTTTCAATTATAGTGGAGTTATTATTTTCCTTGAAAAAATGGGCCAAATGTTTAAATATTCATTATAAAGATGAATTCAAGGATTTCCAAATCTATTTTCTAATTATTTATCCTAATTTTGAAATCAAATAATGCCTTTTTTGATTCCTATAAATTGATTAACAAGGAATCCAAAATGATAATATGAAAAACTATAAATTTATGCATTTATTATGTTCATATAATTACTAATATATCATAGGAAATTGTATTTGTTAATTCAATTGTATTAAGATGTACATTTCCTGTATACATTAAAAAAGGTATAAAATATTTCTTCTTCAAACATATCATGGGGAATATAGAGTAAATATGTAATCTAGATTCCAATTTAGTTTCATTAACATATATAAATATCATATATTCATTGGATAGTTCAAATATTTTGATCATATGGGTGGGGAAGTGTCAACTATATCTAGTTGTTCTTGTATAAGGGAATTATCCTATAAAATAATGAATTGGATTTTAAACCTCTTGAATAAATTCACAGTTACAAACTATAATTCACATTATGATAATTTTTATCCTATTAGTGATTCTCCAAGGAAAATAAATAAATTTTTTCTAGGATTAGAATAAGATGATATTTTTGAATATTATTCTAATGATGAATCAGATGATGTAATTGAAAATGATCTAGTTTATCAACAAGATTAGGCTAATGAAACATATGAGAGTGCATAAAATGAGTATTTGGATTTAGATGAATAAAACATGATGGAATGTATTGACAAAGTGATTCTTTCCCCTACGTTAATTTCTTATTTACTTAAAGACTCTACTAATGATATTCTATATTATGTAGTAATTTTTTATCCAATGAGTATCTATATATTTAAAATTATCTTAAAAATTCTATGAGGAATTATATTATGAGGATTATGATGATTATTCTAAGGAAAAAAGTACTCAATATTTGGTGTAGAAGTCTTGTGGATTTAAATTATTGGAAATTGTAAATTCATATTTTTAATGTGAGGACTCTGTTGGATATTCTGATGGGGGTAGTACACCTAGGCATGGTTGACCTCAAATTAATGATTTTCAAAGAGTTATTAAATGATTTTTGGTTTAGTAAATTAATAATGAACAAAGAATTGTGGTCAATCCTATAGAACATGATGGGACTAAAAAACTTGTCAGCACATCTCTAGGATACCCAAATAGCCCTAAAGTAATATAGTCAAGATTTTAAGTGAAAAATAGAGTACATGGTCCTATAACCCTATCCCTAGGAGAATAGCTGACCTAAGATGGTTTAAATCACCCAGATCATCCATATTCTCCCCAAATACTCATCAAAATAACCAACCATCTCACAGATGGGATAAACACAAAAAAATCAAGTAAAAACCCAGTTACAAAAAATTTCCCAATTTTCTCCTACCTCATCATTCTTGAAAAAGAAAAACCTAAAACCACCAATACATTTCTCAAGAACTTGGGTTCTCCAACATCCAAACCCTTTTATAAAAAACCAGTAATCTAGAAACAACCATATCACTTACCGACAAACATAGGGCTTCTACCACAGTTCCCAAAACATCGGCAAAAAAGGACCCCCTATAATGAGTCCGCTCTAGAAAACAACACCTATCCAAGGACACCGTACAAGAAGCTCCACTAACAGAATAAAAACTCATGAAAATCCATCCCAAAAGAACTATGGTTGGTATCATAGCTTAAGCCTATAGAATACCCACCCGGAAGGGAAACATGAATAAACAAAAAAAATAAGTGAATTCCCAAAAATATATCCGTTAGACCAATCTCATAAATTTACAAATAGAAACTAGTTAAATCGGTCATCCAATGATGTCAAACAACATTTAAGGATATAACCAGACCCAAACATAGGTTACTAAACATAATCCAAGAACAACTGAACTAATGATACCATCAAAAAAGACACAATATCCAATCTCATATAATTGATCCAAAAAACACAATCGACCTCTCCTGGAATACTCAATTCAATCCAATAAATAAGAATTATATTGCAAAATAGTCTTCAAATACATTAAAATTACATAGAAATGGTGGAATACTTAAAACATTGTACAAAAAACATCCATATACCTTACCAGTCTAGTGTCGTTTGAATCTTTGAAACATAAACACCGGTGCATAAATGATCTAAATTATCTCATACTAGGTTCTTATTGACTATCACCCTTATTAGACACATCAAATATAATACATATCTTCATAACCTAGTAAAGGAATCATTGAATGGGGTGAGATTAAATTCATAGTTAGGAAAACTAATGGAGAGATGTGAGCAAAATAATTATCATAAGGGTATGGGAACACGATCAATAAAATAGATGATCATACTATGTATATCAAACATCATAGTCATGAATCATGGGAAAATTATAGGTAGTTAATAACACATTGATCATAATGAAATATAGAACAGAATCAATGAAAACATAACATTAGAATAATAATTGAATTGTTGCAGAAACATAAGCATATAATATGATTAACATAGTAGCATCGACATTGATGCCAAAACCATCTTACTAGTAGGGGTTCTATCCCCATTCCATATTTGTAGCCATAATTCACTACCATTTTCATATTAGTATCATGATTTCAATACTCATTCCACCTTGTTAGTGATGGTTCACTCCCATGGCCTTCAAATTAGTAATAGTTTACTCCCAAGACCATCTTATTATATCTAAGGAGATATAAATATTTACCTAATGCATTAAAGGGAGATATTGTTCACCCATCTAACAATGAAATCATACTTAGATTTTCCACACAATCATAAATAACCATATCAGAACCTATGAAATGAATTGGGTGTTATAAAACGATATGTGTATTTCATGAATATATTTTAACAGTGTTTTAATTAAAGAATTTTTTATTTAAATGAATAGTCTTTCAAATTTTTAGTTATTTAAAAAATTTTATTAACTATTATAGGAAACAATGAATATTTGAAAAAGTAATGAAAAGGAATGAATTTTGGATTTTGAAGACACATCATATTGAGAGAATCAAATCGGGGTAACATCAGATTTTTGAGATTGAAGGAAGCTAGAAATCTTGGTTCAGAACCCATATACATCGTGTACTAAGCATACAAAACATGTATTTTTAGTTTTTGACATGATTAATAACATTTATAACATGTTGTGACATGGATACATGTTGTTAATGACAAGAACACAACATGTACATTTAGTACATGATGTTATGGAAATCAAAGATCCCAACTACTTAATCTGGTACACGCATGAGTCACGCAGATGCCGAGGAAACTCAGATAAGTACTACACATCATATAATTTACTGAAAAATCATGTAGTGAGTCAGATATTCAAATTAATGTATGATTATTATTCATGTGGATGTGGAATGAGGTCACGGACATGAACTATGAGTACATGACCTGTATCATTAGTAAATTTCATGACCCAGGCCAAGCAGATCCCATTCAGTGCCTATAAAATGAGGATAAAAAACCATTTTGCATCATATTCTGGATAGACTACCACCACTGGATGCAACTGAATGAAGGTTCAACTACTACCACCATTTCTATAGGAATTTTATTCATTTATTTATTACACCCTCTCGTGGAGAGCATGAGATAGTGATTTCTTTGTGATGGTACTTTCATGATGAAGGGGAATTGATTATTTGAGGTATTTTATATTTTAATGCATTTGATGTTGGTATTTCACATTTTTTATTCAATTATTTCCTTTTCTTTATTTCTTCTTAAAGGACCATTGTAAGAGGGGTTTTAGATTTTTTGTTAATTTGATTATTTTTAAATGATCATTTCCTATAATCAATACATTTGTTCAATATGTGATCTAGGGATTGGACTTTCACCATGACCATTGGGTTTGTATGTTTCCTATGTTTAAACTCAATTTTTCATTTACCATCCTTTTTAATCTGAGGTATCATACCATGATAATAGAAGATTTTGGGATGGAGTGAGTTTAACATGACCATTAAACTCACATGAACCTAAATCTGATGATTAAATTATTACTAAGTAATAATTTAATAACTTGTCATCCCATGAACCTAGAATAATTACTTCCCAAAAACAATATTATATTTTATTGTCCTACATTGTAAATACAATCCATGCTCGATAGATTAGATTTAATTTCTACAATTCAAAAGTAACTCAGGTTTATTTTATTTAATTAACATTATCTCTAACACTATATCTATGGGTGAGACCCTAGAATTCAAAATCCTCTACTACCCAGTACTTTAGTGGTCTGTTTCGTTGGTATTTTTAAATTTATAAATTTTGTAACCCAGTGAGAATTAATGATTCTCATGTGGTTATCAAATTTATTGGCATTATTGCGTTGGATATGAGTAGATAATTTATTAGTTGAGTAAGAAAAAAATTGTATTTTATTAACTCTTTTTGTTTCATGATTTTTAAAGATATATTTTATTACTTTTATTATTTTTATTACTTTTTACGACACTAGGTATTTCTAGTTGTGATGGATAGACTGCATAGAGAAATGATTACCAAGAAGAGGTTTTTTAACAAACTGGATGACATGGCACAACTACTCATCAATATCAATGGAATGTGAAGTCAACGATATGAGTTCCCATAACATTACCCATGATATAAACACATAATACCACTTATCCCGGAAAAAAATTCTATATAGAGGATCATGAACAATGAAACATGGAAAAATAAATAGAGGTAAGTACAAATTCCAATGCTAATTTTTATGGTCATAATTGTTCCTTTTATTTCACGTGATCAGAATATGATGAAGAGGGTGACCTCACCAAAGAATGTGAATGTTCTGAAGAAGATTTCATAAATCAAATGCTAGAAAAATAGGCTGATCAAAGAGAAGATAGGGAAAAAGAATGAACCTCAGCTACTGAGATGATACAAATCCAGCTCACAAAAATGGGACTACATCTGAAAGAAAAAGATGTTAAAAAATAGAAAGAAGGATAGACAAATGATGAATTTATCAAAAAAATATTAGAATATTTTTATGAACCTCAAGATTAAGTATATGAAGAACTATTTGCAACCTACACTGACTACACAGAAGAACAAAGAGAAGAATCAGTAATAATCGAAATTTAGGAGATAGATGTACAACATGATGAAATCTTTGATGATGTCCAATGCATGAATCCATGCATTAGTGAATAATAATTTTACCGAGTCTGTATAGATGTTGAGATTATTTTGTATATACTCATGGTTTTCAGAACCTTTTCTTTACCATTGAGAAACACATCAATTTCATTATGGAGAATTCAAACAGGACATGGATCTTTTCAATATCAAAATTGGATAATCAGGAGATTTTTATCATTATACCACACTCCAATTATCTAACTCAGTTATGGTTGAGCTAAATGACCATTAAAAAAGAGTAGCACTAAGGAGGAAACCCATTATTTTTATATCTTCTAGGGAATTTAGATCTACTATTTTATTATGAATTAATTTAATATTAGTATTCAATTTAAATTATACTTACTATTTTATAGGGTTATTGTAATAATCTCCAATTCCTTATGTTTATTTTATTTTTCATGTCCACTAAAGGCAAAGGTAGTAAATACCAAGAATAAGTAGGCATAACATGCACAACTGAAATTTCACAACTAATTTCAAAGGGGGTAGGTGTTTCAATTCATCATTTTTCTATTCCCCTCATTTAAATTGTTTTAGAGATTTAACTGCAAATTAAATTCTCAAATCAAATTCACTCATTACTCAACTAAACTAGGAGACATAAACTGCTGAGGATAATTAAAATTCATGGTATTTTAATTTATTTTTCAATAAATTTGAATATGAAAATTTTATTAAAGAATTAATAGAGATAAAAATGTCGACTAGAATATGAAAAATAATTATTTTTGGAGCGTGTTAAAAATTATAAATACATTTTTTTCTAATATTTGGATTTTTTTTGTTTTTGATGATTGAATTATATAATTTAATTATTAGTATGTATTG
This sequence comes from Viscum album, assembly GCA_963277665.1. NCBI lineage: Eukaryota > Viridiplantae > Streptophyta > Magnoliopsida > Santalales > Viscaceae > Viscum > Viscum album. The sequence goes on along the minus strand of OY728160.1, from coordinate 440,685,465 downwards.
ACATGTGAAATGTTCCCAACAATTCACCTCATTCCACAGACATCCATTAATATAATATTTACCTTTATTTATATTGTATATTTCTTGATAAACATGGGCATGATTTTTCCTAGAAGTTACACTACATCTTTTCAAGGCTATGACTTCACTAAATCACAATTGAAATTATTTGAGAATTATTTTTTTAACCCTTATACAATAATAAACCTTGTATTAAACCACGTTTAAGCATGTAGGGGCCTTGAACTAACTTGTTAGACAATGTGACTTATGAAAATCAAATTTTATCAATTAATAACATCCACTAAATGTTTTTTATGATATTAAAGTGAATATGTGTGGGGGATGAACAATATTAGGTGTAATGGGATATACTTTTCTGTGGAGAGTATGTAGTGGTATTCTTGATATGGGGGAAGGAAATGACATCTTTTTTTATTCATTGTTCAAATATATTATTAATAAAATTGGGTGGTGATTTGGGAGGATAAAAAATAACCATTTTATAGATTGGTGATTTTTAATGGTATGTGGTTAGGTGATAGATGTGATATTTTTCCTAACAATAAATTTCTAAAAAATTGCAATAGAGGTTGATTCATTTATTGTGCTAATATGTATCATGATCCCACAACGAACATTTTATGGGAAGGAGTTAAATTCCATTTGTGGAGGGAGATATTTATTGAGCTATTTTTGAATATCATGAAATGTAAAATAGCGTCAAACCACTTTTTTGAGAAATACATTATATATCATTTACTTTCCTTCCCTAAATACTAAGAGTCATTTGATCCTTACTGGGGAAGGCAACAAGATTAATTTTGATTTCTTATTTATGTGGGGGAAATGTTATATGCTTTGAATTCCTATGCTATGTTATATGTTGTTAAGGTATGTGCATACCTCTATTAATTTCTACCATGATGATGAGAAGAAAAATTCATTTGAGGTAAATATCAAGTGGCATAGATACTGATAATGAATTGAAAATTTAAGATGGATGAATGACGATGCATAGATATTTAAGAGGAGAAAATTTAAACACATGATTGGATTGTTTCTTTGAAATGTATGGAATTGATGAATTTTCATATGTGGTAATTGAAAATTTAATTTTCTATTTGATAAATTGATTTTATTGAAATTGAATCTGATCCTTGTAAAGTAAATTTTATCTATAGTATATGGATATTCCATCCCTGAGAAAAATTCTGAATTCATGTTTATGGGGTTTGATATGTCTATTTAATGCATAAATATTAATAGTGTTTTAATATACATATTGTGTATTTAACTAAATAATATTTCCAATTTTGAGTGATTTAACTTGTTTAGTTAACTGTGGTTTGAAATAAATAATATTTAGAAAATTAATAAAAATGGATCTATTTAGGAGAGTGAGTACACTTCGCGATGTGAAAGAATCAAAGTGGCACAAATCATATTTTTGAGAGAGAAGGAGGCTGGAAATTCTAGAGTAGAATCGGTACACATTCTATAATGAGTACACAATGTGTGGTTTCAGATTGTGACATCCTAAAAACCATATTGAACATATCCCGACATGCATACATGCTATGATTGACCAGTACACATTTTCTACCTTTATTTCATGACATGAAAGTAGTAAAAGTTCCAAATTAATGAATGTGATACACGCAAGAGACACACAAACGCAGAGGAAACTCATATTAAGGATACACATCATGTATATTACTCACACATCATGTACTAAATCATATATTCAAATAAGCGTATGAAACTCGCACACACGGATGTGGAACACAGATGCAGACATGAACAATGAGTACACGACGTTAACCATTATTGCATGACATAACCCACGTCAAAAGACACCATTTAGTGACTATAAAATGAGGAGATGTCCATGCCATTTTGCATTATATTTTACATCGATGAAAACCACCATACACTAACTAAAGAAGGCACACCTACTTCCACTATTTAATTATGTTATTTATTTATTTATTTTTCACACCCTCTTTTGGAAATAATGTGTGGGTGATATCTTTGTCCTTGTGCATGCATGATGAATGAGAATTGATTGTATGATGCAGTTTATATATTAATGTAATTAATGATTGGATTTCACAATTTTTCTTTAATTCTATAATTTTCCTACTTTATTATTACATGAACATTGTATGTATGGTTAAGGATTGGGTTTAATATCATTATTTATGCTTTACCATTTCCAAGACATAAATTTTTTTTAATAAGTGATGTAGGGATTAAATTTCAACCATGAACATTGGGTTTTTCTATTTCCAATGTTTAATCAAATTGTTGGGTTACCCATCTTTTGTGATCTGAAGTACCCTCAATGAGAAAAGGAGAATTTGTGATGAAGTGCATTTATCGTGAACTTTGAACACACCTAAACACAATTTTGATGACAATATGATTTATAATTAACTATTTGATACTTTTTAATCCCAAGAACCTAGAATCATTTCTCACCGAAACCCTTTTATATTTTCTTCTCCCACATTCTAAATAAATACATACTAAATAGATTATATTTAACTCATAATTCTAAATTATCATAGGTATATTTTATGTAATTACTATTTTCTCTAACAAAATGTCTATGGGTTCAACAATAGACATGAAGATCTAATACTACCTAGTAGTTTAGTAGTCAGTCTAATTTTTGCTTTAAATTTTCAAAATTTAATAACCGAGTGGGAATTAACGATGTCCATGGGGATATCATAAACATGTATTCATACCATAACCCATGAAAAAATACATGTTTCATTATAATTTCATCATAAAAATAACCAGGGAAAAGAAATGGGTTTTAAAAGTATACTACCCATGGAAAATAAATAGGTTTCCTAATCACCATTCCATAAAAACAGAAAACATTAATGAATGAATTTGAATGTAACCTTTAGATAAATTCTTATAAAGGAATGAGTAACATCAAAATATGTCATCTAATATAGAATATAACATGGGAAGATACTTTGAAAACATATATTAAGAAAAAAATCTTTCTTATTTGAAAAAAATACTCTTCAAAACAAAAAAATCCTTTTGAAAACAATTTCTTTTAATGTAAACGTGAAATATTATAATGGAAATTTTGAAAACCTTTTAGAATCTTTTTTTTTGAAAACATATAATGAGATCTTGAAAATATTTTAAATCCCATTTTCATTTAAAACATATAAAATTAGATTAAAAACGTTTTGAAACCCATTTCATGGAAAATACATTGCATACATATAAATAAGGCTTGAAATTATTTTTTAAATCACTTTCCTTGAAAAATTATAATATAATCTTTAACATATTTTGGAAAAAATTTCATTTAGGTCTTATAAAATAATCTTGAAAACATTTTTGAACAATATTCATTGAAAAAATTAAAAATAATATTATAAAAATTTTGAAAACAATTTTCTAGGAAAAATATTAGAAAAGAATTGAAAATAAAAAAATGTTTTTAAAACACTTCTTTCCTTGAAAATAAGCCTCAAATATCATTTGAAAATATTTTTTAAATCCTTAATGGAAAAAATATTTTTTAAATACAATATATATATGAATGAAGATAAGTACAGTCATATTTTACATTAAAATATTATATTAATTACCAAAGAGTAAAAAAATTGTTCTAATACATGGGGATATCAAGAAAACCCATAGGAGTAGAAAATTCATTATTTTTTGTGAAATATGGATAATGATATTTCACTAATTTAATCATAATCATAAACAATCATTAAAAGGTGATGTTATTGTTTCAATAAACTCTTATCATTAGGTAAAAAGGGACCGTACAATACATGTATAGAATGATATTACATGAATCTCAAAAAATCATTGAAATATGTATATTCACAGTATAAAATATAAAACAGAAGTATATAAACCTCAAAATTTATATTGGTGCATAGAAAAAAATTTGAATCCATGAATGAAAATTAAGACAACACTATTTTACCTATTTGGTAACTTTTAAATAATAAATACAATTAAATAAAAATCATAGAATGGAAATTTAAATACCCAAAAATTTATGGACATGAATTATTGAATACATCAATGGGTAGTATACACAATAGAAAAAAGGAATGAGTGGTGAATTAATCCCCTATCTTAGGGAAATAAAACGTGAGTTTAAATCGATGTACATGTGTCTTGACTATCATTGCACTCATTTGAAAAATCATGTATAATAAATAGAAATTTATTAAATATGTTTTACAATACCATATTTTTCTATATAATAAAATATATTATTTCATTATGAACTTATATTACCATCTTGTTTACATACCTATGTTAAGGTTTCCTTTTGGTTAATATCCTCTTTGATCTTCACATGTGTCTTAATTTGTTATATATTCTAATCCTTATAATTATATCATGATTCCATAATTTAAACCATGATATAAATATCATTTATATTCATTATATTTTTATTATAATAACTTATAGAATATAGAAGTATGAAATTTAATATAGTGTTCATGGAGACGGTAGGCTGTACGTATGCATGAATGTTGTTTCTGTTTTTACTGTCGTATTGAAAGTAATAAATAAAGTATATATATATGAATATATGTATATATAATCATTAAAATATGATAATAATTTTATATATATCATATAATTTCATTAATCCCATCCATAATACGTTCAATGTTCTGTGTGAAAAAATCATATCACTTTGAGGGGCAGAAGTCCACACTTCTTCAAACAAAATTATTGTATTAAAAAAATGGAATCAAAACAGATATGTGTTATGAAATTTCCACATAAGAGTAAAAAATAATCAATAAAATATATTACACATATAAAAATATTTTTTATCATAATTAACACCAAGAGAGGAATAAATTATCCAAAGGCCATTATCTCAATGTCAATAATTAATTTGGTTTACCTTCCATTAATAAAAATATAACCATTCCATGAAATCACAATTAATAATATCCTTTTTATTCCTTAATAAAAGCTGTTAATAATAATTAATATAAATATCAAGTTTCATATAACATGATCTATGAATTCTAAAACAAAAATGCTTCATTCATCAAACATTATTCATAAACCATTAAATTTAAACTATGTTATTTACAGTTATCTATATTGACTAAAACCAAATATCATAATATGAGAATCCTTTATCATATAAGGAAAACATATAATCATGAGAAATTATTGATATTATTCATAATTCATTGATCATACTCTTTAATGAGTGAAAACTTAGGTTTATCATAGGTTATTCATAGTCATAGTCTATTTGAATCCTTAATGAGGGTTTGTAAATTGTTTGTAAATTCTAAATTCATATCCCATGGGAGTGTCAAACCATGTGTGTATAAAATCTCTTTTTATTTAATTTATTACTTTCATTCAGTACTAGATCATCTTGTTGGTGTTTTTACCCTTAGGTACATCTATTAAAGAGCCCCATAAATATTTAGTATCAAGACAGAGATGCATTTCAAAGAATCGACTCATTTTATCCTTTACAAAAATTATAGGTCATTTTCCTAAATGTCTAATAATCTTTATACATATTATTATATACATAAAAAAGGAAAATACATATAAATATACATAGGGATATCACTATGTTTTTTTCATCCTAGATTTCATAGGTTGAATAAAAATTCATTTTCATAACAACTATAACAACCAAGTATTGATTTATATTAACATTACATAAATATTTTAGAATACATAAAAGAAAATAAAAATAGACACACAAATACAATATTAGTATATATCCATTAGAAACATTAAAATATAATCTTAAATACATAAATGAGCTAAATTATCTCCCACTAGGATATTCTTGACTAGAACCCATAATAAAAACATCAAATAGAATACATATCATTATAAAATGGGAAAGGAAAGATAAAAAGGGGTTAGAATAGATGAATAGTACGGGAAAATAATAGAGACATGTGAGCATAATCATATGCATAAGGGTATGAGAACATGATAAAAAAATATAATATCATACCTTGAATATCAAATAACATAAACATGAATCTTGGGATATTGATTTGAAATTTATAAGATATAAATCATATATAAATAAAGAAAAAAATCCATGAATGCATAACATAGGAAAATAACATAGAATTATGGAATAAACATAAGATTATAATATTTTTTCCATAGAATCTAAGGCATTTCTGCGAAGTCGATGTTATTATTATGAGTTCACTACCCATAATAGCAGGGTAGTTAGGGTTTACTCCCATGGACATCATAATAGAAAGAGTTCAATCGCCATTCCATATTAGTGGTCATGGATCACTCCCATGGAAATATTAATAGTAAATGTTTAATCCCAAAACCATATTAGTAAATCTCATGAGATATAAACCATTAAAAATTTATTGGAGGGGGATATTGGTTTCACCCATCTAATAATGAAATAAAAAATACAAGTTCCAAAAGAACATATATAATAAAATCATAACCAAATAATTGGAATGTGTATTTTATACATGTAATCATAACATATACAATGAAAAAAAATAAAAATTTCATAATCATTTCAATATAAACATATCTGGTGAAAAGAAGTACATTTCAAAAGTGTATAACATGTAGAAGGGAATAATGTGTCATTTTCATCATTCCATCAAAACATAATCCATCCATGAATGAATAAGAATGGAAAATTTGGACAATTTTCAAGAAGGTCATGAGTAACATTAACAGTTGTCATCTTAGATATAATATAACTTAAAAATATATTTTTTATTCATTTTTTAGTTAAATATAATTTCTTATTTGAAAAAAAGCATTTCATGAAATATAAAAACCTTATGAAAACCATTTCCATAACTATAAATGTGAAATATTATAAATAATTAAATTTAAACCATTTTTAACCCTTATTTTCTAGAAACATTTAAAGGGTGCTAAAATACATTTCGAAATCAATTTTGATGAATACTTATAAAATGATTTTGAAAGTGTTTTGAAAACCATTTATTTGAATATAAATTAAATATATATAAATAACGATCGAACAAATTTTGAGAATTATTTTCCTAGAAATCTTATAAAATAATAAAAATATAATTTTGAAAAAAAATTCCATTAATATTTATAAAATAAGACTAAAAACATTTTGAAAACAAATTTCATTGCAAAAAAAAATTGAAACAATTTCTAAAAAAAATTATTTTAAAACATTTTAATGAATCATTGAAAATAAAGAAAATTTTTTAAAACCCACTTTTTCTTGAAAATGGGTATTAAAAATATTTTGTAATCATTTTTGAAAACAATTATGGAAACATGGTTTATAAATACAAAAAGTTTCTTACCAAAGAGTGAGATAAAGAGATTTTATTTAAAAATATTATATTAAGGACCAAAGTGTTCAACTATGGTACTAATAGATGCATATAACATTAATAACCACCCGAGAATAAAATTCATCAGTGTTCTTTAATGATGGATCAGGATATTTTATAAATTTAAGTAAAATCATAATCAATCTTGAAAAGCGTTGAGATTATTTCAATAAACTCTTATCATATGGTAACATGGGGTAATAATATACATATAATAAAAATAAATTAAATGAAGCTTAAAATATCATTAAATACAATTTATTCATAATATAAAATGTATAATGGTTTTATATACCCCTAGAAAAGAATTTTGGTGCATAACAAAACATGAGTCTCAAAGAAGAAAAATTGGGACAATTTTTTTTACCAATTTGGTAACATTTAAATCATAAATAGCATGAAATAAATATCATAGAATGTATATGTAAATACTCATATATTTGAGTATTCAAACCATTGAATACATCCATGTGCAGTATACACACAACACAAAAAAATTGGTTTTGAATAAAACATGAGTCTCATTAAAATAAAATGTGAGAAGATATAACATAACCTTTTGCGTTGAATCCCATAGTACTCATTCAGAAAACATTTATAAGAAATACTAATTCATTATATATAATTTAAAGAACCATATTGTTATATATAAAACCATATATGGTTTTTTATAAGCATAAATTACCATCCTCTTAACAATCCCATATTAAGGATTCACTTTGTGTAATATCTTCTTTGTTCTTCATATGTGTGTAAATTCGTTATATCGCCGGTCCTTATAATTATATTGTTGATAATAAATTTAATATATGATAAAAATATAATATATATTGAGTATATTTTTTTATAATAATCTATATAATATTGAATAATGAAATGGAATACACTATTCTTCTAGATGGTATGTCGTACGTACACATGAACACTATTTCCATTTTTATTATAGTATTGAATGAATGAAATAAAATTAAATATTTGTATATATGTATATAGTATCAATAAATTATAATTATAATGTTATATATGACATAAAATTTAACTAAATCATTCCATAATACAATCAATGTAGTGTGAATGAATCACAACTCTTTGAGGGGGCAGTAGTCCAAAATTCCTCAAACAAATGTATCTTATTAACAGAAAATAGAAATTATAATGATATGTGTTGTACAATAATTAAATAATAAAAAATAAATAATTAATATAATATATATAATATATAAATATAGTGTCCATCAAAATTTCCACCACGAGAGTTGATAAAGGAAAAACGAACAGTCATCGTTTGGTGTGGTGGTAGTTCGACATACATAGAAATAGTATGTTTATTACCAATTATATGGATGTGTGTGTAAGTGTAGGTAGAAATATTATAATAATATAATCCCATTATATTTAGGATACATGGGTTGTTATAAATGTATGGAATAAGAATATTTTAGGTATTGTATAAAGTACATAAATGAAATGAGATTGAAGGAACACAATACCTCATAATCTTGTAACTCATTTTGGTTTCTGACATAAGGATTCCATAGATTAAATCATACCCAAATAAATTAAAAAATAAGAAGGTATGTATGTTTGAAATTATATTTGATATATCTTGAATTAAACTATGTGGTTTGAGTGGTGGGGAGAAGAGGGAGAGTGCATACATTTAAAAAGAGGATGGGGAGTCGCACTCTTGTGAATACTAAAAGGTTTTTAATAAAGAGAATTATGAATAACCTAATGTGCCTCCAAAACATAAAAAAAATTATGTAATGTTATATTATGGTCGAACAAGATCTATTCCCCAAAAAATATGTTCATTTTAATAATTTGGATCCTTAACTTATATGATTAACCAATTTTCTTATGTTTCGATTTTATTGAAAAATATACTTTTCAATCATTATTAATTTGACCCTTAATACCTAACTAAAGTTATATTTATTATATAATATAGATCAAATTAATTAGAAATATGATAGATGCATTTCAAAATAAAAATCTCATGTGTTTAGGAAATTCATTTTTAAAACAAGCATATGAGACGTGCAAAATACAACCTATTAATGGATTATGCGAACAATGTTAATAAAATATATCAGTAAATATATTAATTATAATTATAAATTAGACCATGAATATACAAAATTTAACAATTTTAAATCTTAAAAATATCCTTTTAAAATATTATGTTTTTAATTATTTTAATTCGTTACATAAAATATCATTTATTTTAAATAACAATAATGCCAATTTTGATACTATTTATTTAATTTAATTTTAAAATATCAAAACAATAGTTTAATTAAAATAAATTAAAATTAATGGGATTTAAATTGATATATTAATCTTTAAAAATAAATAAAGTCTAAAATTTAATTAATTCACTTCACTTTCTATAGTTATAGTAGAATTTATTTTAGATAATTATTAACTATATAATTACTAAATTGGAATTTGATAAGAATTTGAAGAAACTAAATCATCTATAAAATTTATTTTTAATTTATAAATATTAAAATAAACCATTTATATTTCAAAATTATATCTATAACCTAAAGTAGTATGATTTTTACATCTCAATGTTTTATAAACGTTAAAGGTAAAAAATGTTCCCTTACTAAATATTTTATATAGGGAAATTCCATTTAATAATATCCTAATGACCCATTAAATTTGAATCCAGAGGCATTTTGGTATAATTAATGGTATCCATTGGCTTTTTTGAAATGTGAATAGGTCATTTTGATCTTTAAGATTATGGTTGAGTCCCTATTTATGTTTAATCTTACCTTAATAGTTGTGATTAATTCTAATCACATTCACTAATATTTTTGTTCAAAAATGATGTTGATATTATTAGACAAAAAATATCATTATCATTACATCAATGTATGTCCATTTTTCAAAATTAAAGTCAATGTAGTGGTAAAGTTAGGTTTAACGCTAATCCTGCCAACGTGGTGAGAAAGAAGAGTTTCAATGTAAAAAATATTCAAAGGTTCAATATGTGTTTATATCTAATTTCAATATTAAGTATATTAAAATGAAAGAAATTTGATGGATATAATTATAATTTATATATTTTAAATTGTTAAAAAAAATTTAATTTTATTTTAATTTTAAAAACTATTTAAATTAAGAGGTAGTTTTTACTAAAACATTGTATTTTCACTATTAAACACAAAATGATGTTTAATAGCAGAATCCAAAAAATTACACATAATCTAATATTTTCATTCATAATTTAAAATTTACATTTTAAAAAAAATCCTAAAATTGTATAAATAGAGTAATAAAATAATTTATCTATTAAGAGGCGGTAAAACTCAGTCCGGCATGTACTATAAGATAACAACGAGTTTCATGTATTGAAAGATAATTAATATTTTTCATGTATGAAAATGATAAATTTTTGTTTCCTAAAACACAATCCAATCCTAAAATAATATATTTTCAGTATTGTGTGAAATGAAAAATATCATATAGATTAAAATAATTTTAAAAAAATAATTCTCAAAATCTTTGGGTGTTACATGCACACCCACACACTAGGCTCACAAATCCCAAACCAACCCTCAATTGGAATATATATCCAAAACCTCAAATTAATCCTCTAAAATAAGTAAAAAATACAAAAATACCATTTATAGGGCCTTTAAATTTCAAACGGATTACCCCAATATGATCAATGTGGAAGAACACTGAGAATGAACTACTTGAAAGTCCAATTATAATTATGTGGCATAAAGACCCCCAAAAAAATATAGAAAATGAAATGACATGTACTTATGAGTACATGGTGTGTCCTATAAAATAAACTCATTTCCCTTCAGTTCTACATGGATTGAGTAGACGTGGGGTCTATCCATGAACTTGTATGTTGTCGAGGAATATATGGGACCCGACTGTAAACTACTATATGATGATGTACCCTTCATATGGGGAGTCTTCCCTAGTACATGGACCCATGGACTTTTCCTACTACATGGTGTACACCCAAGTTATATGGTTTTTTCTTCCTGTACACCACTATTCTGTGTACACAACCATATGGCCAAGTATCTACATGACATGATCATAAAGTACATGATCTATTGTTCTAAAAACATCATCTTCTCCAAATAATATGAAAACTTGAAATGTATTAAAATATCCACATGTCATGTGATTGGGATTTCCCAAAAATAAATCCTTCCAGATTCCACAAAACTCCCTATTTCTCTACAATACCAGCAGATATACCCATGATCGGTCCCCAAAATCACAAAAACAATATAAAAACATAAAAATGAACACATTAAAAGGATATTTTTCAGAACATTAAAAGGTTCAAAAATCAAGAGTAAAGTGATGAATCGTTCATCTGATCCACATTCTATAGCATTCAAAATACAATTTGATGTGACATAAGCTCCATAGTGACACCTCATTCTCCATCTCCCATTCTTATCTGTGAAACCCCTCTATATCCCTTCTCTCTCTCACGAAGAAAAATGAATCATCTTGGTGGGACTAATAAGTGAAACAAAATGGTGGAAAAATATTAAACAAATAAGAAAAGAAAGAAGAAATTAATGAAAAAAGAAAAAGAAGAGAGAGAATAAAATGAGGCCCATCCTATACAGAACATAAAACATGTGGTTTTTCCATACCTAGGAAAAAAACCACATTGTGTACATAACATAGATTTTAGATTTCATAATTGATACTCCGAAGAAAATATATCACCAAACGAACATTCATGAATAAAAATAAATATTTAATTAATTAAATATTATATATTAATCCAAAAATTTAATGACTCGGAATTCTACAAAACACATATCCTATATTAAACCCCATATCCATTTACCAATAGAGTGGCCAAAAAATTATTTGAGATCTCCTGACAAGAGAAATTACGGTTTTCCCCTTGAAAGTCACTAGATAGAAAATATTGATATTTAACTTATATTACTTATACCATCATGATGAGGTTTATGACTGTTAATTTCATAACCTATATACATATAATTTTATAATAAAATGGGAACTAAAAACATCATTTGAGTGAATGGTGGACTTCCACATCACAATCCCATTTAATTTATTCACAATAACCACTATTGAAAACAATTTTTCATGATGGTTTCAAGGTATATATATGATAATGACATCATATTTATCATTTTTTCATGATATGATATCATATACACTCTTAACACTACTCCCATTGATAAATTATTACATTATTCAGGTGAAACTATGGAATACCACCACAATGAAGAGATATGATTTTCATTCAAGGAAAACATCACATATAAGTAAAATATAATTATATTTAAACAAATAATATTATAATCATGATATAATAATAATTCTAGAATGAATAATAATACTATCCTTATTTCAATCATGTCCATTGAAAAACGGGAATGTTACTCATGTGTTTATATGGCCAACCATCTCAATGATAGTAACATAACTAATTTTTCGAAAACATTTTTCCTACTTGGATTTGAAATTGAAATTCCTTTATAAAAATGAAAATTATTTGATGATTATTATTCAAGAGATATTTTAAAAATAACATTATTCCCAAAATATAACTTACCAATTTACTTTTGGTCATTTGACCTGAATATTATCAAAAACATTCAGAATGAACATAATTGACTGAAAATTAAATTTTATATTTCAAACACATTAAAGGAAAAGTGAGAAACCATGTTTCATACACATAAGGATAAAGCATATTCATTGAAAAGAATCTTAATTATATTAGAATCAATATCCCTAAACATGTTCTGGGAGCTAGAGGTTACCAGAGTGATCGGTCCATCCCTTATCAGATATTCAAATGTAGAAGTCATCACATCCCTGGCCTGTATGTACTCTTAAATGATGATATTGTACTTGATGTATCTACTAACTAGGATCATGTACTGCTTTCCAATCCAACTGTATTTTCGTTGTTTACAATCACTTCCATAGACCGCCCCATCATTTTGGCTGCTTCCTCTTCAAAAGTATTGAGTAATAGAACATGTTCTATCACCTTATCTTCCAAAATCATAAAAAAATACAACTGTTGTTCACACAGACTTCTTGATTTCAGTTGACACATGGCCCCACAATCTATCTTTTCATTATGTTTCTTTTTAGATGAACGATTTTCCAAGGGAGTTGGAAAAGTTGAGTAATACTTTATACCCTTCCTCCCCATGTTACCCCTGATACTTCTTTGTCTTGTTTCCTCTATGGAAAAACTCTTACTAGTTTCATTTGGACCCTATACAGAGACCCCATTTGTATAGTTTGCATCATCTTGGTTAGTGTCCAATCCTTCCATTTCATGCCCTTCCAAGATATTTCTCACTTTAATTGAGTACCTTTTCCCTAAAGATAAATCCCTACCTCACATGCTAAAATATGATCATCCATAAACAATGATTAATTTCCCTTGGATAGGACACCGGTTCCCCAAGAATCCTCAACAAAAGAGGAATTAATAGCATCCTCTTCAATTCCATGCATTTGAACTAAAACACCATTGCTTACAACCTTTTAAAATATACTTTGAGGAACATCAACCTGTAAAAAGCATTCCCCTCTTCTATATCCATTTGATTTTAGATTATATCGCATTGATTGAAAAGACAAATCTTGTCTCAATTAGGTAAACATTGTAGAGTCTTTTAGGTTATCTTGAAAACCTTCTGCATGTTTCCCTTTAACAGTGTCTGACCTACTCAATTATGAAGCCTTACCAACACTCTAAACCAACCCATCGCAAGCCTCTGTTGACATAATGTGGTGTACTGAGACACTATCAGATTTTTCATACTCCATAGGCCCATCTGTCCCCCCAAAAGATAGCAGTGGAAACCAAAACTGCAGTGGACCCCTAGGAGAGGGAACACCCGAAACACTACCTTCCTTACAAGTTGGAATATGATCCATCAAACCTACCGTAATATGATCCTCTAACATTACAGGAAACTGGGTCCCCCGTCGATAGTACACCATCGAGTGTTTTAGGTTATTGAAAACAGAGAAAAAATCAGTCTATGATTCATATACCACGTGTTTCTTACATCATTACTCCTCACCAACAGTAATCCAAACATACTCATATCTAGCCTTCGATACATCAATTTTTCCACACACACGTATGTATATATGATGGAAGAAGGACTCAGTGTAGCTATCCAAACCCAAATATCTTCCAATAAGGTTCCTGAGCATCCTAATAAAAGTTGGATTTTAGAATGGTAGTGGAGGGTTGGAAAAACATACCCAAATAGCCATTGTAGGGGGATCCTGCTTCATATGAAGATCTAACAACAATCTTAACTGATAAAATATAAATACATTGTACCTACAATGGAATCAAGAAGTTTCCTGAATAAAGTTAATATTATGTGATGTTTGAATTTATTTATAATATTTGAAATTACTTTATGACAAACACTCTTTTCTATTGTTCTTGGAATTTGAAAAATTTTCTCAAATAGAATTAATACATCAAAATTAGAACATGTTTTCCTATGTATGAAAAAAATTTGTTGTATGATGAAAGAAATGAAAATTGATATGTATTTTGATTATATTATAGTTATTGGTGATTGTTTATAATGAATGGTGAGGCTTATATATCCTATGACAACGGGTGGGCCTGGTATAGCTCATTATAATGGATGAGAAAAAAATATCACTCTAAATAATTGGGTAAATGGATGGAGTTGACTAGTTACAATTTTACTAGTATATTATTATAATTTACTAAGTAAGTTATTTAATTGGTAAAATTGATTGTTCTAGTAATATGTAAATGATGTTCCAATTTATCTAAATAATATATGTATTTATTCTATGGGAATTGAAAAAAAATATTATCATGCCATAATGTAGGAAAATATGATTAAGTCTAAATAGTAGTTTATACTACTTCATATGGGTGAAATATATAAATTCAATAAAAATTCCTTGAGTTTTTCAGGATATAAAAGAATCTTGTGTGAGTTTAATTTTATCATATAATATTTCTTATTAATGTTTTTATGAAATAACATGGAATGATAAGATAATTTCTTTTTTAAAAATGTTTATTTTGAGCTCAATGTGTATTTAGAAAAAGAAATATTTTAGGATTATTCATCGACTAATTGGTTTTTATTAATTCATTTTCGATGTCCCTTTTCTGGATTTTTGGTCTCTTATGACATTTGAAATTTTTTTGCAATTTTGTTTAAATATATTTGGGTATAAGGATGGTGTAAAGATTAAAAATGTAATGATATTTTATGAAAATAAAAAATATTTCATATTAAAAGGTTTTAATTATTAGATAATGGAAATGAGTGGGAGTTCTAATAATTGTATATAATATTTATTTGTTAACGCTTTATAGCTTAACTGTACAATATACTAATCTTAAATGATATTTTTGAATTGAAATAAATTAATTGTTTTCAAAAAAATAATTTTTAGGAATTTTTTATGGTTAAGACAATGCATATAGTATCTAAGTAATGGTTTAAATAATATTATAGGTACTGATTAATCATGTAAATACCATTAAGAGATTATAGTGTATGGTTTCCATGAAACTAAATTTGATGATTACCGCATTTATTTATCAAAATGGTGTCTATTGAAAATTGTTTTCCAAATGGAAATAGGAAAACTAAAGTAAGATGGCCCCAAGATGGTAATATCCTTCCAAATCATCAACCTAGATGGTCAGAATTGGAACAAAAGAATTTTTTAGTGACAAATCAGTTGAAATATTTCATACATTGTGATGGTATCTATACTAGAGAGAAACAACTTCTACCATAGAGCAACATGGTGATAGTTGAATATTTTTTGAGATAACACCCTCCAATATTTTTTTTTCTTCTATATTATTTCTCACAGAGTGATGGATTAAAAAAATGGAAATTATATTCAATTTCATTGGATATTTAGATCATCAAATGGAAATTCAATATGTTTTCCAATTTGAAGCTTAAGTATATTAGTGGTGTTCAATGGTTAATAATACTAATGATAGAGAAGTTATTGATGTCATGGAACATAATACAGTAAAAAATATTCCCCCTAATATGTATTTTATTAATGTTGGTCAAATTAGAATGGAACATAAATTTATGGAATTGAGGAAAATTAATAAATATTCAATGGTTTTGTATTATTTAAACATAATGAAATTTTAAATGTAGTCATAGAACTGTATTTGGGATATTTATATTAAAATATATTGGATTTTCTTGCATTAATATCCAAGATAATAAATAACTTTTCCCCTCACGAATTTCAAGCAAATTGGAGGATTTTTTTAAATAACAATATGGTCAGAGTGGTGTATCTGATGACCCGGAATTTGAAAAAAATAAGAAGAAAGAAAAATACTTAGTGGGAAAAAATGGGAATAATCGTTGTGGAAATATGAAGGTAAGAATATGTTCAATTAAAATATGTGATAGTTGTTATAAAAATTACACAAGATAACATCTTAGAAATATGGGAAATTATTCTAGTGTGGAATGTTTGGAAATATGGATCATGGTTAAAAAGAAAAATATATATGTATTGGTTAGATCCATATTGATTAACATAATGAATTGAGTTTTAAATGAAATAATGTCGGTCATAATATTGACTTCTTTCTGAATAAGAGAATTAATGATGTGATGTATCATGAAAATTAGAATAATGGTGTGGTGAAATAATATTAAACTATATAGAATAATGTTGGGAAATAAATTTAATTGGTGGAATGTATATTACTTGTATATTAATACTATATTAATACATTGTTTTATTAGATATTTATAAATTCATTAATACTAGAGAAAGGTGATGGTAAAATAAAAATTTTCCATAAAAAAGAAGTCAAGAATTTTGTGTGAAAAGGGGGTAGTATTTAGGATATATTAATTTTAAATTTTATCCACGTTATAAATAAATAAGTGTTTTACTTACAACCCATGTTGTATTTATCATTGTATAATTTCATATTGTTTTTTCAATATAATTAATTTCAATTAATCATTATATTATAGATAATAGGGCCAAATAATTTATTTCATAAACTGAGTATCTCTTTTTATAAAGTAATCACTACATAAAATTGATGATATATTAAAAATATTAAAAAATCCTAAAAGATGGATATTAATGTTACCTTCATAATTTTTTAGGAAATAATGAATCTATTCAAATTAATTTTCTGTGAGTATTAAAAAATATCTGGATGTTTTTCCTCATGATTTTCCTTGTGTTATACATAATTTAGAAGTTTAGTCTTTCATTGATTTAGATTATTATTCTAGTATATTATTAAAATCCTTTAGAGAATAGATAATGTAGACCGTACAATATTTCAAAAGTAATTTCATGGGTTTCATGACAATAATTTCATTCAATCTAGAACATTACTGTGGGGTGTCCCTATTTTTTTTAAAAGAATTTGGTTACATATGTATTTTATTTTATCATAAGGCATTGAATAATATCCCTTTTAGGAATGAGTTATTTTTCTCTCATATAATGACTTATTTAATCATATTTAGGGAGCTTAATATTTTTTAGGGTTGATATCCAGTCTGGGGACCCTCACCTAAAGTTATTAAAAGATGACATTCTGAGGACTATAATTCATAATAGGTATATAAATTGAAATTTTTTTGTTATTACATTTTGGTTGAAGACTTATCTTGTTATATTTATGGTTATTATGAATATATTTTTCTATAATTATTTAGATAAGATTTTTTTTGTGTTTTTTGTTTATTTTGATATTTTTGTTTAAAATGTTATGAGGACATCGAAATACTTCTCATTATTATTCTTCAAGACATGAATAAAAAAGGTTATATAAAATTTTATAAAAATGTGATTACTTGAATCAAATTATTTCATTAAATGCATATATTTTAAATAAATATGAAATTTCTAAATATCATGAAAATACAAATGTGTTGGATGAATGGAAGTCACTGTAAACTATTTCTGATATTAATATATTTTTTATATTAGAATGAGAAAAAAATTTTAAGGTTGGAACGATTATCTTTCCTAATAACTATGTTATCATGAGAAGGATTATGTTAAAATTGATATATTAATGTGATGAATATGTCTAATATTTTTTTACGAAGAGTGGCTAATCTATCGTTTTTGTTTGTCCTATCCAAAAATGATTTTTATTTTATCCACAATAATGGTTTACTAATGGACTATGTTTTGATTTGATGTATAATAATTATGATATTTGATATACTTCGTATCAATTAAAACAACAAGTGAAAAATAATCATACATGTTTCCTTAAAATGGAATCTATACTGTTTTCTTTAAAAATTATAGATTTAATTTATAAGTATAGAAGTGTTAAATATATAATAATTATAACAGAATTAATTTTATATTTACTTAAAGTTAATTTAATATGTGAAAAAAGATATGGATATAATTGATAAATGATTATGACTAAAAAATTCATTACCATACATGTAATGAAAATATTGTAAATGATTCTTCCATTCCTAATGATAGTTATACATTAACAATGATACATATATAATATGATCTATCTATTAATGATTTGATTAATGTTTTCTTAGAAATTCACTATATTGGAACGAGCAATTTTTTATTTCATATATCATTGAAATCATTTTTATCAAAAATAATTATGAAATTTCAAAATTAATATTTCATTTTACAGAAAAAGATTCAATTTTTGTTGAAGGGTACGTCATCAAACATAAATATTGATTATATAGGTGTAAATAGATTTGAAGAAAGGTTTTGCGTGTTATGTTATTCCATGACTAATAAATAATTATTGGGTGAGTTTCATATTTCTTCTTCTACTATTAATAACAGGATAAAAAATATGTAAAGATACATTTTTGGAATATTTTTAGTGGGAATGACTAAAGAAATATTTTATACAATTTAATATAAAAATCATAACATAAAAAATGTTATAATACATAAGAAAATTATAGAAATGGATTCTTTACAATTTTATGGAACCAAAATTTTAGTGGGATCATATATCAGTAGATTTCATGGTGGGATTAACAAGACATCTTGAGGTAAAAATGGGATTTGGGTAATTATAGATCAGTTAATTAAATTTTATCATTTTCTCCCAATTTGGGATAACATTTCATTGAATCAAATTTTTCAATAGTAGTTTATAATGTTTATTATAATACATGTAATACCTCTCTCATTTATATAAAACCATTATCTCTAGTATAACTCTAATATTTGGAAATTCCTTCAGCTATTTTTGGGTATTGAAATAAATTTTAGTATAGGTTTTCATCCTCAATTTGATGGATGGTCAGAGGGAAAAATTCAAACATTGGCAGATATGTTTGAGCATGTTTAATGAATAATCATTGATGTTGGAATTGAAATCTATATTTGGATAAATTTTCGTCAAAAATACCTTTAATTCAAGCCTATAGATGGAACCATTTAATGTATTATATTGGCAGAATTATGGAACTATAATTTTTTTGGAGGAAGTAGTTGAATGGATTTTTTTTGACTAGAATCATGATAAGAAATGTTTTATAATGTGAAGATGATTAAATAAACTAGGGGATCATAATAGAGAACTCATAAAAGTTATACAGATAATAGAGGGATGAAATTTGATTTGACGTAAAAGATGATGCTTTTCATAAAATATTTCTTGTGAAAACTATTAAATGTTTTGGTAAAAATGGAATTTTATTTCCACTATTCAATGGACTATATGAAAACTTAGATATTATAGGATCTGTTTCATTTTGAGTGTACTTTCCTTCATTTTTATATTAAATAATTTATATATTTCTTTTTTCATTGTTAATAAAACATTTTTTATGTTTATCACATTATTTTGAGTCCTCAATAAGTATATAATGATGAAAACAAATCTTATAAAAAGGAACTAGTACTAATTCATTACTTCCGATTGGATATTTTATAAAATATGGAAAATCATAATTCTATTTTTTAAAACCCATATGACTAGAGAATAAATGTGGGGAACAAAAACTTCTAGGAAGGAAAAATATCCAAAATTGTGTTAGTAATTAATAAAAGTGTGGGCATTAAATTACCCCAAGAGAGGAAGGATGTAACAACCCATTAAATATTAATAATAAAATATTATCATTCTTTAGTGGTATTAATTGATTATATTTTTTATATTTTTATTTATTATAAGAAAAATAGATAAATTTTATATGAAAAGAATTTTTTTTATTTCTATCCAAGTTAGGATTTCAAGGATTATATAATTTCATTTATATCATTTATATAAATATTAGGGAAACAAATTATGAAAAAATGAACCTTATTTTTTAAATCAACATGTAAAATGAATAATAGAACATGTTTTTGAAAATTATTTAAAATGATTAATGTTTTAATGAATAATGATAAATAATTGTTTTTATTAATTTTTTTATTTTAAAGAATATATAAAATATCATTCTATTCTGGATTTTTTTAATTATAATTAGTTAAATTTTATGAAATATTTACCACTAAATATAATCGTAACCATCATAACCCAAGACTATGGTGTAGAATCAATTTTCGACATAAAATATTTTTTCTGAATAACGATTTGTTGTCGCGTTTAAAGGGTTATTACAAAATTTAATTTAACCACATTTTCAATTCATTTTGATAAAATGGATTCCATATAATGTATCAAAAATAAAAAATATATTTATTAATTAAAAGTTAATTTTTTATCTTAATGAATGTAATTTTTTTAAAATATATTACCATGGTTAAGGATAAAACATGTTTACTAATTGTTAAGCTAAAGTTAATATGATTAAAATGAATAAACCCTATATAAATTAAATTTTTTGGTCTTATATAGACCCTATCTCAGTTAATATTTTTAATTGTTCCATTTAGGAGAAATCTATCTTCATTAAGAAAAAATATAATTTAATCTTTTTGAAAATATCAACTGTGTCGTCTCCTCAAGTCAGTAAGGGGCACACCATATATTTTCCACTAAAAACATCAAGATACATTTTGTTTAGAAATTACATACCAAAAAACCATACTAAAATCCATTCACATGTAATAGAGGATATTTTTTACCATTAAACCAATCATGGAATTATTTCCCTATAAACATAGAGGTTTTTCAAAAATGAGGTACAATTCTCAAGAGATGATTTTTTATTTCCATTTTTACCTTATAAAAGTATTATTAAACCATGATGAAATAGTAACACTGACAAATTTCATATACTATGTTGTTTTTATACTAATGGAAAAACCTATATCCATTTTATTCTTCCATAAATGAGAAATTAAACAATCATTATTTTGTATTGTGAACTACTGCCTCACGAATTGATTTAATCTGTTTTCCATTAGCACCTATCAAGAATGGTTATAATGATATATTTAATGTATAGTGATGAAATTTATGAAATATATGTCATTATTTAATGATTTTAAGTCATCTAATTTGTAACCGTTTCATCCATTCAAAAATTAGTTTTTCATTCATGCGTATTTGTGGATTACCACCTCCAAGTAGTAGTTTAATTATTTTTTCATGAACCCATCACATGTAATTTATTAATAAGTTTATTAAAATATATAATATCATATTTATAATATTATAATAACTATATAATGATGAAAAAATTATTATTTTATTGAATTCAAGTTCATTGAAAAATGGAAATGTTACTCAGGCATAGAGATGCCATAACATCTAATTGATTATAATATAATTCAATTTTGATAATAAAAATTCTTAGTTGATATTAAAATTATAATTTAAATATAATAAGGAATATTATTTGATGCTTATTATTCTTGAGATTTTATAATAATGATCTCCTAGATCATAGTCAACATACCAATGTCCTTTCAGATATATGATATGAATGTCTTCAAGATATCCTTTGTGAACTTAATTTATTGAGTAATTGAATATAACAATATAATAATTAAAATTCAAGTAATAAAAACTATAAAAATATTATTAATCATGTAAATTTTTTACATTATATTATTATTCTAGAAGATAAATATCTTTTGGTTACAATCATAAATGGGGTATGGTATACTATACCATAAATGCATCATTTTAATTATTTCCATGGTTTATATTATAAACCAATTTCATCCACGCCAATATTATAAATATAATCTTATGGATATTTTTAAATGGAAAAAACAAATTATATGTGATATTTTATATCACTTTTAATTTTTTTAGGTTTTTGAAGTGTAATATTACAATGTATTTTATATGAATTGATTTAATGAATGAAATGTTCTTTTAGAATATATATGATGTTAATGGTATTTCCAACCACCATAAATATTATTTTATATTTGGATTCCTTTAAAATATTTTATATTATTTCAAAAAATCTATATTTCTATTTCACATGTAATATTTTAAAAAAAATTAATGTATATTTCAATATTATGATATTTTTCTTATGGGTTAAAAGAATAATTTTATGATTAGTATAATGGAATAAAATATTTTATCTATTAGTACTATTTTATAGTTCTTTAGAATTATTTAAGATGATGGGTGAACTTGATACAGATTTGAGTGATCGGTATGCTCAATATAGCTCGTGATGATGTGTTATCTTGATATAGCTCTCTAATATATTGGGTAATGGTATGGAGTTAAATTGTTGGGTATCTGCTAAGAGTTTATTGTAATTTACCTCGTAGGTTATACCATTTCTATGAGTGATTATAAGAGTGATATGTAAATGATATATATTGGTAACTTCCAAGTTTATCTATTATTTATTTATTTATTTATAGAGATATTATTTTTTATATGGTATGATAATATATTTATTTGTAAATTTAATTTTATTCTACTTCTTATGGGTGAAATGTATATCTTTGGAAAAATCTACGACAAATATTTCATGATTTTAAAGAAACGTTTATGAGTTTAATTTTTCACAAAATATTAATTGAGAAATTTTTTATAAAAACATATAGCAAAGGAATTTTATTATTGAGGTACAAAAATATCAATTTTTATCTAAAATTTAATTTTGTAATAGAATTTTTTTGTTATTATCTATCCCCTATAGGGATTGTATGTTTTTTTATATAGACCTTACAAATATTTTTAATCTCCCAATATTTTAGAAACTTTTTAAACATTATTTTAAGTAATTTTAGGGACAAGGCTGAGGCCAATATGGAAATTGTGAAGATATGTTATGAAAATAGAAAATATAAATATTAAATGTTTTATATTGTGGGAATAATGGATACTGAGTGGAAGTGTCCCCATTATGATGTAGTACTTAATTATATCATGGTAAAATAATAATTATCTAAAAATATAAACCTAATATATATATATGAATTAAATAAAAATAATTATTATATAAAGTATCATGTTTACCAATTTTTAAGGTTAGTTTCTTATAATTATAATTGATTTTGGTATAAAAATATTTTCTTGCTTAAGAACACATTTTTTTTAAATGTGTTTCATTATGTTTGGTATTATTATATTAAAACTAACATTTTAAAATTCAAAAATTTACATATTAAAAAATTTACTTGAAATTTTTAATTTGGAGATTAATATTTATTAATGAGGAATATTTCATTTTTAGTCATAATGAATATCGACCCTGTAAAAAACATTCCCTATGGTAAAGGGTAAAACAAGTTAATTATTGTTAAAATTAGGTGACAAGGTCAAACAATTTATATTGAATCATATTGGGTGATATTATTTTGGAACTTAACATCTTAAATTTGATATGGGAATGATTAATGGCCACATATCAATTAGTTATACATTATATTATTTTAAATCGATGAAAACATACAAGACGACCACTACCCTTAATTTTAAAAGGTAAACTTGTACATTATCTTATACAAAAAATTGAGAAATTTAGTCAGCCAATGCATGAAATAATTTCTCCCCAAAATCCCCCATGTTCTCATGGTCTTGGTCTAACTAATAGAAAATCCAATAAAGATGAAGGAGTAAGAAAAATGAGGTTTTCCAAATAGAAGATTTAATGCCTAACCAAGTGTTATTGTGTTTAAATATTCTTCCACTTATTAAATTTTTTTTATAAACTTAACAATTGTAAAAATTGGTATATAAAACATGTTTATAAATTTTTTATGTTAATGGAAAATCCAATTTTCCATTCATTTTTAATTTTATACTTGAAACACACAAATTTCCTATGTGTATGGGTGGACTAAAACCTCCCTGAAGTGATGTGTATCTTTATTCATCACCACCTCTTAAAGAAGGTAATTATGGAAAATTTAATTAAGATATATGATATTAATGACAGATATTAATTTTTAATGTTAGTATATTACCCACATTACTACTCGCTATCCATTGGAAAATGATAACATCGCTCATTTGTATATGTGGAACACCGCAACCCGAAAGTAATGTGATTCATAATGTATTTATTATATTCATGAATGGTTATAAATAGTATTTATTGAATAAATATGATAATTATTTTAGGACTAATATTTATTGAAATATATTATAATGACCCATAAGACTATGGTCAATCTAACAATGTTTTTTTTCGTTTAGGAGCCAAACATGCTCAAAATATCTGACATGAAGATAATTTACCTATTAAATATATAATACCTAGTATTAAATGTAATAAAATGTATTGTAACAGGTTATTAATCTTGGAAAGTTATCTTGATAATGTAAATATTGAATATATGTTTGTAAAACATTAATTTCTAGATTTATGTTGAGAGTCAGACTTGAGGTAAGTGATTTTTTTAAAACAATATTTTAAATGTTTATAAGATTTTTATTTCATTTTCCCTTCATATCCATATTCAATGAAATATTTTAGTATTTTTTTTATTATTAATTAAATAATTTTTAAAGTAATGTTTATTAATTTTTTACATTATATATAGAGGTTGTAAAATTTTATTTTCAAACATTTAAAAAATGTTATTTTAGACATTATTAGAAATGAGTGAATGATGAAAATTTTAACATATAATTCATGGGAACAATTTCCCACCATCATGACCATTATTAATTACGAAGCGTCTAATAAATATTTTAGTTACCTATAAATATAAAATGTCATTTTCCATTCATATGGGAACTCTTGATTATGCAGTTTACAAAAAATAATATATTTTTATTATTATTTGTATGTAATGACCGAAAGTGACTCTAAATAATCCATAATAATAAAAATAATTTATGATAATTTATGATTTTAATGACATCATGTATGTAATTAATGTATGTTATGTTCCATATAAATTATTCATTATGGTGGGTTCTCTCGATGTAGCTATAGAATCCATTGGGTATTTATTTTGTTCTTGGTGGAATATATGATGGAATAAATAGAGCAGGTTGTCTAATTTTTAGGAGTTATTATAAGTGAGATTTTATGATTGATATAATCTTTGTGTCCAAAGATACTGAATATATTTTTATATTCTATCTGATCGTTTTTCGTGGAATTATTTTAATTTCCTAACATATGCTTTAGAGTTTATGTTTAAATGAAATTTTATTCCCCTCTAAGGTTGAAATATATGTTTTTCACGGCATTTTTTCATGAGTATCAGTGTTTTAAAACAAAACCTCAAGATTATAAATTTTCTTTTTGTATTTCCTAAAGACATAATTTATGATAGTATTTTTTAAATTAATATCATTTGATATGTAAGTAAAAGGATATTTGGGAAAAATTATTTTCATCTCTAAATTGAAATATTCATAATGATATTTCATGATATTTGAAATGGAATAATTATTTTCTATCATTTAATATCCCTTAATAAAATTTTTGATCCCATCATATGTTTTCAAAATCTTTCCAAAAGGCCAAAGAATGGTTAGGATGAATAATATGTTTCATATTCCCATTACGAATGGTTTTATTGATACAAGAGAACACGTTTTGAATAAAATAAGATTTTAATTATAATAATATTTTCTTTCTAGAAAAAATGGTTATTGTTTTAATTTTTTGACATTTTATTTTAAGGGTTTGATGTGTAGGATTTTTTCCTAATTCTCTAAATCTATAAACTAAAAAGATCCTTAAAATTTAATAATGATCAACTCCCTTTATATAAAATGTATATATGGATTTATTAAGGAATCAGTTATCATATCTAGTATAAAAGGAAATGGTATTGATAACATTAAATGTTCGGATGTTATGATGAAATAAAAATAATTGGATGTTAATCTATGGGTCCAATTACAATGGGGAAAATATTCGGGTGTTAGTATTAATTCATCAAAACTATTTCTCTTTTAGAATGGTCTCCCACATACGAATCATGGGGAATAAGGAGTAAATGAATACAAAGGATAATATTTTTTTGAATAATTAACCTATATTTTTTTTAAAATAAATAGGTGTTTTGTATATATGTTACCTCAGGGGATACATTATATTGATTGTGTCTTATACATCATAGAGCTACCAAAATCTCTATAGAGAAACATGTATCTAGTGAATCATATATGGAAAGAGTTCCCTCAAACAATATAGGGAATCTTAGATCATCTAGAAGCTGAAGTCGTGACCATTTATTAGTAAAATTTATGGGATGTTTTATGTTTTTCTAAACATGAAAACATAAAAGGTGGATAATTTATATTTATTAAGGTGAAATCTATCAGTTATTGTATTTGATTTTGATTGTAGTAGATAAAGATAAGATTTATTCCATGGAGTGCTTAGTATTTAATGATCTTTTTGGTTTCAAATATTATCCAATGGTTATTATAAACATTTTTAAAGGGTTTTTTAGTACTAAATATTAAATGTGGAGGAATCTGTATCCACCAATGAAGCTAATTTTACTTTATTGACAAGGTGTGTACATCAATTTATTATGGAACATGATAATAAAATTAAAATTTATTAATCCACGTTTAAAACAAGTAAACAAAGGTATTTTTATATTAAAATATTATTTCTATGATAATGTTGTATGGAGTGCTATGAAATTAAAGATAGAGTTTGATGACTTCTTCAACAATAATGATAAGAAGTGGTTCATGTAGAATTAAATGAGAATGAATCTATCTGTGAAATAATTTGTTTAGAAGTATAAATTTCACTCTTGTGATAAGTGTGGTATGATGTATCCTGGTGACTGTATTATGATGTCTCTAATGTTTTATCGATGTGGTATTCTATGAATGTTGACTCATGATTCCATTGAAAATAACCTGGGTAATAGTTAGACCAAAAATGATTAGTACGATGTGTTATTTTTTATATGAAATGAGACGGAACATTTTTCTTTTATGTATCTATCTAAAATACTATATAATGATAATCATCATGAATTTAAGAATAAGGCTGAGAAGAAGTTGTTTTCTAATATGATATAATATTCAGGACTATCGAATGTAGTGGTGATAGATAAATTACTTTTTATATTAATTATTTAATGACTTTTTTTATTCCCAATTTACACATTATCTTATTTATGAGTAATTTTAATATTAATAGAAATATTTATTCATGAAACAGATAAATAATGTTTAGAAAAATATATTTGTGGAAGTATTAAGGGAGAAAATTACTTATTGGATTCTTTGTAGAATTATCAGTGGAATTATTTTTCCTACAAACAATTTTATTATTATGATTTTTGAGTTTGATATTATTTTTGGTATATATTTCCATTAATTTTATCATTAATTTTCAGATTTTAGTTATACAAATGATTTATTAAATTCATAATTTGATGATGAATTTGGATATAGGAATGGGTTCATACCTATGATAACATATCAAGACGTTGAGAAACTGATTAAATATGGCAGTGTATATTATCTTCATTATGTTCTAAAAAATATTAATTAATATAAATTATTGATCTTTCCATAATAAATGATTATTAAGATCTATTTATTATTTATTTTAATACTGTTATACTAGATCGAGATATTTATTTTCCTATGGACATAGTTTGAGTAGTTGATGTAGTCTCAAAACCCCCATCCATATGGCTCCATTATAGTTATTGGTTTAGAAAATTAAATTATAAGAGTTTATTGAAAATGGATTTATTTATGATACTACATAACCATTGGGTTCTATTTTTTTTGTAAATAATATGGGTGTGTAATTTAGGAATTTAAATGATTATAGGGAACCCAATAACATTACTATTATGAACATGTATTTATTTATTCATATAGATGTTTTGTTTAATCAACATAATGGAGAAAAAAATATTTCAATGATTAATCTTAGATATAGATATACTCATTTGATATTTATGGTGGAATACTTTTTAAATAAGGTTTTATCAAACTATTTATTGACATTATTTTTTTATTAAATTTCGGTTGAATAATGCATGAACATTATGCATATATCATTTGAAAAGTGTTTATGTGATTATTTCAAAATGGAAATTATGTTGTGTTTAATGATGTCATGAACCATCCCCCAGGGATATGTTGTGACTACGCCAATCCTGCATCATGAAGGTCAGGGGCTGGAGACTACACTGTGGCCCTCAAACTGAATGTGGGAGGCATTTTCTGGATTACATGTGCGCACACACATGCCCAAACAAATCCCAACACACTAAATGGGGAAAATGTATACTACTAAAAAATGGGTGATTTCAAGTACAACTGAATGTATGTGGGACAAAATAGAAACCCAAAAAGGAACTTAAAATAGAAAGAATAGAAACTGAAACACTGATGGCCATCTGAAGAAAAATCCACCTAACCATGAGAGTAGTGAAGCTACTGGAAACTGAAGTAGTATATCATGTCCTTGCAGTCCTACTAGGGTCCTCCTAGTCATGGGACACCAAGTACACCATCATAGCATCCGTCAGCCTCATCTCCCTATGCACCCCTATAGAAACATCGAACTTCTGCACCAGATACATCATATGTAAGAAAAGCCTAAGCAGGGATAACACAATACTCAGTAGGCACACCAAAACAAAAAGGAATGTTCACACAACAATTGCTCAATATTATGCATGAAACACAAGGCATATCACACAAGTTATATTCTAAGGTACTAATAGTATCATCATCAATCACAATGTCTAACACATTAATTGCTGGATAACTCTTCCTCTTACGAGTATAGTGGGAAAAACAAATCACGATGATGTGCTTCCCACTAACCTGGGACTGTTTAGGTACACCTCCCCATCACGTACCATGTGCCTTCTTTATAATAGAGAGGTGATTACCAATAGTCATGGCCTACTGAGGTACTCTTCCTCATCGCGTAACATCATCTTGAAATGTTACATAGTTCTGATTCCCACATGGGGCCTGAAAATTCATTGGAAATTGGTTCACACTAAGTCATAATTTAGTAGTCTTCAGGTCTCAGCCAGTCACAGGGTTCTATATGTAGCACGCTTGGGAGAACCACTCCGTATGCCCATGATTGAACCTAAAAATCCATGAGATTCACCATAGAACATTAAAAAAGATCATCCTCCACTATAGGGATGCAACTCCCCAAAGGGATCGTTAATCAGATGAGCGGTTTGCAAGATGCAAGTGTTTTAGTAACCTGGGGACCTATTGCGACAAGGCCTGGTCCGACCTCGTTAGACCGACCCATCAAACCCGGACCATGGGTCCCACACACCCCAGTTCATTTAGATGGACTTGAACTAACCTGGTGAGGTTCCAGGTCAGTTTTCTATGACCTGACCAGTGGGCCTGGCCAAATAGGCCTCACTAGCCCCTGCCTGGTTTGCTGTGGGTACAACCTGCTAGGTGATGGTCTAGCTCGCTGGGTGCGGGTCTGCCAACCGGTGTGGGTACAGTTTGTTGGAACTAGTTTGGAAAGAGGGGGGATTGGCCCACCACCTAGGGACCGGCCGCGCTCTGTGGCCGGTTGTGACAAAAAGCTGGTACATGGCCTGAATGTCACGTCCGACTCCCCCCTCGGACCCACGGGTGTGGGATCCATCCTCCAGCAGTGGTCGACGGACTGTGACTTTTCCAACAGCCAGTATGGCCCAAACTTGGGTCATCCCTCTAAGCGGCTCCCCACTTAACACCGAGTCCTCTAGCGCATCACCAGGGCAGATAAACAGTGGCTTCCCAGTCAATGTAGCCAGTCGGTGTGGGTTTCCACCTCCATGCGGTCAGTGGGGCTCGCCACCGCCACTACTGCCGCCGCCGCCACTGCTACCCATAGTGTTGCCGCCGTAGCTGATTTTGGTGCTTCCACCGACACTGTCACACCGAATGAGAGTTTATAGGACCACCATATGTGTTCTAGTTGTCTGTTCTTCGAGCTGTCAGTGTCTGTGGGTCCGAGGAGCGTGCTTTTCACCTCGAAGATCCCAAACTTGACTTGCTGAAATTTTTAGTGTAGATACACCATTAACGCACATGAGGAGGCTCTCAGGCCTTGGTTGTGTCAGCCTGGGTCCTCTCCATTATAGGATTAAATAATGGGTAGGTTTGGGGAGTTTTTGTTCAATCATTACATTCCTATATTTGGACCCCAAATAACTAAACCCCCAGAAATAAAACACCCTGCCGCATAATGCATGAATCGCGGATCAACATGTTCATTGGTTGATCATTGTTCATCGTTTTCACGAAAAGTACCGGGAATAACATAAAATAATAATCCCCTTTCTCTTATGACTTATGATGTCGCAACATTCAACATCAAGGGATTAAGACATCGACATTTCTTCCTTGCTCAAATCTTCGAAAGGCGTAGAAGATTATGATGTTCTATCAGCATTCCTCATTCTACGCTGGGGTGGGAGTTCTTCGGAGGTTCTCCCGAGAATCCTCGAGATTTTTAATCCATATTTCCCCAACATGTTGAACTATTAATAGGAGCATGTCACTGCATTTCCATTATGACATGACGTTGCATTGTTATGCTGTTTTATTTATTAAACAGTTTCGCTGTTACGCACCATTAAAGCTTCATTATGCTATGAGTTAACTATCAATTAATGAGACTCCTTAATACGCATCATCGACGCCTTTTCACTGCCCCACAATATCATTTTCCTTCACTCAACTGTGAGAAAGAAAATAAAACATTTCCTTTAAATTATTATATCATTTTTATTGAAAATTGTAAAAAATAATGTTTTGGTCCAGCCCTTTCTGGACGAAGTGTAATCATTTCTAGGAAAATATCTGCATTATGAATTCAACAATTACTTCATATTTTTAATCCGAGCACTAGTTCATAAGATAGAAAATCCTACTTCCATGATTAATCAACATACCTTATAAAAAGTTCAAAAACCAAATTCGGATTCTCCAAGCCTCAAAACCACATGTTGTCAAATTTCCCAGTCTGAAAATAATTCTATATAAATAAAACAATTACATTGAAATTATGAGATGTTACATTTTCCAACATTAAGGCTTTACATCCCCGAAATAGAAAAGAACAACTGAACCAAAAGATGGGGGTACTAAGCATGAATCTATGCCTCCCACTACCATGTACTCTCCTGGAGATTCCCGTGATTCCCTCAGACGTATACTAGAGGAATCGACTGCCCATGTAGGAAATTCTCCTTCTAATCACCTATCTCTACAAGGAAATATGAAAATGTCACCCCATCATCAATGTGCTGCTCTCCCTAGTCGATGCCGTGCAGTGGATCATGAATATACCTCCTTAACTGCAACGCATGTAAAACATAACGTACCTAGTGCATTATTGGGGGAAGATCTAGTCAATACACCATCTTGTAAACTCTACACATGATCTAAAAATTTCTGATGAACCATTGAGATAGCATGTCGCCCTATCCAAATCTCTGTAATACTCATCAGTGTGAGGCCAGAAAGAACTCATGATATCCTTCATCAAACATTTTGGCTCTCTGTCCCTTGACGACATAATTTTTTTTTCTCTATGCAATCCCCATCCGCTCTAGGATGATCTACACCTTCTTGGTGGTTGATCTTAACAACTCTGAACCCTTGAGTGCAAACTCTCTTGGGTCTATACAGCATATTGGTGATACACAGGGATTCCTGTACAAGGCTTCTAACATTGTCATGACAATGGTGGAGTGTTAGTTGTTTTTGTATGCACACTCTACCAGTGCAAGGTGGACCTCCCAACTAAAACCAAAGTCAAGAACACAACCATAGAGCATGTCCTCCAAGGTCTGTATGGTCCACTCTATCTGACCATCTGTCGGGGGATGAAAATTTGTTCTCAATAGTAGTTATTTCCCAAATGCCTCATAAAATCCCTTCCACAACCGAGATGTAATGAGGGAATCATGATCTGAGATGATTGTCAATGGTACCCCATGGAGCCACACTATATCTTGGACGTAGAGGCATCTCAGGCCCTCTACCAATCCCTGCTCCTAAAATAGTTTGAAGTGAGATGACCTGGTGAGTCCGTCAATGATAACCCTAATAGAGTCATGACCTCTGGATGTACGTTGTAACCCCAACAAAATGTCCACCGATATAATATTCTTTGTCCACTCTAGTACCTTGTGTGGGTGAGTCATGCCTACTGGAACCTAGTTCTTGACCATCACTTACTTACAAGTGAGTCATTGAGAAATGAACTCAGCCAGAGCATTCATAATCCATAACTACCAGTACTAATGGTGGAGGTTCTAGTACATATTTTCCACACTAGGATGTACCACTAGATGGAAAGTATGAAACTCCCTCAACACCTCCTACTGTAACATCATTGGAACTACTGGGTGCCCTCTGAAAATGATGAAATTCTCCCCAATAATCAAAAAACAATCAAGGATCCATCTTGAGGATATCTGATCATATCAGGACTCACTGTCAACATACCCTAGTTGTGCCTCGCTGACTCGTTGTAAGACTGGGTAAGTAACAATTATCGACTACAGGTAAGTAGCTTCACCAGCATCTAAAAATTATTTCTACATCCAAGCTAACAACTCAATTGCCACACTCAGTAGATGCAACATAGTCTTACTGCTAAGCACGTCTGCCACCACATTTTATTTTTCTAGAATAATAGAATATCTCAATTTCATATTCCTAGTTGAACTCTATCCATAACCACTACCTCGGGTTCATGTCCTTTTGTTTAAAGATATACCTGAGACTCCTATGGGTTGAGTAAAATGTAATTTGTTCACCCATCAAGTTGTGCCACAATATCTTCATGGAAAAGACCACTACTGCTATCTCTAGATCGGGGGTTGCGTAGTTCTACTCATGTTGTATAAAATGTCATGAGCTGTAAGAGATAATTTAACGCTCCTACATCAGTACACTACCAAGTGTGGTCTATGATTCATTGCAGTAAACAACACACCCAAATTCCCTCATTGGGTAGCCTCAATATTGTTCACTATTCAGTCTTTGCATTAGCTCCTAAAAACTCTTCTAGAATATCTCCATCCACACGAGGGGATTTCCCTTCTGTTTCAATGATGAAAATGGTGCTTTTACCCTTGAAAATTTGGTTACGAACCAACTATAGTAACCACCCAACACCAAGAAGCTCTACACCTCAGCCACGCTCCTGGGTGGCTCCCAAGTAAGCATCGCTTCAATCTTTGCTGGATCTACTACAAATCCAGCCATTGAGATGACCTGTCATAGGAAATGGATCTTACTAATACAAAACTAAAACATTGGGAGCTTACCATAATGTTGGTGCTCTTGTATTTTATCCAAGACTATCCTCATATGTACAACGTCCTCCTCCTCCGACGCTAAGTACACAAAGATGTCATCGATGATGACCATGATGAACTAATTGAGGTAGGGTTTGATAATCCTGTTCATGATGCCCATGAACACTATTGGGGAATTGGTCACACTGAAAGGTATCACCATGAAATCATAGTGGTCATACCTACACTAGAAGGCTATATATGGTACATCTTTTTTACATAAAAAGAGTAGTTGATAGCCTAACCGGATGTCTGCCTATGAAAATAGCTTCTCTCCTATCAGCTGGTCGAACAGGTCATCAATTCTCGACACTGGGTAATTTTTCATATAGATCTTCTATTCCAGGCACCAGAAGTCTACACACAACCTCAATCTCACATATTCCTTCTTGGAAAAAACCACAGGGGCTGCCCATTGTGAGACACCGGGCCTTATGAACCCCTTCATATACAAGTCCTCCAACTGTACCCTCATCTTGAGAAGCTCTATAGGGTCCATTAGGTAAACCGGTGTGGATATCAGTGTCATCTCGGGGTATAGGTTGATGAATAATTATTTCTCCCTGAGGAGGTAGCCTTGGAACCTCGTCAGAAAAAACATCCTCATACTTGTCCACTGCTAAAGGGAAGCTTGGACACCTATCCTCCACTACACTGAGAGTCAGTCT
This sequence comes from Viscum album, assembly GCA_963277665.1. Taxonomy (NCBI): domain Eukaryota; kingdom Viridiplantae; phylum Streptophyta; class Magnoliopsida; order Santalales; family Viscaceae; genus Viscum; species Viscum album. The sequence continues at coordinate 440,650,712 of OY728160.1, read as the reverse complement.
AGAAAACCGGTGAGTGATCGAATGCACCCTCTTCCAAGATGGTACATCCTAAATGTCAGGGGTTTCCTTCTCACCTATAAAAGAAAACATGGTCCCATCTCTGTGATCAAACCACATTGTACGCCTAAAACAGTCAATCTGAGAATGGACTATGGATAACAAGTACATACATAGGATGATGTAGTTAGGCCTCAATGCCACTACTAAGAGATCCCAACCGAAGATCTCACCACATATAGTAAGATCACACATCCGGAACGAGTGTGTAATTATCGAATCACCTCCCGTATGAGTCTCTAAACCATAAAGTTTGAGCCAAAAGCTCCACCAGCATCATCGATCTCTGAATAAGAGCTGTGGAAAGTAAGGAGTGACTAGAACCTGTGTTGATAAATACTGAATCTAGGGTGGAGAAGTCACAAATCATACCTCAGATCATCTATGGAGTTCCGTGGTTATATGCCTCTAATTCCTAGAGTTGAGCTTAACCCAGTCTGCTTGGACCCTAAGGTCGCAGTGGACCACCTAGGGGTGGTGTCTGTAACACCTCAAACCATTACCCACTGCCTACCTCTCAGACATCTTCCTTGACACTTCTGCATCCCCATAGATATCCTCACTCGAACTGATTTCACTACCCCGATGGCCCCTCAACTATATTCTTCTCATCTGTATGGTGTGTTTTGTAGTCATGTGCCATGTGTTCATACCCACCGCAGGAGTAGAAAATCGTGCCTTGGCGGAATTCCTCTATCCTGGAAGCCCTAAAATGCCATCAGTGAGTTCCACGGTCAGCCTATAAATAACCTGGACTGCCATCCTTGAGTCCAGTGGTCGACCTATGAATGACCTGGCCCGCTTGATCCCACGCGTTGTTTGTTTGATTCAGGACGAAGACTCTGATACCTGGGGTCTGTTGGAAGACCTAGCTCTTAGAACCAATTCTTCCATGAATCCCTCTATCAGAATGGTTTTCTCCAACACCCCATCTAGGGTAGTGATTTTGAGAGACACCATTAAAGCTCAGATCTCCCGCTTGAGTCCCTATTAAAAGGTTTGATTCCTAAAGAAAGGTTCTCAAACCGTATCTTTCGAGTAGCGCGATAGCTCGGTGTACATCTATTAATACTAGAAAATGGTACTAATGTCCTATTGTAGTTGATGAATCTCATAAATGTGAATAGAGCATATGGTCATGGGAAAGAATCCTCCCATAAAAGCCTCTCGATGTCAACCCAAGTGAGGGATGCCTCATTGTGAGTCTAGATGGTCAGACTCCACTATCTCTATGTGGAGCCCTCTAGAAGGCTCACTTCCAAGATCTACATCTAGTCAGGTTATGTCCTCATTAAGTGGATGACCTGTGTCAGAGCATCCTGCCAGTCCTCAGTAAACTAAGGATTCATCTCACTAGTAAACATAAGAGGTCCCTATATCTGAAAATTGTGCTGGGAACTAATCCTACACACATCCCTTGCTAGAACCACCAGCAGTAGAGGTTGTCCATCCGGTGGTGGTAGTACTGGTATACATACTGGTGGGTCCATATCAAGAACACGCCAAATCACTGGGTGAGCTAGCCTCACAACCTTGTATCAGGATCCAGAATGGTCGTCCATGTAGAGGCATCATGAGACAGGTTAAGATGTACAATGGTTTGATGTTTATACCTAGTGTGTTCACATTTCCTCAAATGAACATAAAGAGATACTTATACAACCAATTTTTTCATGTATTGAGCTAAAAAGAAGAAATAAAGGACCTGTTGTATGGATACATCGGCCACCACACTAACACTGGACTCCCCAAATCAGAAATTCAGACTCACAACCCTAAACATTGTCTCACCAAAACTACACACAGACATCAGGTCATTGAGGGGTAACTGAACACCCTATGATAGAAAATTGTCCAAGCCTTTCCCCCAGGGCCATTCCATGACTACCCTAATCCTACCACTAGTAGGCCAGAAGCTGGAGACTAGTGCAGAAGGCATCATCTTGCAAGTGGGAGTTATTTTCCTAAGTACCTGTACACACACAGACGCCCAACCACTTCCCAACTCACTGAAATGGTGAAAACATGTGTACTACTAAAAAAAGTGAGTGAAAGTGTAACTTAATGTTAGTTGGATAGAATTCAAACACAAAATGCAACATAAAATAGTATGTTCAAATAAGAAACTCTGATATCCATCCGCAGAAAACCCCATCTAATCGTGAGAGTAGTGAAGCTTCTAGAAGCCGAATTAGCATATCCTGTCCTCCAAGTCCTACTGGGCCAGACCTTGTCTTGGGCTACCAAGTCCACTTTCATAACGATTGTTAATCCTATCTCCCCAAGCACCCCTTTTGAAATGTTAGTCATCTGCACCAGACATAATACAAGCTATTGAAGCCCGTGCAGGGGTGAGTAACAAAGTACTCTGTAGGGACCCTAATACAAAAAGGAATGTCCACATAAAAAATCTAACATTTAATGCATGAAACACAATACAACTCACGTAAGGTATATTTTAGGGTAGTACCAGTATCATCAGCCGTCATAACATTGGACACCTCGACTACTGGAGGAATCTTCCTCTAACGAGAACAATGGTATTTCCAAATCAAGAAGAAGTATTTCCTAATAACATACAACTGCTTAGGTACACCTCCCCATCGTGTACGGTGGATCTTCAAAGTAACATATAGGTTATTCCACCTAGTAGTGTCTGACTAAGGTTCTCCTCCTCACACGTACCGTGGCCCTAAAAATTCATAGAGATATTCTTCCCACTGGTCCAAAATTCAGCAATCTTCAGTTCTCAGCCAGTCGCAGGGTTCTGTACGTAGCGTGCTTGGTATAACAGATAATCAAGCCCTTAATTTCACCTCAACATCCATGAGAATAACTATATAAGGTTCTAAATAATACTACATGTTGAGAGGGTCCCAACTACGCAAACAAATCATAAATCAGACATGCACTTTGGAAGATATGGGTGCTATAGTAACTAGGGGTCCAGTGACGATGGGGTCTGATCTGAACCGGTCAAACCAACAAGACCAACCGGGATTAGGGGTCCTAGAAACCCTGTTTCATTAAGACAGACTCGACCCAACATGGTGTGGGTCGAGGTCAATCTGGTCCGGCCTGGCCAGTGGGACAGACCCAATGGGCTACACTAGAGCCGGCCAGGTTGGCCGAGGGTCCAACCCATCTGGTCGCTCGATGCCCTAGTCTAGTCTGTTACAGCACAATGGGGGCACAGATCCATCCTGCCAGTGTGGGTATGTCCCGATTAGTGTGGGTTCGGCCCACAATCATGTACATCCCATCGGCGTGGGTCTGGTTCGCCTAAGTCTCTAGCCCGCTGGGTTCGGGTCTAGCTTGTTTGGCTTGAGTTTGGCCCACTGGGAGATCGGCCCGCCAATACGGGATCTCCTGCACAGTGCGGCAGGTGCTGCCAACTAGCTAGTATGTGGCATGGCTGTTGCATCCAGCTCCCCTGGCCCTATGGACACAAGGCCCTTCTACCAACCTCAGTCAACGGACCGCAAATTCACTAGCCATCGAGATGGCCCAAACATGGGTCGTCCTACCATGTGGTGCCCCACCGAGGGCCGGTTATTCCAGCGTGCCGATGCGGCTGACGATCTGCGGATACTCTGTCAGCGCGGCCCGCCGGTGCGGGCCGACTCCTCCACATGGTTAGTGGGGACAACCATCGCCACTGCCACCGCCACCGGTTCTGCCACTACCACCAACATGGTGGTAGGGGTGTCTTGTTGACTCCCAGACACACTCTGGGGGTCTGTTCATTGATCCATCATCATTTGTGGACTCCATGGAGCTCCCTCTTCATCACTAGGATACCAACCCATTCCAGTCATCATTTCAAAGGTTCGACCACCAAAAACAAACATGTAGAGGTGCTCGATATTGGTTTGTGTTGACCTAGAGCCTCTGTGTTATAGGTATAAAGATGGTTGCAGTTTGGGGAGTTTCCATTCAATAATTCCATGCCATTATTTGGAACCCAAATAAATAAAACCCCATGAATAAAACACCCTCTCACATAACACATGAATCACAGATCAACCTGTTCATGGGTTGATATGTATTTTTCATTTTTTTAATGGATGGGGAAAACATCAACTCAAAAACCCCTACTTATGACGTCTGTTGTCGCGATGTTCTTCCTCATGAGATTAAGATGCCAACGTCATTTCTTGGCACTGATATTCAATGGGCGTTGAAGATTATGAAGTTATTCTGAAGTTCGTTGTTCTTCACTTGGGTGGAAGTCCATCAGAGGTTTTCTAGAGAATCCTTCAAATTATTAATCCTCATTTCCCCAACATGTAGAATTATAAATAATATCTCATCATAGGATTCCCATTAGGATGAAATGTCATGTCGATGCTATTTTATTTAAGAAAAAACATACCTATGATGCATCACTAAATCATTGTTACACTGCGAGTTAACGAGCCATTAATGAGCCTCATTAATACGCATCGTGGCCGCCTCATCAACTCCCCACAACGTCTCCATGCACCACTCAATTGCGGGAATGAAAATACAATAATTATTTTAAATTATTTTATTATTTTTCTTGAAATGTCTAGAATGTAAATTTTCCATCCAACCCTTTCTGGATAAAGTTACGTGATTTCTAGGTGAATCCTAGTGTTTTGAAATCAACTATGCCCTCAAATGTTTAATCAGTCTACCAATTCAATTGGTAGAAAATTCTGATCTAAATTTAATAAACGTACTATAAAAATAGTTCAATAACCCATTCGGAGATATTCAGGCCTCAAAACCACATGTCGTAAAATTTCTCGGTCTCAAAATAATTCCATATAAATAAAAACATCTTACACAGAAATTATGAGACATTTCAAACGATATAATTTTCATTTATTCTATAAGTTATTAGGAAAATTAGAAATATAAAAAATTTATTCTAAAGACATTAAATCAATATTTTTTGGGGATTTTTGTACATATAAATTTTTGTTAAAACATATTTCTTTAGACATGCATATTTTACCAAAATATATAATAAATGATTTTCTTTATAAATATAAGGTGGTGGAAGAATGGACAAAACCATTAAATTTCAACAAAAATAAAATGTTTTAATGGATGTATAGGATACTATATATGGGCTGATTAAACTTTTTCTCAATTATCTGGCCCAATAATAATGTAAAATAAAAGAATGAATTAAATTCATTGGATAATAAAATGTGATGAATGATTTTAGTAATTTAAAAGAACACTACTAATGTTATATTATTATACTTTCGATTTAAAAATAGTGAATATATCAATTATAATGATGAATCTTTAATTTTATTGGTGTTTATTCATAGAAGTTGATCATTAAATTTCATATGTTTCAAACTAATTGAAAATCCATGAAAAGAATTACCTAATGAATGACCATGAATAGGATTTTGTATTTTATCCTTTAAAAATGAGGCGACATATTTTTTATGTGGAAAAATGGAAAATATATTCTGAGTATAAAATATTAATGTACATATTCACCAAAATAGTGTTGATCATGAGGTAGAGACTTTTTCTGGAACTAATAAGGTATTATGATCAATATTCACTATCATCCAGGTAGTGAAAATAGTTAGTTGATTACTTAATATAAAAATATGATACTCTACTTTTTATGATATGATTTGAACGAAATAATTCATCAAATGATTTATTAAATGTTGGATATGAAATTTTTTATTTAGTAACACCCGCTATATTGGTTTAGGTGTAACTGTTGTCATCATTTGCATCCATAATTAATCATATTTAAAAATAAGATCGTGGATTACAAGGAATAGAATAGTTGTTTAAGAAGGTTTTGACTCTTAAATATAACATTTATGAAGAAGATGTGATGATATTTGAAAATATGTTCTGTGTACCAAGTGATCCACATATGAAGAAGGTATTTTATTTGTGATTCTCTTTACACTATATTTTCTTTCCATCTTGGGAATAATAAAATTTATAGATATTTTAATTAATAATTTCAATTTCAATGAATTAGAAATTATTATTATCTTTTAGTAGAATTTTTTAACTACAAAAAAGTATTATATAGAGTGAAAACTAAATAATGGGAAGGTTCAACCTTTTATTTTTCATAAATTTAAGCATTAGAATATATCTATGTATTTTGTGGGTGGTTTTATCAAGTCATTTTGGAGTTAATAATGTTATTTTTGACTTTATTTACCGTTTGATTAATTATATTAATTTTATACCAATCTGAGATAATATATCTTTGGATAAAATTACTTGTCTTTATCTTAATGTGATATTATTCTTAAAAAGATTCGCTCCCTATTGTATTTGACTACGATCCAAATTTTTATCAAATTTCAAGATGGCACTGTAGAAATCGATGGCTAAATAGTAATGTTTAAGGAAAACTATTCAACATTATCCTGTTGAATATATGAAAGAAATTATTTAAAAAAATGTGTGAAATGATTCGATCATTATCTATAGATTACCAAATAATTTGGGGTAAACATATCTATTTGGGTGATTTTTTATACAATAAAATTATTCACTCCATTACATAGATTACACATTTTGAGGCACTCTATAGAATTCGGTGATGAAATTTATCATGTAGGGATGATTTCAATGAAATAATGTTATTGGGTCATGAAATGATTGAAAAAATGGTTTAAAAGATCAATATGATTCAACAACACAAAACAGAAACTCTATGTATGAAGAGGTGTTCTACAGATAACATGAGCAATGATGTTTTTTAGCTTGGTTGTGGTATACTTGTAAAAAAATATCACTAGAATTTTATAATGAGATTTGTTAAAAAGGTAAATCTAAACTCACAAATTATTTGCTCATATAAAATTATATAATGTCTAGGATTAGTTTCATATCAAGTATCAATACCTTTGATTTTTCTACTATTTAAGAAGTATTTCATGTTTTATTGGTATGGAAATATATACCTGATACATATCATGTTTCGAGCCCCAATGTGGTACAAATAGAATATATTTCTCTATATATGGATGATAAAATTATTATTCTAGATCATAAAGACCGGGTGTTATATAAAAGGTAACACTCATAGTAAGTGTTTTATTAAAAACTATATGATTGAATATGCATCAAGGGAACATTGGAATTTTACAAGGAAAATATATCACAATATGTTTAAGGGAATAATATAATTTCTATGATGCATTATCATTAAAAATGGATGATTGTTAAAACCCAGTTAAATTTAATAATAAATAAATTCAATGTCTTTTTAATATTCATGATTATATTTTATTGATTCAAATTTATTGGAATAATTTTATATTATTTTTCTAATCGAAGAATGAAATTTTTTTATTCTAAATATTGATCATTAAATGTATTATATGTTGTTATATATTAAATAATTCATTTTATTTTATAAATATATCATCATAAAATTTTATTAATTTTTAGTCTCATAATATCAAATATATATTAGGGTTATTTTTTTTGGATTATTCTGATTAATATTTTTTTTGGATGAGTATTGAAATATAGATTTTTTAATTAAAATTCTCATTGAATTTAATATATTTAAAAACTAAAAATAAATTTTTTATTAGTGATAATGTAAAATTATCCCATTTTTTGAATAATAATATAATTTGTTTGTTACTAGTGATTATTATTCTTTATTTTGGTATTAAGTAATTTTTTATGCTGAAGATTTTTTTCAAAAAGGGTGTTTTTTTGGGTTTTACTTTCTTATATTAAAATTAAATTTAAATAAAAATAAAAATTGAATATTTTAAAATTTATTTAATATATTGAATCATGAATTATAATTTTAAAATTAATGATAATTGAATTTTTCTCGTAATTACTACTAACCAATGTAAAAAAGATATCACCATCGTAATGGGTAATAGTTATTAATTATGGTTACAAATAAGTGATAAGTTTAAAAAAATATAGTATTAAATATTATTTTATACTAATATTATTTTGATAATATTATTATTTTATAAAATTTATTCATTTAGTTCAATTTTTCCTTGAATAAGACTTCATAATATTTTAAAACAATTAATGATTACAAGAGTACCACACCCATCACTTATAAAAGGGAGCCCACAATTATGTCTAATTCACAAACATTTATACATTTATCTTTAACAATAACTTCCAAAAATAGATTGTCAACATCCCTTCTAATGTTTTAGATTTCTTAATATCACTAAAATACACACCTATGAGGCTTCTGTTATAAGCCAAATGAATTTTTCCTAAGAGGGTGTATAACTCTTTACCTAGTTTTTTCATGTTTATTTTTCCATCCACCATATTAAAATATTATATAAACCTGATGAAATTATTAAATATGTATTTTTAATACAATTAAAATATATAATCTTGATATACAACCCTTTTATTCTCTTTTTTTTTCCTTATTTGGAAAATGGAAACATCGCTCATGTGTACGCGTGGACAACTGTCACGACCCGTCCACTTTGGCATGTGCCGTGACTACCCCAACCACCCCTTCCAAAGGCCAGGGGATGGAAACTAGCACCAAAGGTATAAATATCTAAATCTTGGAAGGAATTGCCTTTATAACTGTAAACACACGCAACAGAGCACACATCTGGATACAGAACACTAAGTAAAACAGTATAACAAGAGAGTGATGAAAAGTAAAGGGGCCAGAAATAAATCCCAACTGTAAAGTACAAGGAACTGAAAGTACAAATGAAGAAAGAAAAACAACTCCTGGGTCCTACAAAGAGATTCCTACCTAAAGGGTTGGTACTGATAGCCTCCCCACCACTCTACGTCTTTCAGTCTCTTCCAGGTACCGACTCATCGTGAGGTCCACCTATGGGTACCGTCCAGTCCTAATAATGTCAACATCGGTCAGCGTTGTCCGTCGTCTGCAACCAACACAACGAGGTGCGGGCATATCCCATGTACGAGTGAGTAAAAAACACTCATTAGTGACCCCGAGACCCTCATGGTATCTCAAAATCCAACAAGGATTACCACAAGGTATGAAATCAACAGATAACCCCACTTAGTTATATGCCCATACATATACCTATGTTATCTAGTAATCCATATCAATCAAGAGGTAAACACAAAAGTTATTGACAAAGCTCACATAGGTATACAAATCATGTAGAGAGACATGGATAATGAGATGTAGTCACTAAATCATCTATTCTTTCGAACCAACGTAGGATCTAGGAACATTAGTCAGAGCTGTTGAACCCACACAGGATCCAGAAACAGTAATCAGAGCTATCAACCCCACACAGGATCTAGGAATAGTAATCAGATTTTTCAAACCCACACAGGATCCATTAATAGTAATTAAAGATGTCGAACCCACATAGGATCCAGGAACAGTATTCAGAGCTGTCGAACCCATGTAGGATCCATGAATAGTAGTCAGAGCACAGCCAGCCACACGATTCCCGAACAAAGCCCTCTTCATTCCTAGAGGGTCCTCTCTTCATTCCATGTGTTGATACATCAACTACCATGATATACCACGAAAAAGTATCTCAAGGGTCTGTCGTGTCATAGAGGTCTCAACGCAACAGACGACATGTCAATCAGACACCCGGTCTGAGAGTTATTGGCATTTTAGTCTTGGGGGCCCGGTTGGATTCATGCGCGATCCAAGCTGACCGTATCTCAACTATACCCAAAAATCTAGTGGGGTATACAGAAAGGGATCGTCACACTCCAAGAAAATCAGTTCCTGTGAAGGTTTGTCAAACGGACATCCGGTACCAAAGATATGGCTAAAAGAAAGTAAAGGGTCGGTAGTAGGTTTCGGTCTGATCTGACCCACAGGGACTGAACAGACCCGACATAGTCTGGGCTGACCCGGTTCTGGTCCACCCCGCTAGACCCATTGGGTCCAGCCAGGCCTGTTGGGTTTGGCTTGGCCCGCTATGCCCAGCCCAGCAAGATGCGAGGGCGGTCCAGCCGGAGCTGGTGGCCGTTTCGGCCCTGAGCGCCACGAGGGTGTGACCCAGCGCAACTCGGCCCAGAGGGTATGGCTGCGGCCGGATTGGCCAGTGCGCCGCATGGGGGGCAGCAGGCTGGCTTGGGAGGCCTGCACGGCTAGGGCACCGGTTTGGCCGGGAGGCTAGAGTGGATTGGCAGTTCAGCCAGGGCGTTGATTTGACTAGGAGCTGGGGGGCGGCTCATGCGTCCAGGTGTCCGGGATCAGAGAGGCAACTTGGGAGGCCAGGTGGCCGGGTGCTGAGAGGCGGATCGGGAGGCCGGGCGGCCGAGATCCGGGAGGCGGCTCGGGAGGCCGGCAGGCAGCAGGGAGGCCGGCGGGTAGGGCGGGTGGGGGCCAAGGGGCAGCCGTCCAAGCTGACGGGTAGGCCGGTGGGTGGCCAAAAGGCAGTCAGGGAGGCCGACAGATGGGAGGAAGGCGGCCGAGTAGAGCATGAGGCAGTCGCGTGGCAACCGACCGGGAGGCATTCGGGCAGGCCAGCAGTGGTATGAGACGCCATGGGAGCGGCGCGGGTCACAGAGGCCGCGGAAAGCATGTTCTTTTTCTTATTCGCCTTCATTGTCTCGTCTTTTCTTCTCCATGCCAATGGACATCACAAAAGAGATTGACTGAGAGTCTCGGGCCATGTTAGTTTGGCCCGAACCCTCCACGTTTAGGGTGATAGCAATCGGTCCTCTAGAATGAACCACAACAATCCACCTATAAAAAGAAAGCATCCTAGTATTTCATTTTGAAAGAAATGAAGAACATGGAACATAAATGAAAATAACCCCTACTTTTGTTCATTGTTTGATGATGAAGTCACGGAAAGAAGATGTAGTTGTCGTCGTTTGTCGCGTTTTCCGCACACTTCCATCCTCAAGCTCTTGCGTTGGTTCGTTGATGACAATGAGGAGGGAATGTTGGTCGTTGAAGACATCCAACGCCGGTAGAAGCTCCAAGGAAGAGGTCTAATAATGTGGGTGTTCTTCGTTGGTGGAGCATTCTTCGTTGGGAGCTTTCCCCCAATAATCCTCCTCTCAAATCACCCAAGAAAAAAGTGGTTCTAAATGATATATTATAATATCTATTATTTCATTGGAAAGAATTCAAAAATTGAAACTAAACACTTGGGTGGCACATTAAAATTAAAGGATAGGATTTGTCATAATTAATTTGGTGTGTTGGCAGCATTAATGCGGAGAAAGCTCAAGAGGTTCCTCCTCATTAAAAAAGGGGGGTTGAGAGGTTTTTCTATCCTCCCATTTAAAAGAGGTCGGCTGGTCCCCAACCCTAATATTTAAATTGGGAGGTTATGTGGTCTCGGGGGGTCTCCACCACATCAACCTCTCATGGGAGGTTGAGGTGTGGTGGTCCATACCACCATAACCTCTCATGGGAGGTTATGGCCTGGTGGTTCCCACTTCCAACCTCCACATAGAGGTTATAGTTCCAGTGGGTCCTACCTCCAAAAATACACATGGTGGATCAAAAATAAAATAAAGTGTAGTTCATTTTATTTTATTAATTTCCGTGAAAAAAACCCCAAAACTATCTTTTATTCTCAACCCACTGTCGTCGAGGTGAAATTCTCCTTAAGAGAATACCAGTGATGTGAGTTCAACGGTGCCCTCAGATTTTAATTCTATGCACTGGTTCAAAAGTTATAAAAACCTTCCCTGACGTTTATTGAACGTACCTGAAAAAAAATCCGATATTGACTCTGGGCACACTAGGACTCAGAATTATGCGGCGTCAAATTTCGCAGACTCGTAAAATTTTCATGTATTTAAGAAAAAATATTCCATAGAAATTTCATATCATTATATTTTCCCACCTCAGGGCATTATGTCCCCATAAGCTACAACTAGAACTAGGGTAACAAGTGCAGGTACAGAGCACGCATCTGAGCCTCCCTCTCCATTATGCTCTCCGGGAAGTTCATGTGCTTCTAGAAAACGTGCACCAGAGGTATCGATTGTCCACATAGGACCCGCTCCTATTGATCCCCAATCTCCACTTGAACCTCCATAAAAGTCACCCCATTATCGACATCCAGCTCTCCATGGTCGATTATTTGAGATGGGTCATGAACATATGTCCTCACTTGGGATACATGGAAGACACCGTGCTCCTGGTACAACTGATGTGGAAGAACTAAGTGGTATGCCACCACACCAACTCTACTCCAGACCAGAAAAGGTCTGATGAACCTTGGAGATAACTTGCTTCCTCATCCAATTATCTGAAAACCTCATCGAGGTGAGACCCGTAGAAAGACGTGTTCGCCATATCGAAATCTAGAGGTATCCATATCCTATCATCATATGACATCTGTCAGCTCTTTTCAGACTTCATTTGCTCTTGGATGATCTACACCTTCTCTGTGGTATCCTGTACCATCTCGGGCCCCACTAGTGATGACTCCTCGGGGTCAGTCCAACACAATGTTGATCTGCAATATCGCTCGTATAACGCCTCAAATGGTTCCATCCCAGTGGTAGAGTGATAGATGTAATTGTATGCAAACTCCACCAATGGTAAGTGATCCTCCCAGCTGCAACCGAAGTCGAGGACACAAGCATGCAACATAACCTCAAGAGTCTAAATGGTTTACTCAGTCTGACCATCTATCTGAGGATGGAAGGCAATGCTGAAATGAAGCTGTATCCCAAAATCCTCTAGCAACCCCTTCCATAACTGGGAAGTAAAATGTGTGTCATGATCGAAGACAATTTTCGAAGTTACTCTATGTAGCCAAAAAATATCTTTCATTTAGAGGCATCCCAAGACCTCTACTAAACCCTACTATCTGATCGGTAGGAAGTTGGCCGACTTGGTGAGTCAGTCGATGATCACCCAAACTGATTCATGAAATCTTGATGTACGTGGAAGTCTTGTCACTAAGTCCATGGATATCCCATCCCACTTCCTCTCTGGGAGATCTAAAGGCTAAACCAATACTGCTAGTACCCGGGGCCCCACCTTCACTTGCTGATAAGTAAGGCATTGAGAGACAAACTCTGCTACTGCTTTCTTTATTCCTGGCCACCAGTAATGTTGTTTGGGATCCTGTTACATGTTCTCCACTCATGGATGTACTGCTAGAGGGTACATGTGGAGATCCCTTAAAACTTCCTCTGAAAGTGACACTAGTACCATGGTACGCCCTTAGAAGAGGATGATGCGCTCTCCACCTTCAGAAAATCTATTAGGCACCTTCCCTGTGGATATCTGGGAATATTTTGTCTCACAGTCAGCGTCTCCACGTTATTCCTCCCTGACTCACTAAAAAAGTGTGGGAGTGACTTTAAGAGACTGTAGAAAGGATGCTTCATCTCTATCCATAATGGATATTTTCAAAGCATCCAACTTCTATGTCGCCTCGCCTAGCATTTATACCATATCTCCTACTGAGCGCATCCTGCTACAAAGTTCCCCTTCCCTAGAGTATATACTATTTTGAAGTCATAGTCCTTGAAGAAGAAAACCCATCACCATTGTCTAATGTTCATGTTTTGAGTGAATATATACCTGAGACTCTGGTGGTCACAGTAGACTATGAAACGCTCGCCAATCAGATAGTGTTGCCACATATTAATGGAGAAGAGAACTTATGATAACTCCAGGTCATGGGTGGTATAGTTCTTCTCATGCTGTCTTATCCAACGAGAACCATAAGTGATCACTACTAGCTCCTGCATCAAGACACATCCGAGTCAGGTCCCTGATTCATCGTAGTAAACTACATACCCTACGCCCTACTCTGGAAGCCTCAATATGGGGCACTAGTGAGCCTTTGCCTCATCTCCAGAAATCTCTACTGGAATATCTCCGACCACACAAAGGTTTTCCCTTCTTCTTCAAGGCTGATAGTGGTGCTGCAACTTTGGAGAAGTCTAATATGAACATCGGGTAGTATCCAGCTAAACCAAGGAAAATTTGTACCTCTGTCACACTCTTGGTTGGCTACCTAGCAAGTACCACCTCAATCTTCGCTAGATCCACTGCATCTCCAGCTTCGAATATGACATGTCCCAAAAAGTGAATCTCTCATATCTAGAAGTGGAACTTCGATAGATTTCCATAAAGATGGTTCTCTCTGAGTGTGTCCAGTACTTCCTGCAAATGGTAGGCAGCTCCTTCTTATTAGTCGAGATAATCAAAATTTCATCGATGAAGACTATGACAAAGTGATCAAGGTATGGCTAGATGATCCATATCAAGAGTCCCATGAACACTTATAGAGTGTTGTTTATGCTGAATGGAATAACCAAGAAGTCATAGTGTTTGTATCGAAATTTGAATGTCTCCTTCTGCATATCCTTGTCTTGAACTCTGAGATGGTGATATCATGATCTAATGTATATCTTTGAGAACCATCATGCTCCATTCAGCTGATCAAAGAGGTTGTCAATCCTCGGGAGTGGGTACCTGTTCTTCATGGACACCTGGTTCAGGAGATGGTAGTCAACACAAAACCTCAAGATCTCATCCGCCTTCTTGGAGAATAGAATCAGGGCTGCCCTTGGAGAAACACTAGGCCCGATGAATCCCTTCCACTACAAGTCATCTAGCTATACCCGTATCTTGAGAAGCTCTGCGGGAACTATATGATACACAGGTGTAGATATTCATGTTTTTTTGGGTTATATGTCAATGTAGAAGACCACCACTCTGTGAGGAGGTAACCCTAGGACATCATCAGGAAAAAAATATGCATACTAGTCCACCACTACATGGTATGTCAGACTCTATACATCAACTTCTTTGGGGGTAAGGCAAGACAAGTAATGAGTGATCGGCTATACTCTCCTCCAGGAAAGTCAATCCTGCGCTACAAAGGCTCCCTTCTCACCGGTGATGGTGAACCTATTACCATCTGGGCAGACACATCACACGGTGTACCTAACACAGTAAATTTGAGTATGGACTATAGATAACCAGTCCATACGCAAGATGACGTCGTTAGGCCTCGACGCCACTACTAAGAGAGCCTAGCAAGAGCTCTCTCCTCATAATGTAATCTCACACTGCTAGCACCAGTGCGTAATCATCAAATTTGCTCCCGTAGGAGTCTCTAGACGTAAAGACCGATCCAACATCTCCGTCGGAATCTTTGAACTCTGAATGTGGGCGGTGGTAATGAAATAGTAGTCGGCACCTGTGTCTATAAGAATTATAGCTAAGGTGGAGTAGACAAATATCGTACCTCGAGTCATCTCTGGAGCACCATGATCGTATGCCTTAGCTGCATTGAGCTGAGCTCTGCCCCATCCACCTACTCCATGTGGTCGGGGTGGTCCTCCTGGTGGTAGTGGTGGTAACACCTCGTATAGTCATCCACCACCAACTGCACAACCAGTTCCTCTATCATGTCTTCCTGCGACCTATGGATCACCTCGATCAAACCACAACCTCTTCCTGGGAGGTCCCTCAACTATCTTCTGATCATCCGAACGGAGGGTCAGATAGTCACGAGCCATGTAACCCTGCCTTCCGCATGTGAAAAACTTCTTGTTCCTCGTATGACTGGCTCTGTCTCATGTGAATTGAAAAACTGAACCCGAGTCCATATTTTGTCCATTAGATGGTCTGGTCAGCTTGGATCTCTGTGACATCTGTCTGCTGCAAGATGTAGAAGTCTCCCCTACATGTCGACTGGTTGTGGATCTTGCTGTTGGAGACTACTCATCAAGGAGACTCAGCACTTAGAGGTCTCTATCTGACACCCCCTCATGCGTCTTGAAGATAAGGGAGATCAATGAGTCCCTGATCACTTTCTTGAGCCCCTACTGGAAGGTGCAGGGCCTAAAGAATGGGTCTCACACCATATCTGTGGAGTAGCATGAGAGGTCATTGAACCTCACCTAGTACTAGGCTTCCGTCATGCTGCCTTGCTGCAGATGAAGTAGCTCCAATAACTGCACTGCATGTAGGGTGGCTGGGGAAAACTCCACCCGAAACAGGCTCTCAAAGTATGCCCAGAGATGTGTCGCCTTGTCATGCACATGGAGCATCAGGCTCCACCATCTTCCTGTTGCTGCATGAAGGAGACTCGTAGAAATGATCACCATAAGGTTATATGGTGTCCCTACTAGTCTTATGACTCTCACCATTGCCTCCATCCAATCCTCATCTGCCTGTAGGTCCGTCTCACCCATGATCCGGGGCGGCCTCTAGCGCTGGAACTCATGCAACGCGCACAAGCGGTGTGCATCATATGCTTTTAGAGCTGGTGGAATTGGTGGCTCAATGGGTAGTGGTACCGCTAGTGCCTCCGCTGTGATATGGCCCTGCCCTGAGGCCTCGTCACTTGGTGGGCTGCCATCTCGTACAAAGCATGGAACCCTGGCTGGCTATCTGCATGGGGCCATTGTAACACCCCGAGATTTTATGTGAAATATTTTTTTTAATTTAATTTCATTGATGTCTTGTACGCTACACCATGATTAACTTGCGGTATACACAACACCGTATTAGCTTGCAGTATATGCAAACACTATTCTATGCTTGTTTTGCATTCCAGATCAACCTTCCTCGATAGCGTGTTTTATATGCAATATTGTGTTCCACTAAATAAGATATTACAATAATATTATTATCAACTAGCCGTTATGAATAGTAATACCCTATTTTTGAAATTTTATAATTTTTATCATTAAAAATGGACCTCATTTTTGGATTCGAAGTATCGAAATTATCCTAGGTTGAATTTTTGGTATTTTTCTGAAAACATTCAATTTTTGAAGAATAGTGAAAACAATAGGTGACTATTTAAAAATTGACTTTTTATTTAAATAATTATTTATTTTATTTAAATTTATTTTAGGTAAAAATTGATAAATAATACCTGTATAAGTTTAGTGTAATTCATTGGGGTCATTTTAAAATAATTTTCTATATATGAAAATTTTATTGAACTTTTCACCGTCTTTTACTCACATCCTAGGAGAATTTTTAAATTTACATAAAACATAATTTTAGTGGTTATATGAGTGGAATTTGGAAAAAACGAGAGACATAGTTAATATCAAGGAGTAAAATTTGGTTCAATAAGATAAAAATAATTTTTAGTGAATAGTAACTTTTTACTTTTATTTTCAACTGTTAAATGTAAATAGGGTAATTAAAGGTAAAAATGATATTAATATTACCCTAAAACATGTTCTAATTCCATTGAATAAGTGTAATTCGACCAAAAACAGCCTTAGGAAGAAAATATTACCCTTTACGTCCACTTGGATTAGATTAGGACATTTATTATTATTTTATTTAAAGAAGAGTTAAAATAGTTAAAATCAATGTTTAATAACTAAAACATTTTTAATATAGGGTAATACATAAGATAAATCCAACTATAAATATTAATTATAAAGATAAAATAATTTCCTACATAATGGTATTTTATTTATAATTTTTATACATTATATAATATAATTTATTTATGACACAATGGTCATGGAGTAATTACCTTATTAATGAAATATTAACATAATTGATATTTAAAATATCCAAATAAATGTAATTTTTGAATATTAATGAATTAAAATAATTTTATAGGTTAATATGACATGTTATTATTTATTAAATTAACTTTCTTTGAACTAATCATGCTATTATGATTTTCAAAAAAATCAATTACGAAATAGTGTCAAAATTGACATAAAATAGTTTTCAAAACAAATATTTTATTATTAATTGATATTCTATTCGTAAAAATCTAAGGGTCATATAAAAGACATATACAGTAATATAAATGAAATTAATGAACCAATTTGGGTTCTATTTTCAGTTTATAGTTTGTTTATTAACCATATAGTGTAAGAAAACATGAAGACCCGGTAAAAGTTAAAATATTTAACTTAGAGGTAAATCTAAATGGTAAAATTAAAATGGTAACCTAAACTTGTCTAAAACCTATTGGTTGAGATTATTTTGACCCATTAACACTTTATATTATAAATAAGTCACTTTGGAGCCATTATAAACCGAATATGACTTTATTATAAAATAGTACTTTAAGTTTTTCCTAAAGTGCCCCGCTCCTCCCTTATAAAAGGGCACCTCCTCCCTCTTCTATTTATATAATTTTGAGCCTTTATTCTCGTTCTTACCCAAATAATTTCCCTTATAAAGTTCCATAGAGACATTATAGAGGTTCTGGAAACCTCAAAAGACCAACTCTAGTGCCTTATGAGGAAGCTTAAAAGTGGTGCGTCGAACAAGTGGTAATCTCTTCTACCGATTCTTTCATGTTTTCTTCTTCTTCAACTTCTTATTATTTAGTTGTTTAATTATAAAGTAATAACATAAGTATCACTAATAAACTGATATGTTATTATAAATATGAAACAACCCCATTTCACCTTCTATCTATCCTACGGAAAACGAAATCACCGCACGTGCGTACGTACGAAATACCGTCTCCATGCCGTGGTGTAATCTATTTCTCCACCACCACCTTACTTGGATGGGTATAATGGTGTAATGAATAACATTATATAGTTATTATAACATAATACTGATTATTTGATATTATATAATCCACTCCAATTAAATTCAATAATTATGGGAACGATATCATCGCTCGTGCGTGCGTACGGATTACCGTCTCCATGACGCGATAAGATTCATTCTCCATGTTAACAATTAAAGAGTGATTATAAAGTATTTATAATGATTAAAAATGAAATATATGACATGATAAAGCTACTGGATATATATATATATCATCTACTTACTTCTATTCATGTCAATAAGGAAAGGAAAACAGTGTTCACGTGTACGTACGGCCTACCATCTCCATGAATAGTGTATTTCATTTCATTTATCTATATATCATATATATATACTGAATATATAAGATATATAAATCATGATTTAAATTTTGGAATTAAGTAAATCATTATATAAGTAATAATAATATCAAGAACAACATGTCCAAACACGTACGATAAATAAAACGATTTTACCCAAAACACTACTTTAACATGGAATTTACAAAAGAACGGGTAATTTAAAGTCATAAGTGAACCATATATGATATCATAACAAAGAATATGATTCTTTAATAAGCCAATGACATTATTTATGTCATTATACATGAGTTTTAGATACGTATGAAGCATATCAGACCTATGGTAAGGGATAATTATTCCAATCTTGTTCTTATCTGAGATTGTTTATTCATAACTATTTATTGGGGTTATTGTTATAATCCATGTACATGTTTTCTAAAAGTATATTCATGTATGTTAAGTCCTTTCTACCCATTTTTGGCTTTTACCACATGTTATAAAATTAATATTTATTTTGGTTACCATACGAGGAACTTTTTGATTTTTCCATCAAAAGTATGAGGAGAATGTTTTTTAACTTATACGGAATGAACAGATTTTTACGGTTTTATAACGCCTTATTTTCATGATGCTAACTCTACAATATTTCAGGATTATTTTCAACAAAATCATTTTCTTTTAAAAATTAATGTAATTTCATGAAAATAAAATTATTTCGAAGAAGAAAGGATATTTTCTTCAAGAATTCGTTTCAAGTGTTTTATCAAAATTGTTTTCCATCAAAGATGGAATTATTTAGAATTTTTATGTTTCAAGTATAATGTCTCTATTATTTACAAGTATTTATTTTTATAATGATGAAATGATATCCATTTGTTTTATATGGATTATGTCATGATGAGATTATGTTTATGAAACCCATTTTATTCTTTTGGTTATGATGAATGAATTATGATTATATTATGGCACAAGAAAGAATGATTTAATTATTAGATGGGTGGGACCTATATCTCCCTCCAATGAATTGGGTAAATATTTATATCTAATCAGATAGACATGGATGGAATGGTAAGTTAATCCGGTTCAGTGATACAAGACTGGAACGAGGAGTGAACTCGATTCAGAAAGGGACTTTATCCACTAAGATGGTCTTGACAGCAATGCCTTGGCAATTATGGAAATCATATCATGTGCTTAATGGTTTTCCACAATTACATGTTATATTCCCATGCTATTTTATCATGATTAATGTTCTTTAATGACTATTCCTTATTTACTTCTATGATTTATTTCTCAAGATTTTTATGTTTAAACTTTATGTTCATGTTTTGAAGATCAAATGTATATGGCGTGTTTTATTTTCTGCACGCTTACCCTTACTGAGCATTTGATCTCACCCTTTATATGTTTTCTTTTCCCTAGGATATAAAGAATATTTTTAGGTAATAAAAAAAAGGTAATATCTTTATGGGATATGTTGAATATGTTTCACCAAGATTAGAATATTAGGTTCCATGTTTCCAAAGACACTAAACTATTACGGTCCTTTGTAATCTTTTTTTTGTTACGTATTATATAGTCCAAAAAAGTAATGTAATGTCTATGAATGTTAAGATTTGGGTCCCTATAGTTGGTATCAGAGGAAAGGTTTAGTTAACCTTTGGAAACTGGTGTGAAAAAACATTAGTGAGATCCCTAGAGATATTTCTAAGGTATGTCTTGGGATGTCTCTAAGGTTAAGTATAAGTATAGGTTATAGTCATAGAATTACAGTAACTATATAAGATTTAAAGCTAAGATGTTATATATTTAACGTTATCCCCCTTTATTATGTTGTTTTCCTAGCATGATTTTTCCTCTCACACTATTATTTCTGGGTTTTAGACGATTGCTGGAACCCGAAGGAACCGTGTTGATCAATGTAATGGACGATGCAATGATTGTCCTCCAAAACAATCCAACGTTATGGGAGATGGAGTAAAAAATATTATTGCAATACTTACACAATATATGAATTATTCTGGACTTAAAAATTTGTAGAGAATGGAATAATATTCTATTGATTTTTTCACGAGGCAACACCCAACTTCTTCCCATGGGTCTTCTGATACACTTGATGCTGAAAAATGGATCAGTACCATTGAAAAGATATGTTCGATACTTCACTATTTAGAACATGAAAAATTCATTTTAGCTGTTTACCACATAGAAGGTGAATCAGAACAGTGGTGGACATTAATTAAGAATACAAGTCACCAAGATGAAATTGAATCCATGGAATGGAATGAGTTCAAGAACTTGTTTTTCAATAAGAACTTCCCTAGTATTCTTCGAACAAAGATGGAGAAGGAGTTCCTTGAACATAAGAAAAAGGATGATGAATATGTTGGTATATACTATGTGAATCTTACAAGGCTTTCATGGTATACATCTAGATTTATCATCCAACCTGAAAGTAAAGTTGATCGATTCTTCAGTGGCTTAAAACCAAGTCTTTGAAGGGCATTAGCTATAAGAGACTTCAGTAGCTATAAAGAAATTTTGCATTATGCTATCAAGGTAGAAATGGATTTTGGTGTTACATATCCATATCATGGTTTTGACAATAAATGAAATATGGAGTTCAAGGAGAAATCTCAGAACAACGGTGAAAAGAAGATGAATGAATCTTTATGCTCAAAGTGTGGAAAGAAGCATGTTGGAGATTGTCTAAAAGGTAGCAGAGAATGATTTAAGTGTAGAAAAGAAGGTCATCGAGCAGTTGAGTGTCAATTTAATGGAAAAAATGTAGCTGATGATTTGACTAGAGAAATGATTACAGAGAACTCTCCAACAACACTTCAATTATACAATTGCATGGAAATGGGGCATTATGATAATCAATGCCCTAATCCAAGGGTTAATGATAATCGACGTGAGCAACCTATTAAGGAAAAGAACAAAGGGAAGTCACATGTGATCACAATTTGTGATGTTGAGTATTAAAATGATGTTGTGTAATGATTAAGTGTTTCTGTAATGGGATTTCAAAATAGTATCATGCAATTTCATTTATAGTATCATGGAATTTTGTAATATCTATGTATTGATTTTCAATAATTGTATCGTACCGGTAACCATGAAAAGTGATTTAAATATATTTGGAAAGTAGATGATATGAGAATAATGATGTGATAAGGATAAAATTAAATGTTTGATAGTATTAATGAACTTATATAAGGACAATGTGATATCATGATTTGAGTATATAGAAATTTTGGGATTTTGGTATGTGAAATGAGTTAACTTTTTACAGAATTCATGTTTTCACTAAGGTTCTATGGTAATTCATGTTTCAAAAGAATACATGATTAAGGTATTCACATGTTTGTAATGTGACCAACAATATATATCTTATGATATAAGGGGGATAAATGATGGTATTCACATGCTTGGTTAATGACATTTCTAGTAATCATTTTCATTATACTATGAGCTTGGATAGAAGTATTTTGTGTAAGACTGAAGATTTGAAATGAATTATGTTGGCCATAAGATAATATTGTTTAAGGATATTAAATTTTTTCAATATTACTTCAGGAATGTTATAATAATGTAGTTTTAAAAAAAGGACAACCTGCGGGACAGGAGACAACCCATCACGTCGGACAAGGTTGCAGGAATTGAACCCACTACCGAAGTGCGACAGGCCTTTATCGCCTAACTCTGGCCTACAAGAAGTCCCTGGTTAGTATAAATTAGTATCAATTTATTATGTGGTATGATATACGAAGTATATGTTCATTTTAGGAACCATATATGATTAATCTCACCATAGATGAACTTTTGTATATTTAATAACTTTTTCTAACCTTTTATTTGAGATGGATAGAATGAATAACCGTTATATCACATGATATGATAATTCTTCACGAATGACAAATAAAACTTCATTTCTTAACGAGATGAAGTGGAAATTGTTCATGGAATGAACAACGGTGATATTGTACCAAAATCAAGTAAGTATTTCTTTTAGCTCAACAATTCTTCAACTTAAGGGAAATGATCTTGAAAACCACAAATGTTGTCCTAGTGTCCTTATATCCGATGAATCAGACAGTACCATAAATCATTAGGAATTTATGGCTTTGTGATTGTTGGATATATCGTAGCCATGTCCTCTACCACTCTTCATTAGAGCTTGATGGTTAGATTTTTCTTCCATATCCATATTTCCACCTATGTTCTTCTATGTGGAAACCTAGTGATGAGTTAAATTGGGTAACTGTTACGTTTCATACATTAGTTTTTAAAATTAAGTTTTAGTATTAATTTTTACTATGTGGTTTTCTATGAAAAAAACATTCAAGTAGAAAACCATTTATATCCTCAACAAATTTTGAAGACGAAATTCATTTTAAGGGGGGTAGAATGTAACACTGTGGGATTTTATGAGAAATATTTTTTTATTTAATTTTATTGATGTCTTATATGCTACACCAAGATTAACATGCACTATACGCAACACCGTATTAGCTTGAATTATATGAAAACACTATTCTAGGCTTGTGTTGCACGCCAGAGAAACCTTCCTCAGTAGCGTGTGTTATACGCAATACCGAGTTTCACTAAACAAGATATTACTATAATATTATTATGAACTAACAGTTATGAATAGTAATACCTACTTTTTGAAATTTTATAATTTTTATTTTTCAAAATTGACTTCATTTTTGGATTTGAAGTTTCTAAATTAGCCTAGGGTTAATTTTTGGTATTTTTTTGAAAACAATCAATTTTTTATGAATAGTGAAAACACTCTATGACTATTTAAAAACCGACTTTTTAGTTAAATAATTATTTATTTTATTTGAATTTATTTTAGGTTGAAATGGATAAGTAATACCTATATAAGTTCAATGTAATTCATGGGAGTTATTTTATAATAATTTTAGATATATTAAAATTTTATTGAACTTTTCACCGTCTTTTACCCACCTCCTAGGAGAATTTGTATATTTACATAGAACATAATTTTACTACTTCTGTGAGTAGAATTTCAAAACTCCGAGAGACACGGTTAATATCAATGAGTAAAATGTGGGTCAATACGATAAAAATAATATTTGTTGAATAGTAACTTTTTACTTTTATTAACAACGGTTAAAAGTAAATAGGGTAATTAAGGGTAAAAATGTTATTATTATTACCCTAAATCAAGTCATAATTCTATTGGATAAGTGTAATTCTACCAAAATCATCCTTATAATAAAAGTATTACCCTTTAGGTCCACTTGGATTAGATTAGGACATTTATTATTATTTTATTTAAAGAAGAGTGAAAATAGTTAAAATCAATGTTTAGTAACTAAAACATTTATAATATAGGGTTATACATAAGATAAATCTGACTATAAATATTAATTAGAAAGATAAAAATATTTCATACATAACGGTATTTTATTTATAATTTTTTGACATTACATAATTTAATTTATTTATAACACAATGGTGATGTAGTAATTACTTTATTAACGAAATATTAACATAATTGATATTATAAATACCCAAATAAATGTAATTTGAGAAGTTTAATGAATTAAAATTATTATATATGTTAATATGACATGTCAATATTGATTCAATTAATGTTTTTCGAACTAATCATGCTGTTATGATTTTCACAAAAATCAATTAGCAAATAGTGTCAAAATTGACACAAAAAAGATTTTAAAAAAACTTTTATATTATTAATTTATTTTCTATTATTAAAAATCTATGGATCTCCCAGAAGACTTATATAGTAATATAAATGACATTGAGGAATAAATTGGGGTTTTATTGAATGTTTATAGTATGTTTATTAACCATATAGTGTAAGAAAACAAGAAGACAAGGTAAAAGTTAAAATATTTAACTTATAGTTAAATCTAAATGCTAAGGTTAAACTGGTAACCTAAACTTGTATAAAACATATTAATTGAGATTATTTCTACCCATAGCAACATTATAATTTAAATAAGTCACTTTTAAGCCATTATAAACTGAATATGACTTTATTAGAAAATAATATTTTAACTTTTTCCAATAGTGCTCCTCTCCTCCCTTATAAAAGGGAACCTCCTCCCTTTTCTCTATACACAATTTTGAGCTTTGAATCTCAGCCAACCCCTGACCATTTCCCTTATCAACTTCTATAGAAACATTATATATGTTCTACTCTCCTAAAAATACCAACTCTAGTGCCTTAAGAGGAAGCATAAAAGAGGTGCGTCGAAGAAGAGGTAATCTGTTCTACCGATTCTTTCAAGTTTCTTTCTTCTTCAAATTCGTATTCTTTAGTTGTTTTATTATAAAGTAATAACATCAGTATCAATGATATTATGTTATGTTATTATAAATGTTAAACAACCTCATTTCACCTTCTATCCATCATACAGGAAACAAAATCACCACACATGAGTACGTACGGAATACCGTCTCCACGCCGTTGTGTAATCTGATTTTCCACCACCACCATACACGGATGAGTATAATGGTGTAAAGAATAACTATATATAGTTATTTTAACATCATACTAATTATGAGATATTATATCATCCAATACAATTCAATTCAATAATTATGGTAATGATATCATCGCACGTGCGTACATACGGATTACCATCTCCACGACGCGATGATCTTAATTCTCCATGTTAACAATTCGAGAATTATTATAAAGTATATAAAATGAAAAATAATGAAATATATGACATGATAAAGATACTGTATTTATATATATATATATATATCATCTACTTACTTCCATTCAAGTCAATAAGTAAAGGAAAACAACGTTCATGCGTATGTACGGCCTTCCATCTCCAAGGATGGGGAATTTCATTTCATTTAACTATCTATTATATATATATATATATACTAAAAATATAGGATATATAAATCATGATTTACATTCTGGAATTATTTAAATCATGATTTAAGTAATAATAATATCAAGAACAACATTTCCAAACACGTACGATAAATAAAACTATTTTACCAAAAACACTGCTTTAACATGGAATTTACAAAAGAACGGGTAATATAAAGTCATAATTGAACCATATATGATATCATAACAATGAATATGATTCTATAATAATCCAATGACATTATTTAAATCATTTTATAGGAGGTTCAGATAAGTACGAAGCATATAAGACTTAAGGTAAGGGGTAATTATTCCAATCTCGATCTAATCCGAGATTGTTTATTCGTAATTATTTACTGGGGTTATTGTTATCATCCATGACCATGTATTCTAAAAGTGTTTTCATGTATTTTTAGAGTCCTTTTTACCCATTTTTTACTTTTACCATATCTTATTAAAGGAATATTTCTTTTTTTACCATATGAGGATCTTTTTGACTTTTCC
Organism: Viscum album; assembly: GCA_963277665.1. NCBI lineage: Eukaryota > Viridiplantae > Streptophyta > Magnoliopsida > Santalales > Viscaceae > Viscum > Viscum album. Next base: position 440,624,494 of record OY728160.1, on the reverse strand, counting down.
GTTAAAAGTATGAGGAGAATGTTTTTTAACTTATACCGAATGAATGGATTTTTACAGTTTTATACCGCTTTATTTTTATGATTCTTACTCTACAATATTTGATGATTATTTTCAACAAAATCCATTTCTTTTAAAATTGAATGGTATTTTGTGAAAATAAAATGATTTTGAAGAAGAAAGGATATTTTCCTCAAGAATACTTTTCAAGTGTTTTATCTAAACTATTTTCCATCAAAGATGAAATTATTTAGAATGTTTATGTCTCAAGTATAATGTCTCTATTATTTACATGTTTATATTTTTTTATGAATAAATGATATCCATATGTATTTTATGGATTATGTCATGATGAGATGATGTTTATGAAACCCATTTTATTCTTTGGGTTATGATGAATGATTTATGTTTATTTTGTGGCAGAAGTAAGAATGATTTAATTTTGAGATGGGTGGGACCAATATCTCCCTCCAATTCATTGGGTAAATATTTATATCTCATGAGTTATTCATGGATGGAATGGTAAGTTAATATGGTTCAGTGATACATGACTGGAACGAGGAGTGAACTTGATTCAGAAAGGGACTTTGTCCACTAAGATGGTCTTGGAAGCAATTCCTTGGCTACTATGGAAATCATATCATGTGCTTAATGGTTTGACACGATTACTGATTTCTTCCCATGCTATTTTATGATGATTAATGTTCCTTTATGATCTATTCCTTATGTACTTCCATGATTTATTTCTCATGATTTTGATCTTTAAACATTTTGTTCATGTTTTGAAGATCAAATGTATAGGGTGTGTTTTATTTTATCTATGCTTTACCTTACTGAGCATTTGATCTCACTTTTTATATGTTACCTTTTCCCCAGGATATAAAGAAATGTTTTAGGTAATAAAAAAAGGGATGATCTTTATGGGAGATGTTGAAGATCTTTCACCAATATTAGAAGATTATGTTACATGTTTCCAAAGATACAAAACTATTATGATCCTTTGGTGTCTGTTTTTGTTTTGTATTATGTAGTTCAAAAAATTAATTTAATGCCTATGTACGTCATTATTTGGGTCTCTAAAACCATCCTGATATGAAACATGTGTGCCACGGTTAATAAGTTATACCTGGTGAGCTGACTCAAAGATTTTACAATGAAAACTCATAAAACAGACACACAATCAGTTTTTTCATTCACTAACATAGAAATTAGAAGTCAGGGTCCTAGTGTATGGATATTTCCACCGGCACACCAACAATAGATTCCCTAAACTTATAACCACACTCTCTAAACTTAAAACAATTTCCATTAAAAATAAATATCAAAGTCCAATGTTTTGCGGTATAACTGACTCCTTTTATAATTATTTTTCATGACCCGTCCCCCGGGGCTCGTTCCATGACTACCCCAAGCCCGCCTTCCATAGGTCAGGGGATGACGACTAGCACCAAAGTTTTAATTACATAAATCTGGGAAGGAATTTATTTTATAATAGTAAAAACACAAAATAGAGCACACAACTGGATACAAAACACTAAATAAAACTGTATAACAAGGTAGTGTTGAAAAGTAAAGGGGATGGAAATACAAGCCCAACTGTAAAGTACAAGGAACTAAAAGTAGAAGTGAAGAAATAAAAATAGCTGCAGGGTCATCCACCGATATTCCGACCTGAAGGTTAGGTACATATAGCCTCCTCAGCACTCCACATCCATCAGTCTCCTCCAGGTACTGACTCATCATGATGTACACCTCTTGGTACCGTCCCATCGTAATACTCTAAACCTCAGTCAGCATTGTCTGTCATCTGCAACCAACACAGTGAGGTGCGGACATAGCCCGTGCATGGTTGAGTAAAACAACACTGAGTAGGGACCCCGAGATTCTCATGGTCTCTCAAAATCCAACATGGATAACCACGAGGTATGAAATCAACAAATAACCCCACATAGGTATATCTCCATACATATACATAAGTAATCAAGTAATCCTTATCAATCCTGAGGTAGACACAAAAGTTACTGACTCATCTCATACAGGTATACAACTAATGTAGAGAGTTAGCGATGATTAGATATAGCCACTAAATCATCTATTCTGTCAATCCCACATATGATCTACGAGTAGCAGTTAGAGCTGTATAACCCACACAAGATCTAGGAACAGTAATCAGAGTTTTTGGAACCACACAGGATCTAGGAATAGTAATCAGATCTATCGAACCAATAAAGGATACAGGAATAGTAATTAAAGCTATCGATCCCACACATGAACCAAAATACAGTAGTCAGAGTTGTCGAACCCATGTAGGATCCAAGAATAGTAGTCAAAGTGCATCCAACCACATGGTTCCCGCACAAAGAACACTTGATTCCGAGAGGGTCCGCTCCTCAAGCCATGTGTTGATAAATAAACTGACACTATGTCCCACGAAAAAGTATATCAACGTTATGCCACGTCATACAGGTCTCAACGTAACAGACGATGCTTCAATTGGACGCCCGATCTGAGAGTTATTATCATTTTATTCCGGAGGGCCAGGTTGGATTCGGGCTTGATCCAAACTGACTGTATCTGAACTCTACCCAAAACTCTAGTGGGGTATGAAAAAAGGGACTGTCACACTACAAGAAAACATATGCCGTTGACGGTTTGTCAAACGAACGTCCAATGCAAAAGATATGTCCAAAAGAAAGTAAAGGGTTGGTAGTAGGTCCGGGTCCGGTCCGACCCGACTTAGTATGGGACGAACCGGTTAGGGATGACCCGACATGACCCATTGGGTTCATCCTAGCCTATTTGGTAGGCTGGACCATTATGTTTGGCATGTCCCACTTGGCCCTACCCAGCTTGTCGGAAGGGAGGTCCGGCCCGGGCTCGGGGCCGGTTCGTCCTGGAGTGCCGTGAGGGAATATCCTAGCGCGGCTCGGCCCGAAGGGAAATGTCAGGGCAAGTTCGGGCAGGGAATCATGAGGGGTTCCGTGGGATGGCTCGGAAGGGCGGCACAAACAGGGTTCCTGTTTGGCTAGTAGGCCGACACGGCTTGGCGGTTTGGCCAGGGCGCCGGTTAGGCTGGGAGCTGGGTGGCGGCTCTGGAGGCTGGGCGGGCGGGAGTCGGGAGGAGGCTCGGGAGGACGGGTGACCGGTAGCCTGATTGCAGCATGGAAGGCCTGGCGGACAGGAGCTGGGAGGCGGCTCGGGAGGCCGGAAAGCCAACAGGAAGGCTGGCGGGTGGCCGGGCAGCGTCCAGGCCGGCCGACGAGCTGTTCGGCGGTCGGCTGGGAGGTGGCCGGGTAGGCCGGCGGTGGTGCGGGACGCCACAGGGATGGCACGGGTCACGAAGTCCATGGGATGCTTGGAATGTTTCTTCACTACCTTCATCACCTCGTCATTTCATCTCCATGTCGAAGGTCATCCCAAAAGATATCGACGGAGAGTGTCAGGCCATGTAAGTTTGGCCTGCACCCTCCGCGTTTAGGGTGATAGTAATCGGTCCCCTAGAACGAACAAGAAAATCCACCCGTAAAAATAAAGCATCCTAGTTCTTCTTTCTTAATGAAATGAAAAACATGGAACTAAAATGAAAATAACCCATGCCCTTTTTTGTTGTTCGACGATCTAGTTGTGGAAAGAAGATGTAGTTGTTGTCGTTTTTCACGTCCAACGCAAACTTCCAACCCCGAGATCGTGCATTGGTTTGTTGATGATGATGAGGAGGGAAGGTCAGTCGTTGATGATGTCCCACACCGGTAGAGGCTCTGTGGAAGAAGTCTAAGAAGGTTTGTGTTCATCGTTGGCGGAGCATTCTTCGTTAAGATATTTCTCCCAATAACCCTCCTCTCAAATCCCCCTAGTGAAAATTTGTGCCAAATAATAGGTTATAATATCTATTATTTCATTGGCAGGAATTAAAAAAAACTAAACACTTCGTTGGCGCATTAAAATTAAAGGAGAGTATTTGGCACCATTAATTTGGTGTGTTGGAAACATTAATGAGGCAGAATCTCAAGAGGCTCCTTCACATTTAAGAGGGGGTTGAGAGGTTTTCATCTCCTCCAATTTAATAGGGGTAGGGTGGTCCCCACACCTAATATTCAAATTGGGAGGTTATCTGGTCTCGGGTGGTCCAAACCACATCAACCTCTCATGGAAGATTTAGGTGTGGTGGTCCCCACCACAATAACCTTTTATGAGAGGTTATAGCGACCCTAGCCTTTTCTTACATTACTATTACATCATTTCAAAGATAAACAACATAATAGTATTACACATAGAGGATCCAAAGGTGTAGTGTATTGGGAAAACTAGGGCCACACATAACAAATACAACATCAAGCATAAACATTTATTTAATTTCTTCTTCTCCAGCTTCTTATTGGCACTTTTCCTCTCCTTAGTACATGTAGCCACCTGAGGATATACATAAAATGGGGTGAGAAAGAATCCCAGTAAGAGGATAGATAATAACAATATAGCATGGGGTGATCATAATCATAACATTGGAAAAAGATCATGAACATGAGAGGAAGCATAAATATAAGACTTGTAATGTGGAAATGCATAAAAATGAAACATCATGTCTTAGTGGTTAACTACCAGACATAATTGTGAACCAAGATATCATCTTGTTCACACATCATTTAACATTTTCGCATGAGATTCATCACTTTACTCAATGCATTGGAGTGTTGTATAATTCCGAGCGCACCCGTCACATTGAAACATTCATAATTGCGCTATATAATTCAGGGCACAGCCGTCACATCATAACATTATCATCATCATGATTTCCACATAGAACACATAACATAAATGAAAAAATTTACCCATTTAAAGGAATGGGTTTCATATCATAATAACACATTCTTAAGCTTTGGGTTCCCAAAATAAATACGGAATAACATACATGTTACAAGAATTGTCCACATTGAGTGAGAAGTAAAAGGGGTGTTCTTAGAAGAAGAGTTATTTTGGAAAACATTTTGTTGGACATAAAAACCAGTGACAAACATGTATTTCCCATAAAAGTAAATAAAATTATGAAAAAATAATCTTTAAGGAGTAACCATATCAAAAATGGAGTGAAAGATGGAGAACCCGAAGGAAGAAAATTGGGTTTGAGATTTCCCCTTACCTTGTACCTGAATGATTCCTTCTCTTTAATGTCCTTTATAATGTCATTATATTTATTAATTTTAAATCCATAACATTTTTTACATTAATATGGTTAATTATGGTTTCATTAGGTGAATTTATGTGCCTTTGGATGAGTTATAGCGTTTAAAAACATAATTTGTGAATGTTTGTTTTTATGATTTTCTTGAGAGGTTCACTTGTTTTCTTAAATTGAAGTTTGGGTAGAACATAGGTAAACATACAGAACTGATATTACATGTTATTAATGATATTACAGGATTTTGTATGATCTTATAATGAATCAAATTATATCCACATGGATGAATATTTAGATGAGAATTAAATGATGATTATTTGGGTTAATTTGGGTGATTTTCGATCATAGTGAACTTGTTTTATTTTATCACTTAGAATTATTATCATTAGATACTTCTAGATCATTAAATAGGAGATAATATATATACCATGTTCTGTTTCAACCATAAAAATGGGTTCATGACCGTATTTTAAGGTAGAAATGGTAGAAGAGAGCATGTCGTTTCTGAAGGTGAAAAATTAACACCTCACGAACAACGTTCTCTTTAAAAAAATAAAAAGAATATGTAAAAGGGATTGGATGATATAATATCACATTAGCATCATAAAATTTCAGTATATGTATAATACTGTAGTTACAATACAATTCAGATGATGATAGGTGGGGAGAGATCAAGAAATGAACTTGAACTTGAAAGGAAATTAAAGGAGAAGAGGGAGAGAAATTACCACTTGAATCCTTCTCTTGAGAACCTCCTTAAGGGACTAATCTTGGTCTTTTGATGAGACCCGAAGCTCTTGGACTTGGGGGATGGGATAGGGAAGGTGTTTGGGTATATTGTAGAGAAGTCATGGAGTTTGAGAGGTGTGAGGAAATGAGGGTGTGAAGGGTGGCTTTTATAGTGGAGGGGAGAGGGGTTTCCTTAATATAAAATTAATTAGTCTATTAATTTCCCCTAAGACAAGGAATAGTGAGTATTGGATGACCAGGAATAGTAAATTTATCATGTGATCCTAAACCAAGTGGGACTACATCAGTAGAGCATCATCGATGACTCAATTAATCCAATATTTATCATTTTTTGTAAATTATCGGATTCTACACTTCATAAAAAATTCAAGTATCTCAAAAAAAATACCAAAAATTTACCCCAATCATTTTTCGACGTGTAGAATCCAAAAATGAAGTCCATTTTTCCGAAATAATTTTCTAAATATTATTAATTTAATATTTAATTAACATCATAATTTACATAAAAATAGTTTTTAAGATTAAAACTGCTTTTATAGAGCTTTCAAAAATTACGTAGGGTCTTATAAAATTATCTAAAAACTAAAGGAAATTTATTTGATAAATAATGATTAAATTCTAAGAAAATAAATTTTCATTTAAATTAATTAATTGGTTATAATTAATTATTTATGACTTACAAAATTCAAAATTGCTTACTAAGGTCAAATTATCACTTCCAAAGATGTATAAATTTTAATAAATTATTCATTGGTAAGGTTAATCTTATTTTGGATGATTTACTATTCATTAGGATTATATTACTATTAATAAGGGTATGCTACTCTTCCTAAGGGTACATTACTATTCATCGAAAATTATGTTTGTTCAATTGGTCTCCAAAAATCATCTTGAGCACAACCCTGTATGTCAGATTTTAAAAATTCCAAACAGAAAATTAAAAAAGATATGTTTAAAGGTCACTTATCACTTAGTAGTTCATTATTTTGTGTTATCATGTTTTCTTATGACAGAAATAAAATAAGGGAATTTCCATTGAAAAACATTGGGTCGTTACATTCTCCCCCCTTAAGAAATTTCACCCCTGAAATTTCACATTACACTAATAGGTGAGGTAAATTTTCCTTCATTGCCTCTTCTGGTTCCCAAGTTGCTTCCTCAAACTTATGGTTCCTCCACAACACTTTGACAGGATGGGTTGTCTTGTTGCATATAACCTTATCACTTCGGTCCAAAATCTTTTCTGGTTACTTCTCATAAGAGAGATCATCTTCTATCAGCACCACCTCTAAGTTTAGTACATGTGAGGGGTTTGGTATGTACTTCCTTAGTAGTGATACTTGAATAAAATCATGAACTTGATCCATATTTGGTGGAAGTGCAAGATGATAGGCCACATCTCTTATATGGTCAAGGATCTCAAAGAGACCAATATAAATTGGGCATAGATTCCCTTTCTTCCTGAATCACATGACTCTCTTCTATGGAGATATTCAAAGGAAGACTTTATCTCCAACTTCGAACTCCAAGTCCCTTCGACGGTTGTCAGTATAGTGCTTTTTCCGACTTTGAGCAGCATTGATGTGTTTCTGGATGACTTGAACCTTCTCTGTCATCTCTTGAACAAGATCAGGTCCAAGTAGCTTTCTTTCTCCAACTTCATCCCAATAGGTTGGAGTTCTACATCGCTTTCCATATAGAGCTTTATATGGTACCATATGAAGACTCAAGTGGAAGCTATTGTTGTATGAGAACTCAACCAGTGGGAGATTCTGATCCCAACCACCTTTGAATTCAAGAGAGCATGCTCTTAGTATATCATCAAGCGTCTTAATAGTTCTTTCAGACTAGCCATCAATTTGGGGGTGATATGTCGTGCTGAAATTTAATTCAGTACTCAAATCATGTTAAAGACTCCTCTAGAATTTAGATGTGAACCTTGGATCACGGTCAAAGTAAATTTACAGTGGAACACCGTGCAGTCTCACCACTTCCTTTACATTTATCTTTTCAAGTTTTTCATGTGAGAGATCTTCTTAAATAATGATAAAATGGGCATTCTTGGTGAGTCGGTCAACCACAACCCATATCGAATTATTTCCTTTTGATGTCTTTAGGAGACCCATCACAAATTCCATAGTAACGTTTACCCATTTCCACATGGGTATAGGCAATGGATGCATCATAAACTTGGAGTTTTATCACTCAACTATAACTTGCTGACAAACCAAGCACCTTGATATATATTCCGCAATCTCCTTCTTCCTGTTATCCCACCAGAAGTGTTCTCGGAGATCACAGTACATCTTGGTGCTCCCAGGATGGATAGACAATGTTGAGCTATGTGCATTGTTCAATAGTTCATTCTATATCCTGGGTGATGAAGGCACACAAAGCCGCATTCCAAACCAAATAACACCATCATCGTTGATATGGAAATCTTGTAGATTCCATTCCTTTACTGCATTCACCCTCTTTTGTATCTCCACATCATCCCTTTGTGCTTCCTTAATCTTCTCCTGGATGGATGGTTTAACAATCATTTGGGCAAGGTAGGATGTATCCCCTGCCCTTATGATTTCCAAATCCATCTTTTGTATATCCAATAAGATAGGGTCTTTCTCAATCTGCAACATGGAAAGAGTGGTAGGTTCCTTTCTTCATAGAGCATCAGCTACCTTGTTCGCCTTTCTAGGATGATAGTGAATAGAGAAATCATAATCCTTGATAAGATCTAACCATCTCCTTTGATGCATGTTGACCTCCTTTTTCGTGAATATATACTTTAGGCTATTGTGGTCGGTGTATATGTCACACTTCTCACCATAAAGGTAGTGCCACCAGATTTTCAAGGCCAAAATCAAGGATTCTAGCTCTATATCACATGTTGGGTAGTTCTGCTCATGGATCTTCAGCTGTCGTGAGGTGTAGGCTATCACATTATCATTTTTCATCTGTAAACAACCCACACCTTTCTTTGAAGAATCAATGTATATCACATAACATTCTCCACTTTTCGGTAGTGTGAGTACAGGTGCAGTGATCAGCCTTCTCTTTATCTCCTTGAAGCTTCCCTCACATTATTCTGTCAAGACATACTTTTCCCCTTTCCTTGTTAACATAGTTAGCGTGCTTTAAAATCATGAGAAGTTTTTTCACAAAACATCGGTAGTACACAGCTAATCTATGAAAAATATGGATTTATGTGACACTAGAGGGCATAGGACATTCCTCAATCACCTTTTTCTTTGAAGGATCCACAGAAATTCCCTCAGTTTTTATCACATTCCCCAAGAACGTGACTTGCTTCATCCAAAAGTCACACTTGAGGAACTTGAAATACAACTTCTCCTTTTTTATGTTTCCAACACAAGTCTTAGATGTTCTTAATTTTCCTCCTTGCTATTGGAGTATATGATAATATCATCAATAAACACCACCACAAATTTTTTGAGGTAATGTATAAAGACTCTATTCATCAAATCCATGAATATTGCAGAGTTATTAGTATGTCCAAAGGGCATAAACAAAAACTCGTAGTGCCCATACCTTGTTCGAAAGGAAGTATTCTGAATATCTTCCTTCTTCACCTTTACCTGATGATATCCAGAGCGAATACCCACCTTTGCAAAGTATTGATCACCTCTTAACTGATGGAAAAAGTCATTAATCCTTGGGATAGGATACATGTTCTTTTTGGTGATGTTGTTGAGTTTCCAATAATCAATACACAACTGCATTGTTCCATCTTTCTTCTTCACAAAGATCACTGGTGCACCCCAAGGTGATGCACTTGGGCATATGAACCACTTTCCCAGATGCTCTTCCAACTGCTTCTTTAGCTCCTCAAATTTGATAGGAGCCATCCTATAGGGACACTTCGAGATTGGAGTAGCTATGTGAATGAATTCAATTAAGAACTCAACCTCATGATCTGGGGGAATTTCGGGTAACTCTTCGGGAAATAAATCATCATATTCCCTCATGATGGGTGTTTCCTCAAGGTTGGAACATTCCTTCGAGTCAACCATTTGGGTGAGGTATACTTCTTCATAGGGAATCAACACCCACACCATTGAATGATTTTTCAAAGGAGATTCATGATCTTCCTTGTATTTGTAGAGGAGCATGGGATGGTTCAGAATATGAAAAGATATTTCATTTTCCCGACAGTTGATATGTTCTCTATATAACGAGAGCTAATAAATTCCCAATATAGTGTCGAATTCCACCAAGAGAAGTATTACCAGATTTTCCAAAATAATCTTCCCACGAACGCCAATGGGGGAAGAGTCAAACACCTTGGTTGAAATGATTGCACCACTCGGTGTTTTTACTGATATCTCTACAATAAGGCTTCGGGGATTCGATTATATAGTTCTAGAAAACATACAATATATAAAGGAATGCGTAGAACAAGAATCAAATAATACATTTTCTATTCTTGAGTGGTTAGAAAGTGTACCTTGTACGACTTTGTTATCATGATCCTCCTCCGCAGTAGCGATGCCATATGACTTCCCTTTGTTCCTTTGGATTTGGTTGTAGCTAACATTGATTACCCTTGAGATCTCAAGGTTTATTGCACTGGTTTTCATATTGCCCTCGCTCCTTACATTTGTAGCATTGAACCATGAGTGGTTCTCTCTATTCATCGGCCACATTCTCCTTCCTTTTCATGTCTTTTCGACACTCTTGAGCATCGTGTCCTTCTTTCCTACACTTGAAGAATTTCCCCTTCCTTTTGAGGCAGTTCCCATGGTGCAACCTCACATATTTTTGGCATGTAGGTCGTTGATTTTTATTCCCACCATTGTAATTATATCCACCAGCTTGAAACTGCATCTTTCTTTTCTTATCATTATAGCCATGGGACCATTCACCAAACTCCATCTCCACTTTGAGATCACAGCGAAAAACTTCTTCATAACTCCCGGAGTCTCGAATTTCAAGAGCCTTTCGAAGGTGTGGTTTTAATCTACTAAAGAATCTATCAATTTTTCTATCATTGTTGATAACAAAACCCGAAGCTTACCTTGCGAGCCTTGTGAAATTTTCTTCATAGGTTGTGGCAGATTCTCCTTATTATTTCTCATGCTCTATAAATTATCTCTCCATCTTTGTGTGAAGAGTTCGTGGGAAGTACTTATTATGAAACATTATCTTAAAGTCTTCCCATTCTATCTCCACAATTTCCTCCCTTGGCTTGGTGTTCTTAATCAAAGCCCCCCATGGATCGGCTTCTCTATCTAGATGATAAATGGATGGGTCACCTTCTCCATATCAGAACAGTGAAGAATGAAAAATATATTTTCCATGGAGTTGACCCACTATTACACAACTAGTGTATCAAAGGATCCACTAAATGTCGTTGTTCGTTGCCACATAAAACATTCGATAGGCAGTTGCTCCCTCTTTGGTAAAGGAGTTTGTTCCCCATTATTATGGTTATTGTTCATAACCTGAGATAATTGGGTATGAATCTCTATGATGTTTTAAACTCCACCTCCCAAATCATTGGGGATGTCGTTCGAGCAATCATTGCATTGTCCCTCGCCAGAGTTTTTGGCCTGATTTCTCCTGGTTCCCACCATTTTCTAAAATAGAAAAGGTTAGAACAAAACATAAGTAAACAAGTCATGAATACATAAATTATTAATTTGAATAATTTATACTAAAATCATAACATATGGGATCCCTATGTAAATACTCTTGTGTTCATATTTTTACTCAATCTCATACTAGAGGATTTCTCTAGGGTTCACTAATCCTAATTCCAAAATTAACTAAACCTTTCCTCTGATACCAACTATAGAGACCCAAGATATTTCTGACATTACCATTACATCATTTCAAAGATAAAAAACATAATAGTATAACAAATAGAGGATCCATATGTCTAGTGTCTTTGGAAAACTAGGACCACACATAACTAATACCACATCAAGCATAAACATTTATTAGATTTCTCCTTCTATAGATTCTTATTATCACTTATTCTCTCCTTAGTACAAGTATCCACCTAAATATATACATTAAAAGGAGTGAGCTAGAAGCCCAATAAGAGGATAGATAAGAACAATATAGAATGGGGTGATCATAATCATAACATTGAAAAAAGATCATGAACATGAGAGGAAGCATAAATATTATACTTGGAATGTGGCAATGAAAAAAAATGAAACATCATGTCTTAGTGGTTAACTAACACACATACTTTTGAACCAAGATATAATCTTGTTCACAAATAATTTCACATTTACTCTTGAGATTCATCACTTTACCCAATGCATTGGAGTGCTGTATAATTCCAGGTGCACCCGTCACATTAAAACATTGATAATTTCACTATATAATTTCGGGTACACCCGTCACATCATAAAATTATCATCATCATGATTTCCACATAGAACACATAAAAAATGTAAATAATTAACCCATGTAATATAATGGGTTTCATCTCATAATAAAACATTCATAATATTTGGGTGCCTAAAAGAAATATGGAATAACATAAATGTTACAAGAATTGTCCACTTTGAGTGAGAAGTGAAAGGGGTGTTCTTAAAAGATGAGTTCTTTTGGAAAACATTTTGTTGAAAAAAAACTAGTGACAACCATTTATATCATATAAAAGTAAATAAAATTATGAAAAATGATCTTTAAGGAGTAACCATATCAATAATGGAGTGAAAGAGGGAGAACCGGATGGAAGAAAATTGGGTTCGAGATTTCCCCTTACCTTGTACCCGAATGATTCCTTCTCTTTAATATCCCATATAATGACATTATATTCATTAATTAGAAATCCATAAACTTTTTTACATTAATATGGTTCATTATGGTTTCATTAAGTGAATTAATGTGCCTTTGGATGAGTTATAGCGTTTAAAGACATTATTTGGGAATTTTGTTTTTATGGGGTTGTTGAGTGGTTCACTTGTATTCTTAAATTGATGTTTGGGTAGAACATGGGTAAACATCCAGAACTGATATTACATGTTATTAATGATATTAAAGGATTTTTTATGATATCATAATGAATAAAATTAGATCCACATGGATGAATCATTAGATAAGAATTAAATGATGATTATTTGGGTTAATTTGGGCAGTTTTTCGATCATAATTAACATGTTTTATTTTATCGCTTAGAAATATGATCATAAGTTAGTTACAGATATTTAAATAGGATATAATACATATATAATGTTTTTTTTCAACCATAAAAATGGTTTCATGACCATATTTGAAGGTATAAATGGAAAAAGAATGCATGTCTTTCTTCAAGGTGAAAAATTATCACCTCACAGACAACTTTCTCTTTAATAAAATAAAAGGAAGAGGGAAGGGGGGTCGGATGATATAATATCACAATAGTATGATAACATTACATTAGATGTATCATAATGGTGTTACAATACAATTAAGATGAAGATAGTTGGGGAGAGATTAATAAATGAACTTGAACTTGAAAGGAAATTAAAGGAAAAAAGGGAGAGAAATTACCTCTTGAATCATTCTCTTGAGAACCTCCATAAGGGCCTAAGCATGGTATTTTAATGAGACCATTAGTTCTTGGACATGAGAGAGAGTCTAGGAAAGGTGTTTGGGTAGAGTTTAGAGAAGTCTTGGAGCTTGAGAGGTGTGAGGAAATGAGGGTGTGAAGGGTGGCTTTTATAGTGGAGGGGAGAGGGGATACCTTAATATAAAATTAATTAGTTTATTAATTTCCCCTAAGACAAGGAATAGTGAGTATTGGATGAAAAAGAATAGTAATTTTATCATGTGATCCTGAAACAACTAGGCTTACATCATCATAGCATCATATATGACTCAATTAATCCATTATTTAGCATTTATTGTAAATTATCGGATTCTACTATTCATCAAAAATTCATGTATCTTAGAAAAAATCCCAAAAATTTACCCCAACCATTTTTCAAAGTGTATAATACAAAAAAGAAGTCCATTTTTCATAAATAATTTTCTAAATATTAATAATTTATTATTTAATTAAAATCATAATTTACATAAAAAAACAGTTTTAAGATTAAAACTGATTTTATAGTGCTTTCAAAAAATTACGTAGGGTCTTATAAAATTATCTATAAATTATAAGACATTGATTTGATAAATAATTAACAAATTATAATAAATTACATTTTCATATAAATTATTTAATTAGTTATAATTAATTATTGATGACTTACAAAATTCCAAAACGTTTATTAAGTTTAAATTTTCACTTTCTAAGATGTATAAATTTTATTTAATTATTCATGGGTAAGGTTACCTTATGTTGAATGATGTACTATTCATGAAAATTATATTACTATTCATAAGGGTATGTTACTATTCCTAAGGGTATGTTACTATTCACCGAAAAATATTTTTGTTTCATTGGACTCCAAAAAACATCTTGAGCACAACGGTGTATGTCATATTTTCAAAATTCCAAAAAAAAAAGTGAAAAACTTATGTTTAAAGGTGAATTATCACTTAGTAGTTCATTATGTTGTGTTTTCATGTTATTTTATGACAGAAATATAATAAGGGAATTTCCATTGTAAAATATTGGGTCGTTACAGAGGTTATCGCCTGGCGGTATCGACTTCCAACCTCCACATGGAGGTTATAGTTCTAGTGGGTCCTACCTCCATAAATCCACATGGTGGATCAAAAACAAAAGAAAGTGTAGTTAATTTTATTTAATTAATTTCCGTGAAAACCCCAAATACTATCTTTTATTCTTGACGCACTACCATCGGGGTGAAAGTCCTCTTAAACGAATACCGACACTACAAGTTCAACGGTGCCCTTGGATTTCAATTCCGAGCACCGGTTCAAATTTTATAAAAACACACTCGTAGGATTACTGAACGTACCCAAACAAAACATCATAAATTGATTCCAGGCACACAGGGCCTCATAATCTTGCGCTGTCAAATTTCCCAGACTTGTAAAATTCCCATGTTGTTAAGAAAAAATTTTCCATGGAAATTACTAGTATTTACAACAACCACCACAATGAGGTTTTGTGTTTTATATTTCATATAAACCACACAAGGAAAGAGTTTTTGATTGATTTTAAAAATACAGAGTATATTAATAAGATAATTATTACTATAAGGATAATATGTTACTGAAATTATTATCATTTTTTCCTTTGTAAAATTTTAATGTCGCACATTCAAACATGTGGAAAACCACACCCACAGATAGAAGTGATTCCTTATTCTTGTAATCCATTCTTGGATGGTATTAAAATTCTATAAAACATTTAAAAATGATAATAATATCTTTTTTAATATTTTTTTAACTATTTAAAAATTGATTATTTATTAATTTTCATCATACTGAAGTTGTTTCAGTATTTCTATGAAACGTCCTTAAATCAGCATACTTGAACAAAACAGATTTTGTTACTATATATGACATTGGAACAAATGAAATAAAAAGAATAATAACAGGTAGATAAAATGAAATAAGGAAATTAAATGATTAATAGATACACCATTAATTACAATACGTACATGTAGAGTCATACTTGAGGTGTGTGAATTTTCATTGAAAAGTTATTTTAAATTTTTTTAATGTTATATAATTCCCTTACCCTCCAAATATGTGTTCTATAAAAATTTTTAGGTATATTATTAATATAATAATTTTTTTTTCAATTTTATTTTAAACTATGTATTTCATTTTTTATGAAGGTTTTATAATATGAATTTTAATAATTTTTCAAATGTGATAGTTTGGAATTTTTTTTAAAAAAATTTAAAAGGAATCATTTTTTAATAGATACACCATATCATAATTTAACATCATCAATTTTTGTTTACTTATTTTCATCTAAAATTTTAATGTTATCTCAAATAATTTTTTTATACCTTGTATTTCATGGAATTTTTAAAGAAAATTAATTTAAATGTTATTTATTAAAGGAATCCCATAAATATTATTAATTTAATATTTAATTAAAATCATAATTTACAAAAAAAAATAGTTTTTAAGATTAAAACTGATTTTATAGTGCATTCAGAAATTACGTAGGGTCTTATAAAATTATCTAAAAACTATAATACATTGATTTGATAAATAATGAATAAATTCTAAGAAAATACATTTTTTTTAAATTAATTAATTAGTTATAATTAATTATTTATGAATTACAAAATTCCAAAAAGTTTACTAAGTTCAAATTGTCACTTTCTAATATCTATAAATTTTATTTAATTATTCATGGGTATGGTTACTCTTATGTTGGATGATTTACTATTCATGAGGATCATATTACTATTAATAAGGGTATGTTACTATTCCTAAGGGTACGTTACTATTAAATGAAAATTATTTTTGTTTAATTGGACTCCAAAAATCATCTTGAGAACAACCATGTATGTCGTATTTTAAAAATTCCAAACACAAATATGACAAAAATATGTTTAAAGGTCACTTATCACTTAGTAGTTCATTATGTTGTGTTTTCAGGTTATTTTATGATAGAAATATAAGAAGGGAATTTCCATTTAAAAACATTGGGTCGTTACATTCTTCCCCCCTTAAGAAATTTCGCCCCCAAAATATCACTTTACACAAATAGGTGAGGGTACTTTTCCTTCATTACCTCTTCTGGTTCCCAAGTTGCTTCTTCAAACATATGGTCCTTCCAAAACACTTTGACATGATGGGTTGTCTTGTTGCGTATAACCTTATCACATTGGTCAAGAATCTTTTCTGGCTGCTCCTCATAGGAGAGATCATCTTCCAGCAGCACCACATTTGAGTTTAGTACATGTGAGGGGTCTGGTATATACTTTCTCAGTAGTGATACATGAAACACATCATGAACATGAACCATATTTGGTGGAAGTGCAACACGACAGGCCACATCTTGTATACGGTCAAGGATCTCAAAAGGGCCAATATACCTTGGCCATAGCTTCCCTTTCTTCCCAAATCACATGACTCTCTTCCATGGAGATATTCGAAGGAAGACTTTATCTCCAACGTCGAAATCTAAGTCCCTTCGACGGTTGTCATTGTAGCTCTTTTTCCGACTTTGAGTAACTTTGATGAGTTTCTGGATGACTTGAACCTTCTCTGTCATCTTTTGAACAAGATCAGGTACAAGTAGCTTTCTTTCTCCAAATTCATCCAAATAGGTTGGAGTTCTAAATCGCTTTCCATACAGAGCGTCATATGGTGCCATCTGAAGACTCGAGTTGAAGCTATTGCTGTTTGAGAACTCAACCAATGGGGGATTCTGATCCCAACCACCTTTGAATTGAAGAGGGCAGGCTCTTAGCATATCTTCAAGTGTCTTAATAGTTATTTCAGATTGTCCATCAGTTAAGTGGTGATAGGCCATGCTGAAATTTAATTCAGTACTCAAACCATGTTGAAGACTCCTCCAGAATTTAGATGCGAACCTTGGATCATAGTCAGAGACAATTGAGAGTGGGGCGCCATGCAGTCTCACCACTTCCTTCACATATATCATTGAAAGTTGTTCATGTGAGTGATCTTCTTAAATAGAGATAAAATGGGCAGTCTTGGTGAGACGGTAAACCACAACCCAAATCGCATTATTTCCCTTTGACGTCTTCAAGAGACCCGTGACAAAGTCCATAATAATGTTTTCCCATTTCCACATGGGTATAGGCAATGGATGCATCAAACCATTAGACTTTTTTCGCTAAAATTTAAATTACTGACATACCAATAACCTTGATATATATTCCGCAATCTCCTTCTTCCTATTATCCCACCAGAAGTGTTCTCGGAGATCACGATACATCTTGGTACTCCCAGGATGGATAGAGAATTTTGAGCTATGTGCATTATCCAATAGCTCCTTCTTTATCCTGGGGGATGAAGGCACACATAGCCGCGTTCCAAACCGAATCACACCATCATTATAGATATGGAACTCTTGTAGCTTCCCTTCCTTTACTACATTCACCCTCTTTAGTATATCCACATCATCCCTTTGTGCTTCCTTAATCTTCTGAAGGATGGATGGTTGCACAATCATTTGGGAAAGGTAGGATGTATCCCCCACCCTTATGATTTTCAAATCCATCCTTTTCATATCCAAGATGATATGATCTTTCTCAATCTACAACATGGAAAGAGTATCATGTTCTTTTCTTCTTAGAGAATCAGCTAGATTGTCCTCCTATCCAGGATGATAGTGAATAGAGCAATCATAATCCTTGATTAGCTCTAACCATCTCCTTTGACGCATGTTGACCTCCTTTTGCGTGAATATATACATTAGGCTCTTGTGGTTGGGGTATATGTCACAATCTTCACCATAAAGGTAGTGCCGCCAGATTTTCAAGGCCAAAATCATGGCTTCCAACTCTATATTAGGGTCAGGTAGTTCTGCTCATGGATCTTCAGCTGTCGTGAGGCGTAGGCTATCACATTATCATTTTTAATGAGTACACATCCCCCACCTTTCTTTGAAGCATCACTGTATATCGCAAAACTTTCTCCACTTTTCGGTAGTGTGAGTACAGGTGCAGTGATCAGCCTTCTCTTTATCTCCTTGAAGCTTCCCTCACATTCTTCCATCAAGACATACTTTTCCCCTATCCTTGTTAACTTAGTTAGCGGGCTTGAAAATCGTGAGAAGTTTCTCACAAAACATCTGTATTACACAGTGAATCTAAGAAAAATACGGATTTCTGGGACACTAGAGGGCCTGGACCAATCCTCAATCACCATTTCCTTTGAAGGATCAACAGAAATTCCCTCAGTTGTGATCACATGCCCCAAGAATGTGACTTGCTTCATCCAAAAGTCACACTTTCTGAACTTGGTGTACAACTTATCCTTTCTTAATGTTTCCAACAGAAGTCTTAGATGTTCTTCATGTTCCTCCTTGCTCTTGGAGTAGATTAGAATATCATCAATAAACAATACCAATTTTTTTTTGAGGTAATGTTTAAAGACTCTATTCATAAACTCCATGAATATTTCACGGGCATTAGTAAGTCCAAAGGGCATCACCAAAAACTCATAGTGAAAATACCTTGTTCGGAAGGCTGTCTTCTGAATATCTTTCTTCTTCAACTTTACCTGATGATATCCAAATCTAATATCCACCTTTGAAAAGTATTGAGCACCTCGTAACTGATCGAAAAAGTCATTAATCCTTGGAAGAGGATACATTATCTTTTTGGTGATCTCGTTGAGTTCCCGATAATCGATACAAAAAAGCATTATTCCATCCTTCTTCTTAATAAAGAGCACTGGTGCACCCCAAGGTGATGCACTAGGGCTTATGAACCCATTGCCCAGATGCTCTTGCAACTGCTTCTTTATCTCCTCTTGTTCGATAAGAGCCATACTATAGGGACACTTCGATATTGGAGTAGCTACGGGAATGAGTTTAGTTAAAAACTCTACCTCACGATCCGGGGGAATTACAAGTAACTCTTTAAGAAATAAATCATAGTATTCCCTCACAATGGGCATTTCCTCAAGTTTGGAACTTTCATTTGACTCAACCATTTGGGTGAGGTATGATTCTTCATAGGGAATTGAAACCAATACCATTGAAGGATTTTTCAAAGGAGATTCATGATCTTACTTGAATTTGCAGAGGAGCCTGGGATGGTTCAAAATATGAAATGATATTTCCTTTTCCCGATAGTTGATATGTTCTATATATAAAAAGAGACAATAAATTCTCAATATAGCGTCGAATTCCACCCAGGGAAGTATTACGATATTTGCCGGAAGAATCTTCCCACGTACGCCAATGGGAGAAGAGTCAAACACTTGGGTTGCAATGATTCCACCACTCAGTGTTTTTACAGATATCTCTACATTAAGGTTTCGGGGATTTGATTATATAGTTCTGGAAAACATGAAAGATATAAAGGAATGTGTAGAACCAGAATCAAATAATACTTTATCCATTCTTGGGTGAATAGGAAGTGTACCCTCTATGACTTTGTTATCATGCTACACCTCAGCAGTTGCAATGGAATACGCTTTCCCATTTTACTTTGTCTTTAGTGGCTACTAACTCTGATTACCCTCAAGATCTCGAGGTTTAATGCATTGGTTTGGATAGTTCCCTAGCTCCTTACAGCTGTAGCATTGAACCATGAGTGGTTCTCTCCTTTCATCTGCTACATTCTCCCTCCTTTTAGTGTCTTTTCCACACTCTTGAGCATGGTGTCCTTCTTCCCCACACATGAATCATTTCCCCTTCCTTTTGAGGTAGTTCCCATGGTGAAACATCACACATTTTTGGCATGTGGGTCGTTGATTTTTCTTCCCGCCTTTTTAAATAGATCCACCAGCTTGAAACACCATCTTTATTTTCGTATCACTATAGCCATGGGACCATTCACCAAACTCTGTCTCCACTTTGAGAGCACACCAAACAACTTCTTCATAACTCCCAGAGTCTAGAATTGTAAGAGCCTTTTGAAGGTGTTGTTTTAATCCACTAAAGAATCTATCAATTTTTCTATCATTGTTGATAACAAAAACCGAATCATTCGTTGAGAGCCTTGTGAAATTTGCTTCATAGATTGTGACAGGTTCTCCTTCTTTTTCCTTGTGCTATATAAATTATCTCTCCATCTTCATGTGAAGAGTTAGTGGGAAGTACTTATTAAGAAACATTATCTTAAAGACTTCCTGTTCCATCTCTGTAATTTCCTCCCTTGGCTTGGTGTTCTTAATCAAAACCCACCATGGATCGGCTTCTCCATCTAGAAGATAAACGGATAGGGTCACCTTCTCTGTCTTAGAACAGTGAAGAATGGAAAATATATTTTCCATGGAGTTGACCCACTGTTCTACAACTAGTGTATCAAAAGATCCGCTAATTGTCGGTGGTTGTTTCCACATAAAAAATTCAATTTCCAGTTTCTCCCTCTTTGGTGAACGATGATGTTCCCCATTATTATGGTTATTTTTCATAACTTGAGATAATTGGGTAAGGATCTCTACGAAGTTTTGAACTCCACCTCCCAAATCATCAGGGATGTCGTTTTGGAAATCATTGCATTGGCCCTCACAAGAGTTTTTGGCCTGATTTCTCATGTTTGCCACCATTTTATAAAATAGAAAATTTTAGAACAAAACCTAAGTAAACATGTCATGAATACATAAAATATCCATTTGAAAAATTAATACGAAAAAATAACATTTGGTATCCCTATGTAAATACTCTTGGGTGCATATTTGTACTAAATCTCATACTAGAGTATTTCTCTAGGGTTCACTAATCCTAATTCCCAAATTAACTAAAGCTTGCATCTGATACCAACTATAGAGACCCAAGCCTTTTATTACACTATTATTACATCATTTACAAGATAAAAAACATAATAGTATTACACATAAGGGATCCATAGGTTTAGTTTCTTGGGAAAACTAGGACCACACATAACAAATACAACATCAATCATAAACATTTATTTGATTTCTTCTTCTCTAGATTCTTATTAGCACTTGTTCTCTCCATAGTACATGTAGACACCTAAGGATATACATCAAAAGGGGTGAGAAAGAAGCCCAGTAAGAGGATAGATAAGAACAATATTGCATGGGGTGATCATAATCATAGCATGGGAAAAAGATCATGAACATGGGAGGAAGCATAAATATAAGACTTGGAATGTGGAAATGCATAAAAATTAAACATCATGTCTTAGTGGTTAACTACCTCACATACTTGTGAACCAAGCTATAATCTTGTTCACACATTATTTCACATTTACTCACGAGATTCATCACATCACCCAATGCATTGGAGTGCTGTATAATTCCGGGTGCACCCGTCACATTCAAACATTCATAATTGCGCTATATAATTCTGGGCACACCTGTCACATCATGACATTATCATCATCATGATTTCAAAATAGAAAACATATCAAAAATGTACATAATTAACCCATGGAATGTAATGAGTTTCATCTCATAATAAAACATTCATAATCTTTGGGTTCCGAAAAGAAAGAGGGAATAACATACTTGTTACAAGAATCGTCCACTTTGAGTGAGAAGTAAAAGGGGTGTTCTTAAAAGTTGAGTTATTTAGAAAACATTTTCTTGGAAAAAAAACCAGTGGAAAGCATGTATATCCCATAAAATTAAAGTTAATTATGATAAAATTATCTTTAAGCAGTAACCATATCAAAAATGGAGTGAAAGAGGGAGAACCCGAAGGAAGAAAATTGGGTTCAAGATTTCTCCTTACCTTGTACCCAAATGATTCCTTCTCTTTAATGTCATGTATAAGGAAATTATATTCATTAATTATAAATATATAACCTTGTGTGAATTAATATGGTTTAATATGGTTTCATTAAGTGAATTTATGTGCCTTTGGAAGAGTTATAGCATTTAAAAACATTATTTGGGAATTTTTTTATGGGTTTGTTGAGTGGTTCACTTGTATTCTTAAATTGAAGTTTGAGTAGAACATGGGTAAACATCCATAACTGATATTACATGTTATTAATTATATTATATGATTTTGGATGATCTTATAATTAATCAAATTATATCCACATGGATGAATCATTAGATAAGAATTAAATGATGATTATTTGGGTTAATGTGGGCGGTTTTTCGATCATAATGAACATGTTTTATTTTATCACTTAAAAAGATGATCATAAGTTAGTTACAGATAATTAAATAGGATATAATATATATATATATATATAATGTTTTTAATCAACCATAAAAATGGTTTCATGACCATATTTGAAGGTATATATGGAATAATAAAGCATGTCATTCTTGAAGGTGAAAAATTAACACCTCACAGACAACGTTCTCTTTAATAAAATAAAAGGAAGAGGGAAAGGGGGTTGAATGATATAATATACCATTAGCATCGTAACATTACATTATATGTATAATAATTTAGTTACAATACAATTCAGATGAATATAGGTGGGGAGAGATCAAGAAATGAACTTGAACTTGAAAGGAAATTAAAGGAGAAGAGGGAGAGGAATTACCTCTTGAATCTTTCTCTTGAGAACCTCCTTAAGGGCCTATGATTGGTATTTTAATGAGAACAGAAGATCTTAGACGTGGGGGAGGGGCTAGGAAAGGTGTTTGGGTAGAGTTTAGAGATGGCTTGGAGCTCGAGAGGTGTGAGGAAATGATGGTGTGAAAGGTGGCTTTTATAGTTGAGGGGAGAGGGGTTTCCTTAATATAAAATTCATTAGTTTATTAATTTCCCCTAAGGAAAGGAATACTGTGTCTTGGCTGACCAAGAATAGTAATTTTATCCTGTGATCCTTAACCAAGTGGTCTTCCATCAGTATAGCATCACAGATGACTCAATTAATCCATTATTTAAATATATTGTAAATTATTGGATTCTACTATTCATAAAAAATTCAAGTATCTCAGAAAAAATCCCAAAAATTTACCCCAACCATTTTTCGATATGTAGAATCCAAAAAATATGTCCATTTTTGAAAATTAATTTACTAAATATTATTATTTTATTATTTAATTAATATCATAATTTACTAAAAAACCATTTTTAAGATTAAAACTTATCTTATAGTGCTTTCGAAAATTATGTAGGGTCTTATAAAATTATCTATAAACTATAAGAAATTGATTTGATAAATAATGAATACATTTTCCTTTAAATTAATTAATTACTTATAATTAATTATTTATGACTTACAAAATTCCAAAACGTTTGGTAAGGTCAAATTGTCACTTTCTAAGATGTATAAAGTTTATTTAATTATTCATGGGTAAGGTTACTCTTATGTTGGATGATTTACTATTCATGAAAATCATATTACTATTCATAAGGGTATGTTACTATTTCTAAGGGTACATTACTATTCACCGAAAAATATTTTTTTTTCATTGGACTCCAAAAACCATCTTGAGCACAATAGTGTATGTCAGAATTGAGGTTTGTGAATTTTCATTGAAAAGTTATTTTAAATGTTTTAATGTTATATCATTCCCTTACCCTCCAAACATAATTTTACTGCTTCTGTGAGTAGAATTTGAAAACTCCGAGAGTCATGGTTAATATGAAAGAGTAAAATGTGGTTCAATAAGATAAAAATAATTTTTGGTGAATAGTAACTTAAAACTTTTATTAACAACGATTAAAAGTAAATAGGGTAATTAAGGGTAAAAATGATATTATTATTACCCTAAAACATGTCATAATTCTATTGGATAAGTGTAAATCTACAAAAAACAACCTTATAAAGAAAGTATTACCCTTTAGGTCCACTTGGATTAGATTAGGACATTTATTATTATTTTATTTAAAGAAGAGTGAAAATAGTTAAAATCAATGTTTAGTAACTAAAACATTTATAATATAGGGTTATACATAGGATAAATCTGACTATAAGAAATTAATTAGAAAGCTAAAAATATTTCATACATAATGGTATTTTATTTATTATTTTTAGACATTACATAATTTAATTTATTTATGTCACAATGGTGATGTAGTAATTACTTTATTAATGAAATATTAACATAATTGATATTAGAAATACTCAAATAAATGTAATTTGAGACCTTAAATGAAATAAAATTATTCTATATTTTAATATGACATGTCAGTATTGATTAAATTAATGTTTTTCTAACTAATCATTCTGTTATGATTTTCACAAAAAATCAATTACCAAATAGTGTCAAAATTGACACAAAAAAGATTTTAAAAAAAGTATTATATTATTAATTTATTTTCTATTATTAAAAATTTATGTATCGTCTAGGGGACTTATATAGTAATATAAATGACATTGAGGAACAAATTGGGGTTCTATTGAAAGTTTATAGTATGTTTATTAACCATATAGTGTAAGAAAACAAGAAGACAAGGTACAAGTAAAAATATTTATCTTAGAGTTAAATATAAATGATAAGGTTAAAATGGTAACCTAAACTTGTCTAAAACCTATTGTTTGAGATTATTTCGACCCATCACAACTTTATCATTGAAATAAGTAACTTTGAAGCCATTATAAACCGAATATGACTTTATTAGAAAATAATATTTTAACTTTTTCCAATAGTGCTCCTCTCCTCCCTTATAAAAGGGAACCTCCTCGATTTTCTCTATACACAATTTTGAGCCTTGAATATCAGCCAACCCCGGACCATTTCCCTTTATAAACTTCTATTGAAACATTATATAGGTTATGGTATCCTAATAATACCAACTCTAGTGCCTTAAGAGCAAGCATAAAAGAGGTGCGTCGAATAAGAGGTAATCTCTTCTACCGATTCTTTCAAGTTTCTTTCTTCTTCAACTTCTTCTTCTTTAGTTTTATCATTATAAAGTAATAACATCAGTATCAATGATATAATGATATGTTATTATAAATATTAAACAACCTAATTTCACCTTATATCCATCATACGGGAAACAAAATCACCACGCCTGAGTACGTACGGAATACCGTCTCCACGCCGTTCTGTAATCTAATTTTCCACCACCACCATACATGGATGAGTATAATGGTGTAAAGAATAACTATATATAGTTATTATAACATCATACTGATTATGAGATATTATATCATCTACTACAATTCAATTCAATAATTATGGGAATGATATCATCGCACGTGCGTACGTACGGATTACCGTCTCCACGACGCGATTAGATTCATTCTCCATGTTAACAATTCAAGAATTATTATAAAGTATATACAATGAAAAATAATGAAATATATGACATGATAAAGCTACTTGATATATATATATATATATATCATCTACTTACTTCCATTCAAGTAAATAAGTAAAGGAAAACAACGTTCATGCGTACGTACAGCCTACCGTCTCCATGGACCTTGTATTTCATTTCATTTAACTATCTATTATATATATATATACTAAATATATATGATATATAAATCATGATTTACATTCTTGAAGTATTTAAATCATGATATAAGTAATAATAATATCAAGAACAACATTTCCAATCACGTACGATAAATAAAACTATTTTACCCAAAACACTGCGTTAACATGGAATTTACAAAAGAACGGGTAATATAAAGTCATAAGTGAACCATATATGATATCATAAAAATGAATATTATTCTATAATAATCCAATGACATTATTTAAATCATTATACAGGAGGTTCATATACGTATGAAGCATATAAGACTTAAGGTAAGGGGTAATTATTCCAATCTCGTTCAAATCCGAGATTGTTTATTCGTAAGTATTTAATTGGGGTTATTGTTATCATCCATGACCATGTATTCTAAAAGTGTTTTCATGTATGTTTAGAGTAATTTTTACCCATTTTTTACTTTTACCACATCTTATGAAAGGAATATTTCTTTTTTTACCATACGAGGATCTTTTTGACTTTTCCGTTAAAAGTATGAGGAGAATGTTTTTTAACTTATACAGAATGAATGGATTTTTACAGTTTTATACCGACTTATTTTTATGATTATTACTTAAAAATATTTCATGATTATTTTCAACAAAATCTTTTTCTTTTAAAATTGAATGGTATTTTGTGAAAATAAAGTGATTTTGGAGAAGAAATGATATTTTCCTCAAGAATTCGTTTCAAGTGTTTTATCTAAACTATTTTCCATCAATGATGACATTATTTAGAATGTTTATGTCTCATGTATAATGTCTCTATTATTTACATGGATATATTTTTTATGATGAAATGATATCCATATGTATTATATGGATTATGTCATGATGAGATGATGTTTATGAAACCCATTTTATTCTTTGGGTTATGATGAATGATTTATGTTTATTTTGTGGAAGATGTAAGAATGATTTAATTGTGAGATGGGTGGGACCTATATCTCCCACCAATGAATTGGGTAAATATTTATATCTCATGAGTTAGACATGGATGGAATGGTAATTTAATATGGTACAGTGATATATGACTGGAACGAGGATTGAACTCAATTAAGAAAGGGACATTGTCCACTAAGATGGTCTTGGCAGTAATTCCTTGGCTACTATTGAAATCATATCATGTGCTTAATGGTTTTACATAATTACATGATTTATTCCCATGATATTTTATCATGATTAATGTTACTTTATGATCTATTCTTTATGTACTGCCAAGATTTATTGCTCATGATTTTGATCTTTAAACATTATGTTCATTTTTTGAAGATCAAATGTATAGGGTGTGTTTTATTTTATCTATGCTTTCCCTTACTGAGCATTTGATCTCACTTTTTATATGTTACCTTTTCCTTAGGATATTAATAAAGGTTTTAGCTATGAAAAAATGGGAAGATCTTTATGGGAGATGTTGAATATATTTCACCAATATTAGAAGATTATGTTACATGTTTCCAAAGACAAAAAACTATTATGGTCCTTTGGTGTCTGTTTTTGTTATGTATTATGTAGTTCACAAAATTAATTTAATGCCTATGTACGTCAATCTTTGGGTCTCTACAACCATCCCGATATGAAACAGGTGCGCCACCGTCAATAAGTTATACTTGGTGAGCTGAGTCAAAGATTTCACAAAGAAAACTCTTGGAACACACACACAATCAGTTTTTTCATTCACTAACATAGAAATTAGAAGTCAGGGTCCTGGTGTATGGATATTTCCACCGGCGCACCAACACTATATTCCCTAAACTTATAACAACACTCGCTAAACTTAAAACTATTTCCATTAAAAATAAAGATCAAAGTCAAATGTTTTGCGGCATAACTGACTCCTTTTATAACTATTTTTCATGACATGTCCCCCGGGGCTCGTGCCATGACTACCCCAAGCCCTCCATCCATAGGTCAGGGGATGGAGACTAGCACCAAAGGCGTAATTCCCTAAATCTACGAAGGCATTTATTTTATAACAGTAAACACACAAAATATAGCACACAACTGGATACAAAACACTATGTAAAACTGTATAACAAGATAGTGTTGAAAAGTAAAGGGGCCGGAAATACAAACCCAACTATAAAGTACAAGGAACTAAAAGTAGAAATGAAGAAATAAAAATAGTTGCAGGGTCATCCACCGATATTCCATCCTGAAGGGTAGGTACATATAGCCTCCTCAGAACTCCACGTCTGTCAGTCTCCTCCAGGTACCGACTCTTCGTGATGTACACCTCTTGGTAACGTCCCATCATAATACTCTAAACCTCAGTCAGCATTGTCTGTCATCTGAAACCAACACAATGAGGTGCGGGCATAGCCCATGAATGGTTGAGTAAAATAACACTTAGTAGGGACCCCGAGATGCTAATGGTCTCTCAAAATCCAACAAGGATAACCATAAGGTATGAAATCAACAAATAACCCGACTTAGGTATATGTCCATACATATACATAAGTTATCAAGTAATCCTTATCAATCCTAAGGTATACACAAAAGTTACTGACTCATCGCATACAGGTATACAAATAATGTAGAGAGTTAGCTATGATTAGATAGAGCCACTAAATCATCTATTCTGTCAATCCCACATAGGATCCAGGAGTAGTATTTAGAGCTGTAGAACCCACACAAGATCCAGGAATAGTAATCAGAGTTGTTGGAACCACACAGGATCTAGGAATAGTAATCAGATCTATCGAACCAATAACGGATCTAGGAACAGTAATAAAAGCTATCGAACCCACACATGAAGAAAAAAACAGTATTCAGAGTTGTCAAACCCATGTAGGATCCAAGAATAGTAGTCAGAGCGTAGCCAGCCACATGGTTCCTGCACAAAGAACACTTGATTCTGAGAGGGTCCTCTCCTCAATACATGTGTTGATAAATCAACTGAAAATATGTCCCATGAAAATTTATGTCAATGTTGTACCACGTCATATAGGTCTCAACATAACAGATGGTGCGCCAATTGGACGCCCGATCTGAGAGTTATTGGAATTTTATTCCTGAGGGCCAGGTTGGATTCGTGCTCGATCCAAACTGACTGTATCTCAAATCTACCCAAAACTCTAGTGGGGTATGAACAAAGGGACCATCACACTACAAGAAAACATGTGGCGTTGACAGTTTTTCAAACGAATGTGCAGTGCAAAAGATATGGCCAAAAGAAAGTAAAGGGTTGGTAGTACGTCCGGGTCCAGTCCGACCCGACTTACTATGGGACAAACCGGTTAGGGATGACCTGACATGACCCATTGGGTCCATCCTAGACTATTTGGTAGGTCGGACCATTAGGTTTGGCCCGTCTCGCTTGGCCCTGCCTAGCCTGTCGGAAGGGAGGTCCGGCCCGGGCTTGGGGCCAGTTCGTCCCGGAGTGCCGTGAGGGTATAGCCTAGCGCGGCTCAGCCCAGAGGGCACAGTCGGGGTCAGTTCGGCCAGGGAATCGTGAGTGGGTCCACGGGCTGGCTCGGGAGGTCGGCATGGAAAGGGTGCCTGTTCGGCCGGTAGGCCGACGCGGTTTGGCTGTTCGACTAGGGCGGCGGTTAGGCTGGGAGCTGGGTGGCGGATCTAGAGGCTGGGCGAGCGGGAGTCGGGAAGAGGCTCGGGAGGACGGGCGACCGGTAGCCTGATGGCAGCCTGGAAGGCCTAGCGGTCGGGAGCCGGGAGGTGGCTCGGGAGGCCGGAAAGCCATCGGGCAGGCTGGCGGGCGGCCGGGCAGCATTTAGGCCGGCCGGCGAGCTGTTCGGCGGTCGGCTGGAAGGTGGCCGGGCAGGCCGGCGGTGGCGCGGGATGCTGCAAGGATGGCACGGGTCACGGAGTACATGGGCTGCATGGCCTTATTCTTCACTGCCTTCATCGCCACCTCATTTCGTGGCCATGTCGAAGGACATCCGAAAAGATATCGACGGAGAGTGTCAGGCCATGTATGTTTGGTCTGCACCCATCGCGTTTAGGGTGATAGTAATCGATCCCCTAGAACGATCAAGAAAATCCACCCGTAAAAATAAAGCATCCTAGTTCTTCATTTTGAAAGAAAGGAAGAACATGGAAGTAAAATGAAAATAACCCATTCCCTTGTTTTTTTTTTGACAATGTAGTTGTGGAAAGAATATGGAGTTTTTGTTGTTTTTCACGTCCACCGCAAACTTCCAACCCCAAGATCGTGTATTGGTTTGTTTACGATGATGAGGAGGGAAGGCCGGTCATTGATGATGTCCCACACCGGTAGAGGCTCTGAGGTAGAAGTTTAAGAAGGTGTGTGTTCTTCGTCGGCGGAGCATTCTTCGTTAAGAGATTTCTCCCAATAATCCTCCTCTAAAATCCCCCAAGGGAAAATTTGTGTCAAATAATAGGTTATAATATCTATTATTTCATTGGCAGGAATGGAAAAAGAAAAACTAAACACTTGGTTGGAACATTAAAATTAAAGGAGAGGATTTGGCACCATTAATTTGGTGTGTTGGAAACATTAATGAGGCGGAAGCTGAAGAGGCTCCTTCACATTTAAGAGGGGGTTGAGAGGTTTTCATCTCCACCAATTTAATAGGGGTCTGGTGGTCCCCAAACCTAATATTAAAATTGGGAGGTTATTTGGTCTCGGGTGGTCCAAACCACATCAACCTCTCATTGAAGATTTAGGTGTGGTGGTCCCCACCACAATAACCTTTTATGAGAGGTTATAGCGACCCTATCATTTTTTTACATTACTATTACATAACTTAAAAGATAAACAACATAATTGTATTACACATAGAGGATCAAAAGGTGTAGTGTATTGGGAAAACTAGGACGACACATAACAAATACGACATCAAGCATAAACATTTATTTAATTTCTACTTCTTCAGCTTCTTATTGGCACTTGTCCTCTCCTTAGTACATCTAGCCACCTGAGGATATACATCAAATGGGGTGATCAAGAAGCCCAATAAGAGGATAGATAAGAACAATATATCATGGGGTGATCATAATCATAACATTGGAAAAAGATCATGAACATGAGAGGAAGCATAAATATAAGACTTGGAATGTGGAAATGCATAAAAATGAAACATCATGTCTTAGTGGTTACCTACCACACATAATTGTGAACCAAGATATCATCTTTTTCATGCATCATTTAACATTTTCTCATGAGATTCATCACTTTACTCAATGCATTGGAGTGCTGTATAATTCCGAGCGCACCCATCACATTGAAACATTCATAATTGCGCTATATAATTCCGGGCGCAGCCATCACATCATAACATTATCATCATCATTATTTCCACATAGAACACATAAAATAAATGTACATAATTAACCCATTGAAAGGAATGAGTTTCATCTCATAATATCACATTCTTAAGCTTTGGGGTCCCAAAAGAAATAGGGAATAACATACATGTTACAAGAATCGTCCACTTTGAGTGAAAAGTAAAAGGGGTGTTCTTAGAAGAAGAGTTATTTTGGAAAACATTTTGTTGGACAAAAAAACCAGTGACAAACATGTATTTCCCATAAAAGTAAAGAAAATGATGAAAAAATGATCTTTAAGGAGTAACCATATCAAAATGGAGTGAAAGAGGGAGAACCCGAAGGAAGAAAATTTGGTTTGAGATTTCCCCTTACCTTGTACCCGAATGATTCCTTCTCTTTAATGTCCTTTATAATGTCATTATATTCAATAATTTGAAATCCAGAACATTGTTTACATTAATATGGTTAATTAAGGTTTCATTAAGTGAATTTATGTGCCGTTTCATGAGTTATAGCGTTTAAAAACCGTATTTGGGAATGTTTGTTTTTAAGGTTTTCTTGAGAGGTTCACTTGTTTTCTTAAATTGAATTTTGGGTAGAACATAGGTAAAAATACAGAACTGATATTACATGTTATTAATGATATTACATGAGTTTTTATGATCTAATAATGAATTAAATTATATCCACTTGGATGAATCTTTAGATGAGAATTAAATGATGATTATTTGGGTTGATTTGGGTGATTTTTCAATCATAGTGAACTTTTTTTTATCACTTAGAATTATGATCATTATATAGTTCCATATCATTAATTAGGAGATAATATATATACCATGTTCCGGTTCAACCATAAAAATGGGTTCATGACCATATTTTAAGGTCGAAATGGTAGAAGAAAGCATGTCGTTCCTGAAGGTGAAAAATTAACACCTCACGAACAACCTTCTCTTTAAAAAATAAAAGGAAGAGGGAAAAGGGATTGGATGATATAATATCAAATTAGCATCATAAAATTACAGTATATGTATAATACTGGAGTTACAATGCAATTCATATGATGATAGGTGGGGAGAGATCAATAAATGAACTTGAACTTGAAAGGAAATTAAAGGAGAAGAGGGAGAGAAATTACCACTTGAATCCTTCTCTTGAGATCCTCCTTAAGATACTAATCTCAGTATTTTGATGAGACCAGAAGCTCTTGGACGTGGGGGATGGGCTAGGGAAGGTGTTTGGGAAGATTTTAGAGAAGGCATGGAGTTTGAGAGGTGTGAGGAAATGAGGGTGTGAAGGGTGGCTTTTACAGTGGAGGGGAGAGGGGTTTCCTTAATATAAAATTCATTAGTCTATTAATTTCCCCTAAGACAATGAATAGTGAGTCTTGGATGTCCAGGAATAGTAAATTTATCTTGTGATCCCAAACCAAGTGGGACTACATCAGTAGAGCATCATCGATGACTCAATTAATCCAATATTTATCAATTTTTTTTGTAAATTATCGGATTCTACTCTTCATAAAAATTAAAGTATCTCACAAAAAATACCAAAAATTTACCCCAATCATTTTTCGACATGTAGAATCAAAAAATGAAGTCCATTTTTTCAATATATTTTTCTAAATATTAATAATTTAATTTTTAAATAACATCATAATTTACATAAAAAACAGTTTTTAAGATTAAAACTGATTTTATAGAGCTTTCAAAAATTACGTAGGGTCTTATATAATTATCTAAAAACTATAAGACATTTATTTGATAAATAATGAATAAATTATAAGAAAATAAATATACATTTAAATTAATTAATTAGTTATAATTAATTATTTATGACTTACAAAATTCAAAATCGCTTACTAAGGTCAAATTGTCACTTTCAAAGATGTATAAATTTTATTAAATTATTCATTGGTAAGGTTAATCTTATGTTGGATGATTTACTATTCATTATGATCAGATTACTATTAATAAGGTTATGTTACTATTCCTAAGGGTACGTTACTATTCATCGAAAATTATTTTTGTTCAGTTGGACTACAAAAATCATCTTGAGCACAACCGTGTATGTAGGATTTTAAAAATTCTAAACAGAAAAGTGACAAAGATATGTTTAAAGTTCACTAGTCACTTAGTAGTTCATTATGTTGTGTTTTCATGTTATTTTATGACAGAAATAAAAGAAGGGAATTTCCATTGAAAAACATTGGGTCGTTACATTCTTCCCCCCTTAAGAAATTTCGCCCTCGAAATTTCACATTACCCTAATAAGTGAGGGTAATTTTCCTTCATTTCCTCTTCTGGTTCCCAAGTTGCTTCCTCAAACTTATGGTTCCTCCACAACACTTTGACAAGATGGGTTGTCTTGTTGCGTATAACCTTATCACTTCGGTCTAGAATCTTTTCTGGATAATCATCATAGGAGATATCATCTTCCAGCTGCACCACCTCTGAGTTTAGTACATGTAAGGGGTTTGGTATGTACTTCCTTAGTAGTGATACATTAATCAAATCATGAACTTGATCCATATTTGGTGGAAGTGCAAGACAATAGGCCATAGCTCGTATATGGTCAAGGATCTCAAAGGGGCCAATATAACTTGGGCTTAACTTCCATTTCTTCCTGAATCGCATGACTCTATTCCATGGAGATATTCAAAGGAAGACTTTATCTCCAATGTCGAACTCCAAGTCCCTTTGACGGTTGTCAGTATAGTGCTTTTTCTGACTTTGAGCATCATTGATGTGTTCCTGGATGACTTGAACCATCTCTGACATCTCTTTAACAAGATCGGGTCCATGTAGCTTTCTTTCTCCAACTTCATCCCAATAGGTTGGAGTTCTACATCACTTTCCATATAGAGCTTCATAGCGTACCCTCTGAAGACTCAAGTGGAAGCTATTTTTGAATGATAACTCAACCAATGGGAGATTCTGATCCCAACCACCTTTGAATTCAAGAGAGTAGGCTCTTAGAATATCTTCAAGCGTCTTAATAGTTCTTTTAGACTAGCCATCAATTTGGGGGTGATATGCCGTGCTGAAATTTAATTCAGTACTCAAATCATGTTAAAGACTCCTCCAGAATTTAGATATGAGCCTTGGATCACGGTCAGAGACAATTGAGAGTGGAACACCGTGCAGTCTCACCACTTCCTTTACATTTATCTTTTCATGTTGTTCATGTGAGAGATCTTCTTAAATAGTGATAAAATGGGCAGTCTTGGTGAGTTGGTCAACCAGAACCCATATAGCATTATTTCCTTTTGACGTCTTCAGGAGACCCGTGACAAAGTCCATAGTAACGTTTTCCCCTTTCCACATGGGTATAGGAAATGGATGCATCATACACTTGGACTTTTGTCACTCAACTATAACTTACTGACAAACCAACCACCTTGATATATATTCCGCAATCTCATTCTTCCTGTTATCCCACCAGAAGTGTTCTTAGAGATCACAGTATATCTTGGTACTCCCAGGATGGATAGACAATGTTGAGCTATGTGCATTGTTCAATAGGTCCTTCTTTATCCTTGGTGATGAAGGCACACAAAGCCGCATTCCAAACCAAATAACACCATCATCGTCGATATAGAACTCTTGTATCCTCCCTTCCTTTACAGCATGCACCCTCTTTTGTATCTCCACATCATCCCTTTGTTCTTCCTTAATATTCTCTTGGATGGATTGTTTCACAATCATTTGGGAAAGGTAGGATGTATCCCCTGCCATTATGATTTTCAAATCCATCCTTTTTATATCCAAGAAGATAGGGTCTTTCTCAATCTACAACAGGGAAAGATTAGTAGGTTCTTTTCTTCTTAGAGAATCAGCTACCTTGTTCGCCTTTCTAGGATGATAGTGAATAGAGCAATCATAATACATTATCAGCTCTAACCATCTCCTTTGATGCATGTTGACCTCCTTTTGCGTGAATATATACTTTAGGCTCTTGTGGTCGGTGTATATGTCAAACTTCTCACCATAAAGGTAGTGCCACCAGATTTTCAAGGCCAAAATCATGGCTTCCAGCTCTATATCTAGTGTCAGGTAGTTATGCTCATGGATCTTCAGCTAGCTTGAGGCGTAGGCTATCACATTATCATTTATCATGAGTAAACAACCCACAAATTTCTTTGAATCATCACTGTATATCACATAACATTCTCCACTTTTTGGTAGTGTGAGTACAGGTGCAGTGATCAGCCTTCTCTTTATCTCCTTGAAGCTTCCCTCACATTCTTATGTCCAGACATACTTTTCCCCTTTCCTTGTTAACATAGTTATCATGCTTTAAAATCATGAGAATTTTCTCACAAAACATCAGTAGTACATAGCTAATCTAATAAAAATATGGATTTATGTGACACTAGAGGGCCTAGGACATTCCTAAATCACCTTTGTCTTTGAAGGATCCACAAAAATTCCCTCAGTTTTTTTCACATGCCACAAGAACGTGACTTGCTTCATCCAAAAGTCACACTTGAGGAACTTGAAATACAACTTCTCCTTTTTTATGTTTCCAACACAAGTCTTAGATGTTCGTCATGTTCCTCCTTTCTCCTGGAGTAGATGAGAATATCATCAATAAACACTACCGCAAATTTTTTGAGGTAATGTCTAAAGACTCTATTCATCAAATCCATGAAGCTTGCAGAGTCATTAGTAAGTCCAAAGGGCATCACCAAAAACACATAGTGCCCATACCTTGTTCGAAAGGAAGTATTCTGAATATCTTCCTTCTTCACCTTTACGTGATGATATCCAGAGCGAAGACCCACCTTTGCGAAGTATTGAGCACCTCTTAACTGATGGAAAAAGTAATTAATCCTTGGGAGAGGATACATGTTATTTTTGGTGATCTTGTTGAGTTCCCAATAATCAATACAAAACCGCATTGTTCCATACTTATTCTTCACAAAGAGCACTGGTGCACCCCAAGGTGATGCACTAGGGCATATGAACCATTTTCCCAAATTCTCTTCCAACTACTTCTTTAGCTCCCCAATTTCTATAGGAGACATCCTATAGGGACATTTCGAGATTGGAGTAGCTACGGGAATGAATTCAATTAAGAACTCAACCTCATGACCCAGGGGAATTCTGGGTAACTCTTTAGGAAATAAATCATCATATTCCCTCATGATGGGTGTTTCGTCAAGGTTGGACAATTCCTTCGACTCAGCCATTTGGGTGAGGTATGCTTCTTCATAGGGAATCAACACCCACACAATTGAAGGATTTTTCAAAGGAGATTCATGATCTTCCTTGTATTTGTAGAGGATCATGGGATGGTTCGGAATATGAAAAGATATTTCCTTTTCCTGACAGTTGATATGTTCTCTATATAACGAGAGCCAATAAATTCCCAATATAGTGTCAAATTCCACCAAGGGAAGTATTACGAGATTTTCCAGAAGAATCGTCCCACGTACGCTAATAGGGGAAGAGTCAAACACCTGGGTTGCAATGATTGCACCACTCAGTGTTTTTACTGATATCTCTAGATTAAGGCTTTGGGACTTCGATTATATAGTTCTAGAAAACTTGCAAGATATACAGGAATGCGTAGAACAAGAATCAAATAAAAAAATTTCCATTCTTGAGTGATTAGGAATTGTACCTTGTAAGACTTTGATATCATGATCTTCTTTCGCATTAGCGATGGAATATGCCTTCCCTTTGTTCCTTTGGATTTTGTTGTAGCTGACACTGATTACCCTCGAGATCTCGAAGTTTAGTGCACTGGTTTTCATATTTCCCTAGCTCCTTACAGTTTTAGCATTGAACCATGAGTGGTTCTCTCCATTCATCGGCCACATTCTCCTTGCTTTTTGTGTCTTTTAGACACTCTTGAGCATCGTGTCCTTAATTCCTACACTTGAAGAATTTCCCCTTCCTTTTGAGGCAGTTCCCATGGTGCAACCTCACACATTTTTGTCATGTGGGTCGTTGATTTTTCTTCCCGCCTTTGTAATTAGATCCACCAGCTTGAAACTGAATCTTTCTTTTCTTATCATTATAGCCATGGGACAATTCACCAAACTCCATCTCCACTTTGAGATCACAGTGAAAAACTTCTTCATAACTCCCAGAGACTCGAATTTCAAGAGCCTTTCAAAGGTGTGGTTTTAATCTACTAATGAATCTATAAATTTTGCTATCATTGTTGATAACAAAATCCGAAGCATACCTTGCGAGCCTTGTGAAATTTTCTTCATAGGTTGTGACAGATTCTCTTTATTTTTTCTTGTGATCTATATATTCTCTCTCCATCTTCGTGTGAAGAGTTCGTGGGAAGTACTTATTATGAAACATTATCTTAAAGTCTTCCCATTCTATCTCTGCAATTTCCTCCATTGTCTTGGTGTTCTTAATCAAAGCCCCCCATGGATCGGATTCTCTATCTAGAAGATAAATGGATAGGGTCACCTTCTCCAACTCAGAACAGTGAAGAATGAAAAAGTTATTTTCCCTAGAGTTGACCCACTGTTCTGCAACTAGTGTATCAAAAGATCCACTAAATGTCGGTGGTCGTTGCGACATCAATTATTTGATTTATAGTTTCTCTCTCTTTGGTGAAGGAGGTTGTTCCCCATTGTTATGGTTATTGTTCATATCCTGACATAATTGGGTAAGAATAGCTATGAAGTTTTTAAATCCACCTCCCAAATCATTCCGGATGACGTTCGGGCAATCATTGCATTGGCCCTCGCAAGAGTTTTTGGCCTGATTTCTAATGGTACCCACCATTTTCTAAAATAGAAAAGGTTAGAACAAAACATAAACAATCAAGTCATGAATACATAAATTATTCATTTGAATAATTTATAATAAAATCATAACATATGGGATCCCTATGTAAATACTCTTGTGTGCATATTTTTACTCAATTTCATACTAGAAGATTTCTCTAGGGTTCACTAATCCTAATTCCCAAATTAACTAAACCTTTCCTCTGATAGAAACTATAAAGACCCAAGAGTTTTCTAAAATTACTATTACATAATTTCAAAGATAAAAAACATAATAGTATAACACATAGAGGATCCAGAGGTTTAGTGTCTTTGGAAAACTAGGACCACACATAACTAATACCACATCAAGCATAAACATTTATTTGATTTCTTCTTCTATAGATTCTTATTAGCACCTGTTCTCTCCTTAGTACATGTAGCCACCTAAAGATATACATTAAAAGGAGTGATCTAGAAGCCCAGTAAGAGGATAGATAAGAACAATATAGCATGGGGTGATCATAATCATAACATTGGAAAAAGATCATGAACATGAGAGGAAGCATTAATATTATACTTGGAATGTGGCAAAGCAAAAAAAATGAAACATCATGTCTTAGTGGTTAACTACCACACATACTTGTGAACTAAGATATAATATTTTTCACAAATCATTTAACATTTACTCATGAGATTCATCACTTTACCCAATGCATTGGAGTGCTGAATAATTCCGGGTTCACCCGTCACATTAAAACATTGATAAATGAACTATATAATTCCGGGTACACCCGTCACATCATATCATTTTCATCATCATGATTTCCACATAGAACACATAACAAAAATGTACATAATTAACCCATGTAATGTAATGGGTTTTATCTCATAATAAAACATTCATAATATTTGGGTTCCTAAAATAAATAGGGAATAACATAATTGTAACAAGAATCGTCCACTTTGAGTGAGAAGTAAAAGGGGCGTTCTTAAAAGAAGAGTTATTTTGGAAAACATTTCGTTGAAAAAAAACTAGTGACAACCATTTATATCCTAGAAAAGTAAATAAAATGATGAAAAAATGATCTTTATGGAGTAACCATATCAAAAAATGGAGTGAAAGAGGGAGAACTGGAAGGAAGAAAATTGGGTTCGAGATTTCCCCTTTCCTTGTACCTGAATGCTTCCTTCTCTTTAATGTCCCGTATAATGACATTATATTAATTAATTAGAAATCCAGAACCTTTTGTACATTATTATGGTTCATTATGGTTTCATTAAGTGAATTTATGTTCCTTTGGATTAGTTATAGTGTTTAAAAACATTATTTGGGAATTTTGTTTTTATGGGTTTGTTGAGTGGTTCACTTGTCTTCTTAAATTGAAGTTTGGGTAGAACATGGGTAAACATCCAGAACTGATATTACATGTTATTAATGATATTAAAGGATTTTTTGATGATATAATAATGAATTAAATTAGCTCCACATGGATGAATCATTAGATAAGAATTAAATGTTGATTATTTGGGTTAATTTGGGCAGTTTTTCGATCATAATGAACATGTTTTATTTTATTGCTTAGAAATATGATCATAAGTTTGTTCCAGATATTTAAATAAGATATAATACATATATAATGTTTTGGTTCAACCATAAAAATGGTTTCATGACCATATTTGAAGGTATAAATGGAAAAAGAAATCATGTCTTTCTTCAAGGCGAAAAATTAACACCTCACGGACAACTTTCTCTTTAATAAAATAAAAGGAAGAGGGAAAGGGGGTTGGATGATATAATATCACAATATTATCATAAAATTCCATTAGATGTATAATAATGGTGTTACAGAACAATTCAGATGACGATAGTTGGGGAGAGATCAAAAAATGAAATTGAACTTGAATGGAAATTAAAGGAGAAGAGGGAGATAAATTACCTCTTGAATCCTTCTCTTGAGAACATCCTTAAGCACCTAAGCATGGTATTTTAATGAGACCAGAAGATCTTGGACGTGAGGGAGGGGATAGGAATGGTGTTTGGGTAGAGTTTAGAGAAGTCTTGGAGCTTGAGAGGTGTGAGGAAAGGAGGGTGTGAAGGGTGGCTTTTATAGTGGAGGGGAGAGGGGATACCTTAATATAAAATTAATAAGTTTATTAATTTCCCCTAAGGCAAGGAATAGTGAGTATTGGATAACCATGAATAGTAATTTTATCATGTGATACTTAACCAAGTGGGCCTACATCATCATAGCATCATATATGACTCAATTAATCCATTATTTAGCATTTATTGTAAATTATCAGATTCTACTATTCATCAAAAATTCATGTATCTCAGAAAAAATCCAAAAAATTTACCGAAACAATTTTTAGATGTGTAGAATACAAAATAGAAGTCCATTTTTCAAAAATAATTTTCTAAATATTAATAATTTATTATTTAATAAAAATCATAATTTACTTAAAAAAACAGTTTTAAGATGAAAACTGATTTTATAGTGCTTTCAAAAATTACGTAGGGTCTTATAAAATTATCTATATACTATAACACATTGATTTGATAAATAATGAATAAATTATAATAAATTACATTTTCATTTAAATTATTTAATTAGTTATAATTAATTATTGATGACTTACAAAATTCCGAAACGTTTATTAAGGTCAAATTGTCACTTTCTAAGATGTATAAATTTTATTTAATTATTCATGGGTAAGGTTAACTTATGATGGATGATTTACTACTAATGAAAATCATATTACTATTTATAAGGGTAGGATACTATTCATAAGGGTATGTTACTATTCACCAAAAATTATTATGGTTTCATTAGACTCCAAAAATCTTCTTGAGCAGAATGGTGTATGTCAGATTTTTAAAATTCCAAACACAAAAGTGAAAAACTTATGTTTAAAGGTCAATTATCACTTAGTAATTCATTATGTTGTGTTTTCATGTTATTTTATGACTGAAATATAAGAAGGCAATTTCCATTAAAAAACATTGGGTCGTTACAGAGGTTGTGGCCTGGTGGTATCGACTTCCAACCTCCACATGGAGGTTATAGTTCTAGCGGGTCCTACCTCCCAACATCCACATGGTGGATCAAAAGTAAAAGAAAGTGTAGTTAATTTTATTTATATAATTTCTGTGAAAACCCCAAATACTATCTTTTATTATCGACCCACTTCCATCGCGGTGAAAGTCCTCTTAAGCGAATACCGACACTACAAGTTCAACGGTGCCCTTGGATTTCAATTCCGAGCATCGGTTCAAAAGTTATAAAAACAAACTCGTAGGTTTACTGAACATACCTGAATAAAACATCAGAAATTGATTCCAGGCACACAGGGCCTCAGAATCATGCGCCGTCAAATTTCCCATACTTGTAAAATTCCCATGTTTTTAAGAAAAAAACTTTCCATTGAAATTACTTGTCTTTACAAAAACCACCACAATGAAGTTTTGTGTTTTATATTTCATATAAACCACACAAGGAAAGAGTTTTTGATTGATTTTAAAAATATAGAGTATATTAATAAAATAATTATTACTATATGGATAATATGTTACTGAAATTATTATCATTTTATCCTTTGTAAAATTTTAATGTCGCACATTCGTACATGTGGACACCCACACCCACAGAGAGAAGTGATTCCTTATTCTTGTAATCCATTCTTGGATGGTATTAAAATTATATAAAACATTTAGAAATGATAATAATATCTTTTTTAATATTTTTTTAACTATTTAAAAATGGATTATTAATTAATTTTCATCATACTGAAATTGTTTCAGTATTTCTATGAAACGTCCATAAATCATCCTACTTGACCAAAACAGATTTTGTTACTATATATGACGTTGGAATAAATGAAATAAAAAGAATAATAACAGGTAGATAAAATGAAAAAAGAAAATTAAATGATTAATAGATTCACCATTAATTACAATACGTACATGTAGAGTCATACTTGAGGTGTGTGAATTTTCATTGAAAAGTTATTTTAAAGTTTTTAATGTTATATCATTCCCTTACCGTCCAAATATGTGTTCTATAAATTTTTTAGATATATTATTAATATAATAAAATTTATTTTCAATTTTATTTTAAACTATGTATTTCATTTTTTATGAAGGTTTTATAATATGAATTTTAATAATTTTTCAAATGTGATAGTTATGAATTTTTTTTAAAAAATGTAAATGGAATCATTTTTTAATAGATACACCATTATCATAATTTAACATCATCTAAAATTTTTTGTTTAATTATTTTCATCTAAAATTTTAATGTTATCTCAAATAATTTTTTTATATCTTGTATTTCATGGAATTTTTAATGAAAATTAATTTAAATGTTATTTATTAAAAGAATCCCATAAATATTATTAATTGAATATTTAATTAAAATCACAATTTACATAATTTTTTTTAAGATTAAAACTGATTTTATTGTGCTTTCAAAAATTACGTAGGGTCATATAAAATTATCTAAAAACTATAATACATTGATTTGATAAATAATGAATAAATTGTAATAAAATACATTTTCCTTTAAATTAATTAATTACTTACAATTAATTATTTATGACTTACAAAATTCCTACACATTTACTAAGGTCAAATTATCACATTCTAGTATCTATAAATTGTATTTAATTATTCATGGGTATGGTTACACTTATGATGGATGATTTACTATTCATGAGGATCATATTACTATTAATAAGTGTATGTTACAATTCCTAAGGGTACATTACTATTAACTGAAAATTATTATATTTTAATTAAACTCCAAAAATCATCTTGAGCACAACCGTGTATGTCGGATTTTAAAAATTCCAAACACAAAAGTGACAAGCATATGTTTAAAGGTCACTTATCACTTAGTAGTTCATTATGTTGTGTTTTCAGGTTATTTTATGACAGAAATATAAGAAGGGAATTTCCATTGAAAAACATTGGGTCGTTACATTCTTCCCCCCCTTAAGAAATTTTACCCTCAAAATTTACCTTTACACTAATAGGTTAGGGTAATTTTCCTTCATTACCTCTTCTGGTTCCCAAGTTACTTCTTCAAACATATGGTCCCTCTATAACACTTTGACTAGATGGGTTTTCTTGTTGTGTATAACCTTATCACTTCGGTCAAGAATCTTTTCTGGCTGCTCCTCATAGGAGAGATCATCTTCCAGCTGCACCACCTCTCAGTTTAGGACATGTGAGGGGTCTAGTATGTACTTCCTCAGTAATGATACATGAAACAAATCATGAACATGAACCATATTTGGTGGATTTGCAAGACGATAGACCACAACTCGTATATGGTCAAGGATCTCAAAGGGGCCAATATACCTTGGGATTACCTTCCCTTTCTTCCCGAATCACATGACTCTCTTCCATGGAGATATTCGAAGGAAGACTTTATCTCCAACATCGAACTCCAGGTCCCTTTGACGGTTGTCATTGTAGCGCTTTTTCCGAATTTGAGTAGCTTTGATGTGTTTCTGGATGACTTGAACCTTCTCTGTCATCTCTTGAACATGATCGGGTCCAAGTAGCATTCTTTCTCCAACTTCATCCCAATAGGTTGGAGTTCTACATCGCTTTCCATACAAAGCTTCATATGGTGCCATCTGAAGACTCGAGTAGAAGCTATTGTTGTTTGAGAACTCAACCAATGGGAGATGCTGATCCCAACCACCTTTGAATTCAAGAGCGCAGTCTCTTAGCATATCTTCATGCGTCTTAATAGTTATTTCAGACTGG
The DNA here is from genome assembly GCA_963277665.1 of Viscum album. NCBI lineage: Eukaryota > Viridiplantae > Streptophyta > Magnoliopsida > Santalales > Viscaceae > Viscum > Viscum album. The sequence continues at coordinate 440,580,904 of OY728160.1, read as the reverse complement.
CCATCAGTTTAGGGGTGATAGGCCATGTTGAAATTTAATTCAGTACTCAAACCATGTTGAAGACTCCTCCATAATTTAGATGTGAACCTTGGATCACAGTTAGAGACAATTGAGAGTGGGACACCATGCAGTCTCACCACAACCTTCACATATATCTTTGCGAGTTGTTCATGTGAGAGATCTTCTTAAATAGAAATAAAATGGGCAGTCTTGGTGAGTCGGTAAACCACAAACCATATCACATTATTTCCCTTTGACGTCTTCAGGAGACCCATGACAAAGTCCATAGTAATGTTTTCCCATTTCCACATGGGTATAGGCAATGGATTCATCAAACCCTTGGACTATTGTCGCTCAAATTTAACTTGCTAACAAACCAAGAACCTTGATATATATTACGCAATCTCCTTCTTCCAATTATCCCACCAGAAGTGTTATCGGAGATCACAGTACATCTTGGTACTTCCAGGATGGATTGAGAATTTTGAGCTATGTGCATTATCTAATAGCTCATTCTTTATCCTGGGGGATGAAAAACACATAGCCGCATTCCAAACCGAATCACACCATCATCATAGATATGGAACTCTTGCAGCTTCCCTTCCTTTACTTCATTCACCCTCTTTTGTATCTCCACATCATTCCTTTGTGCTTCCTTAATCTTCTCAAGGATGGATGGTTTCACAATCATTTGAGCAAGGTAGGATGTATCCCTTACCCTTATGATTTCCAAATCCATCCATTGCATATCCAAGATGATATGATATTTCTCAATCTGCAACATGGAAAGATTAGCATGTTCTATTCTTCTTAGAGAATCATCTAGATTGTTCTCCTTTCTAGGATGATAGTGAATAGAGAAATCATAATCCTCGATTAACTCCAACCATCTCCTTTGACGCATGTAGACCTCCTTTTTCGTGAACATATACATTAAGCTCTTGTGGTCGGGGTATATGTCACCCTTCTCACCATAAAGGTAGTGCCGCCAAATTTTCAAGGCCAAAATCACGGATTCCAGCTCTATATTAGGGTCGGGTAGTTCTTCTCATGGATCTTCAGCTGTCGTGAGGCGTAGGCTATCACATTATCATTTTTAATGAGTACACTTCCCACACCTTTCTTTGAAGCATAAATGTATATCACAAAACTTTCTCCACTTTTCGGTAGTGTTAGTATAGGTGAAGTGATCAACCTTATATTTATCTCCTTGAATATTCCCTCACATTCTTCCATCAAGAAATAATTTTCCCCTTTACTTGTTAACAAATTTAGCAGGCTTGAAAATCGTGAGAAGTTTCTCACAAAACATCGGTAGTACATAATGAATCTAAGAAAAATACAGATTTTTGTGACACTAGAGGGCATGGTCCATTCCTCAATCACCTTTTTCATTGAAGGATCCAAAAAAATTCCCTCAGTTGTGATCACAAGCCCCAAGAATGTGACTTGATTCATCCAAAAGTCACACTTTTTGAACATGGTGTAAAACTTATCCTTTCTTAATATTTCCAACACAAGTCTTAGATGTTCTTCATGTTCCTCCTTGATATTGGATTATATGAGAATATCATTAATGAACAATACCAAAAATTTGTTGAGGTAATGTTTAAAGACTCTATTCATCAACTCCATGAAGATTTGAGGGGAATTAGTAAGTCCAAAGGGCATCACCAAAAACTCATAGTGCACATACCTTGTTCGGAAGGCAGTCTTCTGAATATCTTTCTTCTTCACCTTTACCTGATGATATCCAAAGATAATATACACCTTTGAGAAGTATTGAGCACCTCTTAACTGATCGAAAAAGTAATTAATCTTTGGGAGAGGATACATTTTCTTTTTGGTGATCTCGTTGAGTTCTCGATAATCGATACAAAAACGCATTATTCCATCCTTCTTCTTAACAAAGAGCACTGGAGCACCCCAAGGTGATGCACTAGGGCGTATGAACCCTTTTCCCAGATGCTCTTGCAGCATAATCTTTATCTACTCTTGTTCGATAAGAGCCATCCTATAGGGACACTTCGATATTGGAGTAGCTACGGGAATGAGTTTAATTAAAAAGTCTACCTCATGATCCGGGGGAATTCCAGGTAACTCTTCAGGAAATAAATCATAGTATTCCCTCACGATGGGCGTTTCCTCTAGGTTGGAACTTTCCTTTGACTCGACCATTTGGGTGAGGTATGCTTCTTCATAGGGAATCGACACCAACACCATTGAAGGATTTTTCAAAGGAGATTCATGATCTTCCTTGAATTTGAAGAGGAGCATGGGATGGTTCAAAATATGAAAAGCTATTTCCTTTTCCCAATAGTTGATATGTTCTCTATATAACAAGAGACAATAAATTCTCAATATAGCATCGAATTCCACCCAGGAAAGTATTATGAGATTTTTCGGAAGAATCTTCCCACGTACGCCAATGAGAGAAAAGTCAAACACTTGGGTTGCAATGATTGCACCACTCGACGTTTTTACAGATATCTCTACATTAAGGTTTTCGTGATTCGATTCTATAGTTCTAGAAAACATGCAAGATATAAAGGAATGCGTAGAACCAGAATCAAATAAGACTTTAGCCATTGTTGAGTGAATAAGAAGTGTACCTTGTACGACTTCGTTATCATGCTACAAATCAGTAGTAGAGATGGAATAAGAGTTCCCATTATAGTTTGTATTTAGTGGCTACCAACTCTAATAACCCTCATGAGCTCGAGTATTAATGCATTGGTTTGGATAGTGCCCTAGCTCCTTGCAGTTGTAGCATTGAACCATGAGTGGTTCTCTCCTTTCATCGGCTACATTCTCCATCCATTTAGTTTCTTTTCGACACTCTTGAGCATGGTGTCCTTATTTCCCACACTTGATGCGTTTCCCCTTATTTTTTAGGTAGTTCCCATGGTGAAACTTCACACATTTTTGACATGTGGGTCGTTGATTTTTCTTCCCACCTTTGTAAATAGATCCACCATCTTGAAACTCCATCTTTCTTTTCCTATCACTATATCCATGTGACCATTCACCAAACTCCATCTACACTTTGAGATCACACCAAAAAACATCTTCATAACTCCCAGAGTCTCGAATTCTAAGATCCTTTCGAAGGTGTGGTTTTAATCCACTAAAGAATCTATCAAACTTTCTATCAATGTTGATAACAAAACCCGAAGCATTCCTTGCAAGACTTGTGAAATTTTCTTCATAGGTTGTGATAGATTCTCCTTCTTTTTCCTTGTACTTTATAAATTATCTCTCCATCTTCAAGTGAAGAGTTAGTGGGAAGTACTTATTAAGAAACATTATCCTAAAGTCTTCTCGTTCCATATCTGTAATTTCCTCCCTTGGCTTGGTGTTCTTAATCAAAACCCACCATGGACCGGCTTCTCCATCTAGATGATAAATGTCTAGGGTCACCTTCTCTATCTTAGAAGAGTGAAAAACAGAAAATATCTTTTCCATGGAGTTGAACCACTGTTCCACAACAAGTGTACCGGAAGATCCGCTAATTGTCGGTGGTTGTTGCCACATAAAACATTCTATTTCCAGTGGATCCCTCTTTGGTGAAGGAGGATGTTCCCCATTATTATGGTTATTGTTCATAACCCGAGATAATTGGGTAATCATCACAATGATGTTTTGAACTCCACCTCCCTAATCATTGGGGATGTCGTTTGGGAAATCATTGCATTTTCCCTCACAAGAGTTTTTGGCCTGATTTCTCATGGTTTCCACCATTTTCTAAAATAGAAAATTTTAGGAAAAAACCTAAGTAAACATGTCATGAATACATAAAATATTCATTTGAAAAATTAATACTAAATGAATAAAATTTGGTATCCCTATGTAAATACTCTTGGGTGCATATTTGTACTCAATCTCATAATAGAGTATTTCTCTAGGGTTCACTAATCCTAATTCCCAAATTAACTAAACCATGCATCTGATACCAAATATTGAGACCCAATACTTTTATTAAATTATTATTACATCATTTACAAGATAAATAACATAATAGTATTACACATAGAGGATCCAGAGGCTTAGTGTCTTGGGAAAACTAGGACCACACATAACAAATACAACATCAATCATAAACATTTATTTGATTTCTTCTTCTCTAGATTCTTATTAAGACTTGTTCTCTCCTTAGTACATGTAGCCACCTAAGGATATACATCAAAAGGGGTGATCTAGAAGCCCAGTAAGAGAATAGATAAGAACAATATTGCATGGGGTGATCATAATCATAACATGGGAAAAAGATCATGAACATGGGAGGAAGCATAAATATAAGACTTCGAATGTGGAAATGCATAAAAATGAAACATCATGTCTTAGTGGTTAACTACCACACATACTTGTGAACCAAGATAAAATATTTTTCACACATTTTTTCACATTTTCTCATGAGATTCGTCACTTTACCCAATGCATTGGAGTGCTGTATACTTCCGGGCGCACCCGTCACATTCAAACATTCATAATTGCGCTATATAATTCCGGGCACACCTATCACATCATAACATTATCATCATCATGATTTCCAAATAGAACACATAAAAAAAATGTACATAATTAACCCATGGAATGTAATGGGTTTCATTTCATAATAACACATTCATAATCATTGGGTTCCCAAAAGAAAGAGGGAATAACATACATGTTACAAGAATCGTCCACTTTGAGTGAGAAGTAAAAGGGGTGTTCTTAAAAGATGAGTTCTTTTGAAAACGTTTTTTTGGAAAAAAACCAGTGGAAAGAATGTATATCCCATAAAATTAAAGGCAATTATGAAAAAATTATCTTTAAGTAGTAACCATATCAAAAATGGATTGAAAGAGGGAGAACCTGAAGGAAGAAAATTGGGTTCAAGATTTCTCCTTACCTTATACCCAAATGCTTCCTCCTATTTAATGTCATGTATAATGAAATTATATTCATTAATTATAAATAATGAACCTTGTGTACATTGATATGGTTTACTATGGTTTCATTATGTGAATTTATGTGCCTTTTGATGAGTTATAGCGTTTAAAAACATTATTTGGGAATTTGTTTTATGGGTTTGTTGAGTGGTTCACTTGTATTCTTAAATTGAAGTTTGGGTAGAACATGGGTAAACATCCATAATTGATATTACATGTTATTAATGATATTATAGGATTTTGGATGATCTTATAATTAATCAAATTAGATCCACATGGATGAATCATTAGATAAGAATTAAATGATGATTATTTGGGTTAATGTGGGCGGTTTTTCGATCATAATGAACATGTTTTATTTTATCACTTAAAAATATGATCATAAGTTAGTTACAGATAATTAAATAGGATAAAATACATATATAATGTTCTGGTTCAACCATAAAAATGGTTTCACGATCATATTTTAAGGTATAAATGGAATAAGAAAGCATGTCATTCTTGAAGGTGAAAAATTAACACCTCACGGACAACGTTCTCTTTAATAAAATAAAAGGAAGAGGGAAAGGGGGTTGGAAGATATAATATAACATTAGAATCATAAAATTACATTAGATGTATAATAATGGAGTTACAATAAAATTCAGATGAATATAGGTGGGGAGAGATCAAGAAATGAACTTGAACTTGAAAGGAAATTAAAGGAGGAGAGGGAGAGAAATTACCTCTTGAATCCTTCTCTTGAGAACCTCCTTAAGGGCCTATGATTGGTATTTTAATGAGACCAGAAGCTCTTGGACGTGGGGGAGGGGCTAGGAAAGGTGTTTGGATAGAGTTTAGAGAAGTCTTGGAGCTCTAGAGGTGTGAGGAAATGAGGGTGTGAAGGGTGGCTTTTATAGTGGAGGGGAGAGGGGTTTCCATAATATAAAATTCATTAGTTTATTAATTTCCCCTAAGGAAAGGAATAGTGTGTCTTGGATGACCAAGAATAGTAATTTTATCATGTGATCCTTAACCAAGTGGGCTTCCCTCAGTATAGAATCATAGATGACTCAATTAATCAAGTATTTAAATTTATTGTAAATTATTGGATTCTACTATTCATCAAAAATTCAAGTATCTCAGAAAAAATCCCAAAAATTACCCCAACCATTTTTAAATATGTAGAATCCAAAAATGAGGTCCATTTAAGAAAAATAATTTTCTAAATATTATTATTTTATTATTTAATTAAAATCATAATTTACTAAAAAAATAGTTTTTAAGATTAAAACTGATTTTATAGTGCTTTCGAAAATTACATAGGGTCTTATAAATTTATCTATAAAATATAAGACATTGATTTGATAAATAATGAATACATTATAAGAAAATAAATTTTCCTTTAAATTAGTTAATTACTTATAATTAATTATTTATGACTTTAAAAATTCCAAAACGTTTAGTAAGGTCAAATTGTCACTTTCTAAGATGAATAAATTTTATTTAATTATTCCTGGCTAAGGTTACTCTTATGTTGGATGATTTACTATTCATGAAAATAATATTACTGTTCATAAGGGTATGTTACTATTTCTAAGGGTACATTACTATTCACCGAAAATTATTTTTGTTTCATTGGACTCTAAAAACCATCTTGAGGACAACAGTGTATGTCAGAATTGAGGTGTGTGAATTTTCATTGAAAAGTTATTTTAAATGTTTTAATTTTATATCATTACCTTACCCTCCAAATATGTGTTCTATAATTTTTTTTGGTATATTATTAATATAATAAAATTTATTTTCAATTTTAATTTAAACTATGTATTTCATTTTTTATTAAGGTTTTATAATATGAATTTTTAATAATTTTTCAAATGAGATAGTTTTGAATTTTTTTCAAAAAATGTCAATGGAATCATGTTTTAATAGATACACCATTATCATAATTTATCATCATCTGAAAATTTTATATTTACTTATTTTCCTTTAAAATTGTAATTTTATCTCAAATAAATTTCTTATTTCTTGTATTTCATGGAAGTTTTAAAGAAAATTAATCTAAAAGTTATTTATTACAAGATGCTCATAAAAGTAGTTTTATTTACATAATATATTTGCATATAATGCTTAAATTTTAAAATTGTATAAATTTTAATGAAAAATTATAGTTATTTTATTTTTTTATCATGTTTATATTATCTCAGTTTGAATTGTTGAGAAATTTTTTAAAGCTAATAAATTTTTATCTGAATAGAAAAAATACATTTTTTCTAAAATTATAGTGTTTATAACTATATGAAGACATAAATTTATAATAATTATTTATAAAATTATTACATAATTAAATATGAAGATATGGAGTAGAAATATACTTTTTTATAAAACATTTGAATTTATAAATCATATGTTTCATATTACATGAACACAAGTAATATTTTCTAAAAAAAGAAGTTGTTTGAGGTATTATCTTTTCATTAAATGTTATTTTCATAAAATATGATATTTTACTGATTTTTAATCAATAAAATTTATTTTTTTTATAATGAACCCATTTATATTATAATTATATAATATTATTGAAAATTTTATCATACAGATAAATTTTAATATTAATAATACTTCATTTCTAAAAATAGTTTTCTACTTGTTACATGATCTAATTTTAAAATTAGTTTTACTTCAACATATTATTTTATATTATATAAAGAATTCAATATTTCGGAAATGGTTTTATATTTAATCTAATTTGTGAAATTTTATCTATAATCATTAAAAATGAAATATTTATGTAAAAACAAGTTAATTTTGTAAAATCCACAAAATGTTAAAAGGGTTAACCAAATGAGTGAGGATCATAAAATGATAAAAATGAATATGATTGATTGAATGATGTTTTTTATAATAATCCATATATACACTCCATTATCACAAATTTTGGATTCCACTTGATTTGTGAAAAATCATCTCTCATTATATTAAAATGAAATTTTTAAAAAATGTAATTCTCACCACTTATAAAGGGGTCTTCTCAACCCTCCTTCAAGATCAAGAAAATATTTTGGATTCCACTTTAATTTATTTATAAATACTGTCCATATATTCCAAGTTAACTTCCCTCATATTATTGACACAATATGATTTCTAGTGTGCTCACGTCACAAGGATCCTTAACGATAATCTTAATGTTATCAGTGTGAGTACAAATCCTTCCCTATCATATTTTCCTATATATTTTACCATTAGAATTATATTGTTCATTCATATGTGTTGAAATATGTATTGTTTATATTTAATTATATTGTGTTAATGGATTAATTAATAACAACATTTCCCTTTTTCCATAAAAATGAGAATGTTATTTTTTCATGTGTGTGGACCAATGCCACCATGCAGTGACATTTCATAATTTTCACCACTAAATCATTTCAATTGTTCTATGAAAGGAATTTATAGATCAATTTAACATTTATAATATAACTATTATTATAAAGGTTCAAATTTTATTGTACTTTCTTTTTTAATTATTCAATGAGAAATGAAAATGTTAATCTTGAGTAAGTGCATACTACCACCTCCACAAAGTAACATATCACATTTTTTATATATTTTTAATTTATTTGTTCAAATATTTTATAGAAATATTATCCAAATTAATTAAATTTATATAATATAATTATTCTAATGGGAAATGATACTACGACTAAATCAACACACAATCAACCATTAATTTGGGTCTCCTCATGTCTTGGTTTGTTTAATCACTAAATTGAATAATTTTATAGAACATTATAATGAATGAAAGTGGGAACATAAATAATATAAATATATTATATAAATAATTAAAAATATATTTTCTTAATAATAATAGTAGTATTAATGTCATTAATTAAGATATGAACATCCATTCCTTAAAAATCCTTGAAATAATATCATCACTGATTAATTATTTATGGATTATAAAAAAATAGTGGAATTAAAATATAAAATTATAATTAATTATAAAAAATAAGTTTCATTAATATTCATGATTTTTAAATTATGAATATTTTGATAAGAATGAAGAATAACACCACTATTGTGAAACTAGTTCTGAATGATCAAAATTAGTCACACCAGATATTAAAAATAAAATCTATGTAACTAATATAAAGGTAGATAATATATATAATTTATGATTAAAACACTTTAAAAATATTAAAAATGTTTTAAAATAGGTTATTTAGATTTTTATTTTTTATATAATTGATTCATGTGCTTTAGTAGAGGTCAAAAATTATGGCAAGGTTGTTTAATCTCAATTATATTTATATTGAGACATATTTTATTTTATGTAAATAATATATTTTATGTTGGTTGTATACTAATTATTTGATATATATTATAATGAATTATATTTTTGTAATGATAAATGAGGTAAAATTTCATTCTCTCTTTTCCAATGAGTTTCTATTAAAATGGTTCCTATGGTTTATAATGTTTTTAAACCCAACTTCTTTTCTAGAGTTATAATTATTCCTTTTTTAATATGGATTTAAAATATGGATTTATTTTTTTCAATTATGATAATATAGATCCTTACATAATTGGGGAATGTTTAATTTTAAATTAAAATAATTACCTTTATTAATTTATTCCTAAAAATTTAATTATCATTAAGAATAATTCCCATCCCTAATAAAGATGGTTTCTCCTCTAAATTATTTTCATTTATCTCTGATGTTATACATTTTATGTGGAATCCCAATAATATTTTATCATAGGTAACCATTTTATTTCCCATGTCAACTATTAATAATTATTATTTATTCTCTATTTCTGATGTTTGAATTTATAAATAGTATTTTGAAAAACTAAAAATAATTCCATCCATTCATAATCAATTATTTTTTTTCTTCTAGTCCAAAATCCATTTTAGTTACCCTTATGAATATTAATGGATCAATTATTAATTATTTTTATTAATGTAAATGTATTCAAAATGATATAATAATACCTTTTTAAATCATTTTTTTCTTTTTCATGCACAAATAATTGATTTTGAAAACTCATTATTTTCATTTATTCATAAGTTACATTTTCAAAAGATATCCATAACACCTTTTTTATGGAAATGATAAAAAAATTATATTAATACTACTTAATTATTTTCTTATATTTTTCTTTGTAGCTAAAAATTATTTATCTCTTACAGAGTTTGGTATTATTAGTCACTTTATGTATTCTTTAAGAAAATCTCATTTAGGGTGATAATATATTTGGCATCAAATGATATAGTTTTCTTATCATGTAATGTGATATGATTTGGAAATGACATGAAACCCATTTTGTCATCATTATTTTATATTGTTATGATATTGTATTGATTTATTACATGTGGAACACATGTGCTTGAATTTCTATTTTTAGATACTTTTTATCCAATAAATCTATAAGATAGTTGGTCTATGTTAAATCCTTGAGATGGGTTTGGTTTGATAAATAATTGAGATGGATTTGTGACATTAATGAACTCCAATGTGTTTTTTCTATTTTTATATATCAAGATATAACTAATGATGGGAATTATTTTATTTTTTAAAAAAATATTAAAGGGTGTGCTAGTTCTTTTTTCTCAAAACATGAAGAGTTATCATGATTGGGTTTCCTAAGAATATTATGTCTTCAAGTAAATAATTTTCGTGAACTTATTATAATTTAGGTCTTATGATTATTATCTCTTGATTTTGAACTAATATTTCATAGAATATGATTGTACATTGGAATTTAAATCAACATATATCATTCTATATAGATAGATATTATGATTAAATATTTTTTTAATAATGTATTTCTATCCTCCTCTTATTTTTCCACAATTTTTTATATCACCATTGATTATGTGTTGATAAGTTTTAATTTAACAACAATTTGATCTCACAAATAGTTTTTTTACATCCTTAGGGTATGAGGATGAGGATAACATATGAGAATTTTATAATGGACTTTTTTTTCATTATGTAGTGGAGTAATTTTATTATAATTCATAGAAGAAGTAACATGTGAAGATAATAATTAATGTCACAAAACCTTCTAGTATTGGGATTGTTTAATATTTTATGAGATGTAATGATTAAAATATAGATAAAATTAAAAAAAAAATATGGGATCAGTTCACATTGTATCGATGAAGATGTTTGAATAAAGTGTTATTATAACCATATTTACAGGTTCAGGTCTCAAAATCATTATTTATTTTGAACATAGTATATTTATTTTTCAGGATTATTTTGATTATTTCTAATATTAGGATAATACATCATTTTAGAAAACCCACTAGAAAAGTATAAGTGTAAGATAAAATCCTAGATTTTATGTAAATTCTAATGTATAGGGTTATCGTAGAAATTAAAAAAAAATTAAATAGTATCTAGTTGAATTTTTAATCACATAGATTCACCTGTGATTAATCGACCAAAAAAAGTATGATTATTTATAAACATGGTATTCACATAGTGAAAAATTAGTAAGACTAAGGCAACACAACCAAAAAGACACACTTGGGGTAATTTTTAGTAGTTTATCATATGTTCTTTACAAATAATTATTATTTATTTGTTGGAAAAATTATGGTTTGTTTAGAGAACCTACTAAGAGATAGAATATTAATATAAAATAATGAAACATAAATATTTAAGACATTTATTATTAAGCACTTTTTTCTAAATAGATTTATTTTTAGAATAAGTATTATTATATTCAACATTTATGTATTCAGTTAAAAGCTATATAATATAGAAAACACCTCAAAAATTCACATTAAAAGGATAATTGATTAATAGCTTTCTAAACATGAACCACCATTCTTTAAAATAAATATAACATACTAAAAAAATATTATTTAAATGTGACCATTATAACCTTTTCATTAAATTACCATAAATTATTTTTAATATGAAAATGCTGACAAATATATATAAATTTAATAAATACTGGAAATTTATCTATTAATACATAATAAATGAGTATTCATTGTTCAGTAATATCATTTTATGATTCAAAAATGAGTTTTCTTCAAATGTAATTTTATTACATTTTGTGGATAAAAATTGTCATTAATTTTAACAAATTTTTTAAAAATTTTATTTTTGTCAATGAATATGAATTTTTGAATACTTTAAATGTATTTATGTGGTTAGTATCAGGTGTTTTTGTAAGAATATTTATTTTTCTATGAATTGTAAAAAATTTCATTTTTTGTTAAATTGTCATTTATTTTTATTTAAAATTCCCCATAGTTTTTTAATTAACAAAATGTAATATTATCCCTAATTATTTTTAAATAATATAATAAATTACATTTGAATAATTATTATAATTTATTTGTTTATAAGTTTTTTTTGATAAAATGCTCATTGTTTATAAAATATATTTTTACAAATAAAATGTGTTTCTTTCTTAGTAAAATAAATTAATCACTATATATACATAATTATAATCAAATGTATGGATTTTATATTAATTAAAATATTTTAACATTCATTATTGGGTTTTATATTGGATGTAATGGATGTAAATTTAGTTTTAAAATTCTATTTTTTTTCTAAAAACTTGTTTTATTTGGTTTTATGAGCTTATTTCAAATTAAATTCAGTGACATATAAATATTGAATATGGTAATGTGGATTAAATATTTTTAATCATTATAATTTATATTGTTAAATATTATGACTAATATTTTTATTAATCAATATTAAAAAATATATTAAGACATTGTTACCGTCTTTAAGGATAAAATGGGATTACTTTGTGGGGGGATTAAACTAGGAGATAATGACATAAAAGGATAAAAATAACATATAATAATAAATTTTTTAGATATTTAAAACTTTATTTATCCTACATTATATATTATTACCATTCTTATCCACATTCACATGAATGTGACCCTATATTATTGAAATATTTTAGAAATTCCATTGTCTGCCTCCACTCACTTAAAATAAGGAAGATCTAATACTCCCTTATTCACAAAATTTGAGCCACAAATTAAAAAAACATACCCAAAACCATAATATATTCATTACCTTTTCATTAGAGCTTATATTATTCTCCAAATACAAAACATTCATGAATTATGGTCTAATCCAAAGGAGGCCTTTCAATGAAGTGGTATAAATCATAATTGAGATCATTCAATTTCATCTCTTTTGAAATTATCTATAAAAAAATTATCTAAAAATTATGAATAATGTATAATATAAATTCTTTTATATTATTATGATTTTTAACAAATAGTTACAACCTATTACCCATCAAATGAGAAATGAAATTATCAATCATGTTGTATTTGGGGATATCTGCCTCCACGTAACAATATGATTTATTTTCTATAATCATATTTCAAGGAATTTTAATTATGATATATTCAATGTGAGTATATAATAATTTTGAAATAATTAATATATTGTGATTATAATATCTTATCAACATTATTACAATCATATTCATTGAAATATGATAATATTTCTCGAGCGTACCTATGGACTATCACCTCAATGAAATTTTCTGATTCTTTTTTCGCTATCTCATTAAAAGTAAGGAAATAATGACATATTTAATGATTATATATAATATTTATTATATAATAATTATTATGATAAATAAAATTATCATTTATCATTCATTATTTCCATCCATTAAAATGTCTATTCATCACTCCTTCGTGCATATAGATTACCTTCACAACAAAGAAATGTAATCCATTTTTCCTCACCACTTCATTAGATTTTTTTATAAAAGTAGATATAATGATTAAACATGATAAATATGAAATCATAATTATATTATTAATTATTTAAACCTGATTAATTTATATGTACATGATGTAATGAAATAATGAAAATATGATAAATGAAGTAGTTAACTCTCTAAATATTGAACATAATATAACATTGTTAATAAAAAGGAATTGAAATGTCAAAAGTGGATAATATATGATGTTAATTATTAATATTATTATGTTATGTAATTATAATAAAAACAAATTTATTATATAGGATTATAGATCACATAGGTTTAAAGTCATAGATACTGTAAGGGTTTCTCGTCACACTGTAATTTCCATGAGACACATTCCATAGTCTCCATTATTTTTTTATACAGAATTTTAATTAAATGTATTATAATTTAAATAAAAATATTAGGATTTAAAAATTAATATAAGTTTTTCAATTTCATGATGTTTTGATTCAAATACTAGAAATGATATAAAAATTCTTCAAATCAACTTTGTTTCAAATAGACATGTTTTATATTATAAACCTATTAATGATTTTGAGGTTTATATAATTTTTTTGACATTTTATAACATGTATCATTATTAATTCATGTTGTATAATGTTTATGTTGAAATTGTTTTCCACGGGGTTTGATTTGAAAATTATGGTAGAGGTATGTTTCTATAGTCTAAAATTGTCTTCTTTGGGTTATATGTTATGTTATACATCTATATAACTTGATGAGGATTATATAAAAACCATTTGATATGTTTTATAATTAATATCATTATGTTAATTTTATTTAAAAACATTTTTAATGTTTTTTATTTCATGGGGGTTATGAATCAAGAGTTTTCTAATAAATAAGGGTTTTATGTTACAATGTCATCTTTACTGGGCTTGATTATGCTCATAACATGATAATTAAATTATATGATATATATCTTAAAATATTATGTATTTCTTCCCTCATGTTATTCCTAAAAATAAAGTCTTCCATTAATTTTTAGTATGTTTTTAAACAAGAAGCTATGAAAATGTCTTTATAGGAAAATAATTTTATTTTACTCATTGGTCGAGAATTATTTTATTCAATGTTCATATATTATTTAAAATGTCACCATTTATGTTTTTAAAAAAATATTAATTAAATTACTTTTTAAAAATTCATTAATTTCCCTAAATATTTTTTAATTGAATAATTTTTTCTCTTATCACGATTGAGGTATTATTTAATTTTTACTAAAAATGTAGAAGGAATTTATGTTCTCACATACATTAGATGAATAGATTTCCCAACCCACATGAATTATAATTATTTAAAAAATTACATTAAATGTATCCATGGATTATTCCATTTAAATATTTTTCAATATATTTTATAAATATTTTGATATTATATAATTCAATTCAAAATAAAAAGTTTAATTTCCTCATAAAAAGCATCATTGAAATTTAAATAGTATTTTCTAATATAAAAACATCCATTAATTTTTCATATTCTTCAATGGGGATATGATCCAATGTTACCATTTTTATTCATTTATGCATAGATTATTATTATGTTGATGAAATGTTTATGAAACCCAATTTTTATTCATGTGTTATGAAATAATCAAATGCCGAATGTTTCATGATCTTATAAAACACAAATGTATGGATTATGATTATGTAATGGGTGATCCAAATATATATAATCAAGGTGGAGAGGTCTGTTATAGCCATAAAATTAATTGGCTAAGGAATAGTGAGTATAGGAACTATTAAGATATGAAAATGTTAACAAACTTCTAATAGATGAAGATGTTTTGAAACTCATAAATTAGAACAAAGATAATAAACTCAAAAGTGATGAAATAATTTATAAAATACATTGAAATAATTTATATAGTATTCCATTACGACATGATGGATATAGTAAGATGGAATTAACTCCAAATATATTACTATAAATGAATAAGAATGTATTTCCATTGTGTGAATTTTTACACAATGATAGTCTTTAGAGTGAACCATGTCCCATGATTTGATTTTTTACTCTTGAGTGCGTTAAAAAAACATATGTCTAATCATTGTGATACAATATAATGAATCATCAATTAATATTAATGATTCAAAAAACCTATAACCTATGTATATTTCTTAGACTTAGCTATATTGTATGATTTATCATTAATGATCATTGACAAATTAGGTAGGACTATTTTAGGATATGACCACATTCCCATGTTTGTTATTATAATATGAAAACTTATGATCAATTTTTTTATCAAATTAGATTATCAGTATTGATAATCAATGTTCACCCATTCTTATGTTTCACTTTAATGGGTTATAAAATAGTTTTTGTGTACTATATGCATAACTAGATTTCTAGTTATGAATAACATAATGTTACATGAAAATTATTTTATCTACAAGTTTTGTATTTAGAAATTTTCAAAAGTAACCTAAAACATTATAGTTCGAGAACGGTCAATAATGACATGTAATAAATATTCATATAATAATATGTAATGTTTATGTATGGAAATTTTCAATCAACATAGTATGTATTATATTAGGTATTAGTGATTTATTTTGATGCGAACGATTTATTGATAACTATTAGGATAAGCCTAAGTATATAACTAAATACAAAGTTATTAATGATAATGGGGAGTTATTTTCCTATAAAATACATCATTATTTGGATACTTTCAAATATATTCATATATTTAGAAGATGTACCTTTGGGTAACTAATCAGAATTGGGTGGATTGGGTATTAATTTGATCATCACAAATGAATTATCATTGGGCCAAAGATAAAAAACATTCTAGATACTCTCTGGGGTCATTCTATGTCTAGTAAACATTTTTTTATTCATTATAAAAAATTTAAATAGTTGATGACTACAGATAACCTATGCTGTTATTGATTGAAAAGAAAATGTCTATATTTGGAAAAAATATAAATAAATTTCCTAAATCTATGATTTCACACTCTGATTATTGTTTCTCACATTTAATAATTTATTAGTAATCTTCTTGAACACAAAGGTATCATGATAATTTTTAAAGGGTTGGAAAATATGATTTTTTTCATCATGAGAAATCGAATCAAATTAGAGATGGAATTAAAAAGCATGTGACTAATCCAAAATATCTATACTGGTAAATGATTAAAAACCAGAACATGATTATGTTTCTAAATGAACTAAATAATAACAAAATGGAGTTTAACAATGTTTGTAGAAGATTAATGATTCATATTCAATTTTACCGATAATGTTTGATAAATCACCCAAGGAAATGAATCCATGTAATGGGTGTATTTTTTACCTTTTAAAAAGAAATAATTTGAGTAAATAAGTTGATACAAAATAGAAATTTTTATATAAAAAACGATTTAGAATATTGGTTTCCATATTGTATCATCAATAGATGAATTTTTGAAATGTGGAAATAATTGAATTTTTTAAATAAATGTCCTTTGGGAGAATGTTTAGAAGTGGATAATCAAGGATGTATGTGTAAGGTTATAATTGTTGATGATGAAGTAACTGCAAATCACATGTTAAAGAGATGATTTATTTTAATAGTGTTTCGTATATTAAAAATAAGAAACACAATTAAATTGATGTAAAAGAAACAAAATAAATCTATGATATTTTATATTTTAAGAATGAAGTATTAATGTGTATTATAAAAAATCATTTTCCATTATTTATGAAGTATAATTATTGAAATATTTATTTACTAGGATTTTTTATTTATGTTTTAAATTTTTTGTCTATTTAATTCGGGTTATAAGAGTCCTGAAAATAAAAACCCTTGTTTTAAAATTTGTCCTATTTATAAATTTCCTTGAATATATTCAATGGTAAAAATATTCTAGAAAAATTAATTAGTTGAATGGTGGTATTTTTGGAGAACACATGAATAAGGGATAAAATTCCCATGGTATTTTATGGATGTTGGAATAATAATTTTTTTGGAATACAATGATTATTGATATTGAGATAGTTAATTATGAATTATAGGTATCCATTAAATAGATCAGTGATTTGATGGAAAAGTGATTATGTTGAAGCATATTTCATTATAGGATTTATTGAATATATTTAATATTCTATTATTTTATTTAATAAATAAAGGTAGAGTTATTTTTTTGAAATAATTTATGATTTCATTGAAATATTATGGTTATATATTCATTTTGGGAGATGATTATCTAATTTTATGAGAATATAATACTATTAATTTTTATGGTTTGTGACATTATAAACTATTTTATGTTGTTTGAGGAATCATGATAAATTAGATCATATAAAAAACAAGTTGTCACATTTTTTGGGTTTATAGGGGGTTTGAATTCCGAAAAACATATTTTAGAGGATATTTATGGTAAAAACTTTATAAAATGGTTATGTTATACATTAAATGTAATTGTTGAGGTTTAAGAGATTAATTTATTATTTCATCACATTAATATTTATCTATATTGAATAAATTATTTTAACCATTTTGGTTTTGATAAATATCTAGATATAAAAGGAATGTGTTTTTATTCTTCAATGAATATATGGATTCTTTAAAATATAATTCTATTCCTTCAGCCATGAAAAATTCATATTAAATATTAATTTCATGGAGTAAGATATGATAGATAAATGAGAATTTTTTAACGAACATCCAGGTGATAAAATTATGTTTATAAAATATAAATATATCATGTTAGTATATTTTATAATGTTTTCTATCATGATATTAATAGAATCCATCATCTATTGAGAAATTTCCATTATTTTTTTCACTTTTATTGTTATTTATGCTTAATTTATTGTCATTATCACCACACATTGATTTATGGTTATGCAGTCATTAATATTATCATGATAATGTTCTCTATCACTCCCTATATTTCTTTAGGCATTAAATTTCTCCTCTATATCCATATAGTTAACATTATGATTATTTTATAATTATTTGGGAACCCGATTATATGTTTTTAAGGTAACATTTATATATCCCACTTCCATTTCAAATAATATTTTAATATCCATTTGCACAACATGGATTTTTAAGAAATAGATGTTCAAATATTGAATCATTGACTAAAAAATAAAAAATAGCAAGGATAAAATATATTTCTGGGGTGTGTAATAAACTAAAAATATACAATAGAAGAAAACTATACATGGTAGATTTATCAACATGAGACACTAATATTTATGAAAATTGTGATATATAATGAAAAACATATTATGTTTATGTGATTGTTATAACATAGATGTTAAATTAGATGATACTCATAGTGAAAAAAATTATGAAATATATGTAATTTTTTTTACATAATTTATAAGTATTTATTAATTTTTAACAAACAAGTACACAAATTTTTGAAGTCATTTTATTCCTCAAATATAGGGTTACTTTAAATATTATTCTTATTTAATTCCTTGAAATGGTATTATTTTAATGCCCGAGACATTTATGAGAAATATTTTGTTTTTATGTTATATAAATCATCAAAGGAATCTTTCACTACACACAACACTAGCTTGGCTTGATTTACATGTAACCGTGGCCTTCCTCGATAGCTTGTGTCGTACACAATAACGAGTTTTACTAAACAACGATATGCTATTAAAATATTATTAAAACTAGCCTTTATGAATAGTAATAACAACTTTTTGAAATTGTGTAAATTTAATTTTTCAAAATGGACTTTATTTTTGGATTCAGAATATCGAAATTAGATTAGGGTGAAATTTTGGTACTTTTTGGATAACTTTTATATTCTGATGAATAGTGAAAATTACTAAATTTTAATTAAAAACATCTTTTTTAATCGAAATAATTAATAGTGATAAATTATTAATTTGACTGGTTTTAAAGTATATTTAGAATATATTTTTACAATTTAATACAATGTGTTTCATTGGATGTAATTTCACATTTAATCCAAACATAAACAAGTGTCAATCTTTTGATAGTTATTATCTCTTAAAAACACGCTATTTATTTTGACGACGGGAATTAATTTTTAAATTAACTAATGATATGTTTTGAATTTGGTAAAATAGACATCATTTTTGAATTCATAATATCAAATATAGATTAGGCCTAATTTTTGGTATTTTTTCTGGAAACATTCATTTTTTTTATGAAGAGTGAAACCACTAAGTGGTAGTTAAAAAAACTGAATTTTTCATAAAAATTAATTTTACCACTTCTGTGAGTAGAATTTCGAAAATCCGAGAGACACAATTAATTTCAAGGACTAAAATGTTGTTCAATGAGATTAAAATAATTTTTTGGTGAATAGTAACTTTTTACTTTTTTTACCACGGTTAAAAGTAAATAGGGTAATTAAGGGTAAAACTGTTATTATTATTACCCTAACACATGTCATAATTCTATTGGATAAGAGTAATTCATCCAAAAACAACCTTAGGAATAAAATATGACCATTTAGGCCCACTTGGATTAGATTGGGACATTTATTATCAATTTATTTAAAGAAGGGTTAAAATAGATAAAATCAATGTTTAATAACTAAATAATTTTTAATATAGGTTTATACATAAGATACATTCGACTATAAATATTAATTAGAAAGATAAAAATATTTCCAACATAATCGTATTTTATTTTTTATTTTTATACTTAAAATAATTTTATTTATTTATGATACAATGATGATGCAGTAATTATCTTATTAATGAAATATTGACATAATTGATGTTGTAAATACCCAAATAAATGTAATTTGAGACTTTTTATGAATTTCAATAATTTTCTATGTTAATATTACATGTTATTATTGATTGAATAATTTTTTTTTTCGAACTAATCATTCTGTTATTATTTTCACAAAAATCAATTACCAAATAGTGTCAAAATTGACATACAATAGTTTTTAAAAAAAATATTATATTATTAATTGTTTTTATATTCCTAAAAATATAAGGATAGGCCAAGATACTTATATCATGATATGTGTATCATTAATGGACCACTTGGGGGGTCGCTTGGATGTGTATGGTAAGTTTATTAACTATATAATATAAAAATTCAAAGTGACATGGTAAATGTAAATCTAATTAACTAACAGTTAAAACTAAACGATAAGGTTAATATAATGACCTAAACTTGTATAAATTATATTGGATTAGAGAATTTAGACCCATCCACACCTTAGCTTCGAAATATATCAATTTGGAGCTATTAAAAACTGAATTTCACTTTATAATACAATAATATTTTTAGTTATTCCAAAGGTGCCCCTCTCCTCCCTTATAAAAGGTCACCTCCTCCTTCTCCTCCTCACACCAATTTGAGGCTTCAAGCTCGGCCAAACCCTGCCTATATCACTTCCCCACTTCCCTAGAAACATCCTAGAGGTCCTGGTCTTCTTCAAAGACCAATTTTAGTGCCCTAAAAGGAGGTCTCTAAGAGGCGCTTCAAAGAAGAGGTAATGTCCGTTACCGATTCTTTCAACTCTATTTCTTATTATACTTATTCTTATTTAGTTGTTTAATTATGAAGTAATAACATAAGTATAACTCATATACTTATATGTCATTATAAGTATGAAACAACCATACTTCACCATCTATCCATCCTATGGAAAACGAAATCACCGCGCCTGCGTACGTACGGTATACCGTCTCCACGCCTTGGTGTAATATATTTTCCACCACAACCTTACTTGGATGGGTATAATGGTGTAAATAATAAATATATATGATTATTGTAAAGTGATATTGATTATGAAATAGTGTACATACACTCCATTACAATTTCATGATCATGGGAACGATATCATCGCTCGTGCGTACGTACGGAATACCGTCTCCACGACGTGATGCGACTCATTATGCATGATCTTCATTGCATAATAATTATATAAATGAATTTAATGAATTAATATGATATATATTACACTAATACCATTCTGGAAATGAGGTATCTATAACCTAAAAAGAAAAATAATAATTTATTCGACAAAACACGCATAAGAACAAAAAGTAATAATCACCCGAATAACAAGTAGTAATGACATAATACTAATAAGAAGTTAAGAATATGACCATATATGATATCATAAAAATAATAATGATTCTATAATAATTCAATAACATTATTTAAATCATTATACATGAGGTTCGGACACTTACAAAGCAAATCGGACCTAAGGTAAGGGAAAATATCACAATCTCATTTTATCCGAGATTGTTTATACGTTGGTATTTACTGGGGTGTATTTTATCATCCACATCCATGTTTCCTCAATATGTAATATTGTTTCCATCCACATACAATTGTTTAAATCTAATTTTACCCTTCAGTGAGTTTTTAGTAAAAGATATGAAAGGAATATTTTGTCATTTTTCGTAAGAGGTACTTTTTGACTTTTCCGACAAAAGTACGAGAAGAATGTTTTTTTAACTTATACGCAATGAATGGAATTTTAAAACATTATTTCCAATAGGCTTACTTTACAAGTTTTCATGTTTATTTTTAATCAACTACTTTTAGTTTAATATTGTAAGACATGTTAAGAAAGGAAAATGTTTTTGAAGTAGAAAGGATATTTTCCTCAAGAATGGAGTTCAAGTGTTTTATCAAAATTAATTTCCATCTAAGATAATATAGGGTTCTGTTTCTATCCCTATTGTTACATTGATTTTATTATGTTGTGATGGAATTATTTTTATGAATTTTTTTATCTTATATTAATTGTTTTATGATGTCATGATGTATAAGAATCCCATTTTAATTACATGGGTTATGCAATTATGTATGATTTATGATTTTGTGGAACACATAAGAATGGTATCATTATGAGATGGGTGAGCCCTATATCTCCCTCCAATGCATTGGGTAGTGATTTTATATCTCATGAGATAGACATGGATGGAATGGCAGGTTAAACCGGTTCAGTGAAACAGGACTGAAACGAGGAATGAACTCGGTTCCGAAATGGACTTTGACCACTAAGATAGTCTTGGAAATGAGTCTTGACTAATAAGAAATGATTCTCTATGATTATGTGTGTATGACACAAAGTTTCATGTTTTAAGTTATTATTATTGGGATTACATTTCACTCCTATGATTTATCCCATATTATGAAATTATGATCTCTTTTGCAGGTTATGATTTCCAAAAGTTACGTTCTTATGTATATGATGTGATTGATATTTGTTTTGTTTACCCTTACTGAGCATTTGAGCTCACCCTTTTGTATGTTTTATTTCCCAAGTCCGGGAAGAAGGTTATTAAGTAGGATATTCCAAAAGGGACTCTAGATATGATGAAATAAATGGGAGGCAAAGTAGATTTTTTATGAACCAGTTGTTTATGTTTCCCAGTTTCTAAAGACTCTATAACTATACGGTCCTTTCCTGGTTTTGTTATATGTTGTAATAAGTGTGCTTCAATTCTGAAGTAATAACAATGAATGTAAAGTATGGGTCGTTATAGTTGGTATCAAAGGAAAGGTATAGTCAACCTTTGGAAACTAGGATGTGAAAGCCTTAGTAAGAACCCTAAGGATAAGTCTAAGCATAGAACACAATCTTAGTGTTTTAGAAATGGCCATGAATAACCTAGGATAAGACCTTAAGTGTGAAATTTTATTCTTTATTATGTGGTTTTCCTATTATAATTAGTGTTTCTCACACTATTCTTCTTGGTTTTAGTCAATGGCTAGAACCCGAAGGAACCATGTTAATGCGGAATGTGACGGGAAATGCAATGATTGTCCCCTGGAGAAACCAAACGTTATGGGAGCTGGAATGAAAAATCTTGTAGCCATGCTCACACAACATTATCATGCTATGAATCATGCAGGACTTCCAAACGAGCAAAGGAAGGAGCAACATTCATTTCAATCCTTCATGAGGCAGTGTCCGCCTTCATTCAGCAGGTCTACTGATCCATTAGTTGCTGAACGATGGATCAGTACTACTAAAAAGACATTTTCAGTTCTTCAATGTTCTGAGCATGATAAAGTCAACTTAGTAGTGTATCGTTTTGAAGGTGATGCTGATCAATGGTATAATCTTATCAAGAATACGAGTCCAAGAGATGAAATTGAGTCCATGGAATGGGTCGAGTTCAATAACTTATTTTTCAATAGGTACTTCCCTCGTATTCTCCGAACAAAGATGGGGAAAGTGTTTCTTGAACTGAAGCAAAAGGATGATGAATCTGTGGGTACCTATGAATCAAATTTTACAATACTTGCAAGGTATGCTTCTGGTATTATTATCCAACCTGAGAGTAAGATCGATGGATTCTTTAGTGGCTTAAAACCAAGTCTTCGAAGGGAGTTAGACATAAGGGACTTCAATAACTATGAGGAAATTGTTTGATGTGCTCTCAAGGTTGAGATGGAGATTGGTGTAACCCATCAGTCACATGGGTTTGATAAGAAGAGGAAAATGGAATTCAAAGGAAAATCTAAAGACCACAGTGAAAAGAAGATGAGTTTTCCCTTATTCTCAAAGTGTGAAAAGAAACATAGAGGAAATTGTCTTAAGGGGACAAGAAAATGTTATAAGTGTGAAAAAGGAGGTCATCGGGCAATTGAATTTCGAAATAATGGGAAGAAGATGTCTAATGATGCAAAAAGGGATGGGATACACAGAATTAACCTAATAAACTTAAATGTTTCAATTGCAAGGAGATGGGGCATTATGCCAGTCAATGCCCAAATCCATGGGTTGATTATGATGATCGACGTCAACAAACTCTTAAGCCCAAAGACAAAGGAGAGTAACATGCAATTACTATCAGCGATGTGGAGTACGACAACGAAGTGGTGAGAGGTACACTTACCATCCACTCTAAAGTAGAAAATGTTTTATTTCACTCTGGATCCACCCACTCTTTTATTTCTGATGAATTTTCTAAGGGTATCACCATATTACCTCAACAATTAGATGTTGAGTTGGCTGTGACAACTCCTAATGGCACAACAGTCACATCAAAAGTTTACAATTCTTATCTGATTGAAGTTTTTGGGAAAGTTCTTCCTACAAATCCTGTGATCCTTCCTATAGTGTAATTTGATGTGATTCTTGGCATGTATTGTCTTTCTTTATATGGATATCATATCAATTTCCAAAGAAGGGAAGTCACATTTCATATTCCAGATCAATCTATGATCGTCTATCGATGCAAAGATGAACATAACCTTCCAGTGGAAATTTATTCCATCTTATGGGTCTTGATTCCACTAAATGAAGGTTATTTATCTCAAATGGTTGGTGATAAATTCATGATTAAGAATACTCCCATTGTACGGGAGTTTGATGATGTCTTTCCGGAGGAATTGTTGTGTCTTCCACCAAATCATGAAGTTGAGTTTTCAATAGA
Source organism: Viscum album (assembly GCA_963277665.1). Taxonomy (NCBI): domain Eukaryota; kingdom Viridiplantae; phylum Streptophyta; class Magnoliopsida; order Santalales; family Viscaceae; genus Viscum; species Viscum album. Next base: position 440,555,858 of record OY728160.1, on the reverse strand, counting down.
ACTCGTACCCGGTGATGTACCTATTTCAAATACACCTTATAGAATAGCCCCAATTGAGTTGTAGGAATTGAAGAAGCAACTCCAAGAGAATCTTGATAAGGGATTCATACGACCTAGTGCGTCACCTTGGGGAGCACCTGTTGTGTTTGTTAAGAAGAAAGATGGATCAATGAGACTTTGCGTTGATTATCGAGAACTTGACAAGATCACTATCAAGAACAAATATCCTTTCCCACGCATTGATGACTTATTTGACCAACTACGTGGAGCTCAATACTTTTCCAATATTGATCTTAGTTCAGGGTATCATAAATTAAGAATCTAAAGGGAGGATATTCCATAGACGGCTTTCCGTACAAGGTATGGACAATATGAATTTATAGTGATGCCATTTGGTCTTACTAATTCCCCTGCTATCTTCATGGATATGATGAATAGAGTCTTTATAGACTATCTTGATCGGTTTGTGGTAGTCTTTATAGACGATATTCTTGTATATTCAATGATTAAGGAAGAATATGAAGATCACTTGAGAATTGTATTGAAGACCCTGATAATGGAGATTCTTTATGCCAAATTTACCAAGTGTGAATTTTGGCTTCAAAAAGTTTCATTTTTGGGTCACATAATATCAAAAGAGGGGATATATGTGGATCCAGAAAAAACAGAGGTTATCGAAAGATGGTCGAGACTGACAAGAGTAACCGAGATCCTATGTTTTCTTGGTTCGGCTGGATATTATTGATGTTTTGTGAAAGATTTTTCACGATTATATAATCCACTCACCAGGTTGACTCGGAAAAGAGTTAAGTTTGTTTGGATGGTGGAATGTGAAGATAATTTCAAGGAGTTGAAAAGAACGTTATCCAGTGCACCTGTGCTCACACTACCTTGTAGTGGAGAAAGGTTTCTGATCTACAGTGATGCATCCAAGAAGGGATTGGGGTGTGTTCTTATGCAAAATGATATGGTGACATCTTATGCCTCATGACAGTTTAAAATCCATGAGCAAAATTACCCAACTCATGATTTGGAGTTAGATACGGTAATCATTGCATTAAAGATTAGGAGGAATTGTCTTTATGGAGAAAGGTGTGACATTTATACTGATCATAAAAGTTTAAAGTATATTTTCACACAAAAGGAGCTAAATATTCACCAAAGAATATGGTCAGAGCTGATTAAGGATTACGACTGCTCAATTCATTACCACCCAGGGAAAGCAATCAAGGTGGCAGATTCATTAAGTTGACAAGACCATGCCAGTCTATCCATAATGAGGATCACAAAAGATCCAATATTTATGGATTTACAAAGGATGGATCTTGGAATTATAATGGAAGGGGGGAAATCGTATCTTTCTCAAAGGAATGTTCAACCATCTATACATGTAATGATTAAAGAGGCACATAAAGAAGATGTAGAGTTACAAAATAAGGTGAGAAATATTCCTGAATTCAACCTTGATTTTGATGGGAAAATAAAGTTCAGGAATCAGGTTTGTGTTCCTCCCATCCCCGAATTAAAGAAAGATCTGCTAGATGAGGCTCATAGTTCTTTATTCTCTATTCATCCTGGAAGCACGAATATGTATAGGGACCTGAAAGAATACTTCTGGTGGGATGGAATGAAAAGAGATGTTGCTGAATATGTCTCTCGATGCTTGGTTTGTTAACAAGTTAAAGCTGAGAGAAAGAAGTCTATGGGGATGTTAAAACCATTAACCATACCCGAATGGAAATGGGAAAACATCACTATGTACTTTGTCACAGGACTTCCTAAAACATCCAAAGGCAATAATGCTATCTGGGTCATAGTTGATCATATTACAAAGTCTTCACACTTCATTGCTATTAGAAATTATTTCTCTCTAGATCCGCTTGCCAGGATATATGTAAAGGAAGTGGTAAGATTGCATGGAGTACCACTTTCTATTATATCTGATCGGGATCCGAGATTTACCTCGATGTTCTGGCGAAGTCTTCAGCATGCTCTGGATACAGAGTTGAGTTTCGGCACTACTTATCATCCTCAGATAGACGGTCAGTCTGAGAGAACAATTCAAACTCTAAATGATATGTTGAGAGCTTTCTCTATGGACTTCAAAGGTGGTTGGGATCAACAACTACCTTTGGTGGGATTTGCTTATAATAATACATTTCACTCCAGTATTCCGATGGATCCTAATGAAGCTCTCTATGGAACGAAATACATGACTCCCACTTGCTGGGATGAAGTTGGGGAAAGAAAGCTATTAGGACCTGATCTTGTTGATGAGATGGTAGAAAAGGTCCGATATATTCAACAACACATAAGAGCAGATTAGAGTCGATAGAAAATTTATGCCGACAACTGAAGAAAAGACCTAGAGTTTGAAGTGGGTGATAAAGTGTTCTTACGAATATCTCCTTGGAAGAGGGTCATGAGATTTGGAAAGAAGGGGAAGTTGAGCCCTAGATATATCAGTCCTTTCGAAAAACTGGATCGTGTTGGAAAGGCAGCTTACTGATTGGTACTTCCACTGAACCTCTCTCATGTTCACGATGTGTTACATGTATCTCTCTTAGAGAAAGTACATAACTGAACCTTCACATGTACTCAGCTCAGAAGTTGTACCGCTGGAGAAAGATCTTTCTTATGAAGAACAACCGATAGAGATTCTGGATCGTAGAGAAAATGTCCTATGGAACAATACCACTCACTTGGTGAAAGTTTAATGGAGGAACCACCAATTAGAAGAAGCTACATGGGAGCTTGAGGATATGATGAGGGAGAGGTATCCTCATATGTTTGTTACAAGTGAAGAATTTCATGGGCGAAATTCATTTAAGGGGGGGGGAGAATGTAACGCCAAAGACTTTTATGAGAAATATTTTGTTTCTATGTTATATAAATCATCAAAGCAATCTTTCACTACACACAAAACTAGCTTGGCTTTCTTTACACGCAACCGCGGCCATCCTCGATAGCTTGTGTCATACGCAATACTGAGTTTTACTAAACAACGTTATGCTATTAAAATATTATTAAAACTAGCCGTTATGAATAGTAATAACCACCTTTTGAAATTTTGTAAATTTTATTTTTCAAAATGGACTTCATTTTTTGATTTGGAATATGGAAATTAGCTTAGGGTGAAATTTTGGTACTTTTCGGATAACTTTCATATTCTAATGAATAGTTAAAATTACTAAATTTTAATTTAAAACAACTTTTTTAATTGAAAACATTAATAGTGATAAAATATTAATTTGAGTTGTTTTAAAGTATATATAGAATATATTTTTACAATTTAATACAATTTTGTTCATTGGATGTAATTTCACATTTAAACTAGACATAAATAAGTGTCAATCTTTTGATAGTTATTATCTCTTAAAAACACGCTATTTGTTTTGACGACGAGAATTAATTTTTAAATTAGTTAATCTTATGTTTTTGAATTTGGTAAAATAGAAATCATTTTTGAATTCATAATATCAAATATAGCATAGGCCTAATTTTTGGTATTTTTTCTGGAAACTTTCATTTTTTGAGGAATAGTGAAACCACTAAGTGGTAGTTAAAAAAACTGAATTTTTCATAAAACTTAATTTTACCGCTTCTGTGAGTATTATTTCGAAAAACCGAGAGACACGGTTAATATCAAGGACTAAAATGTGGTTCAATGAGATGAAAATAATTTTTGCTGAATAGTAACTTTTTACTTTTTTTTACCACGGTTAAAAGTAAATAGGGTAATTAAGGGTAAAAGTGTTATTATTATTACCCTAACACATGTACTAATTCTATTGGATAAGAGTAATTAGACCAAAAACAAACTTAGGAATAAAATATGACCATTTAGGCCCACTTGGATTAGATTAGGACATTTATTATCAATTTTTTTAAAGAAGGGTTAAAATAGTTAGAATCAATGCTTAATAACAAAATAATTTTTAATATAGGTTTATACATAAAATAAATTCGACTATAAATATTAATTAGAAAGATAAAAAGATTTCCAAAAAAATGGTATTTTATTTTTAATTTTTAGACTTAAAATAATTTGATTTATTTATGATACAATGATGATGCAGTAATTATCTTATTAATGAAATATTGACATAATTGATGTTATAAACACCAAAATAAATGTAATTTGAGACTTTTTAGGAATTGAAATAATTTAATATGTTAATATGACATGTTATTATTTATTTAAATAATTTTTTTTCGAACTAATCATTCTGTTATGATTTTCACAAAAATCAATTACCAAATAATGTCAAAATTGACATAAAATAGTTTTTAAAAAAAATATTACATTATTAATTGTTATTATATTCCTAAAAATCTACGGTTCGGCCAAGATACTTATATCATGATATGTGTATCATTAATGGACCACATGGGGGCCTATTGGATTTTTATGGTATGTTTATTAACTATATAATATAAAAATACAAAGTGACATGGTAAATATCAATCTAATTAACTAAGAGTTAAAACTAAAAGATAAGGTTAATATAATGACCTAAACTTGTCTAAATTATATTGGATTAGATAATTTAGACCCATACACACCTTATCTTCTAAATATATCAATTTGGAGCTATTAAAAACCGAATTTGACTTTATAATACAATAATATTTTTAGTTATTCCAAAGGTGCCCCTCTCCTCCCTTATAAAAGGGCACCTCCTCCCTCTCCTCCTCACACCAATTTGAGCCTTAAATCTCGCCCAACCCCTTCCTATATCACTTCCACACTTCCCTATAAACATCCTAGATGTCCTGGTATTCTTCAAAGACCAATTTTAGTGCCCTAAATGGAGGTCTCTAAGAGGCACTTCAAAGAAAAGGTAATGTCTGTTACCGATTCTTTCAACTCTATTTCTTCTTCTACTTCTTCTTCTTTAGTTGTTTAGTTATGAAGTAATAACATCATTATCACTCATATACTTATATGTTATTATAAGTATGAAACAACCCTACTTCATCATCTATCCATCCTACGGAAAACGAAATCACCGCGCCTGCGTACGTACGAAATACCGTCTCCACGCCGTGGTGTAATCTATTTTCCACCACCACCTTACTTGGATGGGTATAATGGTGTAAATAATAACTATATACGATTATTGTAAAGTTATATTGATTCTTAAATAGTATACATACACTCCCTTACAATTTCATGATCATGGGAACGATATCATTGCTCGTGCGTACGTACGAAATACCATCTCCACGATGTGATGCGACTCATTATGCATGATATTCATTGCATAATAATTATATAAATGAATTGAATGAATGAATATGATATATATTACACTATTAACATTCTGTAAATGAGTTATCTATAACCTAAAATGAAAAATAAGAATTTATTCGACAAAACACGCATAAGAACAAAAAGTAATAAACACCCGAATAACAAGTAGTAATGAAATACTACTAATAAAAAGATAAGAATATGACCATACATGATATCATAAAAATAATTATGATTCTGGAATAAGTCAATAACATTATTTAAATCATTATACAGGAGGTTTGGACACTTACGAAGCAAATCGGACCTAAGGTAGGGGAAAATATCACAATCTCATTTTATCCGAGATTGTTTATACGTTGGTATTTATTGGGGTGTATTTTATCATCCACATCCATGTTTCCTCAATATGTAATATTGTTTCCATCCACCTACAATTTTTTAAATCTAATTTTACCCTTCGGTGAGTTTTTAGTAAATGATATTAAAGGAATCTTTTGTCCTTTTTCGTACGAGGTACTTTTTGACTTTTTCGACAAAAGTACGAGAAGAATGTTTTTTAACTTATAAACAATGAATGGAATTTTAAAACATTATTTCCAAGAATCATCCTTTAAAAGTTTTAATGTTTATTTTTAATCAACTTCTTTTAGTTTAAAATTTTAAGACATGTTACGAAAGGAAAATATTTTTGAATTAGAAAGGATATTTTCCTCAAGAATGGAGTTCAAGTGTTTTATCAAAATTATTTTCCATATAAGATAATATAGGGTTTTGTTTCTATCCCTATTATTAAATTGATTTTATTATGTTGAGATGGAATTAATTTTATGAATTCTTTTATCTTATATTAATTGTTTTATGATGTCATGATGTTTAAGAATCCCATTTTTATTACATGGGTTATGCAATGATGTATGATTTATGATTTTGTGGCACACATAAGAATGGTATCATTATGAGATGGGTGATACCTATATATCCCTCCAATGCATTGGGTAAAGATTTTATATCTCATGAGATAGACATGTCTGGAACGGCAGGTTCAACCTGTTCAGTGAAACACGACTGAAATGAGGAATGAACTCAGTTCCGAAATGGACTTTGTCCACTAAGATAGTCTTGGAAATGAGTCTTGACAAATAAGAAATGATTCTCTATGATTATGTGTGTATGACACAAAGTTTCATGTTTTATGTTATTATTATTGGGATTACATTTCACTACTATTATTTATACCATGTTATGAAATTATGATCTCTTTTGCAGGTTAAGATTTCCAAAAGTTATGTTCTTATGTATATGATGTGATTGATATTTCTTTTGTTTACCCTTACTGAGCATTTGAGCTCACCCTTTTGTATGTTTTATTTCCCCAGGCCGGGAAGAAGGATATTACGTAGGATATTCCAAAAGGGACTCTAGAAATGATGAAATAAATGGGAGGCAAAGTAGATGATTTATGAACCAGTTGTTCGTGTTTCCCAGTTTTTAAAGAGTCTATACCTATACGGTCCTTTCCTGGTTTTTTTATATGTTGTAATAAGTGTGCTTCAATTCTGAAGTAATAACAATGTATGTAAAGTATGGGTCGTTATAATTATTAATAATTTATAATTTTTTAAGTAATATTATTTTAGGTGATAATTATAAGTATTAATGTAAAAATATTAATATTAACATATGGTGAATTTTAGGATTTTACTAATTTTATAAAATTTTCAGTGAATAGTTAAAAATCATTATATTTTATTATGTCATTACAATTAATTTAAAAAAATATAATTATATTTTAAATATGATTATAAATCAATATAATACACCTCTAATTATAATTTGTGAAATTATTTATTATGTAATAAAAATTATACTTTAATTTGGTTAAAGTTTATCTTTGGGGATTAAAATCAAATTTTTCTAAAATTTGTTCTATCATGTGAAATATCTTTTTGTATTAATAAGTTAAATTAATATCTGTTAAAAATGGGTTATTATTATTTAAATTGAATAAAAACTATATAAATTATTAGAAAATTTAATTTTTCATTTTTACTAGGCATGTAATGCAAGTAAATGTTTTTTATACTAAAATTACATTCTGTTATGAAGGATTTTTCAATGTATTTTACACACTTATTTAAATTTATAATTATAAAATTATTTAAATTTAATTATGTAAAATGTTTTAAAAAAATTTAATCAATACATAAATATAAATTAATGAGATAAAATGAACTTAGGCTATAATTAATATTAAAAAATGAAATTTTTTGTTACCATGAATTAGGTTAAAACTCGTTTACATGGGGGTTAAACTAGGAGATAATTATTTGAATGAATCTTATCATTGCGTTATTATTATTATTATTATTAATTTATTTCTAACATAGATATAGTAAAATTATAATTCATTCCCTTTTTAGCATGTTTATCATGAATACGACATCATATTATTGAAATATTTAATTAAATTCTATTTTTATCCCTCCCCTTGATTATAAAAGGCACATATTGTCCTCCCTTATTCAAAAAATTACATCCTTATATATTTGAAAATACCTACCTAAAATATTTCGTGATTCATTCCCATAATCCTAGATATTATGTACTTATTCCAAGAATAATCGTTTATAATGTATGCTGTAAGAAAAAGGGTTTCCCCAATGAAGTTATAAAAATCATATATGAGATCTTTAATTTTTTTCAATCTTCTATATAAAATTTATAATAGTAAAAACATGTGTAATATAGTATAATATATATAATGATATTCTATTATTATGATGTAACAATCATTTAACATTTTTTTCTCCATCAAAATGGAAATGAATGTATTTATCATGTGTACGCGTTGAATACCAACTCCATGTAGTGATATGAATCACCATCCATTAACACCGTACATGATTTATTTTTATGATGGATAAAAGTCTTATATATGATATTTATGATATAATTATTATTATAAAATAATAATATATTATCAACCATCCTGTCATACCATCATTTGAAAATTAATAATGTCACTCATGTGTATGTGTGGACTATCACCTCCACCAAGTAATGCGATTCATTTTTAATTTCAGAAGTACATTGCAGGTAATAAGGACATATTTATTTAAAATATATTTTATTTATGATATAATAATTATTTTATAAAGGTGAATTTAAAATTATTATTCTTTCATTACATCCACATAAAAGAGTAATCAATGCTTATGGGAATGTACATATTACGATCTTGACGAAGTGATGTAATTCTATTTTTAACACCACATTATGTGAATATTTATAAAAATATTAATAATTATTAAAAAATATATGTATTAAATGATTAATATTCAGTATTAAATGGAATCATGATTAAAATACCATGATCAGTTCTTCCTAAATAAATCATACAAGAAACATGATGATGTTAACACAAGAAATGACAACATTAATGAATATTTGTTAAAAAAAGTTTTCAAAATGTCTTAAGTGGATAATATATGATATTATATGTAATAATTATTTATATCTTATCATTATACAGAATTATTTTTTATGATGCTAGAGTGATTATAAATCAATACGGATACTTGTAAATATTTTATCATATTACTGTAATTTGAATGACACTCATGCCATATTACACACATTTTTATTTTATATGGTGTATAATATCCCATTAATGTATTTTATAATTTTTTTAATGAAACATATTTTTATCATAAGATTTATATTTGGTATTATATTTTAAGTGGTTTTTAAATATTCCCAATCATGTATGAGTTTCTTGTCTCAATTTTGTTTGGTTGAGACATCAATGATATTATTCACCAATTTATCTTTATAAGGGGTGGATACTAATCCATTGTAATTTTATGTCATTTAAAAATTAAAGTTTCATACATTTAGGTTATAATTAATTTTATTTTATGTTATTTATTTCATTTTAAAATTCTATTTATGGAATGTTTTTACCATCTCAAATTGTCTTATTTGGGGCATATGTTACATTATACTCATAAATTACTTTATGGACTGTATATACTTCACTTATGATATAAAATATCACAAATATTTTTACTTTAATGGTATTTAATTTTTTATTTGTAGTTATTTATTCCATGATGGTTATGCATCAAAAGATTAAAATATAAAATTGTTTTGATGATACAATATCATGTTTATAGTGATTGTTTATTCATAAATTTTTATAATGAAATTAAATTGTCTATCTCTCCAAAATATTATTTATTTTTTCAGATATAGTAATTCAAAAATATTAAATGTCTTCCATTCATTTTCATCTCTTCATTATTCCATATAATGAAAAAAATTAATGGAAAAAGTTAATTAATTTCTTTTGTTGGTCAAAAATCATTTTATTATATTTTCATATTATATTAAAAAATATTTCCATGTTTTTTTTAAATTGTAATAAAATAAATTATTACACATTATTTCATTTTATAATTTATTAAATGAATTATTTTTTTTCATTTTCAGAATGAGATACTATTGAATGTTTACTAAAAATGTTTAAGGAACATTATTTCATGTATATCACATGAGTGATTATTCTATATGTAAATAATTGTTATTTTTTAGAATATTACATTTATAATATCCATGGATATATTCAAAGAAAAAATTTCGATATAATTTTTGGAATTTTTTTATTTTAAATTGTTGATTTCAAAATGAAATGTGTATTTTATTAAGAAAATATTGTAGAGATATTTTAAATATATTTTAATATAGAACATTATAATTTTAGGTTTATTATGATATACTAGGGATATGATTCAATGTTATCATGCTTAATTTTTTTTGGATGGCTCATAAATAAGAATATAAAAATATTATATTGCCCATTTTTATTCAATGTTTTATCCTTTGACTAAATAATTAATATTTTATGATCTTATAGAACTCATACATATAGATTATGATAATATGATGGGTGATCCTTTTAATGACCCAGTAATTTCATGGAAAATTTTTTCTTAAATGTTTTGGAATATTATGAGTCTGCAGTTTCTGACGATATCTGATTCTGAGGCCTGGTGTGCCTGGAATCTATTTCTGAAGTTTTGTTCTGGTACGTTTAGTAAAAATACATGCCGGTTTTTCTATCTTTTGAAATGTTGCTCGAAATTGAAATCTAAGGACACCGATGAACTCGTAGCGCCGATATTCTCTTACGGGGAACTTTACCACAATTGTGTTTTCTTGGGAGGAGAAGTTAATTTTTAGAGATTCGTTAAATAAAAAATAAAAATTATGTGTACATAATTTTTACTTGATGGTGTTTATTTACTCCAAAGAGAAGTTGGATGTGGGTCCCACACCCCACATAACCTCCCATGGGAGGATAATTGTGGTGGGTCCCACAGGAGCCCTAACCTCTTCAACTCTCCTCTTTAACATCCCTGAACCCCCATTAACTCTTCACCTTCCCTCTAACATTTAATATGCCAACCCACTAATTGATGAGTGGATCTTATTAAATTAATTTAATTTAAGATTTTGTATTTTAAAAAGATTTTCAACAATTAATTAATTGGGGAGCCTATTATTTTAGTGGGTTGGTGGAACATTGAGAGGATTGGGGATGATCTCGTGGTGGAATATTTTTTTCCACGACGAAGAACACTCCACGTCTCAAAGAATGAGAAGAAACTTCTTCTTCTTCCACTTCTTCAACCGGGACAAGACAGCGAGGAGACGCCCACGAGTAATGCAATATTGCTTCCTCTTCCTTCATGTCAAAGGAGAAGACGATGCTTCCTAACAACGAAACCTTCTCCTCGGACGCACCCCGATGTCAATGAATCGACACTGTAAATGACAAAAACTCCTTGAATCGAGGTAGGGGGATATTGTATAATTTTATATGTGTGATTTATACCCTCTAAAATGGGTGTCTATTTTTTGGGTGATTGTTTAAACCACTAACTTGGTGGGTACGAGTTAACGAACATGTCCGGACCCACCGCCAACTTGATCGTGATGCGTGATTTTTTTGGGCGATGGGTGAACAGAAGGGAAACATAGATTTGAGGCAGTCGCAGTATAGAGAAATACCGGAGAGGACCGTAGGCATAGACAAGAGGCAAAACAGACCACCAGAATGACTCCGGTGGTCCGCGGAAAATCACAGCGGTGTGGGTCGCCGCCGGCCGGCATCGGCGGGCCGCTTGGGGGCAACGACATCCTAGAATGCCGCTGGAGGTAACTGCTATGGCACCGACCACGTCGACGGTGGAGAGGAACCCGCGCCTCGCAGGCTCCAGGGAGGCCGGGCAGCGCCAGCCTGGCGTCGCCGTTACAATGACGGGGGGGCCACGCCCCCACCCCCCGTCCTGCCTGGCCGAGCTACAGTCGGCCAGTGGGCCGCCTACCGCATGGCACGGCCCGCCCTGACCCATGGTACTCGACAAAAAGAGTACCTCTGAAGCCTATCAGGGGGAGGGCTACTGTGTGAGGTGACAAACACTTGGCTGGGAGCGCTACTGTGTGAGGCGTCAGACCTGCGATACTTGATAGGAGTAACTCAGCAGTCTAAGGTTACTGTGTAGCACCTCGGAGTCGCGATAGGACAATTGTGCTCGATAGAGGAAGAGTTCTTCAGTATCAGTGGTTTCGACATCACGAATCAAATCTCGGTTTGAGCTGAGTCAGTGACCATTGTGTTTTCCTCATTATTGAGATGGGTTACTTGATTACTTAGGTTTATGTATGGGCATATACCTAAGTAATGGTTATCGGTTGAAATCTTACTTTGTGGATTATTCTTGTTGGGTGTTTTTGAGACCTTGAGGGTCTCTGGGTCCTTACTTAGTATCGTTATACTCACCCCTACACGGGCTATTCCCGCACCTCGCTGTGTTGAATGCAGACGACGGACAGCGCTGACAGAGGCGGAGTTAATGAGGACTAGACAGTAAAGGAGGTGGACCTCACGATGAGATGGTACCCGGAGGAGACAGATGGACATGGAGAACATAAGAGGCTATCTGTACCTACCCTTCAGGTAGGAACCCCAGAGGATGATCCAAGAGCTGCTTTCACCTTCCAGCTGTTTTTCCTTTTTTAGTTGTTCTTGTTTTCAGTTGTTTTTGTACATTATAGTTGGGATTATATTCAGGCCCCTTTACTTTCAGTACTCTTGTTATAAAGTTTTCACATAGTGTTTTCTTCCATGTGTACTCTAGTTGTGTTTATCTTCAGATATAAAGGAAATGCCTTCCGTGTACTAGGGATTTATGTCTTTGGTATTAGTCTCCAGCCTCTGGCCTATGGAAGGCGGGCATGTGGTAGTCACGATACGGGCCTCGGGGGACGGTTTGTGACAAATTGGTATTAGAGGAGTCAGTTCTACTATGGAACATAGGACTCTGATATTTATTTTCTATGAAGCAATAGGGTTAAGGGTACTAAGTGTGGTTTTCAGTTCGGGGAGTCCATTGTGGTTGCGGGCGGCCGACGTATCCATACACTAGGACCCTAACTTCTGATTTCTGACTCAGTGGATGAAATCCCCGATTATGTGTGTGATTTAAAAAGTTTTCTTTAAGTCAGCTCTAACCAGGTCAGCTCACCAGGTATAATCTTTGACTGTGTCGCATCTGTTTCTTTCAGGATGCCTCCCCATGGAAGACCAGCTAGGGCCCCAAGAGATGTATGTACTGACAGCCCACCAAGCGATGGGGCCTCTGTATAGGGCCCTCTTCCAGTTGAGGCATCAGTAGAGGCACCAGCGGTACTACCATGCGTTGGGACACTGATACCACCAGCCCCAACTGCAGGCGATGCACGTCGCTATAGAACGTTGTACGAGTTCCAGCGCGAGAGGCCACCCAAGCTCTGGGGAGAGACGGACCCATAGGAGGATAAGGATTGGATGGAGGCTGTGGTGAGAGTTTTTAGGCTAGTAGGGACACCACCAGACTTCATGGTGATCCTTGCTTCCATCCTCCTTAAGGTAGTAGCAGGTAGATGGTGGAGCTTGATGCTCCAGATGCACGACGAGACGACACTAATATGGGCAGACTTCGAGAGCCTATTCCGAATAGAGATTGTACCAGCCGACCTTTGAGTGGTGCATATACAGGAGATACTACATCTGCAGTAGGGAAACATGACAATATCACAGTACTTAGCGAGGTTCACAGACCTCTCGTGATACTCTACATATACGGTACAAGACCCGTTCTTCAGGGACCGAACCTTCGAGCAAGGGATCAGGTGATAGATTAGAGCATCAGTTGATTCTCATAGCATCATGACGCAGACATGGGTGTTGGAAAAAGCCGTCCTAGTTGAGAGTTTCCTTGGTGAGAAATCTCCAGTAGCGGGACCCACTACTAGTTGACATGTAGCGGAGTCTTCTGCAGCTGGCAGTAGACAGATGACGCAGAGGTCCAAGAGGACCAAACCCACAGGCAGTCGACCGCATGACTTAGGATCGTGTGTGTGAGGCACCCAGGGTAGAGACAAGACCAGAAATACCAGGCAGTGTTACTCATGCGGCGGACATGGTCACATGGTTCGTGACTGTCCGACCCACCGTTCAAACGATCAGCCGATAGATGAAGGACCTCTCATGCAGAGGCATAAGTTCAATTGAGGCTGACCGCATGGAGCAGGAGACCAAGGAAGAGGATCTGGACATGCAGCTAGTGGTGTACGATGCATCGCGGTGTTTCCACCACCACCACCATGAGGTCCAACCCGACCGCAGGGAACGAGTGGACAGGGGAGAGCACAACCTCAGGCAGCTGAAGCATACGACTATGGAGCTCCGGAATCTGGTGGACAGGGGAGGGACATGTTCACTTTATATAGGCCTTTGTTCATGAAGATTATTTCTTTGTTAATGTCGTTGTTTATGGATGATTTTTTTCATTGAACCTTGACCTGCATTAATAAAAGACATGTGTCCTTTTGATGTTTTATTTTTTTCCCTTTTGTGTGGTTAATATTAAGAGGTTCCTATTTAAACTATTGTCTTGACCCTCACTTTTAAGATTTATACTAGAGGAGTCCGAGTAACCACACACTAATTCCGACAGTGTGACTCAACCCTTGGAGGCAAGAGTAACAGTTGGATCTCTTGGAAGTTGCGTTGAGGCCTTACGATGTCGTCCAGGGAATGAATTGATATCATTATTGTCAGGATTGACTGTATTAGGAAAAGGATGTGGTTTATCCAGTGGATGTGACTGAATTTCCCTTTTTGGAAAAGGATAAATCTTATAAGCTCTTGTAGAGCATAGGAAAAGATGGGTGAAATCGAGTTCTTACAATTGGATAGTCTCGCCCATTTTTTGTTGAGCGAACGATTTATGGTTCACTCCAATCTCAATAGTCTCGGGTGTATCTTCTCTCAGAAGGACCTGAACCTGAGACTGTAGTGATGGCTTGATTTCTTCCATGACTATGACTTCAAGATAGTCTATACTATTGGGAAATGGAATGTTGTTGCGGATGCGCTCAGCAGGAGGACTGGTATTCAGCTGCTATGAGAGGCGACAGAGCAGCTGGCTACCGTACATAAATATTTTGTTGATAGAGATGGTACAACCAATCTAAAGTCTCTTATAAGTCACTCTTCCACTTCTTCAGCAACGTAGGTGAGATGTCTTACCGCCTGGCCCTTCCACCTCAGTTTCACCGGGTGCACGACATCTTCCACGTATCTCAACTGAGGAGATGCGTGAACGACCCACCGCACATTATCGACCATAGGGAGCTGGACATTGATGATGATGAGACTTTCATGGATGTTCTAGTGGAGATTGAGTATTGAAAAGAGTGGGTCCTACGTGGATGGTCGATTCCTTTGGTGCGCGTTCTCTGGCAGCACATGAACCTCTTGGAGAGCAAATGGGAGAAGGAGGCTCAAAAATGCATGCACAGAACCCACCTTTGTTTCCATGGTGTGTGTTGTAGCTTTATGGAGACGTAAAGCCCTGACATGTGGGTAATATAAAGACTCGGAAATTTCAAGGAAAATATTTTCTTAAATTTTTTGGAATATTACAAGTCCATAGTTTCTGACGGCGCCCGATTCTGAGGCCCGGTGTGCCCTGATTCAATTTCTGATGTTTTGTTAGGGTACGTTCAGTAAATGTACATATGGGTTTTTATATCATTTGAATCGGGGCTCGAAATTGAAATCTGAGGACACTGATGAACTCGAAACGCCAGTATTCACTTAAGGGGACCTTTACCTTAGTAGCATTTTCTTGGGATGAGAAGTTAATTTTTGGAGATTCGTTAATAAAAATAACAAAAATTATGTGTAAATAATTTTTATTTGATTGTGGTAATTTCTTATAAAGAGGAGTTGGATGTGGGGCCCCCACCCACATAACCATTCATTGGAGGATAATGGTGGTGGGGCCCACATGAGCCCTAACCTCTTCAACTCTCCTCTTTAACACCCATGAACCCCCATTAACTCTTCACCTTCCCCCTCACATTTAATATGCCAAACCACTAATTAATGAATGGAACTTATTCAATTAATTTAATTCATGCTTTTGAATTTTAAAAATCTTGTCAATAATTAAATAATAGGGGAGCCTATTATTTTAGTGGGTTGGTGGAACATTGAGAGGATTGGGGAAGAACTCTTGGTGGAATATTTTTTTTCCACGACTAAGAACACTCCACATCTCGAAGAATGAGAAGAAACTTCTTCTACTTCCACTTCTTCGAATGGGACAAGAACGCGAGGCGACACCCACGAGGAACGCCATATTCCTTCCACCTCCTCCGTTTCAAAGGATAAGACACTGCTCACCAACAACGATGCCTAATCCTCGGACGCACCCCGACATCAACGAATCGACGCCGTCAACAACAAACACACCTTGAATCGAGGTAGGGGATATTGTGTAATTTTATATGTGTGATTTATACCCTCGAACAAGGGAGTTTATTTGTTGGGTGATTGTTTGAACTGCTAACGCGGGGCTAACGAATAAGTCCGGACCCACCGCAAACTTTTTCTTGATGTGAGATTTGTTGGGAGATGGGTGAACGGAAGGGAAACGTTGATTTGAGGCTGTCGTAGTGTAGAGAAATACACGAGAAGACCGTAGGCGCAGACGGGAGGCAAAAAGGACCACCAAAATGATTTCGGTTGACAGTAGAAAATCGCGGCGGTGCCGACGACTGGAGGTGGGGGTCGACACCGGCTGGCCGCAGCGGTGGTGGAGTGGAACCCGCGCCGCGCAGGTTCCAGGGAGGCTTGGCGCCACCATTATGAAGCCCCCCCCCCACTCGGCCTGCCTGGCCGAGCTGCGGCCGGCCACTAGGCCTCCTGCCACATGGGCCGGACCGCCCTCGCGCGGGCCGTGCCGGGCCGAACTCGGGTGGGTTTGGCCGGGTCAGACAGGGCCCAGACCCCCCTCTTCGGGCCATTTTCGGTTAATCTCCTATAACATGAGATATGGACCTCCGATGGATGCACCATCAGTTTCTTAGGATTACTACGATCTAGAGGGTTGTTTCGGTATATTACACTCAAGGTTTTAGTGATGTTTGTGTATGGCCAGGTTGGTTCGAAACTGAAACCAAGCAGGCCCTCAGAGTGGAAACACTTATAACTTAAGGACCAGACGTCGGATTGACTTGCCGTCAACTAAGTTGGTTTCCTTTTGATGATACGATTCTTTTGGAATACTCCAGTTGATGTTAGAACATATTTGGAGTACGTTCGGGTTGGTTTTAGCTTAAAAACCAACCGGGACCCTGGAACGGAAAAGCCAATATCTCACAGGTCGGGCGTCCGATTGACGCACCGTCTGTTTCATTGAGACCCCTATGGGATGGCGGTCCTTTTAGATACATTTCCGTGGGAATTCATGAATCTTGGAGTCTCGAATAGTAGCTCATGGAACGGATCCTCCCGGAGATGAGCATACGGAGTACAGAGACCTAGTAGCTGGTTGAGAGCTGATGACGGCTTGTCCGATTCATTTCGGGGTGACTTGACTAGCCCAGTGGGGAGCACTACTGTGTGAGGTGGAAGACACATTGCAGAGGAGCGCTACATTGTGAGGTGGTAGACCCATGATACTCAACAGAAGGAATACCTCTGAAGGCTATCAGGGGGAGCACTACTGTGTGAGGCGGCAGACCCATGGTGGGGAGAGCTACTGTGTGAGGCGGTAGACCCGCGGTACTCGATAAGAGGAGTACCTCAGCAGTCTAAGGTTAGTGAGTAGCACCTCAGAGTCGTGACATGAATACTGTGCTTGACATAGGTGGAGTTCTCCATCAGTCATGGTTTTGACATCCTGAATAATATCCTGGTTTGAGCTGAGTCAGTGACCTTTGTGTTTTCCTCATGATTGAGATGGGTTACTTGATAACATAGGTATATGTATGGGCATATACCTCAGTAATGGTTATCTGTTGAAATCTATCTTTTTGGATTATCCATGTTGGGTTTTTTGAGACCTTGAGGGTCTTGGGGTCCCTACTGAGTATCATTATACTCACCCCTACACGGTCTATGCCCACACCTCGTTGTGTTGGATGCAAATGACTGACAATGCTGACCGAGGTGAAGTGTATGGGGACTCGACGGTACCAGAGGTGGACCTCACGACGAGATGGTACTCGGAGGAGATGGATGGATGTGTAGCACTGAGGAGGTGATATATACCTACCCTTCAGGTAGGAACCCCAGAGGATGATCCTGGAGATGCTTTCACCTTTCAGCTGTTAGTCCCTTTTTAGTTGTTCTTGTCTTCCATTGTTTTTGTACATTACATTTAGGCTTTTATTCTGGCCCCTATACATCTAGTACACTAGTTATACATTTTTCACTTAGTGTTCACTTCCGCTTGTACTCTGGTTTTGTTTGTTTTTAGTTATAAACTCAATGCCTTCCCAGTACTAGGGATTTATGCCTTTGGTGCT
Organism: Viscum album; assembly: GCA_963277665.1. NCBI lineage: Eukaryota > Viridiplantae > Streptophyta > Magnoliopsida > Santalales > Viscaceae > Viscum > Viscum album. The sequence continues at coordinate 440,537,671 of OY728160.1, read as the reverse complement.
AGTCGCCAGCCCCTGGCCTATGGATGGCGGGCTTGGGGTAGTCACAATACGGACCCTAGGGGATGGGTCAAGACAAGCCTAATATATATCAGGATGATGGAAGGGCCAATTATTACCCTCCAATTAATTGTGTAATGTTGAAGGAGTTTAGAAACTCTTAAGAGATGCTGATGTTAAAAAAATAGTTGTCATAATTGAGAAACTCCTATGATATGATGAATTTAGTAAACACTTAAGAGATCATGATTCTGTGAAACAGAAAAGAGATTACCGAGTTTATAAAATCTTAAGAGATGTAGAAGATAACTAGAAAGATTTTACTACTAATAGAATGTTGGAAATGTATGGGTATGAATATCTATTTTGGTACTTTGTTCACAATGATAGAATTATGAGTGAAACTTGACTAAATAAGGGGGTTTTCTTTTCTTTTCTGTTTTCCAAAAACTTCTATCTTATTCTTATGTTTTATTTATATTCTTCCAGATAGAATATTTAGTTGTCTACAAACTTATGAATCATGCCTATTTCTATGTAAATGCATTTTTATAGGATTAATGATAAAAAATGTTTATCTGATTAGATAGGTTTATTTTATGGTTTCATGATGTTATCAAAACATTTTACTTTACATTGGATCACATTTGATCATTTGATGGATATCTATTATGGTTAAATTTTTTGAGTATTTGAGTTCTCCCTTTAATATGTTTACATTACCTATTTTATGAGGTAAGGTTTTTAGTGTGATATGTCTAATAAGGGTACTAATTGTAAAGAATATAACAAGAAATTGTGTTTATTTTTATGTACTAATAGATTATTTTTCCATCATTCCAAATATAGTAAACCATAATTATTTTTTAATGGGTCATAATAATATTTATTGACTAATAATCTAAATATATATAAAATTAATGAATGAAAATTTTGGTTTTCTATAAAGGGGAAACAATGCTATGAATTTATGGGATGGGTAATATAGTGATTACACCCATGAGCAACAAAACAAGTATAGATTTTTGGTAAAAAAATATTATATTCTCCCTACTCAACTACACTAGATTATAAATAATAACACAAACCTTGATGATCTCTAGAACTCATCAAGGAATGAGAAACATGATATCGTTTCCTTTATGAATAAAAAAACCCCTTCCATTATTAGTTATTTTACTCTAATAATAACTAAATATTGGATTAACAATGTGGTTTAAACAATTTATGTTCCCCAGTTATCATACCACATGAATGATATTTTACCAATTTTTTATCATTATGGTTAGGATGATGAATTAATGACTCTTATTAATAATATGACTCCAAAAGAATAAGATATATCATTGGTATGAGTTAAGTTATAGAAAATATTATTCAAAAAATTCCTTAGTTAACCTCGTCTCATTAAATTAGATTGGGAATTTATTGAGATTAAAATTGAGGATAAATATATTTTTACCTATGAGGATAACTTATTCAAAATCACATGGTATGCAAAATTTTTTATTATTAATCCTAAAAGTAATATTAATTGATTATTTAGATTAATAAATCCAATTTTCAATGGAATTAGCATTTAGATATTTAGGTATCTTTGAGGAAGTTATTCTATGAGTTATTATGGTGGAAATGGAAACTCATGGATCTAACTATTTTATAGATTATAAAATTAATGTAGGGAAACATGAATATAGACACAGAATATATCAATATGGAATGAAATTACAATCACTTAAATGTATAAAATGTGTTGGAATCACTATTTAAAATTCATGAATGGAATTGAGAAATGATTTATGTTATGGAAGGATTATGTTTGAGGTACATGATATTCATCTTCAGAAAAATAAGAAAATAAATGGAATAAAGCCAGTGAAGGGTCTAACTATTTCTCCACTATCACATCAGTTATTAAAATGAACTGAGATTGGTAATTATGAAAATGTGTACCAAAAACAAAGGGATAATAACGATAATATGCATCAATAACCTTTCTAACCAATAGAATAAGGAATTGGGTATGAAATCAACAATGTTGTAGTGTAAAGTGATAATTATCGAGTTCTAGATTAAATAATACTCCTCATAATATTTATAGATATCTTATTTCAATCCTAATAGGAAGAAAAAAATTCAATATCATCAAATCAAAACCCAAATAATTAGTTATTATTATCGAAAAACATATATTATTTTTTATATCATATATAATATTATAGAATATGAATTATGAATGCCTAATAATCTCTCATTTATATGAATTTGATATTATTTTGGGAATTTATTTGAAATATACACATATAATAATAAATAATCAATTACATTTATAAAAATCACATTTCATATTATATACCAACCTATGATCATATTTTAGTCTAATTATTAATATGACCTCTCGAGGAAAATGAATTCAATTATAGTTTTTATATTAAATATTCATGAGGGTTGTTTAGCTAATATTAGTTGATAAAAAATAAATATTTGGATTGAATTATTATTTGGGGAGGGTTTATTTTATATGTTTGTTATATCATTAGTTGTTCCAATATATAGGACAACATTAGTTAAAAAGTGATAACTAACATTGTGAGTATTAAATTTGTTTTATGGGAGTGAATGAAATTCCTTGAGTTTTGTGAATATATATATAAGTACTACGTATAATAGTTTTCTATACATACAACACATAACTAAAAAGTGTCTTGAAATAGTTATTATAATGAAAATTTATAAATAGTAATATATATAGTAAATAAAAATATTTTAATCTGTTATATAATCATATAAAATATTCTTAAGAAAACCTAAGGGTTAAAAATCATAATGTTCAATAAAATTAATTTTATTTATATATTTTATTTTATTTAAAATCATTAATTAATTTATTTTATAATTTTAAATTAATGAAATTAAATTCATTTTTGAATTTAGTTTTACAAAATTTTCTTGGGATGGTTTTTAGATTTCTAAAAAATATTTTACATTTATTTGAATAGTCAAAATAAAATATTTAGTGAAATATTAGCATTTATGAAAATATAAAGAATTAAATATATATTAAACATTTATGAATTAATTTTCATCTTCAAATATGTATCATAGTTTGAAAAATATAAGTTTTTAATACCATTATAAGTCTCAAAAACATATTTTTATCATTTTAAAAACAAATTGGATTTTTTTCTAAAAATATTTTTAGTATTTACTTTTAATTTAACATTATTTTGTTAAAACTAGGTTTTTTGTTTCTTCAAAATCCATATTTTTTTAATAATAAACTAATATAAATCATCAAAATCAGTAAGGTTTAATATTTCATTATACACATAATTTTTTTTCAAAAATACCATTTTTCTAAAAATGGGGGTTTACATGTTATATTCAATTATTTAAAAGTAATTATTATAAAACAAAAAAAATATAGATATGAAAATGGATTATATATATATAAAAATAATTCCCAAAATATCAGAAATATTTAATATTATTTTTATTTGTAAAAAATTAAATACATAGGAAAAAATTATTACCATTTCAAAACTGAAAAAGGGTAAAAAGTGTTAACCAAATTGATAAAACTAATGAAAAATTTAAAAAAAATTATAATTTATTTTTTGAGGTTTTCTATAGAAATATTAATCTCAAATCTCTTATTTTAATATTTATAGACTTTATGACATGTGAATCATGTGATCACTTTATATTAAGATGAATTGTTTTTTCAAAATTCCATTTTCACCACTTATAAAAAGGTCCCCCCACCAACCATTCATGAAAAGTCCAATATTTTGGTTTCAACATGAAATTATTCCCCCATTACATTATATATGATAATAATTAATTTTTTTTGTCCTTATGGGAACAATATTTTAGCATATGTCCTTCAATCCTATTGAATCATTCAAGTGAAGTTAAATGTTCTCAACGTGAGGACTAATCTTTCCAAAAATTATTTCCAATAATTTATACATTAAAAAATAATTATTTTTAATTTTAATATAATGAATTCATTATTTTTTAAAAATAATAATATTATTGTAACAGAATAATAATAAACCACCATTCCTTTTCTCAATTAATACAAAAAAAAACATAATTTGTACGTCTGTGGACTAACACTTCTAGGATTTGGAACCTTTTTCATTTATCCATGCTTTACTATTCTGGTTAAAAAGATTTAATTTATCAATATATACTTCTTACAAAACATAAATAATATAATTATGAGGAAAATTATATTTTAACATCCTTACCATCAATTCATTCATGAATTAAAACATTAATCATGTGTATGTAAAGACATCCACCCTTATCCAGTAATGTATTTCAAATTTTTAATATTTAATTATTTTTTTATGAAAATTAATTATAATATTATTTTATAACTTAATATAATATAATATAAATCATTATGAAATTTAAATTATTTTATAACAAAAAAATCACCTCATAATCTTCCTTTAATTTTGGAATGTTCATATTTGGGGTAGTCTAACCACCAACTAAGAATGATATTAAATTTTATAATGGATTTCTATGAGAAAATAATTAATAATAATATATAATAAAATTAATTATATTATTATTTTTTATGAAATTGTAACATTAATATTAAAATTATTAATTATAAAACTAATGGTTTTTCTTTAACAAACACTAAATCATGCTAATCATTGACTAAATATATTAATTATTAGAACAAAAATTACAATATAATGAAATTATAAATTTATAAAAAATATTAAGTAATAAATTACTATATTTTTTTTGATATAGTAACGATTAATATTGAGAGAATAATGAATAACAACATCGCAATTATGAAACTATTTAAAAATAAACAATATTATTGAAACCCAAAGTTAAAAATAGATAATACATAACTGACATGATAGTTGAAAATATAATTACATAATATTGATAAAAGGATATATATTTAAATATTTTTTTCAAATGTGTGACTAATATTATATTGTAAATGAGAATAAAGGAAATTAGTAGTATTATAGAATTAAGGTAACCGAGTTCTATCTCAACATCCTTTTTATTGAGAAATGTTTTATTTTATACACCAAATTTAATTTAAGTTGTTTATATGATACCTATTGAAAATTTAACATCATTAATTTTATCATATTAATATTAATTTATGTTTCATTTCAATCTCTCTCTTTGAAGGATTTTGTTGAAATTTTTCTAAAACGGTATGAGGTTTTTACATGGACTATAATATTATTATATAATAAAAATATTCTTTTTGGAAAATCATTTCAAAAAATGGTTTTATTATATTATATTACTATAATATAATTAATTATCACTCTATTGAAATTGAAAATTTTAATTCTAATATACTCCAGGATAAATTTTTTTTGCAAAAGAATAACATAATTGATAATAATTCTCATACTCTTTAATGATGATTTCCCCTCCTAGTCCATATTTCCATTCACACAATGATATTCTATTTATGTAGAAATCAAATTATTTTTTATATTAGATGAATATAATATTTCCATTATATTATTTTAAAAAGGTTATTTGTACTCATTTTGTGATGATGGCTTTTAGTAAGGTTATTTATAAATATAAATTTTTTTTCAATAATTTTAAAATAGATTGTCACATCTTTAACTAAAAGTTAACTTTTTATTAAATTAATGTATTTTCATTGCTCAATTAATGAATATTTTATAAAATGTGATTTTTTTAAAAAAAATCCAATTTATAATTTTAAATACTATAGATATTTTTCTGGATTCTTTATTTAGATTGGATTCGATAAATTTATTTTTAAAATTCCATCATTTCAAATTTTCAAAGGATATATTATTGAAAGAAATGTATAAATTATTCTCTTTAAAAAAGGGTAATTTTTTTCTAAACACTATTCTGATTTTCTCTTTCATTTTCTTATCTTAATAAACAAATTATATAGTCTTATGATTATGAATCAATTTTTTAATCCATTTATTAAAACATCTTAGGTGTGATAGAATTTATGGTTTCAACAAGCCTAAATTTTATATCATGTTAGGTTATACCATTTGGAGATGATATTAAACCCCTTATCATTCCATGGATTATTAAATTGAGGATATTATATTTATTTATTTGTGAAGCATACATGTTTATTGATTATCATTATGAGATAAATTGGGTTTAATAAACCCATTTGATGGTTTGTGTCTGATAAAGACATGATATGGTTTGGGTCCATTAAATAAATCCAATTCCTTTGGAAATGTTTTATATGGCATGAAATAATGATTCATGGAATTGAATTATTATTCAAATAATTATATGGGTGGACATACTTGAATTTTATTATAAAATGAAGGGCGATCATTGTTGGTTATTTTCAATACTCTGTTATAATGTACATATGTTATATGGAATTATTATACATCATGGACCATGATTATTGTATCGGGATTTCACACTCTTATAAAATGGTATATATGTAGTCATTATACTTTATATGGACTTATATAACCCCTTATATAAAAATATATTATTTTTTGGTCAATTAATAAGATATTTATTCTATGATCATGTTTTCCCATTTTATTTAGATGTGACCCTTAATTATATATTTATATGTTTTCCATTACATACTATTTGTCCTAAAAAACTTATTATTTTACATTAACAAGTTTACAAACAAGAATATAAATTCTGAGAATTCTATAAGGGAGTATATTGTTGTAAAATTATGGAAATGATTATATAATTATTAGAAAATAAATCACTCTTGTTACATACCCAAAGGATTATAAAGCTTCTATTGTTGATATTTTGTGTTTTTATGAGATGTAACATTTAACTCGTTAATTGTTTTTAAAATAATCATACGTTTATATGAAATTTTTATGAAATATATAGTTTGAATAAATTGTTTTGAGCACTATATTTATGAGTGATGGTATTGGGAACCACATTAAGATGTTTAGGAATCTAGATACATTATATGGTTGGTCATACCATTCATCTTGGGGATAAATATGAGTGGATAGTCAAGGGTGGATACTATTCAATGACCCTATGTTTCACTCAATAGTTAAATAATTAATGATGGCCTATGCAATATTAAAACATTGGTGTTTTTTAATAGGGATACATTGTAGTTTTTATGAAATGAGTTAGTCGCACATTTTATAGGAAAACCTATCAAATGATTTAATATGGAAAATGGAGCTCGGTGTTGACCATTCAAATGCAACCACCAATCCTTCTTACTCTATTAATCCTCCCTGGTGAGAGGATTATTTTAGGAATTTTTCAATGATGAATTTATTTATTATCCCTACATTTACTATTTTATTATTACTCATATATAATAACTAATTAGTTATTATTTAAAATAGTTTTTTACTGATGATTCCACTAAAACATGGTGAAATCATATTAATCCAAGGGAGTTTATCATATGATGGATAAATTATTATATTAGTTGAGAAAACATTCATATATACGAAACATTAGATTAGATGTGTTTTTGGTGAACCATGTACTTTATTAATGTTGTTGGTTATGAGTTTGATTATTTTTTGTTTATCAGGGATCGTAAATAATGTTGGTGTTTGGAAATTTCTAGACCAAGGATAGAGATAGAGTTCATGATTTTATAACATTATTATTTTGATAGGTTGTTTCTCATACTGAATATTTATAAAACTATGCATGTATTTTTTATAGGGTAATAATGAGTGAGGAGGATTATGTTTCATGAATTTTGATTTCAAGTGACACCCTACATGTGAGACCTTACTAGTGGGTTATGTTAGACCTATAAGAAGTCTATTATGTTTTTGGATTTATTATTTTTCATCCAATGAGTATGTAAATATTATGAGATGATTAGATTTTATATAACTGAAATAAAAAATTGGTGTAACCTTTGGGGATAAATCTAATTTAACATATAGTGGAATGTTTGACTTACTAGATACCCACATTAAAATATAGATAAGAGTGATACCATTTTTGTTGTGGTGTTACCTGTATGATAGTTAGGTTTGAGCAATCATATGGGGATGAATCATAATGGGACCAAATATAGTTGATTTGATTCTTAGGATATGGTCTGGGGATATCTAGATCAAGAGTGGGCCATTTTAACTGAAATATCAAGAACATTACCATATATGTTCATGTGGCTTATTGAATGTGTGATATTCTTAAAAATGAAAATATAAAAATGTATGTGACACATTTTTTAGTGAAAAGACTTGTTAGGGATCATTTTTCTATTTATTGTGAAAAAAAATTCATGTTTTTGGTAGGCTAAGTAGAGATTTATCCTTCAATAAGAGACATCGTCATAATAGGTATCATGATTGATAGATCAATATGGTATGGGTAGGTATAATGTGACGCAAATACATATTATGGTATGTGGTATTATTAGTGTATAAGCGTGAGGTATTTCGACTCCTGGGAATGGGTATCCGTTAGAATGGGTTGGTTTAGATAATATATTCCTTTTATGGGGGCCTATTTTCCAAGTGCATTGTTATCCATAGTGAAATTATAAGATTGGTTGGAAATCAATCCATTGTGGTTATGCCATAGATTGATGATATATAACAACATATCCTTAAAACCTTCTTAATATAGTGTAGATAATCTAGAAATCATATTATTACAAACCAAATAAAATATTATGTATATTGGTTATATATTTATGACATAAATTGTACTTGAAAAACCCATATATTATAAATTGAGATGTTTTACTTAGTTTCCATTTTTCCCATGACATTAAACATTAAAAACAAAACATGTTTTCTATGAATTCCTAATCCCATTGAAATTCAACCAGACATATTATTTTTTCTTAATCATCCTTAAATCACATAGAAAACATTATAAAAACTTGGGATGAGAATAAATGGTGTATTAAGGGATATAAAATTAATAAATCCATTATTTATGTTGTAAATTTTAAAATATTAAATAATTATCTTTATCACAATATTCATTGAGAATATAAAAAAAATCCAAACCTTCTGAAAATATATAATTTTTCTTCAATTAAATCCTTAAAATTTCATAAAATGTGTCAGGACCCGTCCCCCTGGACCCATGCCGTGACCACCCCAAGCCCGCCTTCCAAAGGCCAGGGGATGACGAATAGCACTTGAATGGAGTATCCCTATAATGGGAAGGAATTTCTATTAAACCAGTATAAGAACAAAAACTAGAATTCAACAAGAAGAAACCACTAAATAAATACTGTAGTAAATGTGTGCTGAATGTGAAGTGAAAGAATAGAAGCCCCCGCCAGAAAATTACAAGTACAACTGAAAAGTAAAATACAAATGAAAACAAACAACTCATGGGACATACTATGAGGATACTATCTAAAGGTTAGGTATAGATTTCCTCATCAACACTCCACATCTACATGTATCCTCCATGTACCACCTGGTTCTGGATCCCACAAACCTCAGCCCAGCTGCTCATTGTCTGCCCAAGACACAAACAGGTGCTGTCAAAACATGTGCAAGGGTGAGTATAACAATACCTTGTTAGGACCCCGACACCCCCAAAGGTTTCTCATAGTTCCAGAAAGGAAAATCACAATGCATGATCTCAATCAAAAATCATGAAACAATAGACACAACTCAAAAAAAAAGACTCAACTCAAACCCAGTTTTCATTGAAATGTAGAAGTACAGATGATTAGTTACGAAGATAGATCATCATATTCTATCAAGAGGCACTTCTTCTAAGCATACAGAGTCTGAACCACATAGGATCGATAGGTACTAACTCCCGTAGTGATCCACAAAGGATCTGACCTGCCCAGAGTCGATCCGTAACTAACCCCCACTAACCCAAACCGGATATGACCCACACATGATCGGTATGCGCTGACCCACAAAGGATCGTTGAGTGCTGACCCACACACGATCTAACCCACACATGATTGATGAGCTATGACCCACAGAAGATTTGACCCACATAGGATCGGTATGTGCTGACCCACACATGATTCCTAAGTGCTGACCTCTGTCTGATATGTCTCGAACATCTGCCTCACTACCAACCATTAGATTCCATGCATCGAGTGCGCTCGATTTCCGTAATATCTACCCTCAATATATCAGTCATACCTAGACTATCACTAACCTCTAAAAATAAGATACCCAAAGAACCTTCATGTCGTAAGGGTTTTAATGTGATAGACAGTGCGTCAATTGGATGCCTGGTCTATGAGTTATAAGGGTTTTAGTTCCTGATGCCTGGTTGGATTCAGGCCTGATCCAACATGACCGTACTCCATATATCTACAAAACTCAAGAAGATTATATAAAAAAGTTCTGTCACAATCCAATAATCCCATCACCACAGACGGTTTTTCAAACAGAAGTTTGGTTCTCAAGATATGGCCCTTTAACTGTTTTTGGGCCCGGTTGCCCATGGTCCGGTCTGACTCTGTCGGACAGCTCGGCCTGACCCATTTTGGATAGGGTCGGGACTAGCTTGGATCGGTGGGTAAGGGGCGGCCAGACTATGGTGGAGCATGGTCCAGCCTGGGGGGGGTCCAGTCCGAGGTGGAGTGCGGCCCGACCCAAATGTGTGGGGCGGTCCGTTCCACAGGGGAGCATGGCCCGCTATGGGGTCCACCCTATCTAGTGTGAGGGTGTGACCCCTCGGTCTCCCAAAATCCTGAATGTCTTGGAGGCCATTTGGTTTGTGAAGCAATGATGCTACGTGGGTGCCAACCTGTCGCCGCAGAACCCGTCTGAGGCGCGGGTTCGGCCTCCGCCACGGCTAGTAGTCTGTCGGCAGCGCACTGGTCGCGCCTCCTCTTGCCCATCGACGGTGCGTTGTTCACCCCATGTCTCCTTCAATGACAGTCCGATGTTCCAACCACCTCCTCCGATCATCACAGTTGATGAGCCGCATCCCTCTACTCAATGTTAGAGCATGAAGACGGGCCACACCTCCTCTGTTTGTTGTGGATAACAAGGTGCAACCCCTTTTATTCTCAACGGTGGCACATGATAGTGCGCCAAACCTCCCACATGACCGGCTAGGTCTGTCCATTCCGATGACTGCCGTAGCTTTGTGCCATCAACTCCTCTTGCATCGTGCGTCGTCACACTCCTTCCTCATAGCTGGTCGGTGTCGTCGCACTGGTGGTATTCCACAGAGAATTCAAGGGTGTAACAAATATTGCATTAGGTTCCATCCATGTTCGTTTGGCCAGCCCCTCCAAATTATCTCATAAAAAAGATGGAGGATAGATTGGTTTATTAAATTCACTTGAAATAAATGATAATTAAAAATCCTATTTCGTAAAACCTTTGGAGAGCGCCCGTGCTTAAAGGTGGATCATGTTATTTGTTCATACAACTGGTTCCCAATGATGCCGCTCGTACAACATCTTTTAGTTCATGGTTCGATGTCACCCATCACCTCCTGCTATGATCGGCTCTATCCTCTAAGGGTCTGGCATCTCGTAACTCCTTAATAACTTCGTTTATTGGGGAAGGTGTGCTGATACCCCTCCCCAAAGTCCATATATATAGGAGAGGTTGAGGGTATGTAACGATGTGGTATATTAATGAGGGATCATTAACTATAAACCTTACTAATTTTCCAACGATGTTGTTACTTAATATGGACATGTCAAGACATTTATTGGATTGACACATCGTTGGCCCCACACTCCGTTTGACTGTTATTGGAGAAGACAGAAAATAAAATAATAAAATTATTTTTTTATTTCTTTTAAAAAGTCAAAAAACATAAATTTTTCCTCAGACCTATAGTGGTCAAAGTAAATCTCTCTTATGTGAATCTTGGTGCTATGGATTCAATGGTTCCCTTGGATTTTTAATCCGATAAACGGTTCAAAAGATATAAAACACCACTCACGCGTTTACTGAACGTACTCAAAAAAAGTTCAAAAATTCATTTTGGGCACACCATGCCTTGGAATCAAGCGCCATCAATTTTCGAAGATTATTAATAATTCGATCTAATTAAAAAAATTACATGGAAAATCTGAGTGTTTACATTCTCCCCACCATAGGGATTTTGAACCCCGAAAGCCACAATATAGACTAAGGAGAAAAATGGGGGCACTTATCACGAATCTAAGCCCCCCTTTCCCATGTACTCTCCCGGTGGTTCCCATATTACCAGCGAACACACACTAGAGGTATTGAACGCCCATGAAAGAAACACTATTATTGATCCTGAAGCTCTACTAGAACCTCCGTAAACATCACCCCATCATCGATGTCCAGCTCGATGTGGTCGATGATGTGAGACGGGTCATGTGTGTATCTTCTCAGCTGGGATACATGGAAGACATCATGCACCATCTCCAACTAAAGTGGAAATTCCAAGCGGTATGCCACCTTTCATATCCTCTGAATTATAAGAAAAGGTTTAGTAAACCATGATGATAACATGCCACCTCAGCCAAATCTCTAAAGTCCCCCTCGAGGGGAGACACGCAAGAATACGTGGCCCCCCTCCTGAAACCCCAATAGTCTCCGTCTCCTATCAGCATAAGACTTCTTCCTGCTCTGTGCAGTCTTCATCCACACCCAGATGGTCTACACCTTCTCAGTGGTATCTCGTACCAACTCTGGACTCATAATTGCTGACTCTCCTGGGTCGGTCCATCATACAGGTGACCTACAAGGTCCATCGTACAAGGCCTCGAATAGTTCCATACCAATGGTGAAATGATAACTGTTTTTGTTTGTGAACTTCGCCTAGGGAAAGTGATCCTCCCAAATGCAGTGAAAATATAGGATGCATGCACGAAGCATGTCCTCTACTATCTGAATGGTCTGTTCCATCTGACCATCCATCTGAGGATGAATGGTGGTGCTAAAATATAGATGAGTATTGAATGCCACCTACAGTCTCTTCTTCAACTAGGATGTAAAATGTGAGTCATGGTCACATAAGGTCATCGATGGAACCCCATGAAGTCGTACAATCTCTTGTATTTTTAGGTTTCCCAAGCCCTCTATAGATCCATACTATTGAATGGGTAGGAAGTGGGATGACATGGTGAGTCATTCAATGATAACCCAGATGGAATCAAGTCCCCTAGACGTATGTGGAATCCCTGTCAAAAATTCCCTTGAGATCCCATCCCACATCCTCTTCGGCACCTCTAGTGGTTGTGATAATCTTACTGGAACCTAATGTTTGGCCTTCACTTGCTGGAAATTGAGGTATTAGGAAACAAACTACACTACAACCTTCTTCATCCATGGCCACGAGTGATGATGCTGGAGGTCATTGGACATCTTTGTTACACTAGGATGTCCTTACAGAGGAGACATGTGGAACTCCCTCAGCACCTCTTTTGTAGCGTCACGGGTACCATGGTACGTCCTCTGAAGAGGATGACGTGATCCCCACATTCAGAAAATCTTTTAGGTGTCTATCCTAAGAATATCTAAGCATGTAGAGCCTCACAGTCATATTCCCCAAGTTGCACCTCCTTGATTGCTGAAGGAGTGGGGGTGTGACTGCCAATGACTGGAGATAAGTTTCTCCATCACTATACATGAAGGATATCTCCAATGTGGCTAACTTCTCTATAGCCTCACTCAGTAACTATAAACCAGAACTCCTGCTGATTGCATTTTCTACCAAATTCATTTTCCCAAGAGTATTGGTTATCTCAAAAATCATATTCTGGGAGGAACTCTAGCCATATCCGCTATCTAAGGTTCCAGTCCATTGGAGAGAAGATATACTTGAGACTCTTGTGATTATAGTAGACTGTAGAACATTATCCCATCTAGTAATTTCGTCACACCTTCAAGGTGAAGACCATTGATTCTAACTCTAGGTAGTGGGTAGAGTATTTCAACTCATGTTGACTCAACGTTCGTGAGCCATAGGTGATCATTATTCACTCATTCATAAACAAACACCAAAGTCTAGTCCCTAATGTTTTACAGCGGACTACACAACCAATGCCCTCTTCTGGTTGCCTCATTATGGGGGCACTCATTTGTCTCAATCTCATCTCTTAGAAAATCCGCTGGTATCCCGACATCCATACGAACAGATATCCATTCTTCATAAAAGTTGAAAAGGGTGTCGAAACTCTGGAAAAGTCAGGCACAGATATCAGCTAGTATTCAGCCAACCCCAGAATGCTCTAAACCTCGGTCACAAAGCAAGCACAACCTCTATATTCACTGGATCCACTACAATACCAGCCTCTTTGATAAAGTGTCCCAGAAAGTGGACCTCTCATATCCATAACTAGAACTTCGAGAGATTACCATAAATTTTGTGATCTCTAAGTGTATCTATATCTATCTGCAGATGATAGGAATGCTCCTCCTCAGTCGCTGAGTACACTAAGATTTTGTCGAAGAGGACCACCACAAAGAGAACGAGGTATGGTTGGAATATCCGGTTCACGAGTCCCATGAACACAGAAGGGAAATTAGTCATGACGAATGGCATAACCGAGAACTCATTGGGGCCATACCGACATTTGAAGGTCGTCTTCTGCACATCCTCATCTCATACTCTGAGCTGATGATAGTCAGATCTGAGGTACATCTTCGAAAAACCAATGAGCTCCCTTGGGGTAGTCGAAAAGATCATTAATCCTAGATAGTAGATACTTGTTCTTAACAGTTACCAGGTTGAGATGTTGATAGTCTACATAGAGTCTCAAATTCCCATCAGCCTTCTTGGAAAAGAAAATTGGGGGCTCCCCTGGAGAAATATTGGACTTTATGAACCCCTTTCTCTATAAGTCCCCCCATTGTACTCGTAATTCACGATGTTCCATGTGAGAAATCCAATCTACTGGTGTAGATATTGGGGTTTTACCAGGGTATAGGTCGATGTGGATGTCTATCTCTCTACATGTAGGTTGTCCTGTAACATCATCAGGAATGACATCGACATACTAGTCCAGCACTATATGACAACTCGAACTCTCAACATCTACTTCTATGAGGGTGAGTCTTGCCAACAGATGTGTAATAGGATGCACCCTCCTATGGGTACATCATTCCGGTGTGCAAAGGGACCCTTATCTCTAGTGAAGGAATACCCGGCTCCATCTCTCTGCGAACTCCACACATTGCGCCTAATAAAGTTAATCTGAGAATGGACTGTGGATAACTAGTCCATACCCAATATTACATCGTAAGGCCTCTACTCCACTACTAGGAGATCCTAGAAGATGATCTTTCCTCCTATAGTATGCTCACACTACCGACACTAGTGTGTAATAATTGAATCTTCTTCCGTAAGAGTCTCTAGCCATAATGATAGAGCCAACCTCTTCACCACAATCGTTGAGCTCAAAACGAGGGTTGTGGAAACAAAATAGTGACTAGAACATGTGTCTATAAGTAATGAAACCAAAGTGGAATTGACACAGATCATAACTCTAATAATATCTAGAGTGATATGGTCATATGCCTCAACTACCTGGAATTGAGCTCATCCTGGTGCACCTTCTCCATGTGGTTAGGATGGACCACCTAGTGGTGGGGGTAGTAGAACCATGTATCGCAATCCACCACCTTCTCCATATCCAGCTTCTCTACCATGTCCACCTGCTGCCTGAGGACATCCATGATAAATACTATGCCTCTACCTCAGTGTTCCCTCAACCATCTTCCGGTCGTCTGTATGGATGGTCGGGCAGTCGCGATCCATGTGACCCAACCCACCGCACATGTAGCACTGCATATCCCTTGTCTGACCTCCTCTGCCTCGCAAACTCCACACCCCTGACTCTACATACTCGGGCTGTTCCTCAAATGGCCTAGTCCACATTGACCTCTGTGTCATCTTCTTACTACTATCCACAGATGACTCTACTAAGTGTCTCCTAGTGGTGGGTCACACTGATAGCACCTTCTCACCTAAGAATATCTCCACAAAAAGAGCTCTCTCTAGTGCCCCAACCAACGTCAGTCTGCTGAACGATACCATTGATGCACTAATATCCCATCGAAGAACCTTATCAAAATTTACGAACCTAATGAAATGACCTCGTACCATGTCGATGGAGTAGCGGGATAGATTAGTGAACCTCACCGAGTACTGAGCCACTGTCAACCTGCCCTGATTTAGTTGTAGCAGTGCCTATATACGCACAGAGTGTAATTTCAATGGGATAAACACTACCCAGAAAAGGTTCTCGACATCTGCCTTGACTAAGGTCACATTTTCGTGTATCTAGAAATCAAGCTCCACCATCGCCTTACTAATTCCTGGAAAAGACTGGCAGCTAGGATCACCATAAGGTCGACTGCTATTCCAACCAGACCAAAAACTCTGGCTATGACCTCCAACCAGTCCGCAGACGCCTGCGGGTCCATCTCGGCATGGAACCTTGGAGGCCCCTATCATCATAACTCATGCAACATGCACTTTCAGAATGCACCCTCTGCTTGTGGGGCTGGGGGAACAGCTACCCAAAAGGTAGGGGTGCTGTTGTTACACCACCTGATGGTGCTAAATCTATAAGAGGGCCCTGCACTAAGGCCTCATTACTCGGTGGGCCTTCATCACATACTCTATCAAGAATCATGGCTGGATTTCTATATGGTGTCATCCTGAAAGTAAACAATTACACCACGGTAAAAAAGATATACTCAGTGTGCTGACTCCAAAAGAAATCAAAAGGAAACACAATCCAAAAACACAGGTAATCAGTGATTTCATGTACTGAGTTGGAAATCAAAATTCAGGGTCTTAGTGTATGGATACATCGACCGCCTCACTAATACTAGACTCCCCGAACTAAAAACTACACTCATAACACATAAAATTATTTCGAAATTAAAAAGATCAGAGTCCTTGTTTTTTGGTAGAACTGGCTCCTCTAATACAAATTTGTCATGACCCATCCCCCGCGGCTCATGTCGTGACTACCCTATGTCCACCTTATAAATTCCAGAGGCACTTCTTATGACCATTAAGAGTCTGACCTACAATGGATCGATAGGTACTAACCCCTGCAATGATTCACATAAGATCCAACCTCCCAAAGACGATATGTAACTAACCCCTGCTGACCCACAAAGGATCTAACCAACCCATGATCTGTATGCACTGACCCACATAGGATCATTGAGCGCTGAACCACACAGGATTGGTATGCACTGATATACACAAGATCGTTGGGCACTGACCTCCGTATGATCTGTCTCCATCTTCCGTGTCACTGCCAGCCACATGATTCCTCACACCCGATGCAGTTGAGTTCCGTAGAACCTTCACTCGAGATATCATTTATACCTCTAGTTCTAATAACATCTATATAGGAGCAACCGAAATAATCTTCATGTCTTAAGGGTTCCAACGCGATAGACGATGCGTTTATCAGACACATGGCCTGTGAGTAATAGGCATTTTAGTTATGGGGGCCCGGTTGGATTCATGTTCGATCAATCCCGGCCCTTCTCCAACTATCTCCAAAACACAAGGGGGTTATAACTAAAAAGAAATTTCTCGATCCATGGATTCCAATTTCATAGACAGTCTGTCAAACAGATGTACAGTTCACATGATATGGCCCTTTAAGTGTTTCTGGGCCCGGTCTACCCAAGTCTGATCCGACCCCCTTAGACCGACCCGAAATGAGCCGGATTGGGTGGGGCCATGGAGGGCATGGCCCGAACTGCACGGGGTCAGCCCGCAATGGCCGAGATAGATGTGGTGGAGCATGGTCCGGCCGTAGGGGTGGGCGCGGGGTGGGGGGATGTCTAGTCTAAGGTGGAGTGCGGCCCGACCCAAGGGGGGTGTGGTACGATCCAAGGGGGAGTGAGGCCCGTTGGGGCGTCCTCTATAGCCTGTGTTGGAGTGTGACCCCCCTGTATCCTAAAATCATGAACGGCCTAGAGGCCTTTTTCTTTGTGAAGTAGTGGCGCCATGTGGGTGTCGCCCTGTCACTACAAAAATCGTTGGAGGTGCTTGTTCGGCCTCCGTCATGGATTCAGATGCAGATTGTTGTCCACCAGTGGCACATTGGTCGTTCCAAACTTCCATTTTCAGCTGGCCGAAGTGCCCGAAGGCTCCTCTGATTGTCGTGGTGGACAAGACGCAACCCACTGCTCCCTGATAGAGCACGACTGCACGAAACACATCCTCCGTTCTCCACAGCTGATGAGCCGCAGTCCCATTTTTGCTCCCTGGCGGCGTGCAATTGTTAGCCACACCTTCTCCATGGCAGTCTAGTAACGACTTTTTTGATGACTTCCATGGCTTTGTGTCATGAACTCCTCTTGTGGAATGCATTGGTGCATGCCTTGTTCGTTTCCGGCCAGTGTTGCCGCATTGACGGAACTAAACAGAGGATGCAAGGGTGTAGAAAAGATTACGGATAGTCTGGGCCATGTTCATTAATCCATTCCCTTCACGTTAGCTCATAAACAAGAGGTATAATTGATGGGTTCAATAAATTCACTTGAAATAAATGATAATTAAAACCCCTACGTCGTAAACCCATTGGAGAGTGCCCGTTCTTGAAGGTGGATCGTGTTCTTTGTACCTGCAACCAGTTCCCAATGACGCCACACATAGGTCATCCTTTGGTTCTTGGTTTTGTGTAACCTATCCCCTCCCACAAGGATCGGCTCCATCTTCAAATGGTTCAGCATCTCGAAACTCCTACAACAGTTATTTTCTTTGTGATGGTGTGATGATACCCCTCCCCAAAGTAAATTTATTTAGGGGAGGGGGAGGGTAAGTAACTACATGGGAAATTAATGGCGGCTCATTATTTAGAAAACTTCGTAATTCTCCAATGATGACATTACTTAAGATTGAGAAGTCAAGATATTTATTGGCTTGACACATCGCTAGCCCCATACTATCCGTGTCTGTTGGTTGAGAAGAAAGAAAATAAAATAATAAAATAATCTTATTTCATTTCTATTAAAAAGACGAAAAACACAACTTTTTCTCCAAACCTACTACGGTCAATGTAAAGCCTCCATTAATGAAACCCTAGTGCTAAAGATTCAACGGTGCCCTCATATTTTTAATCAGATCAATGATTTAAAAGTTAGAAAATTTCTCTCACACATTTACTATAAAGTAAATGAAAAAGTTTAGAAATTCATTCAGGCACACCGGGCCCTGTAATAATTCCATATAATAATAAAAATACATGGAAAATATGACTCTTTAAAAGATGAAAAATGAAACCCTTTTAGAAAAAATATAATAATATTCATAATAAATTTAAAACATAGGTTATATATAATTGTATCCTAGTCAAATAGATAGGAGAAGATATTTGGTTAACTCCCTAATTATTTTCTTTAGGAAAAAGAATATTAACAAATGAATTGAAGTTATTTGTCGATCTCACCAATTTATATAAGACGTATTAGGTAAACCCATTTGTATTTGTTATATTGTTCTCCCCATTCATCATATAAAATTATAAAATATTATATCATTTATATATCATTTTATTCAAGTACTTATTCATCATAAAACCCATAAAGAGATCTTTTAAACACATCTTATTTTTTTGTAATATGATATTTCCATTGCCTTTCAAAAATACATTTTCAAAACTAAAATTCCGTGAAAAATGTTTTTATGGGGTTTTAATGTATTAAAAATAGTATTATTTAATTGAAGTAGAATATAATATAAGAATTATAGTTGTGGGAGAATCCCTTGATTTCATGTAAGAAAAAAACACTCTTTTACCAATTGTAATGAATGTGACAATTTTCCCTATAAAATTTGTGAAAATATCCCATTTGAAATCATATGTTAGAAATTAAAAATAATAATAAATAGTCCGTTACATTTAATTTATGTATATATAAAGACATCAGTAAATTATTTTTATGAATATGGACAAGGATGAAAAATATTTATAAAATAAAACATTTAAATAATGATAAAAATGGTTTAAAATTAAGTGTCACATAAATTAAGTCATAATTGTCACATACAATCATTAACATCCTAGATAATAAATATATATTAATTTTTAACATTTTAAAATACTTTTTAAACATTATTATTCATCTTATTTTATTTATTACCTTGTTATATCTTATTATTTAACCATTAATTTGCATGTCGGGTGTTTCAATGATATTTGATTGGTATATACAATATGACTTTTGTATGTTCTCTACTGTAAATGTGGTCATTATTCAAACATATATTGTATGATAATAATGAAATTATTATTTTTTTAAATTCTAATTATACATATAAAACCAACCATATATTGTGGTTATAAAAAATGATCTATATTAAAATCACAAATACGGTTGTCCATACAAACTATTAAGTAACAAACCCAAATTTAAAATATCATGATGGAATGAAGGTATTTATTAATATTTTTGTTCCATAATGAATATCAATCTATAAATATCATATTAACTCATTATATACCTACCATGTCATATTGTGATGAAAAACATATCACATTTTTATGGAGGTGGTAATCCACACATAAGATTGAATGACATAATCATATTCAACTAATAAAAGGGTAAAAATTAGATGATATATAATATTTATGAAATGAAAAATATTTAATTAATATTATATATAAAAATATTAAAACCATTATTATAAGAATTAGTGAGATACTGTGAGGGAAAAAACAATTATACCAGTTGGCAAGGTGGCAGTCCTTAATAAACCAGAAAAATGGTTTCATTACCTATTTAATAAAAGAGTTGATAGATATATATAATTCGTATAATATCCCATAATATTAATAAAAATAAAAAAACATTTTTCTGAAATATCAACTTTATTTTAATGTGAAAATGTAATTTTCCAATAAAAATAATATAAATTATAATTTAATGGATATATGTAAGGGTAAAATCCTAGTTAAAAACTTCAAATATTTTATGGAATATTTTTAGAGTCAATAGATAATTTACAAAGAGTCTATAAGGTTTTTATAGCCACATAAATAATATAATAAAATTGATTTGATTATATTATCACACATGTGCAGATTTTTTAAATTAATAGTATACCTCTCCCAATATTTTTCAATTGAGAATGCTCATACTATCATATATTATTGAAAATTTATTTTACAGTAGGGGAGATATATTAATTTTGAATGTCTTGTGTTTTTTATGTCACATGAAAGAGATATTTGTTTTATATCTATATTGTTTAATAATTTTTATTAATATTTAAAATAAAAGGCAGACATTTTTTATGAAAATTATATTATTTTTTTTGAACAAATATAATTTTTCAGTATCTGAATATTTTTTTATAAATTAAAATTATTAATAATAACAATTTTTTTGTTATTTATATTTTTACCATTTCAAAGAAAAATGTTGAAAATATACATGTGATGTTAAATAATGTTTAACTCACTTAACTGATAATAAACCATTCCTCCTGGGTGAACATTTACTCGGAGATTAGGTAATAAAAGAGATAATATTTCTTGATCCACATAAATGAAATTATGTGGATTATAAAAAATGTATTAACTATTATATTCATTTAATATATGTTATATTCAAATGTTTAGTGGTATAAATGGGGATGAATATTTAGTGAAGTTATTATTAATATTATTATTTTGGGATGTAAAATTTGTTTGTTACAAATTATAATCTATATGCCTATGAAAGATGTATATAATGTTTATTTATACATTTCTAAATACATACACAAATATATATATATATATATATATGGATGTGTTTATATATATACAGGTGGGTGTGTGTGTGTCTATATATATACTGTGGGTAGAAATATAAACATTTAAAAATATGGATGCATTTAAAAATAATTTAATGGATGCATTAATGTTCATAAAAGTTGAATTTATTAGGAAACCCATGCGTTAATAATATATATAATTGGATATAAGGATGTATATATAATTGAAATATAATGATAAATTTTAAAATATTAAATTCATCGAAGTGAAGGGACTTGGTGCATCACATAAATATTTTATTGATGAATTATTGGATCACACCTGTATGTCTTAAGGAGATAGAGATATAGAGGGATAAGTAAAATTAATATATTATTAAATGAAATTTTTTTGTTTGTCATGGGAATGGGGGAAGTGTGTTTCATATTGTACTATTTTCACCACCCCTAACAACTCTTTCCCCCCTCAAGTGTTCCCCTAAAACCTCTCTCTCCATCCCTCCCTATTAATCTTTTTTATATTATTATATTGTTCCTCAAACATATATCTTTAATATATTCTCTGATGATGATCGAGTTGATGTGGAATCAGTGTTGTTGGGTTCTTATCAACAAGAATAATCGAATCCTAATGATTATTTTCAAAATAAAAAAGTAATTTTATCGATAAATAATTTATAAATATTATTCATGATCTAAATGGATAATCTATAAAAATAATCAATGGATAAATATATGTATTAAAAAATGTAATTATATCATTAAAATAAAGTTTATAAAATAAAAAAATAATAATCAATGTATATTTTATGAAAAAATTTCGAAGGAAAAATATGTTTTTTAAGAATTATTTTTATTATTATAGAATAATTATAAGTAATAACACTTGATTTATTAAATTAATTGAGGGATATAAATAATAAAATTTGTAATTATTATTACTCTATAAGAGAATATTTTTAGTGCATGAATTAAACTAAATGATTATTTAAAAATTATCCACGTGAGATAAAGAATCTTCCCATGTAATATTTAATATTATTTTTGAAATAAAATAACTGGTGTTGGTTCGTATATATCTTGAACTATGTTTATCATTTAATATTGAAATATTTCAATA
Organism: Viscum album; assembly: GCA_963277665.1. Classification (NCBI taxonomy): domain Eukaryota; kingdom Viridiplantae; phylum Streptophyta; class Magnoliopsida; order Santalales; family Viscaceae; genus Viscum; species Viscum album. The sequence goes on along the minus strand of OY728160.1, from coordinate 440,514,888 downwards.
ATAAGGTCCATTAGAATGTGTGATATAATATTCATATATCCATTACATCATTTAGACTACACAAGATGGATTAATATTTATGTTGATATTGAAAACATTAAGTTAGTATATTCCATTAATTTTATGGCCTCTCATTTAAAACATATGACATAATATGATTTATGTGTTGAATTATTTGATAAAAATTCATAATTTTCATCACAATAGGGTGTGTGTGATGCTTTTGAAACCTGGTGGGATATTATTTTACATGATTTAGACAAGAGTAACATTTATAGGGTTTTATTGTGAAAAAATTATTATGTATAATTCTATTTCTCAGGTTGATATTATTTCCTTTTATGTTCTTAAATGTATAAATGTTCCATTATTTTCGAAGGTTTCAATCTTTGTTCTTGGAATATTTATACTATAGTGACATGTTTATCCCTTAAAGGGAGAGTGTTTTAGTCCTTTGGTGATGGAAACAATGGACTTGATCAAACTATGAGGAAATGATGTTATTGAGGAACACTGTGTTGGGGATTCAGTTGATTCCCAAGTGTTAAGATGATCAACAAAATTTTTATCAATGAGTTTCTTTCCATATTTTTTGATATCTAATCCTTGTTGATCAGTCAGTTTCATTCCATATATTGTGAACATAACAGATAGTTCATCTATAAATTCCCTATCATATATTGGGTACTCGATAGATAGTTGATTTTTAAAAAACAATCAATACTTGAGGCTAAGATACATTTTATGAAAGCATCATTCCATAAGGTTATTTATTGATATATTCACTAATCTACGGATACTATGGTCACTACTGAAATCTTCTATTATCTTATGGAATTGGTCCAAACAAGGTACAACTAGGGGTTTCTAGGAGCATGGTAAGCATATGACTGGTCAGTTTTGGACTGTATATTTATTCTTGTTACACTTTGATTATTATTATTCTGGAAGACATTATTATACTTGATTATTCTTATTGTGGACACAATAGATGTGTCATATCGAGTCGTTTAACCACACCATACACATGCATTTTAGTGAAATTTTATATTTCACAAGGAATTCAATCAAGGAGAATGTCACTATGGAAGACTGGATAACTATGTGGAGTGTAGATAGTGGAATAACTGGATGGAAACCATCATAAAAATATTTTAATTATTTATTTTCTTTCTAAAACATATATTTCTGGTTGTATTACCACTTTTGGAGCCTTTGGTTTTACTACCATTTATGGAATTATCATTACATCATGATTACATTGCTTATTTATTGGAATTATTTATTACATATTATTAACCTTTGACTTGTTCAGAAATTATATACTCCTCTCTATTAGAAATAGACCCTCAATACTAGTTGTTAGCCTCTTTTATATGGGGAGGTGTGCCTGACAACATATGACATTCCAACTTAGACCCAGTAGATCTAGTCTAGAGGTTACAAAATAGTATCAAAGCACCAAGACTCATTAACTTGTTTCATCTATTTTCCATGATTTGGGGTAGGGTAGAAATGAGATATGATAGTTGTAAATCTGGAAGGAAAATTATGAATGTTCCTAGACATCACTGTATATTGGACCTCAGTGTTTCCAAAAAGTGGGGTAAATTATGTTTTGGTAATGTATTTTTAACAAATTCACCTTTGTATATTCATATTATGTTTATATGTTATTTATGATATTTTTGATTCATTAATTGATTATGACTAGGTTACTGGGTTCATGTATCACATATATTTACATAGTTGTTTTTGAGTATTAAAATAGTTCGATAATTTAATTCCTTGATTTGTGCTATAAGTTATGGTTATTTTTTCATTGTATGATAAATATATATTTTTATGCTATTATTATAATATTTTATTGGAGTTAATTATTTGAGAATATAATATTATATTGGTAATATATAAATATGAATATTGATAGAAAAATGAAAAGACAAAGACTCAGGTTACATTTTGAAGGGGTACACCTTGGGTTATGGGTTCACTACTAGGAAAACATTATCTGATCTCATTGACATGATATTATCTATTTACATTCCTATTCTTCATCTGGTTGTTAATAAGTGAGAGAAAAGTTTGATATTTGACCTCAATGCCTTGAGTTTTTCAAATAAGACGTCTAAAGATAGATCTAAATGAAGAGAAGTCGTTAGATGTAGAGAATTGTATTTTCAATATTTTTTATTTATAAAAATCCCGTATTTATTAATAAAATAAGATTATATTTTTGTGAAAAAATAAATTTTCAATACAAATGACATAATAAATAATTTAGGGACATTATGTAACTGTAAAATCATAGTTAAAATCATGGAATGTTCTATGGAATATTTTACAAGTCAGGCACTGGGTTAGGGTGATATATCAAGGCCCATACAACCTAGGTAATGATATAATAAAAATATTATTTATACATTTCCTTGTTCACATAGTTTTTAAAAAATAATGAAATGTCACCTAAATAGTTTATTGTATTTGAAATCCAAGAGTTCAAATAAATATAAAATGAGGGTTTTACCCTAGGTAGGATGTAAGAATCATATGTGTTTGGTTTTTAGTAACATCATACACAAGGGTAATTATTTTATCATTTTTCGATTTAATAATTTTTATTTATTAGAAAAATATATTTCTGAAAAAAACTTCAATAAAAACATATTGATTTTTATGTTATAAAATTATTTGGAATTAGGATATTTTTTTAGTTGTTAAAAATAATATGGTTCAATATATTATTAATTTCTATGTTGAAGAAAAATGATGAAAATTTACTTGTTTTATTTTATAATTTTGAATTCTCTTAATTGATGAGCAATGATTCTCCATTGGTGAATTTTTGTAAGAAGTCTATGTTTTAGTATTGGTATAATTACTTTTTCTACATAAATTGAATTATGTAGCTAATAAAAAAATGTATTTAATATTATCATCATTTTATGTAATTAATATGTTATTCTTTATTGATGGAAATAATTAAGGATATTGAATAATAATTCATAGAAGGCATAAATGGATTATTCTTGTAAGGAATATAGAGAGATATCCCAACTAAAACAAATTATTAATAAAAAACATGTATAAGAGGTGAAATGGTGAAGCATGAAATGCACATGAGTATTTTCTCCTCCTCTAGTTCCTCTCTCTCTCCCAATGTTTCGCTCAATACACAATCTCTCCATCCACCTCTATATTATTCATTTTAATTTAATTTATTTCTTTTCAAAATTCAATAATGAAATATCATCTCAATTATAGATTATATTTATTTTCCGTCAATGTCATTGGGTTCACCTCGACAAGCAGAATCAAACACCAAAGGTAATCCTTAAAGGAAGTAATATATTTTATTCATATTTAATTTAATAAAATATTTCATTTTCTAAATGGAAAATATATAATACATTAACAATGTATAATTATATGGACTATCAAAAAATAATTATATAGGATTAATAATGGATAATTAATAAAAAATTATCAATGTATAATTAATGAAAAATTCTAAAAGGATAAATAGGATTTTTCCCATGGAAAAATATTTGGGATTATTATTTTATTATTTTAAAGAATGCCAAATGTGTTCTTTATAAAAAATAAGGGACATAAATTGTCTTATGTGGTTTTATAATTATTATTGAGAAAAATATATCTAGAATATAAATGGATTGAATCCCTAATTTATAAATTATATTGGATATAGATAGTATCATCACAGGTGATATTTTATTTCTTTTTCAAATAATTTATTTGGTTTTGGTTGAAATAACCCTTTATGAACATCGATCAATGAAATGCCTATTATTATTATAATAATTCCCTCAAAAGGTGTCTTCGACTATTAGGGTTTCCAATCCAGCTTTTTAACCACACATGGTGGTCTATAATCTCCATTTGTATAAAAAAAATTTATATAAGAAGTTCCTCGACTTCTTGGGATGTTATTTACACATTTTTCCATACTCTGATTTCTGTGTTGTATTATTTGAAAACTTTCCATTAGTTTCATCACTTTTTAGTGTGTTTGTAGCATGAAAACCCCATAGTGATATATTTCTCCATGAGTGACACTAGATAAGTTGTTTCCATGTTTTATTATGATCACATATTATTATGTATTCTTCTATGTCTTAGGTTGATATATTTCTATGTATTTCCATCCATTATCCAATTATAACTTATTTTGGGGGATTCATTCCTGATACTTGGAACAGGAGGACTATCATGTCATGTTTATCCCTTAGATAGGGAGTATGCTTGGCTTGTAGTAATGGTGACGATAGACCTTAGAATGGGGTAAATATAATATTAAATCATAAATCTCTATCTTGGGTATGTATAAGAAATATATTTATTTAATTACTCACTGGCTATCTAATGTATGAGTTGAGAAACAAATATCAAGGAATTGATGTCATGTTTATCCATGAGACACATGATGTATATCGAGCACTCAACGAGCATTTTACATGTGAGTTGCATTTAATATATTATACACTAGATGCCATATTGGTTTATGATCCAAATTACATAATTAAGGCCAATATTTTTTATATATTTTCATGATGGCATGAGATTTTTGATTTATACAGTCACTAGCAAGTGGCTAGTTTGGTCTCAAGTGAAATCTTCCTTAATCATCCATCATAGGGACAAAGAATGTTCGGTCAAGGGATTGTGGTATCTTTTTTAGCGCATGACCACTCACTTTTGGATTATTCGGTCATTCATTTTCAAAATTGAATATTATTATCATGTAATACACTAATATACATGATTATGTCTGGAAAGTACGCAATTTTAGTGTCCCGCTAGGTCTTTCAATTAATGCATCCTTGGTAATTTTGGTGCACTAATAGATTTCATGAGGAATTCGGTAATGGGAAGGGGAACTATCTTAGACTAACGTGGTTTGGATCAAGGAGTGCTAGAAATAATGGGATGAACACTAGCATACTTACATTAGTTCATTTTTAGCACTTATTTGTCTCACCGGCTTACTATTTTTAGATCTCTTTATGTTATCTATAATTTATGCCATTATAATTTCCTCTTATTTACTATATTTATTAATTGGTAATTTTTTTATATTATTTTTCAATTAATTGATATATAGGGTATTCTATTCACACTGTGAGTTGTATACTCTCACTACTATTCAACAACCTCTTACGTATGGGGAGGTGCACATGGGGTCATATGTCCACCATCTCGGACCAGTTGATTTTCATTAAGATGTTGAAATTCCATTTAGATAATAAAATCATTATATATGATGAAAAGTTATGATAATATATTATTATTGTTGATAAATATTTTAAGGTGGTATATAATGTAATATGTCAAAAAATACTTAGTCAAAAACTATAATTGTTTTTTAGAAATCTGTTTTTTATACTATAATCCAACCATGGATGGATTTCTAATCAAACCATGGACTATAAGTAATGGGGAGTGAATATTGTGATAGATATTGGTAGGGTTTTTAGATTTTATTTCTAATTATGTGTAAGGAATATATGATCAGAGTTTATCTTTTAAAAGTGAGTATAGGGGAACTCTTTTATTTTATTAAATTATAAAATAAAAATTAATAAATTATCACACAAAAATGATGAAAAACTGATATATTTATAATATAGGATGACTATTCATCAATATAATATTATGAAATATTAATTTGACATGTATAGTTGATTTTCAGCCCAATCCCTTGGGTTTATCCCTATTTTATCCTTTTTGTCGATTACCACCATATTAATGTTTTTATACACTAAACTTGTTAATAGTGTAACTATAAAATTCCATGTGGCCCATAAATTGATCATGAGTGATATTACAAACCATATAACATTAACTTTGATTAATATATTGTTTCTAATAATATTAATCATTTGGTAACTCTTGATTTGATTTAAAATTTTATTATTGTCATTTCTGGAACAATTCATTAAATATGAAATTAAAAATAAAATGAAAAAACTATAATTTATATATAATATTTTTAAAAAACCCTATAATTTTATATGAATCATTAAAATTCATGGTTCACTATAACTAATCACAAAAATATTATAGTTACTATATTTAAAACTAATTACTTGATTTATCTATTGCATGCATAAGCACTATGTCAGTGTTTCCTAAGTATTTCAGATAAATATTTCATCATTAAAGAATGAAAAAATAATCATGATAAATAAATCATTATTTCTTTCAAATATAATTTTATAATAATTTTTCCCCTATTAAAAGTTTTGTAGATATTAAAAGTATTATAGTGACATTTTTACCTTTATATTTTCTAACAATAATATATATTTCATACCCAATGAAAAATAGCAAAAAACATCCAATAATCGAATCTAGTGTGATTACGGTGAAACACAACTCCTCAAATAGACAAATTAATTTTTATGTATATTTTTTCATCATTATCATATTATATTTAACCTTATTACTAGATTTACCTGTACATAGATGACAAATATTTTCTACAACTACTATTCATTTTTCAGAAAAATAAAATCTACATACATACCCAATTGGGAAATACATATTTCAAATAATGTATAAAATGTTAATAATTCAATATCTAGAAGTGGAATAAATAATTTTAATATAAAAAAACAAAATGATTTTTTTGAAAAATGAATTTTAATAAAAAAATGGACTTATACAAAAATAAGGTATAATGATCATAATAATGTAAATTCTTATCTAATATATATTTATATGATACTTATGTGTATTTTTATTAAATGGTAATTTCTAGTCACATTATTTTAGGAAAAAAATGACACTTCAAAAAAAATTGGTATGTCTAACAATTTAATAAATAATAGAACATTTAATAAAAATATCAATATTTTACCCAAAGATAAATTTGATATGATTATTTCGAATATTTACTTATTTTTTTTAAAATTAAAATTCTTAAATTTATAAATTAATCATTTAAACAATTCTTTCTAAAAATATGACATTAAAATTTATAAAATAATAACATTTTTGTTATAAAAATTAATTAAGATATTTTAATTAATAAAACTCTCTCATTAATGAATAATAATGTGCTCTGATATATATTATTAACTTCACCCATGTCGTTGCAATCTTCCCCAATTTTAAAATTTCATTATCATATATTTATTTATTTAGAAAACAAGTATACATTTATATCCCTTTTATAATCTTCTGATTCCCATATTGATTCTTTAACTATTTGGTTTTCCAAAAAACCATAACATGATGATGTAATTTATTCAACAGCACATAAATTATTTGGTGAATAATATGTTTTGTTAAATACACATAAGAATTATTTCCTTTCAACTGAACAAATGTAGCAGTCAAATAATGGGATGCGTCTGGAATATATTTTCTAAACTATGAAACATAGAAAACATGATGCACCAAAGATAAACTCTAGGATAATAACATTTGTTTGGAAATTGATTAAATTTAATCTAGGACATAAAATGGTCTAATTAATGATGGAAAAACATTATTCTTTTTAATATTTAACTTTAACATTTTCTTTTGAGATACTTTATGAAAACAATTATCATTTACCTCGAAAGATATATCATTCCAACAAAAATCCTTATAACTTTTGTACCTTCTGTGATCAATCATCATAATTTTATAAACTATATTCACCTTTTTAACAATTTATTTTACAAAATATGTTAACATAAATATCCTTTCATCTATATCATCCCAAAATACGATAGTTTGAATGAAAATTGCATATAAAAAATCCAACAATTCCATATGTTTACTAGAAAAAAAATATTATTATAAAATAACATAGATATATAATGATGATGATCCATTACTCTCTTGTAAAACAATCAAAAAATGAATAGAAGTTTATTATAGTGTTAAAATAATTGTATTATACTATATATAAAACTGATGATGAAAAGTTATGTTGAAATTTAATTCAATACCTAATGGCTTCTGCAGGCCTTTCATAAAATATGAATTAATGTTAGCATCACTATCAGATACAAAGGTCTGAGAAACTCTATGTAACATGACTATATCCTTGTGGTACTGTTTTTAATGATTACCTAAATATATAACATCTCTAATGGGAATTAAATGTGGAGATTTAGTTTGTTGATAAAAAATATCACAAATAACGTTATAAAATTGATATACCTTTGGTAAACTATAAAGACCCGACTATTATATGTAATATTTTTTTAATTATTTGGTATTATTACGAGTCTATGAAAAGTGAAGGTGTGTGATTCCGAGGCCCAGTGTTCTTGGAAAAAAATTTAATTTTTTTTACGATACGTTAAGTAAATACACGAGCGGAGTTTTCTAACTTTTGAACTGATGCTCGAATTAAAAATCTAGGAGCATCACTAAATATACTGCATCGTGAATCGCTTAAGGACAGATTCACTTCAACCACAGTAGGTTGAGAAAAAATGATAGATTTTTGACATTTAAAATAATAATAAAATAAGATAGTTATTTTATTTTTATTTTTCATTTTACTCCAACGGACAAGAAGCGGTGGCATGACCAATGACATGTCAAGCCATTAATTGGCTTCACTCCTCAATCATTGTAACAAAACTGTTGGAATTTCAGAGGTTCATTAAATAAATGAACATAAAAAATTCCCAAAAACATTACTCACCCTCCCCCACTCTTATTTATATGAAACTCAGAGTGTAGTATTGGAAAGGCTTCACCCAGTGATGAAGCTCTAGCAATGTACCGTGACACCGACCACTTGGAGGATGTGACCGATTCTAGGAAGCGGTGACGATATCCCCCAAATCACGAGCCGATGAACATCGAATATTCCTCAAACATGGATGTTCTTCATAAATCATGAGTTATGTTTTATTTCATGCCTAATTTCATGATATGTTGAATCATTATATTACCTTATTAATATCAAACTAATGCGGAGGGCATAAGCCAAATAAACAATTCCATGACCCTCCTCCTTTTGTTGAAATCCAAAATTTTCTTCATGGGATTTTGTATCGATGGGATGGATTTCAGAACAAAGGTATAGGTGATGATGAGGGTGTCCTCAGAGGTCAGTTGGAACATTCTGATAGAAAAACGAGCCAACGGAGTTCACCAGGTGACCCGTGAATGAATGTCAAAAATCCCCACTGTTAGAAGAGGAGATGGAGTTGGCTGGCACTGGCCAGCTTTGGGGGAGATGGCGGCGCACCATCTTGTTCCCCCAGCAAAGAAGGCCATAGCAGGTGAAGACAGCGGCCGACTCATGCCGGCCATAGAAGGTGGAGTAGCGCACAATTTTGCACTACCAGAGAGAGGTCCGTGACATATTGTCGTGGTGGACATTGGCAGCTGACAATAGACTACCATGGAATGAGGCGAGGGGCGGGCCAATAAGCTATACTGAAGTTGTCCACTGCTTGGATGTCGCGGCGGAGTGTAGGGACTCGCTCCATGCGGGTCCCATGGCTGACCTTGTGGCACCACATGGCACAACCACTCTAATTTCTAAATGGGGGAAATCCCCCCCCTGCGATCTAGGGTGGGCCCTGCTGTAGTGGGTGATGCCTCCAGCAGGCCACACCCCTCCTTGGGTCGGGCCACCCGGACCCTGCGGGCTGTGCCCCTTCATTGGTCGGGCCACACCAGCCCAGTGTGCCGCACCTCACAGGTGGGCTAGGCCGACCCATGCCAGTTTAATTCAGGCCGGTACAGACCTGAACCGGGTTAGGTTGAAACGAACTAGGTTGTGTCGGGCCAGACCAGGAAAGACCCGGACCCTTCCGGGTCCGGTTTTGCAAAAAGAACCATAACTTATGAACCCGACGTCTGTTTGAAGAACCATTTAAAAATCATGGATCCTTGAAGTGATATAGTCCATTTGGTATACTTCGGTTGAGTTTTAGAGAAATATGTAGTATGATCGATTTGGATCGAACTCGAATCCAACCAAGCCCTCGGTATTAAAATGCTTATAAGTCACAGAACAAGCATCAAATTGGCGCACCATATATCATGTTGGAACCCTTATGACATGGAAGTCGACATGGATACATCTTCATGGAACTTTGTGGTGGTTGTGGTATGACCAATGGATTGAGGATCTGAACCTCCCATAATCATGCTTGTTTAGTGAGGGAATCTCATGGATGACTGTAACGTAAAAAAAGATCATTGATCCTTGGTGGGTCAACATTTTTCAATCATGTGTGGGTCAGTGCAAGCAGTCTTGTGTGGGTCAGTACCGATCGATCCTATGTGGGTCATCCACTAGCGATCTTGTGTGGGTCAACATATGTTGATCATGTGTGGGTCAGCAGCAGAGCCTCTCCATAGAATAATTTTATCTAGATTTAATACTAATCATTAATATTTAATTACTTGAGTTATATACATGGTGTGAGCTAAGTCTTTACCTTCATGGTGTTACCATTTTAGTACATTACCATTGTGGTTTTGCCTTCGTGGTGTTACCTTTGTGGAACTTGAACCTTCACAGTGTTACTTTCATGGTGTTATCTTTTTTTTTACTTTTACTTTCGTGGTGTTACCATTTTGGTATTCTTCCCTCGTGGATCAGTTATAAAAATTGATTAAAAGTTGGATCAATATGTTTTCTCATGTATAAGATGAGTATATTTTGTTAATTTAGGTATATGTATAGGCATATACCTTAGTAGAGTTTACTATTTCTTCATTCTTTGTGACTGAGGTCTGGCTTGGTGGTTTTTCCTTTGTGAAACTATGGGAAACCATCGAGGGACTTGAGGTCCCTAATGAGTATTTTTATACTCACCATTGCATGGGCTGAACCCGCACCCTCTTGTGACTTTTCCAGATGATAGATATCATTGATCGAGCCTGAGGGAGCCAGAACTTGACAGTGCTAAGAGGTGGACCATTTGATGTGATGTGATGTAGTGACTACTGATCGTGAGCAATACCTACCCTTCAGGTAGGATCCTCGATGGATGTTCCTGGAGCTATTTTGACTTTCAGTTATACTTGTAATTTCTAATTTGAATTGTATTCCGGCCCCTTTACATTCAGTAAACTTTTTTACAACAGAATTTTAATTCATGGTTCCCTCTTGTTGTGTTCATATATTGTGAGTTTTTACAGGTTTAAAGGGATTCCTTCCCATTATAGGGATACACGTTTCCAGTTCTATTCTCTAACCTATGGACTATGGAAGGAAGGCTTGGGGTAGTCATAACACGGGCCCTCGGGGACGAGTCGTGACAAAGTGGTATCAGAGGAGTCGGTTCTATCGAATAACTATTACTATAATATTTTCAATGTGGAAATAGTGCTATGTGTTATGAGTGTTGTTTACAGTTTAGGGAATCCAGTGTTGGTTCTGTAGTCGACATATCCATACACAAGGACCCTGCATTTTGATTTCGGACTCTGTGCCCAAAAACACTGTATTCGTGTGTTTTTAAAAAAAATTCTTATGTTTTTTTGAGTTATCCCTCTAGGTATAACTAAATGATCATGATAGACTAATTTTCATTCAAGATTTTTCCCCATAGTCATCCAGCCAGGATTCTTAATAGAGTACATAATGACGGCCGACCGAGATATGCAGCTTTAATGTAGGGTTGTCTTACGGCGATAGAACCATCGGGTGGTGCAACAGTAGTACCACCACTCGTTGAGCAGTAGATGTCACCAGCCCCACCAGCCGAGGGTGCACATTGACTAAACGCGTTTCAATAGTTTTAGTGGAAGAGTATTCCTAGTTTCCATGTTGATATGGCTCCACAGGTGGGTGAGGACTGGTTGGAGTCTGTTGCAAGGGTTTATCGCTATGTTGGGACACCAGCTCATCTGATGATGATCCTAGCTGCCAGTCTCCTCAGGGAGAATCTGGGAGATGGTGGAGTCTAAAATGCCTATTAAAAAACTAGGAGAACCTCATCTAGGTAGACTTAAAGGGACTTTTAGGTAAGTGTTCATCACAACAACTCTATGCTCAATGTGTATACAGGAGCTGTTGCACTTACCGCAGGCCATCCTGACCATGGCTCAATACTCAGCGAGGTTCACTAATCTCTCCCATTATTACACTGACATTGTTTGAGGCCCTTTTTTCCGAGCTCTGACCATTGAGAAAGGTCTCATATGGGAGATCTGAGCATCGATGATATCGCTAAGAATTCTGATGCAGGTTGGGGTGCTAGAGTGAGCGCTTTTGGTAGAGAGCTTCCTAGGTGAGAAGGCACCGACAGCAAAGGACACCATTGAACGTCATGATTCAGATTCATCTTCAGCAGGCCTTAAATGAATGATAAAAGGGCCTAAGTAGGATATTATTTCTTTTGGATGACCATAGAATACAGGGTAGGTGGTGTGTGGTTTACGAGACATAGGATGATAGGTGTGGAGCATGTAGTGCTACTCGTGCAGAGGGTAGTGTCACATGGAATGTGACTGCCCGACCCGCCATACGGATGACGAGAAGACGGTCAAGGTACTTCCAAGGAAAAGGTAGAGGTTCAAGTGAGGTGGTCCGCTAGGTGGCAGACATGGTAGAGGAGTTGGTCGTGGAGCAGGCGGTGGGAAACAATTAGAGGTTCTACCACCACCGCCTTGAGGTGGTCTGCACTGACCACAGGGTGCAGGAGGACAGGGATAAGTTGAGCTCTAGGAAACAGAATCCTAAGACCATGACGCTCTATAGATTACTACATGACAATATTTGTCTTCTCCACCATATATTTAGTACATATTGGCACATATACCAGTCACTCATTTATTACCATGACACTAGTTTAGAGGTCAGAGATTCTGATGGAGTTGTTGCCTCAATCCTTTATACTAGAGACTCCTATGGTAGAGGATTCGTTGATTACAAACTTGTGATGGCAGTGGGAGTTTACACTAGGAGGCAAGATATTCGACTGGGATATTCTAGTAGCGGCTTCAAGGCCTTGAGACGTCATCTTGGCTATGGACTGGTTGTGCATAGTCCATGCTCATATTGACAATATTTGGTGCAATGTGCGGTGTTTCTGTAATGATGGGACCTGGTTTTCCTTCACTAGTGAGAAGGGAATCATCGCAGCATAGGATTGACTTTCCTGATAGAGGGTGCATCCAATCACACATCAGTTAGCTACCCTTACCCACATAGTAGTTGATGTTGAGAGTCCGAGCTATCCTATAGTGGTGGACTAGTATGATGATTTATTACCTAATGATGTTTTGAGACTAACTCCACATAGAATGGAAGACTATTACATCAACCTGTACCCCATGACAACACTAATAACTACACCAGTATATTGGATAGCTATTACAATGCTTCGTGGCGTACGAGTATATCTGGAAGAATTAAAGAATAAGTGATTCATAAGACCAAATGTTTCTCCATTGGTATCCCAGATTTTGTTTTCCAAGAAGGAAGATGGGAGTTTGAGACTCTGTGTGCACAAACGGTGCCTAAACCAGGTGACCGTGAAAAAAAAACTATCCAATTCTGAGGATTTTTTATATCTTTGATCAGTTGATGATATCTCTATGGTTTATGAAGATAGATATAGGATCAGGCTATCATCAGCTCTGTGTAGAAGATGATGATGTGTAGAAGACGAACTTAAGATGTCAGTATGTCTACTATGACTTCTTGGTTACGCAATTTGGCATGACCAACGACATTTTAGTGTTCATTGTATTCACTAACATGATCTTTTAGCCATACCTCCATAGCCTTGTGATGTTATCCATCTAAAATGTATTGATATAATGGGCATTATAGTAGGAGCATTCCTATCATCTTCAGAGTGTTCTGAATACACTCTAAGAGCACCAGCTTTATGGTAACATCTCAATGTGCCAGTTCTAGATGTAGCAGGTCCAGTTTCTGGGACACGTTATCTTGGAGGCTAGAGTTGCATTGGATCCAACAAAGATAGAGGCATTTCTAGCTTGGGACCTCCTTGGAGTGTTACTGAGGATCATAGTTTCCAATGATTGGTTGGGTACTACCAGATATTTTTAAATGACTTCTCATGAGTAGTGATAACCTTTTCAGCTTTGAAGAAGAAGGGTAATACATTCAGATGGATAGATAGGTGTTACTAGATATTTCAAGAGCTGAGGTAGAGATTGATGAGTGACCCAATATTGAGGTTACCAGGGGAGTTTGGTATGTATTCTACACCAATGCATCCAGGACTATATTTGGATGTGTCCCGATGAAGGAGCATGTAGTGATCACTTATGGTTCACTACAGCAGAGATATCATGAGAAGAACTATGCCACCCATGACCTGGAGTTAGTATTAGAGGGCTTCTCCTTTAAAATGTGGTGACATTACTAGATGGGAGTACATTATATAGTCTACTATAATCAGAGGAGTCTCAGGAATATCTTCTCTCAAAAGGACTTAAACATGAGATAGTAGTGAGGGTTGGAGTTCCTCCAAGACTATGACATTGATATAGTATAGACTACTAGTATGGGGAACGTAGTGGCAGATGCACTCATCTTGAGCTAAGGTTTACACTAGCTGAATGAAGCGACGGAGCAGATAGCCATGTTAGAGATATCCAGTATAGATAGAGATGGAGCAGCTTACCTCTAGTATATGAATTTCACTCCCCCACTTCTTCAACAATTTTTGGTGGCATAGCTTGGGGACCATGAATGTAAGGCACTATGTGCCAAAATATCCCCAGGACATGCACTTGATGAATTTTATGATGGTGGGGAGCATGTCATTTTCTTTAAAGAACACACCATGGTACTAGTGGTGCTATAGGAGGTCGTTTTGAGAGAGTTCCATACATCCCCACTAGTGGTGCATCCTGGTGTGGTGAAGATGTACCAGGACCTACGGTGTCAGCACTGGTGGCTAGAGATGAAAAAAGTAGTGGTTGAGTTTCATTTAGGATTCCTCACTTGTCAGCAAGTGAATGCCGAGAATTAGGTTCCGGTAGGCTTAGCTCAACTACAAGAGGTGCTAGAGTGGAAGTGGGACGGTTTCTCCATGGTCATTGTGACAGAGCTTCTACATACATCCATGGGACATTATTCCATCTGGATGATCATTGAATGACTCAGCAAGCCATACCACATCATACCTATCTGAGAGCAGGGATCAGTAGAGGGCTTGTGACACCTCTACGTATAGGAGATTGTATGACTTCATGGGGTTCCATAGATGCTCTTCTCTAACCGTGATACGCGTTTTACATCCCTGATGTGGAAAAGATTATAGAAGGCATTCATGACTACTATTTTTGAGCACCGTGTTTCATCCATATATGGTTGTCCAGATGAAGCAGACCATTGAGACACTTGAGGAAATTCTTTGTGCTTGCATCCACGATTTTGGGCGTAGTTGGGAGGATCACATGCCCATGGTGGAGTTCACAAACAACAACATCAATAACTCCACCATCGGTATGAAATAGTTTGAGGCCTTGTATGGTCAAACATGCAGGTCACCTCTATACTCGACAGACCTAGGGGAGTTAGCACTTGTGGGACGAGAGTTGTTATGGGATACCACTGAGAAGGTGAAGATCATCTGGGAGGGGATGAAGACTACACAGAGAAGATATAAGTCTTATGCTGACATGAGATGGAGACCTTTGGAGTTCGAGGAGGGAGACGATGTATTCCTTCGGGTCTCACCTCAATGAATTTTTCAAATATTTGGATGAAGAGGAACACTCTCACTGAGGCCTATCAGACCATTTATGATACATAAGATGATTACTGAGGTGGAATACAGCTTTTCACTCCCACTATTGTTGAAGAGGGTGCACGAAATCTTCCCTGGATCCTAGCTGAGGAGATACGTGGATGACCTATCTCACATCATCTTCCCTGGAAATCTAGACATTGATTATGGTGTGACATTTATAGAGGTTCAATGAAGATTGATGATCAATAGGATTGGGTCCTTTGTGGACGATTGATACCTCTTGTGCGCGTTCGCTGGCATTATGGGAACATCCAGGATAATTCATTGGAGCGGGAGGCTCAGATTGATGCTCATCACCCCTATTTGTTTCCTTAGTCTATGTTGTGGATTTCATAGAAGAAAGTCCCATAGATGGGGAGAAAATTAAGACCATTATTTTCAATGTAATTTTATTTAATTATATGGTATTATTAAGAATCTAAAAAAATAACGGCGCGTGATTCTGAGGCCTGGTGTACCCAAAATGAATTTCGGAACTATTTTAAGGTATGTTCAGTAAACACATCTGTGGCCGAATCTATCTTTTAAACCGTTGCACAGATTAAAAAACTGAGAGCACTGTTGAATCTGCAATGTTGGGATTAGCTTAAGGAAGAATTCACTTTGACCGAAGACTGTTGGGAGAAAATGTTATATTTTTGATATTTAAAATAATAATAAAATAAAAATGTTATTTTATTTTACATTTTCTTTTTACTCCATTGGACAAGCGGTGGTGGCAGGACCAATGACATATTAATGCATTTATTGGCTTGGCTCCTCAATCTTTGTAACTACAGTAGTGGAATTTGGTAGGATCATTCATTAAATGAACCTAATAAATTCACAAGTCTTTACTCACCCTAACCCTCTCTTATTTATATGGATCTTGTGGAGATGTATTGGCATGGATTCACCAAGTGACGAATCTCTGGAAAATTACGGCGACAGTAACCACTTGGAGGAAAATACCTATTCTAATGAGTGGTGATGAGCACCACCGAACCAAAAAGCTGCGAACATCAACTCTTCCCCAAATGTGGATGTTCCCTAATGATATTGGGGTATGGTTTATGTCTTTTCTAATTTCTATATTTGTTGAATCATTATACTACCCTCTTGACATGAAGCTAATGTGGAGGGTGTGGGCCAAAAGAACATGGCCCAGACACTCCTTCAGTTGTTGAAATCAAACGTGTTGTTCACAATATTTTGTTCGGACATGATATATTTCAGAATGGAGGGACAACCAGTGAATAAGGAATCTCGATAGGTTTGTTGGCAACTTCAGATGAAAAAATGGACATCGGAGCTCACTCGAGGAATCACCGAAGACCACTGGAAACCGGCACTTGAGGAAGAGATAATGGAGGTGGCCAGCACCGGTTGGGCATGGAAGATATGGTGGCGTACCATCACCTGCCACCAGTGAGGATGGTCATGGACGTAGCTGTGACAGGTAAAGATGACAGCAGGCTCAGGCCTACCACAAAAGGCGGGGTAGCGTGCAACATAGCATCACCAAAGAAAGGGACACATAATATTATCGTGGTAGAGAGAGGTGACATGCACCAGATGACCATGTACTGAGGTGAGCAGCGCGCTGCTGAAGATAGTCGTGGCCGAAGGCTGAGACTTCCTCCTTGCGGGTCATGCGGGTGACCTGGCATCCCCCCGTGGTGCCGCCGCACTGATTTCCATACAGGGTGAAATTCCCCCCCATGATAGCTAGGGAAAGGCCCACTTCAGTAGTCCATGCCTCCAATGTGCCGCGCCCCTCCGTAGGCCGGGATGCTCTAGCCCAGCAGGCGGCACACTCTATGGGCCAGGCCGCACCACTGAGGTGGGCTGGTCTGCGGCCTAGCGAGCCAAGCCTGCCACGGCCTAGCCCAATTGGGTTAGCCCTGGTCGGTATATACTGGGTTGGGTCAGACCCGGACTAGATCGGGTCGAACCAAACTAGGTCGGGCCCACCCAGACTGGGTCTGACTGGACCAAGACCCTTCTAGGACACATTTTTCAAAAAGAGCCATAACGTGTGAACCAAGCGTCCATTTTAAATAATGTCTACGGTTCTGGAATCCATGGAGATAGATGGTTAATTTGGTATACATCACTTGTGTTTTGGAGAATGTTGGCGTATGGATGGGTTGGATCGAACCCAAATCCAACTAGTCCCTCAGTACTAGAATGCTTATAAGTCACAGACCATACATTCGATTGATGCACCATCTATCACATTGGAACCCTTAAAACATGGTGGTCCTTTTATATACATCTTTGTAGAACATCATGGTGGTTGTGGTAAAATCGATAGCTTGAGAAACAAAACCTCCCAGAAGTAAGGTTTTTTAGTGCAAGAATCTTGTTGCTGGATGTAACGTGAAGAAAGAACATCGATCCTATGTGGTTCAGCATCTATCAATCCTATTTGGGTCAGCACTAGTTATCTATTGTGGGTCAGTACCTATCGATCTGGTGTGGGTCAATGCCTAGAGATCTAGTGTATGTCAGAATCTATTGATCCTATATCAGTCATCCGCATAGCCTCTTGATAGAATGTGATGATCTAGATTTATGAATAATCATCTGTATTTCTGTAAAAGAGATATAAACATGGTGTGAGCTAAGCCATTACTTTCGTGGTGTTTCTTTTTTGATACTTTAACTTCAGGGTGCTATCTTCATGGTTTTATCTTTGATGTACTTTTACCTCCATTGCGTTACCTTCTTGGTGTTACCTTTGTGGTACTTTTACCGTCACAGTGTTACCGTTGAGGTAATTTTATCTCATGGATCAGTTGTGCAAACATCTTAAAATTTAGAGCCATATGTTTCCCCATGTATGTGATGAGTTTATTTTTGATTACATAGGTATTTGTATGTGCATATACCTATGTAGAGTTGACTACTGATTCATGCATCGTGACTGAGGTATTTCTTTGTGGTTATTACATTGTGGATATCTGGGAGACCTTCAGGGGACTCGGTGTTGCTATTGAGTCTTAGTATACTTAGTCCTACATGGGCTATGCCCACACCATGTTGTGTCCTGTGCAGATGATAGACAGTATTGATCGAGGCTGAGTTATCTAGGACAGGACGGTGCTCAGAGGTGGACTATTTGACGTCATGTGATGCAATGACTACGGATTGTGAGCTGTACCTACCGTTATGGTAGGATCCTCATTAGACTTTCTAGGAGCTATTTTCTCTTTCAGTTGTACCTGTACTTTCCATTTGGGCTTGTATTCTGGCCCCTTTACATTCAATTCACTTTTTTACAATAGTAGTTTACTATGTGGTTGCTTATTGTTGTGTTCATATATTGTGTGTTTGTACCGGTTTAAATGAAATATCTTCCCATTATAGGGATACACCTTATTTGTTCTGCAGCCCTTGGCCTATGGAAGGCGGGCTTGGGAAGTCACGACACGGGCCCTGGGGGACATGTCGTCACATAAACCCACAATGAAATTGATGGATTTCTGTTCTCATTTCCACTATAAAAATGTAATAGTATAAATCATCCAATTAGGTAATTATTTTAGAGACAAAAATATTTATGTACGTGGAAATTACATTACTTTTTCTGAATACTTAATATATTACAAAAAAACTCTCCAGGGCCATATTAGTTTAGTGTCTTTGGAAACATGGAACATAATCTTCTAATCATGGTGAAAGATCTTCAACATCTATCATAACGATCATCCCCTTTTGTTTTCTTTCCTAAAACATTTCCTTATATCCTATGGAAAAGAAAACATATAATGGGAGAGCTCAAATTCTCCGTAAGGGTAAAAATGGAGAGAATAAAAACAATCCATAAACATTTGAATGTAAAATCATGAACATAAAACATCAAAATCTTGAGCAATGACATAAATCTTGGCAGTACATAAGGCATAAATTATAAACGAACATTAATAATGTTAAAATAGCATGGGAATAAACCATGTTATTGTGAAAATAAATTAAGAACATGTTATGATTTCCATAGTATCCAAGGCATTGTTTCCAATACCATCAGAGTGGACAAAGTCCATTACTGAACCGAGATTACTTGTCGTTTCAACCCAGTATTACTGAACTGGATTCACTTCACATTCCAGCCATGTCTATCTCATAAGATATAAATATTTACCCAATGAATTTGAGTGGGATATAGGTCCAACCCATCTCATAATGAAATCTTTCATACGTGTGCCACAAAATAAACAAAAATATTTCATAATAACCCAAAGAATAAAATGGGTTTCATAAACATCTTCCAAACATAACATAATCCATATAGAAAAAATGGAAATATTTTAATCATAAGAAAAATAAAACCATGTAAATAATAAGGACATTATACTTGAAACATAATCATACAAAAAAATGTCATCTTCGATGGTAAATAGTTTTGAAAAAACACTTGAAATTATTTCTTGAGGAAAATATCCTTTCTTCATCAAAATCATTTTCTTTTCACAAAATGCCTTGTAATTTTAAAAGAAACGGATTTTTTTGAAAATAATCATGAAATATTGTAGTGGAATATTCATGTAAATAAGGCATTATGTTATCGTAAAAATCCATTCATGCCATATAAGTTAAGAAAACATTCTCCTCATACTATTAACGGAAAAGTCAAAAAGTACCACATATGGTAAACAAAAGAAAGATTTCTTCCATAACACAATGTAAAAGTAAAAAAGGGGTAAACATGAATTTAAAAATACATGGATTAATATTAAACACTTTATGAAAACATTTTTATGGTCATGGATGAACAATATAACCATAGTATATACTTACGTATAAGCAATCCTAGATAAAATTGAGATTGAAAATTTATCCCTTACCTTAGGTCCAATTTTTCCATATGTGTCCAAAAATACTATATAGTGGGTTTAAACATATTATTAACTTGTAATAGTACCATAATAATATTTATGGTATCATATATGATTCACTAATGACTTTATATTGCCTATTATTTTTCCAATTCCTTGTTAAAGCAGAGTTTTGGGTAAAATCATTTCATTTATTATACGTGTTTGGACTTCTTTTTCTTGATATTATTATTAATTATATCATGATTTACTTACTTAAAGAATGTAATGATTTATACATCTTATATATTCAGTTTATATATATATAATATAAATGAAATGAAATAGACCGTTCATGGAGACTGTAGGTCGTACATACGCATGAACGCTGTTTTCCTTTCCTTATTGACTTCAATTGAAGTAAGTAGAAGACACACAAATATATATATATATATATATATTAATCCATTAGCATTATTATGTCATAGATATCATTATTATTCTTTATATATACTTTATAATCATTCTTGAATGGATAACACGGGGAATGAATCTCATTGAATCGTGGAGACGGTAATCTGTACGTAAGCATGAGCGATGATATCATTCCCATAATTATTTAATGTAAATTTAGTGGATGATATAATATCTCAGAATTAGTATGATGTTATATTAACCATATATAGTTATTCTTTACACCATTATACCCATCCATGTATGGTGGTGGTGGAAAAATAGATTACACCACGACGTGGAGACGGTATTCCATACGTACGCACGCGTGGGGATTTCATTTTCTGTAGGATGGATAAAAAGTAAAATGGCATTGTTTCATATTTATAATAACATTTCTTTATATTAGTTATACTTATGTTATTACTTTATAATTAAAAAACTAAATAATATGAAGTAGAAGAATATAGAAATTTGAAAGAATCGTATTAGAGATTACCTCTTCTTCGATAAGCCTCCTCTTATCCTCCTCTTAGGGCACTAAATTTGGTCATTGAAGAAATCCAGAACCTCTAGTATGTTTTTATGGATGTGTAGAAGTAAAATGGGTAGGGTTTGGCCGAGCTAGAAGGCTCATATTTGTGTGAAGATGAGAGGGATGAGGTTCTCTTTTATAAGGGAGGAGAGAGTCACCTTTGGAAACCTCAAAAAAATTTAATTTATAAGAAACTCAAACCCCACATAAAAACATTCAATGTGACTGTAATTCAAATATGAGGTATGATATGTCTGTAATCACATCAACCAATCTTGTTTTTATTTTATTTTAAACCTTATCATTTTAATTTATCCTTATTTAATCTATTTAATTTTATTTGTGGTAATAATATTCTAATTTTAAATTGTTATAAATAATTACTTATGTGTTTTGAATTATCCATAATTGGTTACGTTATAACATTTCAGACAATATAAATTTCGATTTTTAATTTTTAAATAATTCTTTGATTTTTAATCTATTTAATAATATGTTACTCATATAAAATAACAATTGTGTTAAAGTTGAAACTATTCATTTATTTAAATTTAAATAAAATACACACATAAAATATATTTGAAACAAAATGTTTAATAAATTCCTAACATGTCATATTCATCTAGAAAATTTGTAGAAAACATTAATTAGTTCATATAATATTTATTTTAATATTTATAAAACTATTTATTTGATATTTCTCTTAATAAAACAATTACTACATCATATTAGTATAGTCATTTAATATACTTATTAATTTCATAAAAATTAATACTAAAATACTATGATGATGATAAATATAATATCATCCAAAGAAATACTTTTACTTGAATTTATCGTCTTTAAATCACAACATGTAAATTGTAATATTTATTAAATTCTGAAGGTGTCAACTTTGACATCATTTAAAATTAAATAATATAAGTGTCATAATCTCTTTTATAAATTTACAAATGGTTAACAATTGGAACATGGGTTGGTTAGGGTATATATATATACGACCAATAAGTTTTGGTCAGGTTTTTGGGCCTTTTAATGGTTATTAATATTTTAATAAAAACTATATTACTGATTTTTCACTAAATAAATACTTTCTGCATCATTAATGAATAAGATATTAAGGTAATTAAATATCTCTTAAAAATTACATATACATTTCCATAACAAAGAAAAACATTTTAGCTTTCAAGTGATTATTTATAATCGAATGTATATTCTTTATAACCTTATATTAAAAATACTTTAATTATTAATGTTTGAGTGAGACATATTTCACATTCTTTAAAATAAAATAAATTAAAGGTTTTAATCACATCCAAGTGGGTTATAATGGATTACATTTCGATCCAAATATGCCTTAGGACAAAATATAATCATCCAATTATAATAAGATAAGTCTTATGGTAATTTTATAATATTATATTTACCCTTATTTACCCGATTCACCTTTAACTATGGTAAATAAAATTTACTGTAGTTACTATTCATTGTGCCCAAAAATAAAAAGTAGCATATTAACATAATTTGGATCTAATGATTCAAAATATGGAATCCATTTTTCCATATTCAAATCACATAAGTCATAGAAATTAATTAAAAATTAATCTTGTTGTTAAGAAAACAATTTTTAAAAGTTAAAACATTGGAAAAGATTGAAATGATTTTACAAATGAATTCAATGTAAAATCAATGATAATGAGATAAATTATATTAAATGTTAAAAATATATTCTATTTATAATTTAAATTTTTTCAATATTATAATTTTCTCATATAAATTATTTTGATGAGAAAAGTTGTTTTTAATTAAAATATATCTTGTTTTTACTATGCATTAAAATATGAAAGTTATCACAATAAAATTTATAATTTAGGAAAAGTAAATATTTATATGATAATTCAAAATAAGAATTTTATTTTTTCAAATTTAACTTATAAACATGTCAAAAACTAGATTTAAAGTCGGTGTGCCATCAATAGGTAGCAAAACTACATTTTTTTAAAAATACTTATATTACCCAAAAAATTTATTTTGTTCTCATACCATGTACTAGAAAAAGTGTAAGATGAATAATATTGTTATAAAATTAAAAATGTAGTTAATACTATTTATAATGGAAAGTTCATAATAATATTATTATAATATATCGTTATTTAGTGAAACCCGGTATTGCGTACTACACACGCTATCGAGGAAGGTCGTGATTGCGTGTAATGCAATCCAATTCAGCGCTGCGTGTAGTAAAAGATCCCTTTGGTGTTGTGTATAAAAAAATCAAAACACATTTCATTTATACATTAAACAAAATCTAAACATAATTTTTCATCGAATAATGTCTACAAAACGAACATGAAATTGTGTGTCACACAAGCCAAGAATAGTGTTGCGTATACTTCGAGCTAATATAGTGTTTCATATAGTGTAATATAATCTTGATATAGCATAAAAAATAAGAAATAAAAGAAATTAAAAATAATATTTCTCATAAAATCATTGGGTGTTACATTCTACCCCCTTAAAACAAATTTCACCCTCGAAATTATTCAGGGTTATAAATATTTTGCTACTTGAACGTTTCTTTCATTGAAACCCACATCGTAAAAAGGAATACTAAAACATAATTTTAAAATGTAATGTAAGAAATTTAAGGGTTACCAAAATTAACTCATCAGTGGGTTTCTATATAGGAGAACATATGTGAAAATATGGATATAGAAGAGAAATCTAACCATCATGTTCTGATGGTGAGTGGTAGAGAACATGGCTATGAAAAATCCAATAGTCACAAAGCCATAGATTTGTGATGATCTAAGGTTCCATATAATTAATCAGCTAAAGGGGCACTAGGAAAACATTTTTGGTTTACAAGATCATTTCCCTAATGTTGAATAATATTTGAATTAAAAGAAATACTTACTTGATTTTGGAACAATATCACTATTTGTTTGTTCCTTGATCAATTTCCACATCATATCATAATGAAATGAAGTTGAATTTGTCATTCATGAAGTGTGACTAGATCATAAAATAGAATTATTGGTCAATCCATCAGTCTCAAATATAAGGTTAACAAAAGTTATTAAATATACATAATTCTATCTATGGTATGATTAATCGTATATTGTTCCAAAAATGAACTTATACTTCACCTATCATACCACTTAATAAAAAAATTCTACTAACCATGGACTTATAGTAGGAAAATGGTAGATGATAAAGGCCTGTCCCACTTCAGTTATGGGTTCAATTCCTGAAACCCTGTCCGACGTGACGAGTTGTCTCTCATTCTGCAGGTTTTCCCTTTTCTAATGCTACACTATTATAAATTTCAAGAAATAATATTGAAAAAATGTTCTATCCTTAAACAATATTATCTTATGTCCAAAATAGTCCATTTTAAATCATTTGGATTATCCAAAATACTTCTATCCATGCTCATAGTATAAACACAATGATTACTATAAATGTCATCTACCAAGCATGTGAATACGATCATTTATCCCCTATATATAATAAGATATATCTTGTTGGTCACATTCCAAAAATGTGAATACCTTAATCATGTATTCTATTGAAACATGAATTACCATAGAACCTTAGTGAAAACATGAATTCTGTCAAAAGTTATCTTTTTTCCATATACCAAAGTCCCAAAATTTCTATATACTCAAACCATGTTATCACGTTGTCCATATATCAGTAATTAGCTCATTAATAATATAAAAAAATAATATTTTCACCTTATCCCTTCCTTATGTGAATATCATATGCTTTCCCAAAATATTTCGAAAACTTTTCATGGTTACCGGTACCATATTCTTATGGAAAACCACAATGGACCAATACATAGATATTACAATATAGCCTAAAATACCTCAACAACATAATTCTTGAATACCAACACATAAATACTTCAATCCATCCTCTTCAATGATTGGCATGTAATAATTCCTTCCTTTATTTAGAAGTAACCTGTTAGGTCAGGGCGTCGAGTTGGGTAATGCCCATGTTCTCCACAGATAAGACATTGAACTCCATAATATTTTGTCACTCTATGAACCTTCTCCCCATACAGATAACATCTTCCCCACCATTTGATGTATTAATCAAGGTTCTTATTCTCTTTATTAGAAATATCAATCTTCCTTTCTCTATGCTCTTCACCATGAAAACATTCATAAAATTCCATCTTCCTCTTATTTGATGAAATAGGAATACCACTAAAGTTCACCATGTTAATCATTTACCGTGATGATTGGTTCGACATAATCACAATATATTTATTTCTATTAATTACACAATTTTGTTTCTCATAGTCACCAATTTTCCATTGGATTCAATGATGGCCCAATTCATTATGGTTCCCTCCATTGACTAAAACCAAATACCACGGTGTAAGAAACAATTAAAATAACAAGGAACCATATAATCATAAAATGTCACTTATAGGATGTTTAACATATGACACCTTCTTTAACCAATGACAAATTAGGTTAACCCTAGGTTATTCATGATCATTGACATAACACTAAAACTGTAACCTATATTAATACTAAACCTTAGAGACATCTCTATACATACCTTAGAAATATCTCTAGGGATCTCACTAATGTTTTCGCATCTAATTTCCATTGGTTAAATAAACCTTCACTCAGATACCAACTGTTGAGACCCAAAGAATTATGTAAATAGAAATTACATTACTTCTATAGAATAATTAATACATTACACAAAAAAATACTCCCAAGGACCATATTAGTTTACTATCTTTGGAATCGTGGAACAAAATCTTCTAATCATGGTAAAAGATCTTCAACATCTCCTATAAAGATCTTCCCCCTTTGTTTTATTACCTAAAACCATTCTTTATATCCTGGGGATAAGAAAACATATAAAGGGTGAGCACAAATCCTTAGTAAGGGTAAGCATGGATAACATAATAACAATCCATAAACATTTGAACGTAAAAACATGTAAACAAAACATCAAAATCTTGAGCAATGACATAAATCATGGAAGTACATAAGGCATAGATCATAAAGGAACATAAATCATGATAAAGTAGCATGGGAATAAAATGTGTAATCTTGGAAAACCATTAAGTAAATGTTATGATATCTATAGTATCCAAGGAATTGTTTCCGAGACCATCATAGTGGACAAAGTCCATTACTGAACCGGGTTTACTTGTCATTCCAGCCCTGTATTACTGAACCAGATTCACTTTTAATTCGAGCAATGTCTATGTCATGAGATATAAAACTTTACCTAATTAATTGGAGGGAGATATATCTCCCACCCATATCATAATGAAATCATTCTTACGCATGGAACAAAATAAACATAAATAATTCATAATAACCCAAAGAATAAAGTGGGTTTCATAAACATCATCCCATCATAACATAATCCATATAAAACAAATGGATGTTATTTCATCATAATAATAATAAAACCATGTAAATAATAGAGATGTTATACTTGAAACATAATTATACCAAATAATGTCTCATCTTAGTTGGAAAATAGTTTTGACAAAACACTTGAAATGAATTCTTGAGGAAAATATTCTTTTATCTTCAAAATCATATTCTTTTCACAAAATGGAATGAAATTTTAAAAGCAAAGGATTTTGTTGAAAATAATCATGAAATATTGTATAGTAATCTTTATGTAAATAAGGCATTATGTTATTATAAAAAATCCATTCATGCCGTATAAGATAAAAAACATTCTCCTCGTACTTTTAAAGGAAAAGTCCAAAAGTACCATGTATGGTAAACAAAAGAAAGATTCCTTCTATAACACAAAGTAAAATTTTAAAAGGGGTAAACACGAATTTAAACATACATGGAAGAATATTAATCGTTTTATGAAAACATTTTTATGGACATGGATGAAAAATATAACCCCAGTAAATACTTATGTATAAGCAATCAAAGATAAAATTGAGATTGCAAAATTATCCCTTACCTTAGGTCCAATTTCTTCCGTACGTGTCAGAAACTCCTATATAGTGGGTTAAAACAAATTATTAATTTGTAACAGAACCACAATAATATTTAGGATATCATATATGATTCACTTATGACTTTATATTACCCGTTCTTTTGTCAATTCCATGTTAAACCAGCGTTTTGGGTAAAATCGTTTCATTTATCGTACGAGTTTGGACTTGTTGTTCTTGATATTATTATTAATTATATCATGACTTAATTATTTCTAGACTGTAAAACATGATTTATATATCATATATATTCATTATATATATATAATTGATAGATAAATGAAATGAAACTCACCGTTCATGGAGACGGTAGGCCGTACGCACGCATGAACATAGTTTTCCTTTCCTTATTGACTGGAATGGAAGTAAGTAGATGACATATATATATATAAATACAGTAGCATTATTATTTCATATATATCATTATTATTCATTATATACTCTTTATAATCATTCTTTAATGGTGATCATGGAGAATGAATCTCATCACGTCGTGGAGATGGTAATCCGTACGTACGCACGAGAGATGATATCATTTCCATAATTATTGAATGGAATTAGAGTGGATGATATAATATATCAGAATCATTATGATGTTATAATAACCAAATATAGTTATTCTTTACACCATTATACCCATCCAAGTAATGTGGTGGTGTAAAAACATATTACACCACGAAGTGGAGACAGTATTCCGTACGTACACACACGCGGTGATGTCATTTTTCGTAGGTTAGATAGAAGGTAAAATGGGGAAGTTTCATATTTAGATTAATATATAATTATATTATTTATACTTATTTTATTACATTATAATGATACAAATAAATAAGAGGAAGTATAAGAATAAAGAAACTTCAATGAATTGGTAGAAGAGATTACCTCTTCTTCGACGCGCCTCCTCTTATCCTCCTCATAGGGCACTAAAGTTTGCCTTTGAAGAAGACCAGGACCTCTAGTAGGTTTCTATGGAAGTGGAGAAGTAAAATGGCCAGGGTTTGGACGAGATGTATAGCTCAAATATGTGATAAGATGAGAGGGAGGAGGTGCTCATTTATAAGGGAGAAGAGGGGCACCTTTGGAAACCTCAAGAATATAAATTTATAAAAATCTAAAACCCCACATAAAAACATCCAAAGTGACTAAAATTAGGATATGAGGTAATATATGGTTGTAATATCATCAATAAATCTTGTTTTTTAATTTATTTTATACCTTATCATTTTAATTTATCCTTATTTAATCTATTTAATTTTATTTGTGGAAATAATATTCTAATTTTAAATTTTTATAAATAATGACTTATGTGTTGTGAATTATGCATAATTGGGAACTTTATGAAATTATAGACCATATAAATTTAATTTTTTTAAATATTTTTGTGAGTTTTAAACTATTTAATAATAAGTTATTTTTATAAGATAACAATTGTTTTAATTTTGACACTATTCCTTTATTTGAATTTAAATAAAATCCACACATAGGATATATTCAAAAAAAATGTTTAATAGATTTATAACATGTCATATTCTTCTAGATAATTTTTGGAGAACATTAATTTTTTCATATAATATTTATTTTAATATTTATGAAACCATTTATTTGATATTTCTCTTAATAAAACAATTACTACATCATTTTTGTATAATCATTTAATATACTTATTAGTAGCATAAAATTTAAATATATAATAATAGGATGATGAAAAATCTAATATATTTAGAATGAATACTTTTACTCGAATTTATCATCTTAAAATCACAACATGTAAATTGTAATATTTATTAAATTAGGAAGGTGACAACTTTGAAATCATTTAAAATAAAATAATATAAGTGTCATAATCACTTTTATAAAGCTCCAAATGGTCAAAAATTCTCCAATTGGATGGTTATGGTTTATATATATACAACCAATATGTTTTGGTCCGGTTTTTGGGCCTTTTAATGGGTATTATTATTTTAATAAAAACAATAATACTGATTTCTCACTAAATAAATAATTTCTTCATCCTTAATGTATAAGCTATTAAGGTAATTAAATATCTCTTAAAAATTACAAATAAATTACCATAAAAAGAAAAAAAATTATCTTTCAGGTTTTTATTTATAATAAAACTTATATTCCGTATAACCTTATATTAAAAATACATTAATTAATAAAGTTTGAGTGAGACAAATTTCACTTTTTTTAAAATACAATAAATTAAAGTTATTAATCACATCCGAGTGCATTCCAATGGATTCCATTTCGTCCCAAATATGCATTAGGGAAAAATATAATCATCCAATTATATGAACACAAGTTTTAGTGTAATTTTATAATATTATATTTTTTCCTTAATTACCCAATTTACCTTTAACTATGGTAAATAAAATTTACTGTAGTTGTTATTCGTAGTGCCCAAAAATGAAAAGTATCTTATTAACATAATTTGTACCTACTGATTCTAAATATGGAATCCGTTTTTCCAAAATCAAATTTCAGAGGTTTCAAAAATTAATTTAAAATTAATCTCGTTGTAAAAAAAAGAGTTTTAAAAGTTAAAACATTGCCAAATATTGAAATCATTTTACCTATGAATTCAATGTAAAATCAAAGATAATGAAATAAATTATATTAAATTTTAAAAACATATATTCTATTTATACTTTAAAACCAATAAATAATATAATTTAACCATATAAATTATTAAGATGAAAAAAGTTGTTTTTAATTAAAATATAGCGTGTTTTTACTATTCATGAAATTATGAAAGTTATCAGAATAATATGAAAAATTTATCCAAAGTAAATTGTTATATCATGATTCCAAAAAAGAATTTTATTTATTCATATTTAACTTATAAACTTGTCAAAAACTATATTTAATGTGGGTGTGCCGTCAAAAGGTGGAAAAACTAATTTTTTTGAAAAATAATTATTTTACCCGAAAAAATTATTTTGTTCTCATACCATGTTCTAGAAAATGTGTAAGATGAATAATAATGTTATAAAATTGAAAATTTAGTTAATAATATTCATAACGTCTAGTTCATAATAATATTATAACAATATATCATTGTTTAGTAAAACTTGATATTGCGTACTACACACGCTATCGAGGAAGATCGCGATTGCGTGTAATGCACGCCAAGTCAGGGATGCGTGTAGTGAAAGCTCCCTTTGGTGCTGAGTATAACATAATCAAAACTTATTTCATTTATACATTAAACAAAATATACACTTAAGGTTGCGTAGAATAATTTCTACAAAACGAACTTGAAATTCTGTGTAACACGAGCCAAGAATAATGTTGCCTATACTACAGGACAATACGGTGTTGCGTATAGCAATATTTAATCTTGGTTTAGCGTACAACATAAGACATTAAAGGAATTAAAAAGAATATTTCTCTTAAAATCTTGCGGTGTTACATTCTACCCCCTTAAAATTAATATCTCCTTTAAAATTAGTCGGGGTTATAAATTGTTTTCTACTGGAAAGATCCTTTCATAGGAACCCACATCTTTAAAAAAGTACTAAAACGTAATTTTAAAAAGTAAATTCTGAAATGGATGGGTTAACCAAATTGACTCATCACTGGGTTTCCACATAGGATAACATAGGTGAAAATATGGATATGGAAGAGAAATCTAACTGTCATGTTCTGATGGAGAGTCGTAGAGAACCTTACTATGAAACATCCAACAGTCACAAAGACATAAATTTGTGATCATCTAAGATACCATCTAATTAATCAGATATGAGGGAACTAGGACAACATTTTTTGTTTTCAAGGTCATTTCCCTAATGTTGAAGAATTTTAGAATTAAAATATATACTTACCTGATTTTGGTACAATCATACTGTTGTTCATTCCAGGAAAACTTTCCACTTCAACTCATAATGAAATGAATATGAATTTGTCATTCATGAAGTGTGACTAGATCATACGATTGAATGATAGTTCATTCCATCTATCTCAATTATATGGTTAGAAAAATGTATTAAATATACATAAGTCCATCTATGGTAAGATTAATCATACATGGTTCCAAAAAATGTACTTATACTTAATCTATCATACTTCTTAATAAAATAAAATTAATTTCTACTAACAATGGACTTCCAGTAGGACAATGGTAAGCCATAAAGGCCTATCACACTTTAGTTGTGGGTTCGATTCCCGCAACCCTGACTAACGCAACGGGTTGTCTCCCGTTCTGCAGAATTTCCCTTTTCTAAAACTACACTATTAAAACATTCGATAAATAATATCAAAAAAATGTTCTATCCTTAAACAACATTATATTATGTACAACATAATCCATTACAAATCTTTAGGATTATCCAAAAATAATTCTATCCAAACACATAGTTTAAAGTCAATTATAACTAGAAATGTTATCAACGAAGCATGTGAATACCATCATTTATCCCCCGTATATCTTAAGATATATATTTGTGGTCACATTCCCAACATGTGTGTACCTTAATCATGTATTCTCTTGAAACATGAATTACCATAGAACCTTTGTGAAAACATGAATTCTGTCAAAAGTTAACTCTTTCAACATAAAAAAATCCATAAATATCTATATACTCAAACCATGATATCACTTTGTCCTTATACCAGTCTTGAGCTCATTAATAATATCAAACATATTATTTTCTCCTTATCCCTTCATTATGCGCATATCATATTCATTCCAAAAATATTTCAATCACTTTTCATGGTTATCTGTACCATATTCTTATGGAAAACCAAAATGGAAAATTACATAGAAATTCCAATATACCAAAAAATTACCTCAACAACATTATTCTTGAATACACATACATAAATACTTCAATCCATCCTATTCAATGATTGAAATGGAAGAAGTCCTTCCATGATTTAGATGTATCCTCTTAGGATAGGTAATTGAGTTTGGTAATGCCCATGTTCACCATAGATTAAACATTGAACTCCATAACAGTGTGTCACTATATGACCATTCTTCCCAAATAGATAACATATTATCCTCCATTTTATTTAGTCATCAAGGTTATTATTACCTTATTTAGAAATCTCAATCTTCTATTCTCTATGATCCTCACCATGCGAACATGTATAAAATTCCATCCTCTCTTTATTTGATGAATTAGGAATACAACTAATGTTCACCTTGTCAATCATATATTGAAATGAATGATTCAGCATAATCACAATATCTTCATTTATAGGTATTACACTATTTTGTTGCTCATAGTCACCAATTTTTCCATTGGATTCAATGATGACCCAATTCCTTCTAGTTCCCTCCATTAAATAAAACAAAAAACCATGTTGTATGAAATAGTTAAAATAATGAGGAACCACATAATCATAAAAAGTCACTTATAGGATGTATAACTTATGACACCTTCTTAAACCTATGACAACCTAGGTTCACCCTAGGTTATTCATGATCGTCAACATAATTCTAGGACTGTAACCTATAGTTATACTAAACCTTAGATACATCCCTAGACATACCTTAGAAATATCTTTAGGGATCTTACTAATGTTTTCTCATCCTAGTTTCCAAAGGTTAACTAATCCTTTGCTCTGATACCAACTTTAGAGACCCAAAGGTTGATCTACATGGACATTACATTAATTTTTACAGAATACTTAATACATAACACAGAAAAAAACGCCCAAGACCATATTAGTTTAGTGTCTTTGGAAACCTGGAACATAATATTCTAATCATTGTGAAAGATCTTCAAAATCTCCCATAACAATCTTCCCATTTTATTTTCTTACCTAAAACCTTTCATTATATCCTGGGAAAAAGAAAACATATAAAGGGTGAACTCAAGTTCTCAGAAAGGGTAAACATGGAGAACATAAAAACAATCTATAAACATTTAAACGTAAAAACAAGAACATAAAACATAAAAATCTCGAGCAATAACATAAATCTAGGAAATAAATAAGGCATAGATCAAAAAGGAACATTAATCATGATAAAATAGCATGGGAATAAAACATGTAATTTTGGAAAACAATTAAGCACATGTTTTTATTTTTATAGTAGCCAAGGCATTGTTTCTAAGACCATCATAGTGGACAAATTCCATTACTGAACCGGGTTTACGTTCCGTTCCAGCCCTGTATTGCTGAAACAAATTAACTGGCCATTCCAGCCATGTCTATCTCATGGGATATAAATCTTTACCCAATTCATTGGATGGATATATAGGTTCCACCCATCTCATAATGAAATCATTATTACGTGTGCCAAAAAATAACCATAAATATTTTATAATAACCCAAAGAATAAAATGGGTTTCATAAACATCATTCCATCATAACATAATCTATATAAAACAAATTGATATCATTTCATCATAAGAATAATCAAACCATGTAAATAATATATACATTAAACTTGAAACATAATCATACTAAATAATGTCATCTTATATGGAAAATAGTTCTGACAAAACACTTGAAATGAATTCTTGAGGAAAATATCCATTCTTTATCAAAATCATTTTCTTTTCACAAAATGCAATGAAATTTTAAAAGAAATTGATTTTGTTGAAAATAATAATGAAATATTATAGTGGAATATTTATTTAAATAAGGAGTTCTATTATCGTAAAAATCCTTTCTTACCATATAAGTTAAAAAACATTCTCCTCATATTTTTAACGGAGAAGTCAAAAAGTACCACGTATGGTAAACAAAAGAAATATTCCTTCCATAACACAAAGTAAAAGTCAAAAATGGTAAAAAAGTGACTTTAAACATACATGGAAGAAAATTAAACACTTTATGAAAACAAATGTATGGACATGTATGAAAAATATAAGCTCAGTAAATACTTACGTATAAGTAATCCCAGATAAAATTGAGATTGCAAAATTATCCCTTACCTTAAGACCAATTTTTTCCGTACGTGTCTAAAACTCCTGTATAGTGGGTTTAAACATATTATTAACTTGTAAAAAAACCATAATAATATTTATGACATAATATATTATTCACTTATGACTTTATATTACCCGTTCATTTGTCAATTCAATTTTAAAGCAGTATTTTGGGTAAAATCGTTTCATTTATCGTATGTGTTTGGACTTTTTTTCCATGATATTATTATTACTTATATCATGATTTACTTAATTCCATAATAAAAAAATTATTTATATATCATAAATATAATGTATATATATACATAATAGATAGATAAATGAAATGAAACACACTGTTCATGGAGACGGTATGTCATACGTACGCATGCATGCTGTTTTCCTTTCCTTATTGACTTGAATGAATGTAAGTAGATGTCACATATATATATCAAGTTGAATTATAATTTAATATATATAATTATTATTCATTAAATATACTTTATAATCATTCTTTAATGGTTAACATGGAGAATTAACTTAATCACGTCGTGGAGACGGTAATCTGTACGTATGCACGAGCGACTATATCGTTCCCATAATTATTGAATGGAATTGGAGTGGATAATATAATATATTAGAATAATTATTATTTTATAATAACCATATATAGTTATTCATTACACCATTAAACCCATCCAAGTATGGTGGTGGTGGAAAAACATATTACACCATGGCGTGGAGACGGTATTCCGTACGTACTCATGCGCGAGGATTTCATTTTACATAGGATGGATAGAAGTTGAAATGGAGTTGTTTCCAATTTATAATAAAATATCAATATATTAGATATACTGACGTTATTACTTTATAATGAAACAACGAATGAATAAAATATAGAAGAATAATGAAACATGAAAGAATCGGTAGAAGAAATTACCGCTTCTTTGACGCGCCTCCGCTTAACCTCCTCTTAGGGCACTAAATTTGATCTTTTAAGAAAAATAGGACCTCTATTAGGTTTCTATAGAAATGGATAAGTGAAATGGCCAGGGTTTTTTTGAGTTTTAAGTCTCAAATATTTGTGAAGAGGAGAGGGAGTAGGTTCCCTTTTATAAGGGAGGAGAGGGGAATCTTTGGAAATCTCAAAAATATTAATTTATAAAAAACTCAAAACCCACATAAAAAATTGCAAAGTGAATCAAATTCAGATATTAGGTAATATATGGTTGTAATTTCATCAACCAATCCTATTTTTATTTTATTTTAAAACATATCATTTTAATTTATCTTTATTTAATCTATTTAATTTTTTTGTAGTAATAATATTATAATTTAAAATTGTTATAAATAATTATTTATGTGTTGTTAATTACCCATAATTGGGTACATTAAGACATTAAAGACCATATAAATTTCAATTCAGTATTTTTATATATTTTTTTTATTTTTAAACTATTTAATTATATGTTAATTTTATAAAATAACAATAGTGTTAACATTGACACTAATAATTTATTTGAATTAAAAAAAAGCCACACAAAGGATATATTGGAAAAAAATGTTTAATAGATTTATAACATGTCATATTCATCTATAATGTTTTTGGAGAACATTAATTAGTTCATATAATATTTATCAAAACATTTATTTGATATTTCTCTTAATAAAAAAATTATTGCATCATTTTTGTATAATCATTTAATATACTTATTAGTTTGATAAAAATTAAAAATTAAATACTATTATGATTATAAATATAATATATTTCAAAATAATACTTTTACTCAAATTTAGCATCTTAAAATAAGAACTTGTTAATTGTTATATTTATTAAATTTTGAAGTTGACAACTTTGACATCATTTAAAATAAAATAATATAAGTGTCATAAGAGATTTTATAAAGCTCTAAATGGTCAAAAATTAGACCATTGTATTGTTATGGTTTTAATATATACGACCAATAAGTTTGGGGCAGGTTTTTGGGCCTTTTAATTTTAATTTTATTTAAATAAAAACTATATTTATGATTTTTCACTAAATAAATAATTTCTGCATCATTAATGTATAAGCTATTAATGTAATTAAATACCTAATAAAAATTATAAATAAATTACCAGAACAAATAGAAACATACTATATTTCATGTTACTATTTATAATATAACTTATATTCTATATAACCTTATATTAAAAATACTTTAATTATTAAATTTTGAGTGAGACATATTTCACTTTCTTTAAAATAAAATAAATTAAATGTCTTAATCACATCCAAGTGGGTTCTAATGGATTCCATTTTGAAAACAATATTACTTAGGACGAAATATAATCATCCAATTATATTAATACAAGTGTTAGGTTAATTTTATAATATTATATTTACCCTTAATTACCTGATTTACCATTAACTGTAGTTAAAATAATTTACTGTAGTACTGTTCATAGTGCCAAAAAAAAGTAGCCTATTAACATGACTTGGACCTACTAATTCCAAATATGGAATCAATTTTTCCATGTTCAAATCACAGAAGTTTCAAAAATTAATTTAAAATTAATCCCATTGTTAAGAAACGAGTTTTAAAAGTTAAAACATTGCAAAAGATTGAAATGATTTTTTACCTATGAATTCAATGTAAAATAAATGCTAATTAAATAAATTATATTAAATGGTAAAAATATATTATATTTATAATTTTAATCCATTCAATATTATAATTTATCCATATGAATTATTAGAATGAAAAAAGTTGTTTTTATTTGAAATATAGCGTGTTTTTACTATTAATTAAAATATGAAGGTTATCAGAATAATATGAAACATTTATCAAAAGTAAATTTTTATATCTTTATTTCAAAGAATAATTTTATTTTTTCATATTTTACTTATAAACATGTCAAAAACTAAATTTAATGTGGGTGCACCATCAAATGGCGGCAAAACTACATTTTTTAAAAAATACTTATTTTACTCGAAAAATTTATTTTGTTCTCATACAATGTTCTAGAAAATGTTTAAGATAAATAACAATGTTATAAAATTAAAAATTTAGTCAATACTATTCATAATGGATAGTTCATAATAATATTATAACAATATATCGTTGTTTAGTGAAACCCAATATTGCGTACTACACACGCTATCGAGGAAGGTCGTGATTGTGTATAATGCAATCCAAGTCAGGGCTGCGTGTAGTGAAATCTCGCTTTGGTGTTTCATATAATATAATGAAAACTTATTTCATTTATACATTAAACAAAATCTATAATTAATGTTGCAGAGAATAATTTATACAAAATGAACATGAAATTGTGTGTAACATAACCCAAGAATAGTGTTGCGTATACCACAAGCTAATACAGTGTTGTGTATAACGCAATCTAATATTGGTGTAGTGTACAACACAGACATCAAAGAAATTAAAAATAATATTTCTCCTAAAATCTTGGGCTGTTATGATTAACATTTTTCTTTAACCAGTTGGAATGTCTATCATTTCATTGTAAAAAAAAATAGAAAATTTTCTTTTACCTCAATACTATTACTCCCAATGTTTATGCTACATATTATGGATTCTAGGATGTATGGAAAATGTATAATGACGAGATTCCTAAAAAAATTTATCATCAAATATGAATCTCAAGGCATGCATAATCTCGTTCCCAATATGTTATCACCATCCTAATGAATCTCAAACTCATTAAACATGTCATTCTTAAAATATTCTTCCTTTTTCTATAAAAAATATCATCTTTTTCTATTTTCTTAATTCATTATTAATGAGATTTTTATAATAAAACCATATATAATAATGTGTATTTTCAATCATGCACAATATTTAAGAATGAAAAAAATTAAATCATTACCCAAGGGGTAATTTTCTAAATCTAACATGGTTAATGTTGAAATATATTTATGACTTAAATCATCAACTATATCTCTATATTTTATTGGATTGCAAGGAATTATTCTATCATAATTATTTATCATTTCAAGAAATTTTCTATGGATCATGTTCATCACTTTCTAGGGAACATATTTTTTCAAAAAATCATTGATCAGTATTTATTTAACACATTCCTACATATAAAATTTTCAACCATAATTTTAATGTATAAAACAAAACATCTTATTATATATGTGTATATGATAATTTAAATCACAAGGTTTCAGTTCGATTGAAGCATAAGAAACTACCAGACCAATATTTATATATACACACTACCGAATACCTTCAATAAAACGTCACTATAAATTGAAAATTAATCATATATTGATAGAAGGGCAAAACGGTGTTTGAAAAAATAAGGAAGGAAGTGGTTTTCATATACTAAAATAAGTTTTCGATGACAGTTTTTTATTTTTTATCATTATAGAAAAAGAAATTCACATTTTATTTTTTATGATCCCTCAAAACGGGGAATCATAATCATATGATTTGATGTGGATTAGATATGACTGTGGGTTTGGAATGTTTTTTGGTTATGATAATTTTTTTTGGAATTAGTTGTTTTCCAGACTCACTTAGTGTTAGGAATGATAGTTAAATAAGTATGAGAAAATGTATCAGAGTTTGAATTATGTATATGCTCTTCACAGAAATATAAGTTGGTTCCTAAAACTATGCCTTCATAAGTGAGGACATGTGTCATGATTAGAATGTAATTTCTCAATAATGATACATTTAACATAATGTGTACCTAGAAATTTCATGGAGTAATTTCTAAATTATAATACACAATTCCAAATCTTGTTAAAAACTCAAAAGGGCTTATGTACATGGGGATCTATTTTCCTTCCGTTCCAAATATTATAACACCTTTCCATGTGGATACTTTCAAGGAAATGTGATCTACCCCATGAAATTACAAATCCTTACTTAAAAAATTAGAATATATCTTTTTCCTACATTGAGCTTCATTGATATGGGCTTGAATATACTTTACCTTTTTAGTTGATTCCTCCATATGCTCTAGTCCAACATGATTCCTTTCAAAAACATCATCCCACCATGTTGGTGTATTAAATCTATTTCAAAATAATGCTTCCTATGGTTCCATTTGAATACTCTAACAAAAAATATTATTGTAGATAAACTCCACAATTCTAATCCAACATATCTTGAAAATTAATTTATCACGGTCTTAACATTTCATCTAATGACTGGATCTTCCTTTTTATTTCCTTTCAGTTTGGGGGTGATAAGTAGTAATCAATTGAATTTTACTATCCAATAGTTTCTGAAGACTTTAATATAATATTTATGTAAATCATGGATCACTATTAGACATAATTGAGAGAAAATCTCTATGAGGTCTCAAAACTTCATTGATATAGAGTTGTGCATGGTCCTCTAGTGGAAAATCCTTGCTTATAGAAAGTAAATGGTAAAATTTTGTATGTCGATCAAAAATTACACATATTGAATCATTCTTTTATGTATTTTTGGGTAATCCAGTGAAAACATAAATGGTTATGTCATCCAATTGAAATTTAAGAAACGGTAGAGGATTCATGAATCCTCTATGATGTTGTCTTTCAACATTCACCTATTCACAGTCTAAACATCAGGATACATAATTAACAATTTCCCATTTCATGTTTTCCCACGAGAAATATTTCTTCACATAACTATACATATTAGTGCTACCAGGATGTATAGATATGTTCACACTATTTGCATCATCCAATAACCCCCTTTTTATTTTGGTTATAGCTCGAACCTCTATATACTTCCCAAACTGCAGAATTCCATCTTTATATAATAATTTTACCAACTTCCAATGATTCACATCAATAATTTTTGTTTAATGATTCTTGTACTCATGTTGAGAACATTTAATCCTTTATAACAAATATGTTTGGGCAACCAATTGGAAAAGTAATTATGTTTATCCGTATTTGATGATTCACATATCCATCATCCCTAGTTCCTAGTACATAGGATCTTGTCATTTGGTATTTTTCTTAGAACTCCATTATCCTTATTACTCAATTCAATGAGTACCCTATTTTCTTTTACTAGATAGTTTTAATTGAACAGTAATAGTCATTGAACATATCTATCCATATTCTTCGCAACATGTTGAGTTCTTTTTGTTAGAAGATGTATTTCAAGTTCTTGGGATTATAATATATCTCACATCTTTCACGATCGATATAATTTCCCCATATTTTCAGTGCAAGTATTGCTACTACTAACTCAATATCATGAGTTGGATAGTTCTGTTCCTGATTCTTTGGCCACCCTGATGCATAGGAAATAAATCTATCAATATTCATAATGACTTCTCCATGTCTTTTCTTTGATGCATCACTATAGATCACTAACACGTCATTCCCTAGTAGTAGAGTCAAGATTAGAGAAATCACTAATCTCCTCGTTATTTCGTCGAAACATTGATCACATTATGTTTTCCATATCAACATAAACTCTTTACGTGTAGGCATGGTTAATAGGTTTGCTAAAGTGGTGATGTTCAAAACCAAACACCGATAGTAACATGCTAAACCAATAAAAATATGTACCCCTATTATATTCATTGTTGTATGCAATTTTTTAAAAGACTATATCTTAATAGGATCAATATATATTCCATCCTTAGATACATTATTTTCATGAAATGAAACTAATTGAACAAAAAAATTCACACTTACTAAACATCCCATATGATTCGTTTATTCTATGATTATTTATAATAATGCACAAGTAATTATCTTGATCATTATAGATTATGGAGTATACCAAGATATCAATAATAAATACCTCTAAAAATCGATCAATATTTTCCATGAAAATCATATTCAATATATCTATGAAGAAATGGTGAATTAGTCAGTCCAAAATGTATTATTTAAAACAAGTAATTCCCAAAATTGGTTTAAAATACTGTATTTGGAATATCTTCCTTCCTCACACAGAACCGATGATATCCCGATCAAAGGTAAGTCTTTCAAAATTATTGGGCTCTATGAAGTTGATCCAAAAAAATAACAGTGTATGGTAGAAGATAAATTCTCTTTATAGTAATATCATTGATCTATAAGTAA
Organism: Viscum album; assembly: GCA_963277665.1. Classification (NCBI taxonomy): domain Eukaryota; kingdom Viridiplantae; phylum Streptophyta; class Magnoliopsida; order Santalales; family Viscaceae; genus Viscum; species Viscum album. The sequence continues at coordinate 440,473,452 of OY728160.1, read as the reverse complement.
TCAACACACAACCTCATTGAAATTTCATTGTTCTTAATGAAAATAACTCGGGGTCCCCATTGAGAAACACTAGGGAGAATAAACTATTCATCACTCAGTTCCTCTAACTATTTCCCACAATATAATAATTCAAAAGTGGTCATTATATAAATATTATTTTATGTAGTCCTTGAGCTAGGAATTAAATCAATAGAGAACTCATCTTCCCACGATGGTGGATGTCTAGGAAATCCCCTGGAAATAAATCTATATATTCATGCACAATAGGTAAGTCCAATATTTTAACATTACTTTCCTAATCCATAGATATAGTGTTCTATTCATTCCCAATAATTTAATTCAGCAGACATGAAGAGGGTGGATCTTGATTTGAAATATATAGAGTGGTTGTTTCCCTCATGATAAGGGATTCTACACCATTCTTAAAAATAGTAACTTCCTTCTTCTTACAATATATTTTTGCATCATAATTTGAAATCCAATCAATACTAAGGTCGATATCAAAGTCAATCATGGGTATGATTATATGAATTGCACTATGGTATGTTAATGTTCTGTAATTGGTATTGATAAAAACATCTTTTTGACAATGATACTTCTCATAATAGTCTTGACTAACAACGCCTTCATTAAATAATATTTGAAATATCCAATTTTCATGGAAAAACAAGGAAGATATAAATAAATGTAATGATAAAGAATAAAATAAATAATTGGATAATTTTGAGAATTAAATTAATGTACCTACCACCATATCATTAGGAACTTCGACCTCATCAGTTGTGATAGTATAAGGTTGGCCTCGCTCCCTTGGCCATTTCTGGGGCGTATTTCTTGACACTTTGGAAAATCATTATCATAGTTCCCCATATCTGTAAAATTATAGAATTGAACATTTATAGCTTCTTTATTTCCATTTAAATCACTAGAATGATTTCATTTCTTTCCACCATATAGAACAAACATTTTACTTTTGTGTAGGCTCCATGGTATCTCCTTCCACTAGTATCGCATGTTGGAATATTCAACTTTTTATTATTCCCTTTATCAATAATATCATATTCCACCTTCTCATTCTTATTTTTTACCATCGATATCCTAATTAATAGATAATTATTCATCTATATTGATATAATTTGAGACGAAATCATTTTATGATGACAAACCTTGTTATAATAGTGCCCTTTAGAGAAATAATTTTAAACCATCATTGAATAGATCAATCATGCTACTTGGATAAGGTTGAATCTACATACTACCTTTCATCCTTGTAATATTGGATTCATAATTTTCAGCATTTTATCCTCTTTCTGTCTTAGACATAGGAATTGTCTCTCCATATCCTCTCATTGTTCATGAGGAAAGTATTTTCCTAGGAACATTTCATTGAAATCCCTCCATTCCATTTCATCTATTTATTATTCTTATTTTAAGTTTTTAATTATCTACCACCATGGATCAACATACCTTTATAGATAATAGACCTCTAGGAAAATGATCTATCATTCGTAACATCCCAAAGTGAGAAATATCTTATCTAAAGAACTTATCCATAGCTCTCATGCAAGTGGGATTGTAGTCTCATTGAATGACGGTGGTTGTTATCAAATATAGAAATATCTAAATTATCCTCCATTTTGTGGACTAGGATGATCCATATGGGTAAGAATATTTTTTAGAACCAGAGTTTGTTATCCCAATATAGTAATAAGATTCTCACCACCATTTGTAGCTCCATAGCCGACATCATTATCATTCATTGGAGGGAAATACCTACATGGGATACATGCATTCATGTGGTTTCCTTTTTTTCCACTAGTATCCACTTCTATATTATGGGATAACATTGATTAGGTTTTTAATCATAATTTATAATATCAACATTGAAAAAAACATTCGAAAAATTTCAATCATATACATAGCTATTCTCATAATTATGGTTTCTTTGAGAAAAAAAATTTGAATTTGAATTCATTTTTAATGGTTTCCAATGAATATGTGAATGATAATAAGAATATCCCCCATGTGTGTCAATCCATGTGTGAATTAAGGCTTGTTTTCATGTACTAGGGAACCCCAGTTTAATCCCAAAACTTATTATTGGGGTTATTACTCTATGGAACTTCTTTTCCAAAACCACTTGTACATGTAGAATCTATAATGTGATGAATTTTCTAAAAAAATCACACAATATATTCCATACCAAAATTCCATTATATTATTGTATGTTTATCTTCAACTACTATATTAGGGTTTGGTTCTTTAATCTATGTTTTCTTAATCCAGTTTCCTTGTTTTCTACTAAACTTCCTAGGATACCAACTGTATGGCCCCGAAACATATTTCCCAGAGGTCGTACATTATTTATAATATTGGAATAATCAAAATAAAAAAATATCCCAAATGATCAAATAGTTTTGACACATTTTAATACAAGATACATACATAAGATCAACATGATTACTTGAAAGGAAGTGAAATGTAACAGCTTATTTTTAACCACACATATACACCTAGATTAACCTTGAATGTCATTCATAATATAGTTCTTCACAATCTGGGAAAAATAAAACTGTTGAAAGGGGTGAGCATAGATGACCAGTAAGGGTAAATAATACAACAGAAGATAATTAAAATCACTATTCATGATGAATAACCAAATATGCATGTATTTAATAATATACATGTGCATAATATGGAAGGAATAAAAAACTGAAAATAATTCCTTAAAACATACCCATGGAAATTATATTTGAAAAATAATAACATGGACTATCCATATGTAGATTCATAATGAGGTAATTCATAATGTTGTACATTCTAAAAAATATTTTCAAGGCCTCATCCAAGATGTCTGAAAATGATTATGGCCTTTCCCAAAACCAAGGTGTCTGCCAAGTCCATGTTTGTTTTGTCTCATGAGACGTACTCATGTATCAAGGGGCTGTAGCAGTCCCCAAAATATCACAAAATAAGTCTAGTTCATTACTCATCTAAATGGGGATAAATATAACAACATATAAATTCCTATTGAAAATAATATATTAAATGTATTTATCTCATAATAATAGACAAGAGTGTTCAATGTCTCATTAAACACTCTTGTATATTATTATGAGATAAATACATTTAATATATTAATTTCAATAGGAATTTATATGTTGTTATATTTATCCCCATTTAGATGAGGAATGAACAAGACTTATTTTGTGATATTTTGGGGACTGCTACAGCCCCTTGACACATGAGTACGTCTCATGAGACAAAACAAACATGGACTTGGAAGACACCTTGGTTTTGGTCTAGGCCATAATCATTTTCAGACATCTTGGCTGAGGCATTGACAATATTTTTCAGAATTTACAAAATTATGAATTACCTCATTATGAATCTACATATGGATAGTCCATGTTATTATTTTTCAAATATAATTTCCATGGGTATGTTTTACGGAATTATTATCATTTTTTTATTCCTTCCATATTATGCACATGTATATTATTAAATACATGCATATTTGGTTATTCATCATGAATAGTGATTTTAATTATCTTCTGTTGTATTATTTACCCTTACTGGTCATCTATGCTCACCCCTTTCAACAGTTTTATTTTTCCCAGATTGTGAAGAACTGTATTATGAATGACATTCAAGGTTAATCTAGGTGAATATGTGGGGTTCAAAATAAGCTGTTACATTTCATTTCCTTTCAAGTAATAATGTTGATCTTATGTATGTATATTGTATTAAAATGCGTCAAAACTATTTTATCATTTGGGATATTTTTTTATTTTGATTATTACAATATTATAAATAATGTACCAACTCTGGGAAATAAGTTTCGAGGTCATACAGTTGGTATCCTAGGAAGTTTAGTAGAAAACAAGGAAACTGGATTAAGAAAACATAGATTAAGGAACCAAACCCTAATATAGTAGTTGACGATAAACATAAAATAATATAATTTAATTTTGGTTTGGAATATATTGTGTGATTTTTTTAGAAAATTCATCCCTTTATAGATGCTACATGTACAGGTGGTTTTGGAAAAGAAGTTCCATAGAGTAATAACCCCAATAATAAGTTTTGGGATTGAACTGGGGTTCCCTAGTTAATGAAAACAAGCCTTAATTCACACATGGATTGACACACATGGGGGATATTCTTATTATCATTCACATATTCATTGGAAACCATTAAAAATGAATTCAAATTGAAATTTTTTTTCTCAAAGAAACCATAATTATGAGAATAGCTATGTATGTGATTGAAATTTTTCATAAGTTTTTTTCAATGTTGATATTATAAATTATGATTAAAAACCTAATCAATGTTATCCCATAATTTAGAAATGGATCCTAGTGGAAAAAAAGGAAACCACATGAATGCATGTATCCCATGTAGGTATTTCCCTCCAATGAATGATAATGATGTCGGCTATGGAGCAACAAATGGTGGTGAGAATCTTATTACTATATTGGGATAACAAACTCTGGTTCTGAATAATATCCTTACCCATATGGATCATCCGAGTCCAAAAAATGGAGGATAATTTAGATATTTCCATATTTGATAACAACCACCGTCATTCAACGAGACTACAATCCAACTTGCAAGAGAGCTATGGATAAGTTCTTTAGATAAGATATGTCTCACTTTGGGATGTTACAAATGATAGATCATTTTCCTAGAGGTCTATTATCTATAAAGGTATGTTGATCCATGGTGGTAGATAATTCAAAACATTAAATAGGAATAAGAAATAGATGAAATGGAATGTAGGGATTTCAATGAAATGTTCCTAGGAAAATACTTTCCTCATGAACAAAGAGAGGATATGGAGAGACAATTCTTAAGTCTAAGACAGAAAGAGGATAAAAATGCTGAAAATTATGAATCCAATATTACAAGGATGAAAGGGAGTATATAGATTCAACCAAATCCAAGTAGCATGATTGATCTATTCAATGATGGTTTAAAATTATTTCTCTAAAGGGCACTATTATAACAAGGTTTGTCATCATAAAATTATTTCGTCTCAAATTATATCAATATAGATGAATAATTATCTATTAATTAAGATATCGATGGTAAAAAATAAGAATGAGAAGGTGGAATATGATATTATTGATAAAGGGAATAATAAAAAGTTGAATATTCCAACATGCGATACTTGTGGAAGGAACTTCCATGGAGCCTACACAAAAGTAAAATGTGTGTTCTATATGGTGGAAAGAAATGCAATCCTGCTAGTGATTTCAATGGAAATAAAGAAGCTATAAATGTTCAATTCTATAATTTTATGGATATGGGGAACTATGATAATGATTTTCCAAAGTGTCAGGAAATACTCCCCAGAAATGGACAAGGGAGCGAGGCCAACCTTATACTATCACAACTGATGAGGTCGAAGTTCCTAATGATATGGTGGTATGTACATTAATTGCATTCTAAAAATTATCCAATTATTTATTTTATTCTTGATCATTACATTTATTTATATCTTCCTTGTTTTTCCATGAAAATTGGATATTTCAAATATTATTTAATGAAGGCGTTGTTAGTCAAGACTCCTATGAGAAGTATCATTGTCAAAAAGATGTTTTTATCAATACCAATTACAGAACATTAACATACCATAGTGAAATTCATATAATCATACCCATGATTGACTTTGATATCGACTTTAGTATTTATTGGATTTCAAATTATGATGCAAAAATATATTGTAAGAAGAAGGAAATTACTATTTTTAAGAATGGTGTAGAATCCCTTATCCTGAGGGAAACAACCACTCTATCTATTTCACATCAAGATCCACCCTCTTCATGTCTACTGAATTCAATTATTGGGAATGAATAAAACACAATATCTATGGATTAGGAAAGTAATGTTAAAATATTGGACGTACCTATTGTGCATGAATATATAGATTTATTTCAAGGGGAGTTTCCTAGACATCCACCATTGTGGGTAGATGAGTTCTCTATTGATTTAATTCCTAGTTCAAGGAATACATAAAATAATATTTATATAATGACCACTTATGAATTATTATATTGTGGGAAATAGTTAGAGGAACTGAGTGATTAATGGTTTATTCTCCCTAGTGTTTCTCAATGGGGACCCCGAATTATTTTCATTAAGAACAAAGACATTTCAATGAGGTTGTTTGTTGATTACTTATAGATCAATGATATTAATATAAAGAGAATTTATCTTATACCATTCAATGTTATTTTTTTGGATCAACTTCATAGAGTCCAATAATTTTGAAAGACTAACCTTTGATCCGGATATCATCGGTTCTGTGTGAGGAAGGAAGATATTTCAAATACAGTATTTTAAACCAATTTTGGGAATTACTTGTTTTAAATAATACATTTTGGACTAACTAATTCACCATCTCTTCATAGATATATTGAATATGATTTTCATGGAAAATGTTGATCGATTTTTAGAGGTATTTATTATTGATATCTTGGTATACTCCAAAATCTATAATAATCAAGATATTTACTTGTGCATTATTATGAATAATCATTGAATAAACGAATCATATGGGATGTTTAGTAAGTGTGTATTTTTTTGTTCAATTAGTTTCATTTCATGAAAATAATGTATCTAAGGATGGAATATATATTGATCCTATTAAGATAGAGTCTTTTAAAAAATGGCATACAACAATGAATATAATAGGGGTACATATTTTTATTGGTTTAGCATGTTACTATCGGTGTTTGGTTTTGAACATCACCACTTTAGCCAACCTATTAACCATGCCTACACATAAAGAGTTTATGTTGATATGGAAAACATAATGTGATCAATGTTTCGATGAAATAACGAGGAGATTAGTGATTTCTCTAATCTTGACTCTACTACTAGGGAATGACGTGTTAGTGATCTATAGTGATGGATCAAAGAAAAGACATGGAGAAGTCATTATGAATAATGATAGATTTATTTCCTATGCATCAGGACGGCCAAAGAATCAGGAACAGAACTATCCAACTAATGATATTGAGTTAGAAGTTGCAATCCTTGCACTGAAAATATGGGGAAATTATACCGATCGTGAAAGATGTGAGATATATAATAATCCCAAGAACTTGAAATACATCTTCTAACAAAAAGAACTCAACATGTTGCGATGAATATGGATCGAGATGTGCAATGAATATTACTGTTCCATTCAATACTATCCAGTAAAAGAAAATAGGGTACTCAGTGAATTGAGTAATAAGGATAATGGTGTTCTAAGAAAAACACCAAATGACAAGATCCTATGTACTAGGAACTAGGGATGATGGATATGCGAATCATCAAATACGGATAAACATAATTACTTTTCCAATTGGTTGCCCAAACATATTTGTTATAAAGGATTAAATGTTCTCAACATGAGTACAATAATCATTAAACAAAAATTAATGATGTGAATGATTGGAAGTTGGTAAAATTCTTATATAATGATGGAATTCTGCTGTTTGGGAAGTATATATAGGTTCGAGCTATAACCAAAATAAAAATGGGGTTATTGGATGATGCAAATGGTATAAACATCTCTATACATCCTGGTAGCACTAATATGTATAGTTATGTGAAGAAATATTTCTTGTGGGAAAACATGAAATGGGAAATTTTTGATTATGTATCCTGATGTTTAGACTGTGAATAGGTGAATGCTGAAAGACAACATCATAGAGGATTCATGAATCCTCTACCTTTTCTTAAATTTCAATTGGATGACATAACCATTTATGTTTTCACTGGATTACCCAAAAATACATAAAAGAATGATTCAATATGTGTAATTTTTGATTGACATACAAAATTTTACCATTTACTTTCTATAAGCATGGATTTTCCACTAGAGGACCATGCAAAATTCTATATCAATGAAGTTCTGAGATCTCATAGATATTTTCTCTCAATTATGTCTAATCGTGATCCATGATTTACATAAATATTATATAAAAGTCTTCAGAAACTATTGGATAGTAAAATTCTATTGATTACTACTTATCACCCCCAAACTGAAAGGAAATAAAAAGGAAGATCCAGTCATTAGATGAAATGTTGAGACCGTGATAAATTAATTTTCAAGATATGTTAGATTAGAATTGTGGAGTTTTTCTACAATAATATTTTCTGTTAGAGTATTCAAATGGAACCATAGGAAGCATTATTTTGAAATAGATTTAATACACCAACATGTTGGGATGATGTTTTTGAAAGGAATCATGTTGGACTAGAGAATATGGAGGAATCAACTAAAAAGTTAAAGTCTATTCAAGCCCATATCAATGAAGCTCAATGTAGGAAAAAGATATATTCTAATTTTTAAAGTAAGGATTTGTAATTTCATGGGGTAGATCACATTTCCTTGAAAGTATCTTCATGGAAAGGTGTTATAATATTTGGAACGGAAGGAAAACAGATCCCTATGTACATAAGCCCTTTTGAGTTTTTAACAAGATTTGGAATTGTGTATTATAATTTAGAAATTACTCCATGAAATTTCTAGGTACACATTATGTTAAATGTATCATTATTGAGAAAGTACATTCTAATCATGACACATGTCCTCACTTATGAAGGCATTGTTTTAGGAAACGACTTATATTTCTGTGAAGAGCATATACATAATCTAGATATTAAAGAATAAGTGTTGCGGAATTGGAACCCGACATAAAATGTACAATTTCACCTTCAGTGGAGATATAGTTCTTTATCACATTATTTTTTAAATTAATATGGAATTACCCCCTCCAATATGGGTCTCCCTAGTCATAGATTATCAACAAATGAAGATCATCATTGAATTTGATAACCTTTATCATAACTAATTGAACTAAAAGATGGGGGGAATGAAATCAATAACTATTGTGTTGTACAGAAGATAGTAAAGCCAGCCCGTAACACCACTTCTTAGATGGAATGTTTCAAGAATAAAGTGGGGTAATTAGGTGAGTTATAGGAAAAATGAGATCCTTGACCCACCAAAACGATTGAATGATGATAAATATATTTATACAAGTTACTTGTGGGATTATATATTTGAGGACCAAGAGAAAAAACATTAAAATTATGTGAACTCATCCCATGCAACTAAATCCATAAAGTATCATGACTATCCAATAGAACCCTACTTCATGGATCTATCATCTAATGGTGTATCTACTCTTGTCTATGTTCATGTTGAGAATTATCTGATTGATCTAATATTCTGAAATATTAATGTAGTTATACAATTGGAAGCATCCTTGGTTATTCCAAAATTGTTTCACACTCTTGAAAATAAGTATGGACAATGTGAGACACATGACCGGGGAATTGATGACATCCCCAGAGAAGGAATTCCAATTCAAACTCCCATGGAAGAGGATATCAATGCCTTCCCAAAAATGAATAGGAAATTAGGAATGAAAATGTAAAATGGATATGAATGTAAAATGGGGACTCACCCAAAAACTGAAACCAAATTTAGTATATTATTTTGGATCTACTATGGAATTTCAATCACTAGATCATAAGGTTCCCTCAAGGTCCTTATAAGTAGGTGCAACATAAAATTATTGGAATCTCTATACCAAATATAATTTCATCTGTTCAAACCTCTCTTTTCAATATTAGGGTATAAATCATGATGGTTGTTCTTCATATTGAATCTGCCATTGACAGAATCTATCTCCTGCTTATCAACAATGTTCAAAATCTTGTCATTGTCTAAGAGGAAAACCATGTCATCACATATAGCATTGATATTTCTAGCTAGAAAAATATATTCTAAATTGCATATACATTTAGATGCTACATGTATATGAGATATTTATTGGAACAAATAAGGAATCCATCCAATATTTTTATTGATCCATTTAATATACTTGGTAATTTCAACTCCATTCTTCACACAGATGAAAACTGAGAGTAGTGTACAACTCTATTTCTATGAAGTAAATTAGAGCCCATGCGGATGAAGAAATTATAGCATAATTTAAAATAATTGGGGATAATTTTATATGGTATAGGATACTCATAAATGTCATGAGGGAAATCAGAACATATAAGGCATTTTTCAATGATAAATTGCTTGGAAAATAGAATTCGATCTATTGTGTCACATTAGAAAATCATAACTCCAATCATCACCCTATTTTGATTATATTTTTTAATATTTACATTGGATAACTAGTTTCACTATTAATTAATAATTCATGGGATAATCTACTACAATTCATTGAAATTGGTCAGGATTCAAGGGAATTGAATGAAAGTACTACCAACACCCTAGCCTATGTCTCTAAGAACCAGATACAAAAGAGAAAATATGAGTGGGGAAAAGTTAGGTTTAGATCCCTTGATAAAAAAATTGATTCCCTTGAGTGATAATTATATGTCATACAAAATGAAATTAAATAGTAAAATTTTCTTGGGGAATCTACCCATGATTTTGAGATGTTATCCAAACTACAAAACCTCATCAAACTCAGAGATAACACCATTAAAGACATCATTAAAATTATATCCCTTGATGATGGAGATAGAAACCCAAAATCCATGAATGATTTACCAAGGAATCAAATAGAATTAAAACCCTCTCATTACCTAATGATGGAGACTGAGCACTTGAATATGTACACGATATTTCCAACCACATTTTCTCTTTCTATATGAACCTCTTCAATAGGCCATCAAAATATGTGATGCTAAATGGTAAAATAATTCCAAGACTGATCCTAGAGGATGATAAATCTTTACCCACATTTATTCCTCTTATCATTGAATTCGTTAACATAGTCTTTGACCTCAAGAATGAAATCTCACATGGTCTTGATGGATTCAAAAATCTATTCTTCCAATACTATTAGGATATCATTCAGAATGAAGTGTGTATGGTTGTTTAGTATTTTTATGGCTATGTCATTAACATAGGGATTTATTGATCATATTATCACCTTAATACCCAATTTTGAGAATGCCAGATATGTTATTCAATTCCAAAATGTAGTTCTTGTAAAAAAACAACAAAGTTATTATGAAGATCCTTACTGATAGACTTTCCCGAGTATCAGAAACATTTTTATATTGGAATAAATTCTAATTTGTGAAAGGAACAAGAAAATAATATTTCTTACTCACAACCTCGGAGAGTTTCAATTTTCATATAATGTCAACTCCACGAGATGAAATTTCTCTTAAACTAGACATTATAAAGTACTTCTACACAATGGATTTAAATTTCATAATTAATGTGCTCTAGCATCATAACTTATACATGGGGGTTTTCAATGGATTACAGAACCTATGAGAGCTTCCCAAATATCTATCCTTATAAATTAATCCATGTAAGGTTACATTATGTTATCCAAGGGTTATGGAAGGGGGATCCTCTTCCATCTATTATCAAATCAATTACATAGGATTATCATTTTTCACTCTCTCTAGACATGGTAGATATGGGGGAAATGACAACAACTAGAGAGACTAGAGGTATATCGGCATCCTCTCGCCCAATTTTTGCTGATGAAATTACCATTTTCACTCCAGGAGACATAAAAACTATCAATAATATAAAAATCTCCCTCATTTACTATGATAGTGTTTCCACATAAGAGTTCAACTACATAAAGACAATTATCTACTCCAGCAATAATATCCCAGCCTCTAGAATGATATGTATTAGAAATGACAATATAATTAGATAAGGATCCATTAATATTTCCTACCCTAGGGTTCTCATGTTCTGGGGTAAACATTCCACTTACCAATTCTATAATTCAATGATTCAAGTGAGAAGGACTCCTGCATCTTGAAATGGCATGTCACTCTCGATGGAAGTATATACTTCTCATGTTTAGCATTTGCTGATTTCAATGTGGTTCATTAGTTTTCCGGTATATATCTATCTCTCTGTTTTCATTTAAATCATTAACTCTATGATGATTAATTGTGTTTGGAGTGGCAAGGTGTTGGAAAATAATGTCATAAAAGTCTCTTGGAAATAGTGTTTCTTGAATCATGCTCTTGTTGATATCAAAATTAAAAAATTTACTCAATTTAGCTAGTATCATCAAAATCTATATTTTAGTGACTAATAAAAAAGATAATGCCCTCATTAAAGATTCTTATATCAATAATTTTTAACAAATAATCTATAAGGAAAATTTAAATTCCTTGATTCCTCCATTTAAAATATTTGAAAACTATCTTCCAATAAATAAAAAGGTACTCTCATTATCTTGTGAACAAATATTCCTCTCAAATTGTTTTGCATGAAAAATAGAATGGAGAACCTAAAATTAGTTGTGTAAGATCATCTGAATCTATTAAAAACCAAAATATATAAATCATTTATTAGATGGATAATCTGGACTTTTTCCCTAATGATATTTATACAACTATTTCATTCCATGATTTTTTCAACTAAGATGATATTCTAATATTGTATTTATTTTAAAAGGGTTGTCCCGACTCAAAGACATTATACAAAACACCTGATCTAAGGTCACCGCAAATGGATTGTTATCTTCAAGAAAAGGTGGAATACTCATTAATGATTCACCCTACTCTGGAGGCTCTCGATCAAAAAAATTCTAAAAGATGAAAATATGTTTGGTGTTGGTGTCTCTTAATGTTCAAAATTAATTATTTTTACCAGCACAATGAAGATTTCGATCCTATCTTCTTCTATTCAACAACCATTGAATCCCTATGGAAAGCATCATTTTAATTCTTTGTGATTCATCCACCTCGAAAAGATTCACTACACCAGTTCCTTCTCATGATTTTCAACATCTAGTTTTCCAGGATGATCACAATTCTCATCAACGTGGCTTGTGCATAATTTCCCAATGACATATGGAGTTATCGAAATAACACCTTTGAATCCCATTCTTTCATCAACACTAAGCTCATGTTGGTCATGATTATCATAAAAATACAGAAATATAAATTCACTACATGAATAATGTTGCATCAATTAGGTAATGAAACATACTTTTATAAAGAGGTTGAATATTATAGGATACATTCTCAATTCCTATGTCACTATTTGTGTTTTATATCCCTATCCCTTCATTGGATAGATGGAATGAAATATTGATGGTTCCTCGAGGGGAAATATGGGTCCATTAGGATATGGGGTCATTTTTAGAGATCATAACAGTGATGTTGTTGAATAATTATATGTTCCATTTGGCCATTTTTCCTCCCCGGACTCATAAATGTTTGGTTTTATCTCAGTGGTTTATTTTTCATGTCAATGAGGTTGTCACAACTTATGGTTCGAGTATGACTCAACTAAAATTGTTCAATCTATTATTATTGGATTGATTCATCTCTCATGGAAGCTAACAACAATGTGAGTGTACTATTTTGACAAGGTATCATCTATGACAATCATCATCAGTCATAAATTTTAGGAATCGAATTACTTTAATTATTATCTTGCGAGTAATTGAGTTTCTGTTTTAGGAGAAATAATATTGATTTTTCTTCCTCTTGACATGTACCTAGTCCTCCTTCGTGCAAATTTTAAAATGTCTTCTTTTAGGATTCTATTACATTTTCGATATACTAAATTAATAGTGTCTGATATCAAATTTCTAAATAAAAATAATGATGATTTTAAAATTTCACCATTTTCGTTTTTTAAACACTGATAATAAAACATTTAACATTTTTTAAATATCCACACTATTTTCAAAAACCAATTTTAAGCATTTAATAAATAGATTTTTTATTCAAGGTGTCCCATTCAACATTGAATATTTTCATGGAAACTAAAATTTTTAAAAATTCATTTCAATATAAAATAATCCATAAAACCAATCTTTAAATATTTAAATTAATAAGATATATTTATAATAATATGTCATGAAATTATTTAAAATGATGTGTAGTTAATGATCCCCCTACATTGTGTCTAATTCGTCAGGTAAAATATTTAATTTCCTAAATAATAAATAAGGTAAAAATTTAATATCTTGATAAACTTATTAAATTTTATTATTCAATTTATATCACTTATAAACATTTTATAACAATTACTTAATTATTTTTGTTAATGTCTGACGTTTTTTTCGATATTCCGTACTTTAGTTCAAAGTGAATTCGACTAGTCGAATAAGGTCAAAGAGGTAGTCAGAACATACTATCCAAAATTATATTCATGAAATAATAAACATTTTTTACATTAATTAAACTTATAAATTAAACCATTAATTTATTTTCATGAAAAACTATTAATTTTATAATCATGAAGACTATAGGTTGTTTGTACACATGAATAATTTTCCTAATTTTCAATGATAATTATGGAAAGAAGATAAGTATTATTTTAAAATTCCAAAATTATTATTATATCATTAATATCATTTTAATAATTTTAATAATAATTTATTTTACATAAATGTGATGTGATGATTACAAATGATTCAAATCGACTCGTGGTGGTGATAGTTAACACATACACACATACGACGTTATCTATTTTCATGTGCATGGAATGGTGAGAAAATAATTGAAATATTATTCATCAATAATTATAAATATATCATGAATATCATATAAAAATATTAATTCAATTAGTATAACTTGTATTGAGTGATGGTGATAGAAATTAATTATATCAGTTCGCAATGTGGTAGTCCTCCGTACATACGAATGAGTAATTAATTTACAATTTTATGAAATTAAATAAAAATTTAGGTGATGATAATAACATAATAAAATATAATTATATTGAGGATAACATTGTTTTGATTTAATTAATTATGACTAATATTTGAAGGAAGTGGAAGAAAAATAATATGGAAACACGTAATTAAAAACGACACCACTTCTTGGGATGATCACCTTTGATTAAAACAATAACAGATTAAATGAAGGTTTTATGTATAGAATAATTCCTCTAGAATATGGGGATATATTCTATGTAGTGATTTGTTTAGATAGTTTCCAATAAAAATAGGTTTTGAGGTGTTAAGAATTGAAATGACTGAATGCCCTTTTATAAAAGAGGGGAGGTGCACTAATGAAATTCTTCAAAGTATTAAATTAATATTACGTAATTTTATAATCAAAATTGTCCCAAAATAATTTATTTATAATTTATGATGATTATGTGTCTGATTAAAATCATCCTATATGAATTATACAAGTTTGAGTTAATTTTTAATCCATACCCATTCACTTTAAACCTTATTTATCACTTTTATGTCTTCCAGTGATATCATGTAATTTACTATTAGTGGGTTATTGAAAAAAACTATAAAATTTAAAAAATACCATATAAGGAGTAATTGAATAAAATTATAATATTTATACCAATAACTTTTTAAAAATTTGTATTGTTATTAATTTTATATAATTTAATTACATATTATTTATTTTAAAGTATTAATTGTGTCAATTTTGACAGTATTCGTTACATGAATTATAAAAAAATTATATGAATAGTAATGTAAGATCAAACCAAATAAATTATATCATAACAGAAATGTAAAATTTATCCATAAAATTCTTGTATGACCTCAATTAAATCCAATTATATTTATTTTTTCATTTTTAATATTATTTGTAATATTCTTTCATTGCAGATGGAATTACTGCATCATCATTGTGTTGCCATTTTATTTATTTATTTTTTCTTATAATTAAAAACTAAATTACTAGGATATAGGTAAACTATTAGATTTATAAATAATATTTATATTCAATCATATCACTTATATAACCTCACATTTAAATTGTTATAATTATGAGAGACAAGATTACAATATCTCTGTCTGTACTTCAAATGAAATATTATAAATTCCATAAGAAGACCCATGTGGATTAAAAAGTGCCTAATTTTTTCCGAATTATTTTCTTGTTCTATAATAACTCATCCATTAAAATCATTAAATGTTTTAGTTTAGTTTTAGGATTTTTATATTATTATTTTTAGATTTAATTACATGATTAACCCATAACCGTGCTTATGAAAATATTTTCTAAAGATACTTTTCAAAATTCCCCAAAATAAAAGGGGAATATTTTCTAAAAATGGACATAATGGATATCAATATGTAATTAATTTTTTAAAAATCAAGACAAATAATTAAATGAAATGAATTTAAAATTAATCTCATTGACAGAACGAGAATGTGGGGTTTTAAAGTAATAAAATTCAAAAGTTATCTATGTTTTTATATAGAATTTCCTTGTTAAACTAACTTAAATGACATTAATTGAATTAATTTACTAAAAAAATTAACAAATTATACATTAAATTCAATCAAATATAGAATTTAACAATATAAATTATTTTTATGAAAAATATATTTCAATAAAAAGTGAAATTGTTTTTCACAATTCATCAATAATGTAACATGTCTAAAAATTACCAAAAACTAAAACAAAGTTATATTTATATTATAATTAAAAATAATAAAATTATTTTTCGAAATAAAAATTTGAAAAGTGGAAAAACTATTTTTAAAATGGGTTCTCAGTCAAAAGGCGATGCTTTTTTTTAAAATACATCTTTTATGCATTAAATTAAAATTTTTCTTCTATTATTACTAAAAAAATATAAGATAAATATTTAAAATATTTAATATTATATATATATATATCATTTATGTAATCCAAAATAGTTATTCTATTATTTATTGGGGCAATTTTTTTTTTAATATTTAAATAGTTCTTGAGAAAAAAAATTATTTTATTTTCTAAAAGGGTTTACGTTAATTTATAATTAATTGTTAACCAAAGAATTTATTATATATAAATTATTAAATGATAATTTCAAAACTCAATTAATACTATTCATTAGAACCATTATAACTGCTAGGTTTTTACAGTAATAATTAAATATTATTTTTTTGTTCATTTAAGCTCGATGTGGTGTATCATGTATGCTAATGAAAATAGTGTTTCCTTTTAGAATCAAAAGATGTTATAGATATACATAATTAAATTAACATAATCATATATCATTACATTTAATATATTTATGATTCTATTTCTGGATATCTAAGGAAGTCTTGTAGGAGTTTTAAGAAAAATAAAATGAAAATTATTGTGGACGAACTATATATATTATTCATAAAACCACTTTAGGTTTATAAGAAAATCATTCCAATGATGGGTTTTTAGTAAAAAAAGTCCTCTATGAAATGGGTAGTGAATTTGTATAGTGAATTGTGTTTTTCTTTTCAAAAATAGTGTTCTCAAAATGTGTGAGTAAGAGAGGAGAAGAGGATCTCTTTATATAAGTGACGAGTGGGACACTCATGATATTATATAATGTACTATACTAAAATTAATGGTTTTCATAAAAAAAGGTAAAAAAATATATATCCAAAATATTTTGATGATGGTCTAAAATACTGTAATATAATATAATATGTATAATTTCATATGATATTTTCACCCATATATCACTGTTTTAACCACCATTAACACATTGGTCGATTACCACGGTATCATGGTTTTATACAATAAAGGGATAAAGAATGTAACCAAAAAAATAAAATTTGGCCAAACTGGATAATGGATGATATTATCAATCATAGCCCATTCAATTTATTAAATATATGAATTTTTGTTATTTTCAATCATTTAATAATGCAATATTTGTTATAAAATATCATTAATTTCATTTGATGAAAAATTAATTTAATTTGAAATAGAAAATAACATGGAAACAATGGAAGAATAATATAATCCATTAAAACTTCCATAATATGTTATATATTTCTAAACAAAATTTTACATTATAAATTATCCAAAAAAATATTACATTTGTATTTTAATGATAATTTTTTTGGCTTTTCTACTTCTTATTGATGCATCAGGTCGGCGTTTCATTAATTTTTAATATAAATACTTCATCCCTAAAAATTAAAAATAAAGAAAAGTTATTATGAAGTCATTTATATTCAAATAACCCATTAATAACTTAATTGATTTTGTTTTTATCCATTTCCCAATATTTTCTTGGTAATAAAATTTGAAGATTTACATTTTCTACATTATATTTACCTTAAATAAAACATAAATCCTAAATAATGATCTCACGAAATTGTAAAAAAAAAATTTCTAGTACGTGGATGGTTGAACCGCACTAACCAAATAGATAAAAGGAATGTGTTTGGAGTTTTTAGACCGTATCATATTTTTCTAACTATAATTATCGATTTACCCATACTAGGGAGAAGAATATTTTCTAGGAATTATATTTATATTGAAAAACAATTCAAATACCCAAAATATTTATACATCCATATTTCAGATGAGGAATAATATTTTAATGACTCAAATTATAGAAATAGATGAATTTTTTCACAAACCAAATCTGGTCACCACCAAAACCAGCCCCAAACTCGTCCCATGACAAGGTCTGAAGGGCATTCCCAATCCCCATGGGATGGAACAAGTGCCTTTTTATCATTAAATGAGACTTGGGAATGATTTACTTGAGTTTATAAACCTAAAATAACATATGAATCCCATAAAACGAATACATATTTTCAACCAAAACAATCTTTTACAAAAAATTATAACTAAATTATAGAGATTAAAACAACTATCCAAGACTATAGGAAATGTACAAAACCAAAAGGAAATTTCCCATGAACCCTCATGGTAATGGGAATGTCCCTCAAGCCATCTCCACAAGACTTCACCACTAAGGACCTGTAAGAAACCTGAACCACTGGCACTAATAAATGTACCCAACAGGTGAAAAAAAATTAAACAGGTCTACATACAGATAACGCTATATGCAGGGTGTGAGACAATTCCCATTAGAATACCACCACTATGAGATTTCATGTGATATACATTGAAAGATGAAAATCATTATTGTTTTTATAAACATGAAATGCTAGTTTTAATTTATAAATGATGCAACTTAAAAATTAAAATAGTATTCATGTAGGATATCATTAAGATTCAACACTTTTAAAAATAATTTCAACAATATATATTTTTTCATCCAACCATTTTGTATGATGATGGTATGCACAATGTTACTAATGAGCACATGAAATAGGAAATAACCACAAGGCACTAGCTTGATGTGGGTCCCAAGTACCTTGTATCTTGGTGAGAGTAACCATCACAAAATTCATTCTCATGAACGATCCAATAGTAGGGATCTTACCAATTTCCTATAGGTCCTAAATCATCATCAAATATTAGTTAGTGTTTTAATCGTTAATCTTTTTAGGTGAAACTAATGCCAAACCCCAAGGATTCAGTAGCATACTAGTACACATCCGCCAACCTAGATACCTGGGATTCCCTCTTGTGCTCAAACAAGATCAACAAGAAAATAAATATACTTTTTACATGAAAATATCACTTTCACATCACAAATTCCCCAAAAATCCCACATGTAAATCACACAAGTCACAAAATCCATTTTTTCAATCAAATTGATTTTGAAATCAATCTCACACCAAAATTGCCCACAAAACATTTTTCATATCATTCACAACTCAAAAAACACTTTAACAATTTTATAAAATCATTCACAAGATGATAAAAATCACCTAACAACCCACTCACATGTTACATAAAACATTTTTCATAAACAAAGTCCATTTTTCACATCACACTCACAAAAAACATTGGGAAAACCTGTTTCCCACTTACCTCACAATTTCATAAATCACCTAGAAAAAATATGAAACATTACCAAAATGTTTTACATAAAAACAGTACACTTTATCATTCAAAAACACATTTTATGAACACAGTACCACCAAAACAGTGGATAAGAAACCATTTCACACTTTGTGTAACACATTAAATCATTTAGAATTTTAATAAAACCAACCAAAGGGGTATAACTATGTTATTCCCACAAAACCCAATTAAAAATATTATATCAGAGACGAAATTACACAAATACCTATCAAAATACGAATTGGAAGCCCTAGCATATATATATTTAAGCACTATGAAGTATTATAAAATCACCCCAGAAAATTCCACAAAAGATGCACTTGAAAAATAACATTTTCGAAAAATGCTTTCAAGGGGAATTACATGGATTAACACCTGAAAACAATTAAAAGACCCTATTTTAAAGCCAAATTCACACCGAGACCCAACCAAAGAAGGGTTTTTAGCCAACATGATTTAGTACACCAATATCATATGTTATAAAACAAACCCAAACAATATCTCAAGGGTTACACATGAAAAACACTCAATTTCATACTAAAATGAAACTATAAAATTAAAATATAAACCCAATCAATAATAAAAGTTATTTAAACCACACACAACATATGAGGAACATGAAAAATAAGAAATTTAGACAGAAAAACTCATCTAGAAATTATTACAAATGTAATCACCTACTGAAAGTGTTGAAAACCTCAAATATTGGTGCGAAACATCAACTACACCACTGCCGCACATCAGGGATGTTAAAAGAAACGTAAAAACATAATATTTCGCCCAAAAGAAAGGATTATAGACCCTAGGCATGAACCCAAACATAATGAAATTTTTAGAACTCATGAAATGTTGAAAGAAACCCTAAGGAAAGAGATGAAATAAAAAAGAGAAGGACTAACTTGACGAAATCTTAATGAAATCACAAAAAATACATAAAAATATTAATCTCAAAGTAACGAAAACTGTTATTGAGGCTCTCATGAGTCATATTAGGTCATGTTGGGATTGAAATGGGGGAAATAGAGTTAAAATTTAAGGAGCTATGAATGAATAATTTTATCTTTTCAAATCAGGTTTATTTGAGAAAGATTAATAAATTTCTCCCTAATCTACATTGTTGATGAGTTCCAAAGAGGAAAACACTCTAATGTTGGCATGTCACAGTTGTTTGGCTTCATGGAAGAGGTAGAATCACCAAAAAATCTAACTAATGAATGAGATATTGAAAAATTAAAAAAGCAATTTAATGCATGAAATGTGCTTATGGGCAGGCCCAATACCTTAATAAAAACTTCTAATCCATCATGATTATGGATTCTTATGCAGTACAAATGGATATGGTGATTTCAATATACTAGGTTATGAAAATTAGGAAGTAGAATGGGTTTAAAATGTTAAAAAACAAAGGATTTATAAATTAAATTAAAATTATTTTTAAATCAGGAAATGGGATCCCGGTTTGGCCCAACTTTTGAAAACCAACCATTTCAATAAAAATTCATAGCAGACCCCCCAAACCAAATAAGAATGTAAATTAAATGAAAAAATCCTTCTAAATAAGTCATATATGTGACAATTATACCCTCCATAAATCATTACTCTCATAGAAAGCCACTACAAGGCCAAAAGCAAAAACAAAACCCTACAGTTTGACCAGTAATGTACTCCTTAGCCATGTTCGGTCCGCCCCCAAAAGAACAAAACACCTCCGGTGATCAATTATGGATGGAATACGCTGACTAACAAAAAGATACATCAACTTCCTAAAATAATCAAGATCATTCAGTCTTTATCCCAAAATAGAAACTCTTAAAACACTATTTGAACAAGACTCATGTAATCAACCCAGACGAACAATGACAACGTACAAGGTTAAATTTTCATTGCTTTAACTAAACTGTTGGGCACTCTCCACTACCAATGTTTACCCCAGGAAGATGGTGGTTGTTAGATAGATTCAAACGAGACTACATCCCACCATGCCATGACAAAGGACCAATCTGTGTTACTAGTATGGGGATACCCCAAAGGGCTCCCCAACATAAGAGACAACATAAATTTTACCAATACAGGTTCAAGACACTAATAGGGGGATACATGAATGGACTCCCTATTCAAGGGGTATACATCCATTAAGACATTACAAAAGAACATATATAAGACTCATAGTGGGGCTCCCCACCATAATAACTAGCCATTTCAACCAACTAGCATGGGCCGGTCGATAAAGACCAAAAATTTTTAAGAGTTGGGATAGTTGTACAGTTAGTCTGAATAGTTTGGGAAACTGTGTGCTAATAGTGGGGATCCTTCTATCTACATGGTTTTTTGGGGCATTTTAACTTCTTAAAATGCACAAACCATGTGCTAAACATGTCTAACCAAACTTCAAAATTTTCTCTAAATACCCAATCCAAAACCAATGGGATAAATATGAACTCTGGCTACAACATGGAAATGAGGTCCTCCCACCTATACCACCAAACATGAACTACTTGAAAAAGATGATGACCACAAGTGTTTAAACACTTCCTGTCATTAATTCTGAGGATAGGACTTTGTAAAAGAGTTGGAATAACCCTGGGATTTCCCCTGACTACATTCTAGATTCTCTTTGGGACCTATGGCTAGAGCTCAAATGATTGAAGCATCTTCGGGCTCAAAGTTATGATTTAGAAACCACCTGAATATATCTTCTTCTTCTGGTGATACAAAAAACTACACTATAATCCTTGATAACATTACCAAGAACTAACACATTCCAAACTCACTTTACACTAACCTATCATTTCATTGAAACAAGGTTATAGAAGATGTACACATATCAGACCTTGTCACTTTGGGTGAGAAACAATAGTAGGAAAGGACACATATAAACACCTTACTCTAAAAAAATGATGTTGATGTTTTTCAAGAGAGACATACTCCCAACATAACATATACCCTCAGAGAATTTCACAACCTTCAACTTTACAGTAAAACGAGCATATTAAACCACAAGCCATCACCGAACAAGACCATTGTTACATATATAAACAATATATGGAATGAGACCTTATGCCAAGTCCCTAGACAACACACATGTCTAGAAAGTGGCCACAATAGCATCTCATGACCATATTCCCAAAGCATGTGGTTTCACATGAACTCCTGCTTCAATGAAACTATAATGAACCCAAAGGCCCTCTTAGACACCATCAAGGCACTCCTCCACACTAACAACCCCAGACCACTTCCACCTTCGATGAATTAGGAAACTTAAGAAACTAAGGGAAACACTATAAAGGTGTCCCATAACATATCTCAAAAGGGAATACTAATAAGTTCTTCATCCCGATGTATCGACCAAACAGAAACCCCAAACATAGTTCGAAATGGTGGGGTTCTTGACTCAAAAAATCCCACACCATCAAAATTTTACAAAAAACACAAAATATACAACATCCGAAACAATTAATCAAGACATCATGTTTTTCATTAAAAATATTTCATTGAAAAAAATGATTTTAGTCGTTAGCATATCCACCAATGGTACCCCTTGGGCCTCACACATGCATGTTTCTGTGCCACACCAAGAACCCTCTTCATATCCATCTCAATAGTCATCATGTCGTGCCATAATCCATCCATAATCCTATATAACTATATTCATGTTGTCTCTCATTGATATACCAATGGATAAAACAAAAATTCATTCTACATTTCAAAACGAAAACAATCAACCAACACACCCTTCTTCTCAAAACCGCCAACCACAAGATCAAAATCCCAATTCACATCTTAATATACATTTCATAAAGACAAAACCCATTATATAAGAACTCACTTTCATGTTATTCATAACAATTTTAAATCATCTCATCCCATTTGAACAAACTTTAATTATTTAAATAAATATATTGGAACCAGTTTTTCAAAACCAACTTCAATATAGTTCTTCCTTTCAAAAAGGGTGTAAGAAACCCATTTTCCATTTCAAATTAATTTTGAAAATTAAGTTCCGCCATTTCATAAATCAAAACATTTCCTCTTTAGTTGAAAATCATTTCACAAAAACTTTTCTCTTAAAACAAAGTCACTTTAAAACAAATATTCCAAGATTTTTAATCTAAAGAACACAAGACAGTGAGATAGGAAACTAGTTTCAGTGGGTGGCATTGACATATGGTTGGAGTCATATTCTAATCACATCACAGTCAGAGAGAGTGTTCAAGGGAATAACCCCATCCCCAAATGGCTTTCCAGGCCCAGTGAGGTCACTGAGACTATTAACCCAACTCTCTTTTCATTTCCCCTAATCATCATCAAACCAAGAAAACCAATGCACAATGATAAATCCCAACATCCTCTAGAAACATAAATCTCATCATGAGGTGTGGTAATTAGGAAAACTACAAATATATATAATACCAATTCCTGAAAATCTTAACATAAGACTCTCCTAAAACTACCACAAATAACATGACCTAAAGAGTTAAACTTATCCTCTTTTGATACCATTTAATCACGAATCAAAACTAGTCGCCACCAAAACCAAAGAAAAATCCTTTATGTGACAAGGCCCGAAGGGAATTCCTAATCCCCATGGGCTGGGAAAAGTTCTTGTGTATCATAAAAAGAGAATTGGGAATTATTTACCTGAGTTTATAAACATAAAACAACAAATGAATCCAATAAAATGAATTTGGGTTATAAACCCAAAATAACATTTTAAAAATTTCAGAACTGAATTACATAGTCTAAAATAACTCACCAAGACTATAAAAATGGTACCAATTCAAAAGTAGACAACCAAAGAACCTTTATGGAAAGGGTCTCCGCCCTCAAGACATCTCTACAAGACTTCACCACCAAGGACCTATGAGAAACCCGAACCATTGGAACACAAAACTATACCCAACATGTGACAAAAAAATAACCATGCCTATTGACATAAAAGGCTGTAAGAAGGTTGTGAGACAATGCCTAGTAGGATACCACCAATAAGTGATTCTATGTGATAAATGTTCAATGATGAAAATCTTCCATGTTTTTAAAAACATGAAATTGTAGTTACAATTTTAAAATATGCAACTAAAAAATTAAATCAGTTTTCATGTAGGCTATCATTTAGAATCTACAATTTTAAAAATAATGTCAATACTAATTTTTTTTCAATACAAACATTTTTTATACTGACATTAAGCACAATGTAACTAATGAGCACATGTAATAGGAAATAACCAATAGGCACTAGGTCGCTCTTGGTCCCGGGTGCCTCGTATCTCAGGGAGAGTAACCCTCACAATATTAGTTACATGCACGAGACACTAGTAGGGAACATAACCATTACCTAGTGGTCCCCAATCATCCTCATTATTGTTTAGATTGTGTTTTTAGCATCAATCATTCTATGTGAAACTGAGGCCAAAGCCTATGGATTCACTAGAATTCTAGTACACTTCCACCCACCTTGATACCCGAGTTTCCCTCTTGTGCTAAAACATGTTCAAAATGACTTGAAATATAATTTTCACATTAAAATATCACTTCCACATCAAACATTCACAAAACAACCCACTTTTATATCACAGAAGTCACAAAATCCACATTCTCGTTGAAAATGAATTTCAAATCAAACTCACACCAAAATAGATCACAACACATTTTGCACATCATTCACAATTAAAAAAACCATATAACAATTTTAGAAAATATTTCCCAAGATACTAAACATCACAAAATAGCCCACTTACTTGTTATATAATATGTGTTTCATAAACATTCCCATTTTACACATTACACTCACACAAAATAGCCTGAAATAACTTTTCCCACCCACATCACAATTTCATAAATCACCTTGGAAAACTACAAAACATTTCAAAAACGTTTGAAAAAAAAATTGACCATATAATCATTAAAACACTATTCTTAAGAACATACCACCACCAAAACAGAACTTGATAAACCATTGCACACTTTGTGTAACTCAATAAATCAATTACAATTTTAATAAAACCATCTTAAGGGGTATAACTATGTTTTTCCCTCAAAACCAAATTCCAAATCCTCTTTCAAATCAAAAATCACACCAAAACCAATCCAAAGAATATTTTTCATCCCCATAAATATTTATTAAACCACTCTCAAGAATATTAAAATCACCTTAAATAATAACACATAAGATCACATGAAAAACCCACATTTTCGTAAAACGTTTTCCGGAGGCATTACAATGTTTCACAAATAAAACCCATTAAAAATCCCCTTTTAAACCCATAAGAACACCATGACCTAACCAATGCATTATTGTCTACCCAAAAAGATATATTACACCAATTGAATATATTATAAAACAAACCCAAACAATACCCTAAGGGTTACACATGCAAACTCCCAATTTCAATCTAAATTGAAATTATAAAATTAAATGAATAACCAACTCCATCATAGACATTTATTTCATCACACACAGTATATGAGAAAAATTAAAAATAATTAATTCAAGATAACTAACTCTTCTATAAATGAATACACATGGAATCGCCGATAGAAAGTATTAAAACCCTCAAATATTGGTGTGAAACATCAACCAAACCACTACCATAAGTCAAAGAAGTTAAAATAAATTGAAAAACTCAATATTTCACCCAAAATACTGGAATCTAGACCGTAGGAACGAACCCTAACTTTGGAACATTTATGAAGTCATGAATAGGTTAATGAACCCCTATGGAAAGAGAGAAAATCAATGTGAGAAATACTTATTAGAAGAAATCATGAAAAAATCTCCCTAAATCCACCAAACACAGAATATCCAAGAAATAAAAACTAGTATGGAGGCACTAAGGAGTCATATTAACTCATATGCGGACTAAAATGGGTGATATGGAGTGAAAATTGAAGGAGTTATAAAGGAATCATTTTACATTTTCATATCTGATCAATTTGAGAACGATTAAGAAATATCTCCCTAATCAGTAGTGTAAATGAGCTCCAAAGAAGAAAACACTCTAATGGGGGAAAGCCTTAGGTGATTGGATTTGAGTAAAAGGTATAATCACCGTTCAAAAGTAAAAAACGAAAGTGATATTGAAAAATTGAAAAAATATTTTAAAGTAGGAAATGAGCATACGGGCAGGCCCAATACCTTAATAAAGTACCAAAATCTCTCATGATTATGGATTTTTATGTCGTACAAATGGTTATGTTGATTTTAATATACCATTTTAATTCCAATTGGTAAGGTGAATGGGTGAATAATGATGAAAAACTAAGGAGATATAAAAGAAACAATTTTTTTTAAATCTTGAAATGGGCTCCCGGTTTGGGCCAAATTTTGAAAACCCACCTTTCCACCAAAATTCATAAGAAACACCAAAAAAAAGAAAAAAATGGAAATTAAATAAAACATTACTTCTAAATAAGTCATGGATGTGATAAATTTAATTTTATATTAAAATTTAAAACACAACATATAACAATTTTATGAAAAATGCATTTTAATCCCAAAAATGAATTTATAACAAAATAATGTATAATGATGATGTTCGTAATGGATCATGTTTGGAATCTAGGTTGTACTGGGGTTATTCCATATTATCCATAAGTACTATTAGTATACTATAAAAATGTGGACGTAGATGGTGACACACGTAGTCGGAGGTGCAAGCATGACGTCGAGCTTGCGACACATGTAGGATGACGCAGACATGATGTTGCACAGAAATTTTGAGCCATGTAACTTGCATCATTCCCTACATCCCTATAGTCCATGTACTAAATAAATAAGTCCTTATGGGTGGAATATCCCTTTGATTTGGTGTCATTGGAATTGCATTTCTTACTTTCTGTGTTTTGTGTGTTTGTTTGAATGTTATTGTACTCTAATGAAATAAATAAATAAATATTGTTTTTAAAAAAGTACAATGATGATTATGATGAGATAAATTTGATTATTTACAATTGAAATGGAATTATGTCACATTATCTTAAAATGAGACTCTTAATTTATTTTATTTAAGGAAATGAAATGACTATTTTAAAAAACAATAATTTTCAGTTTTCATTGAAAAAGAAATCATTTTTAAAAAATTTTAAAATTTCACACTAAGGTAATTTTTTATATTATGGATCCTAAAAATAATTTAATTAATTTAAACTAAAATTATAAAATTGTAAATCTATTAATTGAATAATAACTTATTCAAATAAGAGTCGAATAAAAATAAAACTATTTGTTTTTGTTTTTTAATAGTAAATAATAATAATATAATTAATATAGATATCTAATTATTGAATAACAATAATATATGAAACATATTATTGAAGTTATAAATTATGTTATTAGTGATTTATTGATCACTCCTTCAAAGATGTTGTCAGATCCCATTTTTTTCTTTATACATCCCTCTTAGATATCTACGTTGAACCACTTTGATTGGGTATTTCCATTGTCCTAGAACCTAGTCAGTTGATTCTCGTATATAGATAGAGATCCATTTCTGGGAAAATGGAAATTTATTTGGGGATGTATGATTGTTTAATTAATGAATTCTGGTTGTAAATGCGTTGAATGTGAATATGAGGGTTTTCATCCATTTAGAAGGATTTCGAGGGGGATCACACTCTTTTGTAGATATTTGGGATTAGAACTGTATAAAAGAAATTCTTACACTATTTATATTTATTTCAATATGTGTAAATATCATAGGGAAGATTCCATGAATGCGTTACAGGATAGTAAATAGTTGATAGAGTGAATTGGATACACATCATGAATCAACATCACATGATGGGGTAATGTTTGAGTAGTGTAAAATTAAGGAAAAGACACTATTTTTTGTTATCAATCATAAATTAAAAATGAACGACATGAATGTCGATTACATACCATGCACTTTTTAAGAATATAATTTGAAATGGAATTTAACACATTTTTTTTTCTTTTGATCCATGTACATAATTACTCTTTTAAGACTAGGGTAATTCTATGTGAATTTGGAGAAATTTATTCCATTTCAAATATCACTTTTGTGAAATCTATCACATGTGTGTTGTTTTATTCAGTTTTCTCATATCAGTCATTGTTCCTCATTAATGTATTCGAGTTTCTTGACTGTATATACAATAGGATTTCATCATGATATTTATTGGTATAGGTTTTTTTATATATTGTACACCTTATTTATTATCGGGGTTATGTGTTACAAGAGTAATTTTTTTTATTGGATTACTATATGTGTTCTAAATCTTTTCTTTATAATCTATTGAATGGATAGTATGTGAAACATTATGATTGTGATGGCAGAACATGGGAATTAATTAATTAAATAATTAATGATGGTAATTCATGAATTGTAATATTCCTTGGATCCAATTTTATTCAATAGTATTATGACTTGGCTTATGTCCACTCATTGGATTAGTTGACCCAGGATACATAATTAGTTGGATAAAGGATTAATTAGTGTTTATCAAGACATAAGGTTTTAAGTGGTTTCTTGGTATAGATTCCCATAAATAATATATTATGGTCCATTGATATTCTTATATATAATTTTCAATATAAAAGAAACTATATTAAAAAGTTAAATAATAATTTTCTCATTAAACAATTGTGTTTTATAATGTGATATGGTGATATCCTTATTGTTATGACTGGTGAAATTTCATACTAAAATTCATATATAGTTGGATTGGGCTAATTTTATGATGAAATGGTTTTATATAGGGATATATTTGGTGATACATAAATGGTTATATATGGGGATATGGTTGGTGATACTAGAATGATTATATATAGGGCTATTCTTAATGATGTGAAAATTCTTAAATAGCTGGATTGCTCTAATTCATGCTGAAATGATCATATACAATATTTCTTATAGTCTAAAATTCTAATAAAGAGGTATTTTATTAGTTATTTGTTTATTCCATGTTCTATAATAATGGATAAAATCGAGGTACAACAAGATCTGGGGAATCTCATCATGGTTCCCTTGCATGTTGATTTAGGTATTATATATTTTTTAATTAATACACATTTTTTTCTTTTTATTTCAAGAACAAATTATCAGATTGTTTTATTAGACATTATGGAGTCAACCTATGGATTTGTACCAAGACCCTATTTGGTCCCCAGTTTGGTGTCCAAATAAAATACAAGGATGCATTTTTTAGAAATGGTATGGGACTGTGTTTCAGATTACATCTTGCCATATGGGATAAAGTTTGGATATGAGATTAACATGTGGTTTGGGTCTTATTACATTTGATATTATTTATCATATCTGATTATTTTATTTTTATTGTTTTAGGGTTTTACATTTAGATACATATCATATCATATTTACGTGAATCATTATATATTTTTTATTTCTTATTTTCCATCCAGCATGTATAATGCACTGTTTTCTCAAAGCCCATAACTTTGATAGTTTTTGATACATTTATAGTTATAATTTTTTTACTCTAAACCAGAGGGTATAGTCTCCCCACATTACCATCACATCCCCATTTCTAATAAAACACCTCAGGTGTATGGGGAGGTGTGCTTTTGATCTAGAAAACACCCTAATTTGGCCATGTGGGAGAGTTCAGAAATGAGAGACTATACAAATAGGTATCAAATTGGTTTTTTTATTTCTATTTAACTAATATATTGTAATGGTATATAGGATATTTGGATTTTTTTAACACTTGGTAATGTGATTTTTCAGAGGAATAACTTACCCATGAACATAGGAAAATCCAATTACCCAAGGATGGGGTTAGTGTCTATGTTTTTTACTTTTTATAGTTGATGTTATGTAACCCATGGTGATCCACATGTTGTTTGATGTTG
The DNA here is from genome assembly GCA_963277665.1 of Viscum album. Classification (NCBI taxonomy): domain Eukaryota; kingdom Viridiplantae; phylum Streptophyta; class Magnoliopsida; order Santalales; family Viscaceae; genus Viscum; species Viscum album. The sequence goes on along the minus strand of OY728160.1, from coordinate 440,442,938 downwards.
TTGTTTCTTATTATTTATACTCCTAAAACCATATTGAACCAGATGTGTATTCTTGCATCATGATTGTCACACAAGGATATATTGTGAATTTAGTTATTTATTATAAGAACATATTTATTTCATATGATATCTATATTTTTATATGAAATTTTAAATATGATACATGTTATATTAGATAAATGGAAACGAATGAAAAATTATTTCATATTAAAACTATTTTAAGACATGTTTATGGAGACTCTGGGAATCTGTTTCACATTTTTTGTCACCTCTGATGTTTGACCTCATATTTCTCCAATTTTCAATGGATTGTGTTTTTCATTTCATGAATAGGGATACTCATTTTCATTGAATTGGGCATCAAGAGAGTGAAATCCATATGCACCTAAAATAGATATGCTAGAGCTACATATATATCTTTTGGATTAGATGTATTCTCATCATTACTATATATTCATGATGACCATGAGATCTATATAAAGGGACACTTTTCACACTATTGTTTCGATGTATTAGATGATGAGGGTTTTTAGCTACCACATAAATAAATTATCACTAGGATGGGAGGCCTCTGATAAGTCATGTTATGGTTTGAGTTATTTCAAACAATATAAATCTAAATTGAGACACACAAAAATATAAGCTTGATACTTGTTGCATATTTGTATCATGGACCAACCAGGCATTGGTGGGATATCCTATAGCATTACTGGGAGAAAGTGAAGATATATAATATATAATTTGATATGATGTTCCTATTCCACTTTTATCCTATGATGTTGAGTTAGGAGAAGTCTCCTGATTTCAAGCATCCATTTTAATAAGAAAATATCACTACTAGAAATAAGATCTATACGAACGGTTTTGGGAAAACTGTTGGTATAGTTCACTTATGAGGACATATACCAACGGTTTGTCCAAACCCATTGGTATTGGTCACTAATTTGGACATATACCAATGGTTTCAGACAAACCATTGGTATAGGGGGGGGGGGGGGGGGCTATACCAACATTTTTATGATAACCGTTGGTATAGGTCACTTATTTAGACCTATGCCAACAGTTTTGGCCAAAACATTGGTATATGTCCATAATAAGATCCTATACCAACGGTATTCCCCAAACTATTGGTATAGGTCCCCCTATACCAATGGTTTGTCCCAAACCATTGGTATAAGTCCCAAAATCAATGAATCTATACCAACAGTTCTCAAAACTGTTGGTATAGGTCTATATAAATAGTTTTGAGAACTGTTGGTTTAGTTACTTGTATTTTTTATGGAATATTCTTACAAAGAACATTAAATAAATGAAAATTTAAAATTTATATGATAATACAAATATATATATATTTGAAATTATTTTCCCAAAAGTAATGTTAGGTTAGTGGTTAGGTCGTCCCATCATAAACAGCAGGTACTGGGATCAAAACCCACCGAATGATTATTTTTTGAAATACATATACCAATGGTTTGATGGAACTATTGGAATAGATTTTTTAATTACATATACCAACGGTTTTGAAAACTGTTGGTATAGGTCTATACCAAAGGTTTTTGGAAAAATGTTGGTATAGACCTATCCCCATGGTTTACTTGACCACGGTTCTCCAAACCGTTGGTATAAGATATACCAACGATTTGAAGGCCTATACAAAAGGATTCAAACCGTTGGTATATGTTATTTTTCTACTACTGGTTACTAATGGAATATGTTGGATACTTCATTGACATGTAGTTCATTGTACCATCATTGGCTATTAATAATTTCTCTCATGTGTTGTGTTTTTAGGTTTCGATTTAATATGATATTCGGAAAAATTTTATTGTCTTTCAATTGAGTAGAATATTAGTTTTGATGACTCATGTATTCAACATAGAATTTAATATGAGGTAGTCTCAGTCAATGACTAGGCTCTTTTTTATGGAACATGAAATTCTATTATTTGGGATTGACAGGGTGACACTACAAGCCTTTTTTCCAAGGAAATAATGGGTACGAAATCTAGGAATTTGGGCATCCGTCTCAGTATTGTGTTATGTAGTGGAGCTATGAGTTTGGAATATTTGGCCACATGTTTCCTTGGTGTCCATACCTTAGGTTGGAGTGATAATATTTCGATCTAATGGTTAATACGAAAATGATTTATAGGAACATTTCAAGGTAGTATAGTGTAACAGAATCATGAAACATATCAATGTCTCAAAATGGATCAGCTAACCATCACCAGATAGGCAGCTAGAGTTCTACAAGACATTCAGGATGTGTCTAGGAAGATGATACCCCAATGTAAGAGTATAAGTGGTGGGAAGAGGGAATAGATTAGGGGATTTCATATAGAGTCCTGGGTAGAGGTCCTAGTTATCCACACACTATATAGACTACATCATCATTTGTGGATTATGTACTATCTACCATTAGTGTTTTTATTAGTGTATCATAAACTATTGCATATGTTTTTTTTGATATATGATACATTCAATCCATTTTAAATTAAATTTTAAAAAAATCTAGGGCTTTGATATAGAATTCATGGATGGTTTTTTGACTAATGATACACTAATGAGAGTATAGTGAGATAATATAAAACACTTTAAGGTATGTTTCCTTGATATTTTTTGTTACAAGTTCATGTCGGAACCGTTTGTTTTAGAAATAATATAATTTTGTTTGATTCTTTTAATGGGTTGGTTAGTAGTATACTATTATCATATAGATTATTACTGAAAGAGTGTTACATTTCTATCTACAAAAGGAGACTACCATTTTGAATATAGTGAGTAGGAATGTCTGGATGGTCCTATAGGTTCAATTATTTGAATATTGGATTTTATCACAAATCAAATATAATGTATTTCTCTATATGATGGTCAAATGTAGCATGATACTTTTTCAATAGTCATAGAGTGAGTTCAGGATGCCTCTCTTGAGTAGTTATATGGAATACCACTAGAGTGAGAGATTGAGTTCACAATCTAGTTGGTTTCGGGATAAGGTCCAATTTCTATACAACTATAGAGATTGGATGTAGTGGATATTCCACAGTAGATAGTTATGTTAGAATATCTAGAAGAAAAATTGTCAGAAAAACAAGAATTTCTTCATGTGGTTGTCTAGTTATTTTCACCAAATAGGCTGATGGGACTTTGAATTTTTGTGTGGATTATCTAATGTTGAACTAGTTGAAATTACAGATTTGGAATCCCCTACCATGCAATAATGATCACATTGATTAGTTTAAAGATCTATTATCTACTACATGATATTAGGGTGAGACCTTAGGACATAACATGGATTTCTTTTTGGAGTTGTTATGGATTGTATGAGTTTGTAATGATGTCATTTGTTTTGAGGAATGCACCATTAGTATTTATAGACATAATTAATTTGATCTTTCATCCTTTTCTAAATCAGTTTGTGGTGTATTTTCTCAGTGATATCATATATTACTCCTAGACTATGAATTATCTACACAAACATCTTGATATAATATTGAGTACATTGATAGTGCACAAAATTTTCACCATGATCACCAAATATAGTTATTAAATTGATAAAGTAAACATCATGGGTCCTATCATCTCATATGATTGATTTTTTATGGAATCAGATCTTTTCAGAGTTGTTGTATGATATGATAATCCTAATAATATATTCAAGATAGTGACATTTTCGGTTTTGGTAGATTATTATTAGTGTTTAGTAAAGTATTTATCATTTTTGGTTTTTAATGTATGGAATGACCCAGAAAATTATGGTATTTATTTGGCGAGATTATTGATATAGGTTATTTTAAGAATTGAAAGATATTCTTACCTCAACACCTATCATCACATTGCCATTCCATGTAAAAAATGCACTGTGTATAGTGGTTAATCTAATGTTGAACATGGAAAATAATTATGTAGGTATAAAGAGTGGTTTATTATGTCTCATGATAGTTGATACTAATTGAGAAGAATTTTCATAGTAATGATCTGGAGTTGTCTATGGTTATTCAAGTCCTACGATGTTGGAGAAAAAATCATTAGGATGAGGGGTCTATGCTATATGTAGACCAAAAAATCCTCACATATATTTTTCCCTTTATTGCCATTGAGCCTTCAGTTGTGATGTTTTGTCGAGAATCTATATTATTTCAATGTCGAGTTGTCTTATACATTGTAAAGTTAAAATAATTTTCCAATTCATCAACCTATAATACACATACTAAGGTGGTGTGGTAGTCTTTTGATGAGTGGTGTGTTATGGAATTATTTTTAGATATGCATCTATTTGTTCAACATTCCTTGGGATGAGTATCTATGAATTCGAAATATATTTTACAGATTATTCTTGATCATACCAGGATAGTGAATTAATCTAATATAGTGGGATTAGTTCATGGAGAAAGCTTGTATGGTTTGATGATACCAACAAGAAGGTCTATTAGTAGTTGCAACTACCTTTTTTGAGTTTATGTATGATTTTATATGGAATTTTTTCTAGGAGATAATGATATAATTTCATGCTTATATATTGATGGTACATCATATATTGATAAATAAATATCATGATCTTCATAGACAATAATGGTTCTTTAGAATGAATAAGTTGGTATTATGATTTTTGTTGAGATGTTTCACCTATCAGCAAGTTAAAGGTGGGCTTCAATGGTCAGCTTGTCTATAGAAGTCTCTATCCATTACATAGTGTAAATAGGATAATGTCACTATGAATATTATGACATGATTACTGAGTACAATCCATAAGAATGATAAATCACAAGACATCAATCATTGACTGATAATGGTATCCCACTTACTGCATACCAGGGAGGTATTGAACATTAATTATTTGGTTATTTTTTTTACTTTCAAATGATAGATCAACAACATAGTGTCCCTACGTGTATCATTTTTTATAGAGATCACAGTGTCATGTTGTGGTACTAGAAGGGTATTCAATAGGTTTTGGGATCATATGTTCTTTTGATAATATCTTATCATCCTTAATCTAATGGTTAGTAAATGTGGACTATTCGAATTTTAAAGGATATGGTACGAGTATTGTTTTTTTTTGTGTTTCTTGGGGATAGATAAAGAACTCATGGATTTAGTATATAATAAATTCTTCAAGGAATTGATATAGAAGGATAAATTTTTTGCTTCTATAGAAGTCCATGTCATTCACCTATTTTTTTGTTTGAGGCATGAGAGTTAGTGATTACTTGGAATAGTCTAATTTTGGAGACGTTTGAGAAGGTTTAGTAGACAAAGAGTCAGTTTATTTGATATCAAAATTGGAAAAAAATCATAGTTTAACCATAATAGAGGACCTATGGAGTTTTATTTGGTCCTCATGTTTTCCATTAGGTGTCTCCTTATACGGGGAATATCATTATCATGAAATTAGGAAAGAAGGTGCCCTTGTTTATTCAGTCTTTTGGAGACATTGGATAGGGTCGGTCTAGAGGAATACTAATTTTCCCTTCCACAATGAAAAATTTTAATGTATGATGTTTTTTCAAAACTGTCAACTTCATAAATAACATCATGACCATTCTTATTAATTAAATGCGGAGGTAGTTGATATTTTGGTTAATGAAACCTTTGAAGAGCATCAGATAATGAATGTGGACCACCATGAGAAGTATCATCAAGGTATGATGATAGTTTTAGGTATTCTATAGTGGAAGAATCAGTTTTTTTAGGAGTAGACTGAGGAGATGATGTCTGGTTTGTTAATATTGTTTCTTGACTTGTTTGATGAAACCACAAAACGATGCGTGGAGCAGCATAAGGATGAGCTGTTATATAGTGGAGTGGTTATATGATCCTTTTTCTTTATTAGGTATGTCCATAATGAATCCAATATATTTACATATATTTTTATGTAATATAATGTTTCTAAACAAAATATAGTTTTATTTTATGGGTGATGGTCATTTTTTATGTTTTTTTCAATATTTTGAGATAAAATAAAAAATGGCCAAATTATTGACTTTTAACAAATATTAGTGCCAATGGTTTTGTGGGAATTAAATATACCATGTTATCCATATTTGTGTGATTATATGTTGTAAGGTTTCTATATTTATGGGAATCAAATTTTTATTCAAGAACAATATCTGATTCAAACTTATTTATTACTAAAAATTTCAATGGTATTGAACAATTGTCATGACCCCCTCCCCACAACGTGTATCCCTCTTAGGCCAACAATGTGAGAAGGGAGATAGTGATCCTCAAGACCCACCACCAGTAGGCCCCAAGTTGGCAACTATCATTGAGGGTATAATAAGCAAGACATATGAGTGGAATTACCCTCTAAGAGAACACATGCGAAAATTGATAGATAAGACAAACAAAAACCCTAACTCATAATTAAATATAAATGAAAATGCAAGTGAACACATTAAATTTCATGAAAAACTACTATTAAAAAATAAGAAAACTAAAAGTACATAAATAATGTAAAACAAAAACAACCAAAAAGCCCGGGATGCTAATGAAACCCAAAGAAAGTATTACATATACAAATCTCCCTTATTCTCCAAGTGACATGAAAAATATTTCATATATAAATAGGGTGAGTAAAACAGTATACTCAATATGAACCTCCCCATAACCTATTGTGAAAAAGTAATGAAAGAATTATAAAGAATAATGAAAATCAAGTGAAACTAACATGTCACCTAAACAGGTATACTTTGTTCCCAACCTCACCTTGGATACTTTCACCACGTATCTCATACATTAGTATTTAATATAATAATGAATATCAAGTGCACCCCGCTACCACTTCCCCATTGGTTTTCTACTTTTCCCAATTTGTGCACATTTTATGAATCTCTCTCATAAAAGGTTGGCCTGAAGACACCGGGTCTAGCACTACTACATGAACCTCATTCAACACATATTCTTACCATTAAGCACCTGGATGATTCCCCTAACCATCCTGAAATACAATTAAACATGATGTTTTTTGGATCCACCATAGCACTCAAAATTTGTATCATACATCGATTATTATACCTCAATCCTTTATAGGCCTTATTCTGATAAAGGATTCCCAAGCCAACAAATCATTTACACATTACCCCTATAGTAGTTCATATGATACTATATCCGTAATGTATGTGTGAGAATAGCCACAAGACTTTACCACACTATAATCATATATATGGGAACTAACCATCGTTCCTACAAGAATATGTTACTAACCCAAGTAGAGAGATGTGCCAAAGGTGGTAGTTATCCATGCATCCTCCCACTATAATGTTGGGGAAAACACCCCCAGGGCTCAGAATCCCTAGGGAATCAGTTTCCGTAACTAATAGGGTGGAGTAGAATATAGGAACATGAAATTAAAAAATATACAATTCCTCACAAAAAAACTATTGTAATATACTATTAATAGACTCAACTATAGCTAACATCTCTTAAAATCTCAACTGCCACTGCTATGACTATGTTTCCAATAAGTACAAAACAATGTAAAGAGATACATCAGATTACTTTACCCATTTTTATTATTTTCAATTTATGTTAATTAATTATTTCACCAATACTTAATGATTATCATTCCACATTACATTTCATTTGAACTACACCAAAGTTCCATGACCCCTAGGCATAACAAAAACAAGTCCATTGTTCCTTTACAATGTAACATCATCGTTTCTTCCCTACAGGCTCCAACACACGGGTTAACATCATCTATTCATTCGTTAATTAACAAAAATATCTTTTTTACCAAATTCTAGGATTTCTAGATAAAAAGTATTCTAATCATCCAAACATAAAGGGATAAACATAGTGAGTGTATGAACTACCCACTGATTCATTGAAGGAAATAGATTGAGCACATGACAATCCAACCTTGAGAAGCTAAACAGAGAAAGTACATTGATTATCCTACATATCTTAACCTATTTTCAAAGGTGGGTAAGCAAGACTAGAAACCTTGAGCAATAGGAAAAATAAAGAATATAATAAAACAACACATTAAATATCAATAACTTTCACGTCAATGGTTAACCATAGTATCAACCCATTCTATCATCTCTGATGACCCCCCAACACCCACATGCATCGACCAATCCATCTTGACACAGTAGTTGTCAAATGATTACCAAACCACTATAAATATCAACCCCACATCTCACAATAGTAATCGAGGCTCACACCACATCACAAAAAGTAGGATAAAACCAAGCAACTTGGTTCTTTTCCCTAAAAAAGGCATTCAACCTTAAAATGAAACGAGCCCTCATGGCTTCAAAACATAAGGCTGTTGTCCTTTACAGGTAAGAGGGTAACTCAAAACTATACCATGAATTATTGTTCATCAAACAACTAGTTTCTTAATCCATCTTGAATTTTCTGATTCATTATTAGTAGGTTCTAACTATGGGAAACAATAATCAAAAGATATCATATCTATCATACATTAATTAAAAATATTAATTTACATTCCTTTAATCCCTTATCAACAAGAATCAACATGGATATGTTTTATTAACCAATTTAATTAAACATGAATATCATTATAAACCAGATTAATTAACCTGCCCCTTTATCATTAGCCAAATAAGATGCAATTAATTTTATAATTAGGTTATTTACCAATTTCCATCAAGAACAACATGATAAACAAGCCATGCAGAGGTATCACAATATCTATAAAGTCAAAAGGAAACCAAATATGATTGATACCAATTATTTATTACAATTAAGATATTTACTATGCTAAGTCCATTTTTATCTAGTGGTATAAAACATGATAACTCTACAAATGCATGTAAATAGAATAGAGAAGACTTAAATCCCGTAACTCAAAAGGTTTCAATGTTATTTTATCAATATTATGTCTACATGTTCGATCATAATAACCTCTTCAAGAATATTTATTCCACCTGTGGACACATAGACACCCCCACAACAAACAAAAACCTCGTAACTCCATTAAGAACATAATGAAAAAAATCCATAAAAATGAAAAGGAGAACTCGGAGGAAAGGTCTCTAACCTCAAAGAATATAGTAGAACATACCTTATGTAAAATACAGATTAACACTTCTTAGTTGCACCAAAAATGGGGGTATACAAGTAGTCGGAAAAAATCTACTAGGAAATGATCCAATCATGGAATTTCAATCTCACATCTCCTATGAGAAGGAAGGAAATGATAAAGTGTCTCACATAAGGGAATAAGATGGATGAACAAGGGAAGAAGATATCTTAGCCCCATAGATGATTTATTGGAGTATCAGTTTATAATACGATGTATTTTCCATTCAGATATGATCTGTCAAAGATCACATGTTTTGAACTAGTGAATTCTTTACCACCATTATAAAAATTAATAAACGAGTTATGGTATTTGAATGAACCATAAATTTTTTATGACAAGGATTTGAATTTGGATTATATTAAAGGAATCATCTAATGGGATAAACTATAGAAATCTAGGAAAACTAGAATTTTGACAATGGAAATGACACTGTTATTGAAACACTATTCATGACACCATTCTAGAAATTTAGAACTAGAAATGACACCATAGGGAAGAATTGTTCATGAAAACATCTGTAAAATTTGAAAATGAAATGACATCATTCTGGAAACACTACTCATAACACCATTCTTGAAATACTATTTAGGACACTATTCTAGAAATTTGGAAAGGGAAATGACACTGTTCTTGAAACACTATTCATGACACCATTTTTGAAATTTAGAAAAAGTAAAGACATCATTTTCGAAATACTTTTCAAGACACCATTTTTGAGATATGGAAAATGAAATGAAACAATTCTAGAAACACTATTCATAGAACTGGAAATTTGGAAATGTGTTAAGAATAAGTCACCTTGACTTACCAAAATACCTCCAACAATAAATTACATTAAAGAAATAAACAAAAGAGGTCCATATAATTACATGAGATGACTCTAAAAACATTATCATCATCAAGAATTAAAATCTATACCAGATATAAAATGGGGTTTGAGAAACAACCCTTTGAGATACCTCCCAAGATTGTCGCCAACAATTGTTCTCAACCTCTTCAAAACGACAAACATGTGTCAAAAAACAACCAAAAACAGCTCCAAAATAGTATCCTAGGGGAGATACCACTCAAAATAGAGTATAACAAAATAAGAGACAATAGTGATCCATCTCAAAAACACGAAATGTCTACAACCACAAATGAACATCATTAATGGAAAAGAGATAAACAACAAACAACATGGTGTATTAAGAACGTATCTATGAATTAGATTACCAGTTACTATCATCCACTCCACATTGGTTCCATAAGACATGAACCAAAGAGAATGGATGCCCATAAAACACCTCCTCCTTATAGTCATGGATCTCTATAGGATGTTCCTCGATGGTCACATCATCATTAATGTCGATCCCACCCAAATCAATGATGAGGGAGTCATCAAGAAGATAACAATAGATCCAAGACATTTGAAAAACATCATGTATCCTAATCATCGGTGGTGGAATTTATACCAAGTACACTATGACTTAAATACAAGCCAACAACTCTAAAGGCCCAACAAACTAGGGAGAAAGCTTACTCCCACAACCAGGCCGTCACTGCCCACAACATTGAGTCACCTTAAAAAACTCATAATCCCCAATGTAAAACCCCATAGGTCTTCTAAATTGATAATAATATGACTTTTGATGATTTTGTGCTACCTTTATCCTCTCACAAATAACTAAGACCATATCTGCCGTACTCTGTACTAGTTATGGACTTATAATTTTAAACTCCCTAACCCTAGTTCAGCATAGTGTACAATGATAAGGTCAGCCATACAAGGCATCAAACTATTCAATACTGACGATGGAGTGAAATCCAATGCTGCAAGAAATCTCAACCATGGGAAGTTGCCTCATCCAAAAACCTCCAAAATCAAGGACAGAAGATTGTAACATGGAATCAAATGTTGGGATGGTGTTCTTTTTTGTACCATCCGTCTATAGAATAAATGAAATATTAAGGCATAACTGAGAGAAAAAGTAGTTCTAGAGACCTTTTCAAGACATTTATTTAAAATTGCATATCTCAATCATAAATGATTTCCATTAGGACTATGTTGAGTCTCACCACCTCCTCCAGATACTGACTCGACAAAACATCCACTAAGCTTAACTCTTTGATTGCTATAAAGTTGGATGATTGCATCGAAAACTCCACCAACAACCATAAAACATCATAGACTCCTTGATCTCTAGCTAAACAAGTAAAAAAACACATCAAGATGACCTTAAACATACATTGAGGAACACCTAACAGGTAGGTAAAACCAAAGAGAATATAGTGCCTGACCTTCAACTTATGGAAGACCAAACCTCAAGACCCAACCTCTATAACTAAATGATTCATCATAGAAAACCAAAACTAACTCCTCAATCATCGATAAATATTCTTAACACTTGCACCTTACATTAAAGTAAATCCATGGAACTCCCTGATTAACATCTCTCACTTTTCCAATGGAATGAACAACCTTCCCGTAAACAAATCATGGTGTTTTTCATCTTCTGACCGAACATTATGGGCCCTAGAAGAAGAATATCCAAAATGGCACATCGATACTCTGCATAATCTTCATCAGACGCATTATACATATGGATGTCATCGATGAAAAACACCAAAAACTTATCCAGTAACTCACAAAACATATAATTCATCATCCTCGTCATCATATATAGAACATTAATCACGTTGAACAACATCAAAATGAACTTTTATTGACCTTGATGAAAATGGAATGTAATATTCATGATACCCTCATCATTTATATTCATTTGATGATACATAAACCGAAAATAAATCTTCGAGAAACATCTTGCACATTTTAGATGATTGAACAAATAATCAATACGCAGTATAGGAATGTTGTTCCTAATAGAAACTTTGTTCAAAAGATGATAGTCTGTAGAAAAAAATTGTCGTCAACATTCTTCAGGAACAAAATCAGTGCACCCCATTGTAAAATTGAAATAAAATTAAATTTTTATTGATATAGACTCCATTATAAGAACATAGGGTGAACCCATCATGAAAACATGACTTGAACAAAAACTAAGTCCCAATGGACCGACATTCAAGATCAAAACCAACCCTTGACATAATAACGAATATCATATAAGACACAAAATTAATAATAAATCTCGCTTCTATTATGTAATCACAACATGACAAAATGTCCCAGGCCAAAGACAACGGGCCTGGTACTGATGAAAAAAATCTATACCCTCTCAAATATTTGATTCTGAAATTCCATGAAACAATGAATAATACTTGCCGTAAACATTATCTAGAGGAGAATCTTATAAGAAAACAGTTGTAGAATCCCTTGAGGCACAGAACACCAAGACAAAAATAAACTTTCCTCTTTTCCATCACTTCCAAAATAGAGAAAAACAGCACTGTCATCCCTTCGATCAAACATCATAAATAATAATATAATGTAAATAAAAATTCCCATGTCTTGAATAGATTATCTAAACCAGAAAAACTCATGCTTCATAGAAACATTTGTGAACAAAATTTCTAATGAACCAAGAACTCACCTGACATCAAATCCACTAACAATTAACTAATTAATAAAAGGAAAGACCATCCCTATTTCATGAACTCAACAAATATAAACACACACTCCTCGAAAATATAATCCTGCATAAAAAATTCACTGATGAAATATGATATAGCTACATCTCTTCCATGTAGCTACCACAACCAGACCACGATCAATCCTCAACCGAACCAAAATACAATTAAAATGGTCATAAAATCAAGGAAAAAAATCAAAACAAGGAATAAATCAATGAGGCCATACGGAAAACCAGAACCATATCCTATCACTGCCTTCATGTTCATGCCCAGAGACCACCTCAACCCACCACACACACTCCAATATCGAACAATAAAACTTGCGCTGACCCTCATCCAAGAGATGATGTATCAACCACCACTTTTGTCACCACAATTCCAAAACATCCCTAAATAGTGAAGAAAGGGGAGAGTGAATGTAGGCCAGAAAATAGTGGGAAATTCCATGATGGTTGTGCCCACAACGTCCTTGATGCCTCCCTAGGTAGAATAACCACTGTCATGATGGTTCCAAGATTGAGCACTGAATAGAAATTCAAAAGTCAATTAGAGGTGGTAGAGAGACATAAATACGGGAGACCATAATTTTTTGGCTCTTCATACGGTTTCCTCTATCTATTCCCCTTGGCGACACACTCTACTGAAGAAAACCATACTGAAACAGACAATCGAGATGTATACACACAATCGAAACAAAAGGGTTCCATTTTATATAGAGATATAGAGACAGGCGACACACCATACTATTGTTCAATACCAAACTTGATCTTGTGGAAAAGGGGTAACACTAAAACCTCTTCTGTAAAGTCATCTAGGTACTGTTCCACAACCTTGGAAAACACCAAAAAATAAGAACCTCAGATGAACTCAACATTAGTTCATAAATCAATGATGACAAATAGGGAATACACCTTTGACCAATCTAAGTGACACACTCGCAAAAAAACAGAGCTGGCTCTCCATAAGTAGTGATAAACACCACCTACCTCTATAGGCAATCAACAATAGCTTTCACCGAATATAACCAATCCATGCCATGTATGACATCATATGGATGTATACATAAACATAAGAAATCTACCCATGAGTGGTGTTTCACTAGCACTAGCTCACAACCTCTAGATACTCCAAAAAGGACTTCTCAAATTCCTAATAAAGTAGTAAACACCAATGGCAATGGAAGCCTCTTTACCACAAAACCAAAATCATGCAAAAGGGTATAGGAGAAGAAGGAGTGTATCTCTTTTGAACATGGATTATACCCATCTAGAAAATAAGAAATGGTTACCTAAAATGATGTCTGGCTCGCATGGTGTTGGAACCACTCACGCATTAAAGGGACCAAGACCTTCAACATGGCCTATCTGATCCTAATAACGACCACCAAAAAAACTAAACTCTGCTTTATGTGGATAGGGACCATCTTAGGGATTCCCTCTGCCTCCCCATATTCTCTATACTAATCCAAATATTCAGAAAGAAAATAATGTTTTCATGGATAAAATTGCCACAATAGAAGAACATGGTGTGGAAAATTTAGTGTAAAATGTGTTATCTGAATGTTTGATCACTATTACTGATGATGACCTCAACCTACACAAGAAAAACAAGAACTATATCCATTGGCATTGGTTTGAGAACCCCCATCCTGGAGAAATGAGACACTAAGGGTTGGGACCTTCCATCTTCCAAATAGAAACTCTTCATCCCTAAATACATGGAACACCCAACCATAGATCTACTTCGTAAGGAATCCCAGTGACTCCCCTATCATAACGATTCAGTTCTAGCTAACATTCATTCAATGACCTGTATTTCACCACCCCCTTGTGATATGTCATCAGTAAAAAATATGGTGACCTAGCACTGGATATCTGGACACAAATCCTCCTCAAAAGGCCTCCACATAGCCTCCCCATATTGAAATATGTCTAAGTCATATCACAAGTGTTTCTAGAAATAGATCCAAAATTATCGCACATTGAAGATTCCATGCCAAATGGTAATAATCTCATGGCGACTGGCCACCTTCATGGTGAAAGAAATAAACTTAACCCTAAAATTCTCTCAGAACATCTCCCACGATATCACTGATTCATCATTATCTCCAAGAATCAACAACCCCCACTGCCTCACTTACCCATGTAGCATCATCAAAACCAATGAAACCCATTGCTCCTTCCGATCATGGATCGAATGTAATCCTTTCTTAACATCATCCTACAAGTAGCCTTTAACTACATTAGGAACAGATCCCTCTTACATCTATAGAATCTGGCCTTGGAACTCTTTAAGGTTCCTCCTCCATGAATAATAATAATCATCCTCTTATTTATGGAGATCTACTATCATTGCCAGATGGAAATCTAGAATGTGAACCTGATAAAGACATTGATCATGAGAAATTATTTCAAAATAAACAAATAGTTATAACTCCTAATCATAGAAATTGGAATACTTTAGAATTAACTAATTTTTTTTACTTTTATTCATTTTAGGTAATCTTATCCCAAGGTATATCAATTCAAACAAATGCGCAATAAATAAATATGCATGTACTTTCTCATATATATATATATACTACAACCAATATCATAATTTTATGTAGCCATTTTGTACTTAAAAATCCATGAATCATATCAATGGTATCCCTAAATACCTATGTCTCAACATGTATGCAATGTTTACATCCACTGCAATACTTGACTAACACTATTTCTCAACCAACCCATGCAGGCTCAACTATTCCTCAATTCACATGCCGTCATATTTCTCAACCCATATTCTAGTACCACTCATTCATGACCTCATCCCCACAGACAAAAGACATCGTGGGATGGAATTTGAGAATGGAGATAGTGACCCACATGTCCTGCCTCGAGTAGGCCTTGTGTTGGAATATAGCTTAGAGGGTATAATAAGATTCCCTGATGGGAGGAATTAACCTCTATGAGAACACTTGAAAATATAGAGAGATAAGAAATGCAACAAAAAATACAACTCTAACCACAATAAAAAATAGATTCCAAGTACACATATTAAATTTTAGGAAAGTATGACTACAACTAAAAGGGAAAACTACAAGTACCAAAGGAAAGTAAACCATCAATGACCATGAAGCTGGAAAAGCTCCTACAACCCCAATCATTGTAACCAAACTGATCTCCAAACATCTCCATGTGACCTAAAATAGTGTATATAAAAAATAAGGTTAATATAATAGTACACTCATAAGTATCCTCCTGGAAGCCTCTCATGATAAAGTAATGTCAGCATGGTAATGAACTACGAACAACATGTGAAACTAACTAACCAATTAAACAAGTATAATATGTTTCCATCCTCACAATGATTACTCTCTCCATGTATCAAATAAAACAGTATATACTATAGTAATGAATATCACTGCTACCCTGCTACCACCTTCCCACTAGTTATCCACTTTTTACCAAAATCACATGTCCTAAGAATCTATATAAAAAATGGTAGGCCCGAAGGAACCTATGCGAGCACCACAACGTGCAACTTTTGAAACAGAATTACTTTCCCTTATACAACTAGGTGAATTACCAAACCATCCACAAAACTAAGTAACCATGTGGGTTTTGGTAACCACTAAAACTCACATAACACATATCATACTTCAGGTATTATACCTTCATCCAATATAGCCTCCTCACCAAGTAAGTATCCTCAAGCCAACATATCCAATATAGGTTACACCTATAGTAGTCAATAATAATATATATATGTAATATATGTGTATGAATAACCACAATACATTTAATCCCACTACACACATATATGGGAAATTATAACCATTGTGCCTACCAAAACATGAAACTTTCAGTAGAAGAGATCATGGACAAATAGGGTAGTCATCCATCCATCCTACCATCGGGATATCAAGGAAAACACTCCCCGGGCCCAGAATCTCTAGGGTATCAGTTTCCCAAATTGATATGGTGGAGTAGAATATAGAAACAAAAAATTCATAAAATATACTATAGCTTAGAATCACACTATAGGTATAACCTAGTCGTAGTCTAAACTATTGCTAATGTCTGGTGGACTCTCTTCTTCCACTGCTAGGTCTAGGTATCCTATAAGCGCACAGAAATTTAAAGAGATACATTAGAATATTTTCTCATTTTTATTAGTTGAACATTGCATTAATTAATTATTTATCTATTAATTTACCATTATAATTCCACATTACATTTTATAAGTATTACACAAAATATCAATTCCCTCCTAAAAAACCAAACCAAGTCCACATTTTATTAAAATTTTAACCTTACCATTACATTCCATGATTCTCCATCCCCACAGGTAAACATAATTTATTCAATTATTTATTAATAAAATTATAACTTGTACATATTTATAGGTATTCATGAAATAAATCCAATGCTTCCAAACATATAGAGCTCAATATTGTGAGTAGATTAACTAGCTGCCAAGTCATTTCCTCCAATATTTGTAGTGATGACCCGTCTATCCTCAAGAATCAAGTCAAGTAAATCACATGGAAAACCCTATGTTTATTAACAAATTTTGGTAGGAGTGTAAGAAAGAATAGCTTCCTTGTGTAGTAGGGAATGTAAATAAGATAAAAAACAAAAGATTCAAAAGCCACCACGTTCACATTTAGGGCTAATCCTGACATCAACCAATTATATCATCTCCAACAACATAACATACAACCATATGCATAGACCAATGCATCTCACCACTCGAGGCATCAACTGTCGCCAAACCCACTGGGCCTCTCTACCCCTACATCTCATAAAATCCATCCCGGATCACACCACATTATAAGAAGAAAAAATTAACAATAAATTGGGATCTCTTACCAAAATAAGGTATTATACCTTCACATGAAATTAGCCCTAATGTATCCATATCATAAGGCTTTAAAACATTACAAGAAAGTCGTTAACTCACAACTCTGACAGAAATTTTCATTTATCACGCAACCAGTTCATTAATACATATTCAATTAACAGATTCTTTCATAGAAGGTTTCAAATATGGGAAACCAAAAAATTCTATCATTTCTATCAAAAAATAATTAAAAAATTAATTTTAATGCCTTTAATACCTTTTCAAAAAGAATAATCTTGCATATGGTATGTCAAAAAATTTATTTATACATCCACATATATATGAACCAGATTCATTAAACAACCTCTTTATTTTTTTTCAAAGGATTTATAATGAATTAAAGACTAACATTATTTACCAATTTTCATCATGAACAACATTCATAATAATAAAAGCATAGATAACACAATATCTTGAAAATAAATAGGAAAAAAAAATTGATACTAATTAATTAATCCAGTTAAAATAATAATTATATAAATTCCATTATTATCCAGTGGAATACAACATAATAACTCTACTACTACCTATAAATAGAACAGAAAATCTAATAATCCTCTACCTAAAATATTTTATAATGTAATTTTAATGTGAATATGATAATATAGTAGATCACTATCACCTGTCCAGGAATATTAAATCCAACTGAGGATGCATAGACACCACCAAAAAAATCCATCAACCCATGAAGATCCATTTAGACAATAGAGTAAATATACCATAACAAGGAAATGGATAACAATGAGGAAAGGTATAAAACCCATAGGATTTGATGTATAACATAACTTATATAAAATAATATTCAACACATCATAGTTGCACCAAAATAGGGCTGTGCACAAGAACCCTGAAAAAAATATAATGGGAAATAATACAAGGATAGAAGTTCAATCATATGACTCCAATGGGAATGAATGAATGGTTCATGAATCATGAAATAGGGAATAAGAAGGATTAAAAATGTAGGAAGGTATCTCATACATTTAAAAGTTTAATTGAATTAGTATTTTATGATTTAATGGATTTTCTAGTTAGATCAGATCTATTAATGATCAAATGTTTTGACTGAGTAATGGATTAAACACCATTATGAAAATTATGAAAGGAGTTATGGTATTTGAATCAAAATTAAATCCCTTAAAACAATGATTTGAATTCATTATTAGATAAACGAAATGAAAAAGGGGGAAAATGTAGGAAACTACAAAAAACTGTAAATTTGGAAAAGGAAATGACACTATTCTAAGAACCATATTGATGACACAGTTTTGGAAAATTGGAAAAGAAAATGTCACAATTTTGGAAACATTGTTCATGAAACTATTCTGAACATTTGGAAAAGGAAATGAAACTGTTCTGGAAATTTGGAAAATGAAATGATAGAAGTATAGAAATATTGGAAAAAGGAAATGAAACCATTATGAATACACTGTTCACAGAACTAAAAAATTGGAACAATATTGGGAATAAGTCACTTTTATATCCATGAAAACCTCCAACACCAGATTTCCACAAAAGAATGGACTAGAGAGGTTTGGGCCATTACACCATTTGTTTAGGTAGAAAACGGGGAACAACCACTCTATCGAAATCATATGTTTTGATAAATTGATCCAATTGTGGTGATTAAAATGGATGTGAAATATGAAAAATAGAAACGAATACTAAATGAATTTTATGCTGGTTATCATTAAATGAGAGGAAAATTCAATGATATATTTTGGTGAAATATTTCCAGATATCTCATCAAGAAAAAGTAAACCATAATATTTATTTCATAACTCCTTATTTAGGTGGAAAATGATTCTGAAATTTTTAGGGTGAATGGATGATAAATTATATAATAACACTGATAAAAAATGATTAATTTTTGTCCATTTAATGGGACATACTCATAGGAATATTTTCAAGATCAAACTTTGTGTGAGAATTTTTGACCCGTTTTTCTGATAAATATGTATCTCTTCTACCATTTCATATAATGCCATTTTATGGGGATAATGTATTTTTATGTTTTAATAGTTCTATTTATTTTTAATATATTTTATTATAGTCATGTTTTTCAGCTATCTACTACATCAATTTTTTTAGTTTATATGTTATCCAACAATTATTCTCTCATCAACTACACTAAAATGAAAAACATACATTAATACATATTTGAGGGTGGGAATGGTGGAATTATTGACATTAAATTTGATTAAATTTGAATATATTTATTTATTTATATGTGTTTTCTGGTGGTTGAAATGATTATGGTGTGCGGTCACCCAATATTATCTACCACTGAATTCTTCTTCTCATTTACCTTTTTTTATTCACATCACATTTCTTATAGTGCATATGGTGGATCATTTCATAGATTGTGATTGTAAATGATGAGGTCTCATAGATAAATTTAGGAAAAAAATTCACTATATGTATTGGTATTTGTGTGGGGTAATGAAATTTCAAATGAGAATGTGTTGTATGGCATGTTTTGATTAATACACAGAATTAAATATTGAGATTCTTTTTCAAAAATAATATCATTTCCTGTAACCTCCCATGAATAGTTATCTGATATATTTTCTCTAATTTTTTTTTCATTTCATTTATATATAAAATATTTATTCTTCATCTATTTTCGTGACCCCCAATCTATAATAGATTAATTTTTTCACATTAGTTAATTTATAATGTAGAAAATAGAAAGAGAATCTGTATAAGTGGACTCTTTGTGATTGACAATAAGGTGTGAAACTCTAGTGAATTAAATGGATATTAAGAAAACAATAGAATAGTTTTAAAGGAACAAGTATTATTAATTGGAACCATTTACTGGGAGGCCAGGTGCTTATGCAAACTATTTTCAATAAAACCCCCAAAAAATAAAAAATTCCAAAAACAAAAAAATAGCTTTATTGAACTTTTCGTATTTCATTTTTCAAGATAAATTATTTCCATGACATTTATTCTTCTTGAAATAGTTAAGAATTAAATTTATGGAAACAAACACTAAATATTAAAATGTATCTAAAGCAGTGATGGTTCAATATTATATCTATGTTCTCAAAATATCAAACGTGATGGTGACATTGCGGGCCACTTAAGATGAAAAAGTTAAATTACTATGGATGAAATGGATACAAAGAATGTATGAGGAGAATTAAATTCCATTTTCAACTAAATTTCATGAATAAATTGGCGTGGTTTAAG
Source organism: Viscum album (assembly GCA_963277665.1). NCBI lineage: Eukaryota > Viridiplantae > Streptophyta > Magnoliopsida > Santalales > Viscaceae > Viscum > Viscum album. The sequence goes on along the minus strand of OY728160.1, from coordinate 440,422,226 downwards.
AAAGTATTTATGATCTACTTCTATCTCCACCAAAATAATTCCTAACAACCGTAATTTAGGAAATAGAGTTTGGAGTTTAATGGATTGGGAGAAATTTAATTTATGTTCCTTATTTTTATTCAAATTTAATTTATTTCTTAATATAATAATAATATGGCTTATTTTTATTACATATATTAATCATAATGAATGTAGGTCCGTAATTAATAACAAGATGAAGATATTTTTCTCGAGGAGAAAATGGAGGAACCAGTCAAGTTGTACACTGGTGAAAATGTGAATAGTTAAACGAAAGAAGAATTACATGAGGAGTTAAAAAATTAAAGGGATCTAGATGAGATTCATTATTGTATTACAACACATTAACAACTAGTGAGAAACACTTCTCTAGGTCAATAAAATAGTGAGAAACGATATATTCTTTTCCCTTTACCTCAACACCTCAAAATATTTCCATCATTTTTTGTGAGTGTTGGGTCTATATTACTTTTAATTGGGGGTTATCAACACTATTATATGAATATTGATGTTAGGATAAATAATATTTGGTATTTAATAATATTGAACTTTGATACACCTTTGGATTGGGGTTCAACTACTATAACTACAGGACTAGGGGCTGTAAAGACCTAGCACCTACAGGGGTATCAAACCAAGCATTATCCCTAGTTTTTCCCTCTCCATTTCACATTCATTAAATTTCATAGGTTGTTCTTAATTTCATTGTTTTATTTTTTATTGGTATAATTTAGGATCATATCTCATATATTCAACTGAAAAATAATGTCAGGTTGAATCATTTATCTTATTTAGTTTTTTTCAGCCCTTATTTTCATTTTGTTGAGATGAAATGAAGGGTAGTGAATAATAATTATGAGGGTGTTTCAACATGTTTACATATCACTCTATGTAATTTTGTTTCTTTATTTTCATATTTTGAGGAACAGTGATCAAAAATAAATATTTTAATAATTTCATTCACATAAATTTATTTTGAGGTAAGTGACATGATTTTTTGAAAAAAATTATTTTAAATGACTTTTGACCAGAAATTTTATTCCTTAATTTTTATTATAAATAATTTTGATGTGTAATAATAATTTATCAGATCCATTACAATAAATCACTAACTCAGAATATTTTTCCAGCAATGTGAGGTATTCTAAACCATTTTGAAATATTCATTCTAATACCCCCACATTCTTGATAGAATCCTAGATTTTGTGTGAGATTAATTTTTTTTGTTTTTTTGTATTCCAATGAATTGGATTTAATAATTTTTTTATATGATTGAGGAATGTATTTGGATATCCATATTTAATATTCAGACCCATGTTTAAATCTATCCTTAAATATCCCTTAGTTTTTAAGAATTTCCTAATAGTTTTAATATACATTACAATCTATTTTCCCCTCAAATACCCACACACATGGTATTTTTGTATAGAAAATTATTGTTTGAGTGTGGGGGAAGGGACTTTTGTGTGTGTTATTTGGAAATTATTTCATTTTTTTGGGTGTATTGAGGTATTTTTTATCATTTTTTTCAATGGATAATGAGAGAATTGGGCTTCGGTCATCATTTCATTGTTCATTATTTGTTTTATCCATTTCCCCTTAAAAATAAAAATGATAAATTAAACAATGAGATATGAGAGTAAATTTTTCATTTTAATTCTTTTTAATACTAATTTACCTATTTAAAATAATAAATATCAATTTTTATTCATTCATTTAATTAAAATATCATCACATCCTTTGTAAAAATAATATAAAAAAATAAAATAATGATGTGCCTTTCTAGAGCTTTATAAAAAATTTAAAAGGGGGAGAACATTGATAATATTATTCATTGTAATAATTTCATCAGTAATGTGCTATTTCAAAAAATGTTGGTGTTGTGTTTTTAATTTTCACAAGGAATTAAGTGAGGTTCATCCTTTTTTAACTTGATTATTCATTCAATGAACATAAGAGTCAAACCTCTTATTTATATACTTGAATATTTTAATCATTTTACCCATTAACCCAAAGAAATAGAATTCAACTAAAAAAATTCCTCATAATTGAAAATTTATACATGTTTCATTCAATATAGATACAATAACTATCAAATGATTATGCTGATGAATTCGATTTACAATTATGGGTATAACAACATATCTAATTTATCCTAAGTTAAGTGTGGCTTAAAATTCAATGTGATGTAGGTTGTGATTTGTACATTGATACAATTATGTGGTTAAATGAATTTAAATGTGGTGAATAAAAATTAGAGTCAATTTAATTGTATATATGATACATGATATACTTTAATTTTGGGGAAAGATCAGGGATGTTTTCTAATTATTGATTTTTAGGTGGATCATGATTTGAATATATGATAACTACTAGTGATTTCAAGGGTTATGTATGGGATAATAATGAAGAAAGTAATTTAATATATATTATTATTTAATTAAATTTTTATAATATCACCATAGGGCTATTTTATGGGAAGTTGTCACGTTTATAGGATTTTAAGTATTTTGAACATAAATTAAAAAGTGGCCTAATTCTGAAATTTTAACAGATTTTAATCACAAGGTAATTTTTAGAATAATATTTAAAAAGTATTCATATTTGAGAAAATATTTCTTTCAATTAATTTATTTACGGACTTCAAAAAATTTCCATAAAAATAATCCTATTAGAACATATGGAGTCCCAAAAAAATCAATCAAGTTAATCATTTGTTTAGGTGGATAGCGTGTATCCCATATTCATAATGGAATCATAATTCATGCTACAATCAACCAATTGAGGTGATTCTATAATTATGTAAAATATGACTTATCTACACACTAATTTAACAAATTTTATGGATTTTATTACTCATTATGAATTCCACTTGACATTATACAACAGGGAAATATTTGTTTAAATCCAGAATAGAAAATTTCAACATTTGTATTTATTATAGATCTCCTTCATGTGGTTGACAATGATTTTGAAAATTATTTAGTTAAAGGAGAAGACATTATGTACAAAAATTAATTCATAAAACTATTAAAAATTCTTATATTAAATGGTACATCCATGTGGAATGTTTTGGATATCAAATTATGAGTGAGAATTTCTCACCCTTTCTTTTTGTAAATATGCATCTCTTCCCCTATTTAATACATATAAATTTCAAGTGACTAATTTGGAGATTTAATTTTGTAATGGTTCTATTATATTTTTAATATATATTATTTTATTTTTCTTCATATTTTATATCCTTCTTCCACATATTATGTGTTCTCCATCCATCATTCCCTTATCAACTCAACTGAAAATGGAAAAAAAATATTGAAAATTGTTTGAGGTAGTGAATGGTGGAATTATAGAGTTTTATTATTATTAAATTTCTTTCTATTTATTAAATTCTAAGAGTTTTTGAACTTGGTAAAATTATTATGATGATAAGTTACTCCATTCCCTCTACCACTGAATTCATCTTTCCGTTTACCATTTTTCCCTTCACATTTTGTATAATGCACATTTTAGAGCATGTCATAGATTGTTATGCATAGCTAAGTGGTATCCGATATTAAATTAGAAAGATATATTCCCTGTATGTAGAGGAATATTTATTGTGTAATGAAATTTAAAATTATAACGTGTACTGTGACAAGTTTCCATCACAACATTGAGTTTAAAATTGACTGTATTTTTAAATAATGATATTAATACTCATAACCTCCCTAGAATAATTTTATTATTTATTTCATCTAAAAACATTCAATTTTAAATTTAATTAATATATATAATATTTTTATTTAATTTATTTTCAAAACCACCCTTTTATATTATTTTGATATTATTATATTAGTTTTTTATAATACTTCTTATATAAATATAGTGTGTATAGGAGGCCTTCTTATGATCAAACCTACAGAGTGCCACTATGATGCATTAAAATGATAATAAGAAATTAATTGAATTGCATAAATTGATTTAAACCACACTAAAAAATGTTTACATGTTATAATAGTATTTTATTCATTTGACTCTATTCAATTAATTTTGTATTATCTAAATGATTCACCATTGTGGGATAACAATAGGTATATCATATGGAGGGTGCTTATACCCACTGCCTATCAATTTCCACCATTATAAACTAACTAATATAAAACTATTAACCATATACAAGGGGGTTTTGAAAAAAATGAAATAAATATATTTTTTATGTAAACGCAATGCAAAACATAATGTTGTCCCAATAAAAAATAACATTATTCTTCATGGTAGGTTCCATGGATTGATATCATTTTTTTTAAAATAATATCAATATTAAATTTAATATATTGATTGATATCTATCACACAACACCTATTGATTTGAAATATCATTACCATATACCAAGACCTCTTTATATATGAAAACAATATTCCTATAGTCATCTAGGATCCCTCTTCACTGACCACCATAATATATTATATGACCTATGGTATGGATGACCCAAAAAAGTGACAAGATAGATATATGGTAAATGAGAATAAAAATTCAATGGTTGATAAAATAGGGAGACCGTTCAATTTAATCATTTAAAATACCACTAATTTTTTTAGAATTGAATATATATATATATATATATTATAACTATAAAACTCAAACATTCCTCTATTTTCTCCATTGAACAAGTGTTGATGTTAGTTCAAAATCATTTGTGGATTTGAGTGTAGAAAAATGGCAGGAGAACACAAAAAATATCAAAATGGAAGAAGGAGATTAATTAAGAATAAGAATAAAATAATATATATTAAAAATAAAAACTCCAACTTATCACCGTTAAATTATATAAATTAAATGGGATAAGTGATAAAAATTATTTTGGATGATGGGTGAGGGATTGTGGCTCAAAATTTGATCTCCAAAGGATTATAAATGGATATCCCATTAAATGGCCAAATATGTTACCATTATATTCATGAATGTTGTTCTATAATGTCTTTTCCATTATCCCTCAACTTTTTTTCAATATTTCCCATAAGACGGTGGGGTTATTGAATAAATAATGTTGTTGAATTATTCTATTTGAGAATTGTAGAATTATATTCCAAATTTATAACATATAATGGTCCATTTAATAAGAAGAAACCTCCATAAAATTCATTATAGAAGCGCATCTATGTGTCATCATTTACATAAATTTTTAAAAACTTTAATTAGATATGTGTATCTAAACTTGTGTTTCCGTTACAGAGGTGGCTTCCAAACTGTTTTCAAGAATAATTGTTCACCCTGATTCATTTTTAGGGCCACAAGATGTTAGACTAATCTCTTGTTATAAAATTCATTATTGAAACACATAAAACAAGTAGTACTAAAGGAAGAAACACTCATATTAGAATAATATTGTACAAGTCAATCCTAAAATAACCATGCAATTAAAAGATATTAAAAATAAAAAATTATGTAATTTTTTTCAATTATTGTAAAAATAGTTTAGAAACCTAAAAAAGTAACAATTTCCCCTAAAATAAAACTATAGTGGTATTATAAACATTTAATTACATTAGAAGATAGAATAAATTTTTTACTAAAGATTCAAAAGTCCTCTTTCCATACATAATTTTTTTAATAATTTTCTGACCAACCCTATGTCAAAAAACCCATTTGAAAAAATGTCATAATGATTGAAAAAAAACATATTATAGGCTATGGACAGATGATAATTTTCAGAAGTTTGTGGTGATACAAGAATTTTACAGGTACATGCATAACTCAATATTTAATTAATCTCGACCGAAGAGTGGAATAAATTTCAGTATGAGGTAGGATATGATTGGGTACTTGATGGATATTTGATGTTAGAAAAAATAAATTTGTGAAATGAAAAGGAAAGGGAAATATTTTTTATAAAATATACTAGATTGAATAATATTTTGAAAAAGATCATTATGGGTTTCTCATTATTGATTGTTGGGTGCATTGAGATTTGAATATATAATGACTCTATGGGAGTGAAATTGTTATGTGCAGGTGAGTGTTGAATCCAATATATTCATATATTATATTATCTAATTAAATTTTTATAATCCAATAATTGTTTTATTTTATTGTAAATCTTTACATTCTTAGTTTTTGGATGTATATTGAGTTTAAATGGTAAAATAGACTAACTCTAAAATTTTAACAGATTTTAACCACAAGGTTATTTTAGTGAATTTAAGAATATTATCCCTATTTGAGTGATTAATTTTTATTGGATTCCATTATTTATGGGCTTCCTCAATGGATGATAGAATAGGAGATGATTCATAAATATAGAGGCCCAAAAAATCTATCAATTTGAACAAATGTTCTGGGGGTAAACAATGAACCCAACTCTGTAATTAGAGAATTAGTCAAGAAACAGAGATGAAATTGATGTTATTACAAATTTATGTGAAATATTACACATAGACTAACTTCTTATATGAATTTTATTAAATTTTTCACACACTTATAGGCCCATTGGACGTTATAAATGAGAGGAATATTAATGAAATTCTCATCTAAAAAACAGAAACCTCAGTATTTATTCCATAACTCCTACTTAATGTGTCCAATAATGATGAATCTTTTAGTGATAAATGGGGATCCATTATGGAATAACATTCATTAATTCCACATTCTATAATTAGGGAATTTATTGGGACATCCATGTAGAATGTTTTGGATATCTTATTTTGAGAGATAAATCTTCACACCTTCTCCAAATAAATATTTATCACTTCTCTCATTTCATTGGTAACCATTTTAAGGGGATAGTGGATTTTAATATCTATAATAGTATTAATTGTTTCTATATAAATATTTGTATATTTTCTTCTTCTTCAAGAAATTTCACTTCTTCTCCTACATCTTTAATTTTACATGTTTCTTCCACCATGATTGTTTTTTACACCATGTTTGTGGATTACTGACCCTCACTACTGTTTTAGTGGGGATGTGGCTGTATTTGAGTTTATTTTGATTTAAGGGTTTATAATTTATTATTTTATGATTTTAGTAGTGGTGAAATTTATTGTTGTTATCATTTACCCCTTATTCAATACTATTATTTTCTTCCACCTCATTTAATCATTTTCCATATCAATGATATATAAGTCATTCTAATAGTGGAGTTTTGATTAGGGGTTTATGTGAAAGTTATAACTCATACATGGAATGTTCTAGGTGTTTGGTGATACCATCCAAATGAGGTAGAGTGAAATGGCTTGATATATACATTGAGTAATATAATTAGAAAATTAAATGTATAAAATAATTTTTTTCATAGAAGAAATTTAAAGGATACACTAATAGACATTGAAAATATTAATAACTATTATAAAAATATATTCCCCACTGTATCCCCTAAAAATGTATACATATTGAAATGAGGTAAGAGTTATATATTTATAGGGAGAAGTGAGAATAATTATCTCTCAAAATATTATATCTAAAATATTCCGCATGGATATCCAAATAAATAAAACAAATTTAATATTTTTCTTCTTGAATGTCATTTGTTATTATCTCATGATTTAAACAGAAAAATTTCACATTGATTGGAATCAACTAGAGGATATTATGTAATAAATACTTATCATTAAATTTTCTTGATGATAATTCTAGAAATCATTTTATATTGTATAACATACAATGGAGTACTCATTTGGTGGTGTGTATATACATTTTGATTCTATTATAGAGGGGGGGGGGCACAATTTCCACCTGAACATTTAGTTATCTTTATTGATTTTTTCAAGCATCTTGATAATCAAATATACTCTTGTTATATAATATAAAGGTGAATCCATGAAATTAAGGAATCCTAAAATAAAATAATAACTCATATTGGAATAATATTGTAATGGTTATTCTAAAAATACCATGATTATTAAAATTTTTCTAAATTACAAAATGATCCCATTTTCTCATTTAATAACAAAATCCTCAAAAAAATTTAAAATGAGAAAATTTCCTTTAAAATAAAACTATTTTTCGATTATAAATATTTAATTAAAGAAACTAAATATACATTTTTTTTTGATTTTTCCATCCACAACACATTAAAATTATACTCATGGGTAATTATCATAAATTCATATCATAATCCACAAAATAATAACAAATGAGAAAACATAAATGATATTTTTCTAAACACAATTCCATCGAATAACTTCTATGAAAAAAATTCCCTGTACATTAAATTTTTCAAATTTAAATTTATTCAACCTCATAACTCCATCTATGGACGAATCACAATGTACATCACATTGAAATTAATGTTACTCTTCACTCAATCGAAATTAAATTTGGTGTTTTTCTTATATTTAGAAAATGCATGTATCACCATAGGCTTGTGACTACTCTCATATCATCAGATTGTGAAATATGAATGTATTTTCCATCATGATGTATTTTTAAGAGGAATTATAAGGCATAAGGTTGGTTGAAAAATGATTGAAAATGTTTTTGGCTTGAAAGTGGTGGTTTGGATATTTATTACAATGAATGAATAATCAAGTGAAAACACAGGACGAACCACACTCAAATCCACTAGAGTATGTGTAACAAAAAAACATCCCTATTTTAGTGAAATGGAATCTGAGCCATGAAAAATTACAATGAATAACACTATCAATGTTCTCCAGCTTTTTTATTTTTTTGAGCTACAAAAAAGTGCAAATTTATTTTTTATTTTTATTTTTTCATGGAGGATGAAAATAAAATTGAATACAATGAATGAGTTAAATTTAATACACATTATTTTAGATAGTATCAAGAGTCATAAAAGGATTTACAATGATAAATTCAAGTTTATCTATAATTTTGTTTGATGTAGAAAAGGATAAAACAAATAAATCACAATGAAATGATGATTTGAGAACAATTATCTCATTCTAATTTACAAAAATTGATGACAAAAACATCAAACCACCAAAATTAAAACACATATCAAAGAACACTCATTAAAGGACATTAAACTACACTAAAAAATGAAATATCCACACAAAAAAGAACATAGAATTTCTGTAGGTAAATAAAAATAAACATGTAATGTGGCATAAACCCATAAAGATAATCATGAAATATAATATGTATATTAGTATAGATGTAAAGGTTATTATCATGTTAAAAAATTTCTATCAAAAGATATGCCTTAATTATATAAAAAATTTATATTAAATATATTGATTTGAAAGAGAAAAATCAAAAATTATTATTCTCACACAAAATCCATGTGTCTCTCAGTAATGTGCAGGAACTAGAAATAATATTTTGAAATTGTTCAGGATACCTCAAAAGACTAGAAAATAATGTTTTTTCAATGTTTTAGTGCATAGATTTCGAAAATAAGTCATTTTTTTGGAAAATCCAAATCAAGGGAAAAATAATCAATTCAACATTGATTTAAAATCATTTTTCAGAAAAATAATGTTTATTGCATCAAAATGAATTGATGTGTGAGAAATAAAAAAATATTCATTTCAACTCAATGATTGTAAAAAAATGAAAATAAAACATGATAACACAAAAAGATAACTAAAAATGTTGATACTCTATTACACATATAATTCACTACCATTCGTTTCAAATCATAAAAAAATAAGGGAAGAAAAAAATGGAGGAAAGATGCAACTTAACATTATTTTATATTGGCATATTTGAGTTAAATTGCTAGATACATAGACTAGACATAGAAATAATGAAATAAAACAAATAATATTAAATATAAATATATATAATGTGAAAGGTATATGGCATAGAATATGGTTTATACCCCCATGTATGTGCTATGATTTTACTACCCCTAGTAAGGATGATGTAGTGATTTATCCCCAATATGATGGTTTGTGGGGTATATTTATTAAAAAACACCAAATTTAATTTCTCCCAACATTCATAAATAAATTATAGGGTTTATAAAACCCGTGGAAAAGAAAAATATCCACAAACCCAAAAGAGATAAATAAGAAAATTTTTGGTTCATAGGGGAAAACAGGAATATTGGGGTGATCCTAATTTTTTTCTATTAGAGGAGTGGTGTCCAATAATGTTGAAGGAATAATAATATGAATTGTATTATATTTTGTTTTAGGATCATAAAATTATTCCTCTAGTATTTAATTTTTTATACCATCATCCTAATTTTCACAAGTTTATAACTTAACTGACTCCACTATTCTCCCCTCAACACAATAAACATAATATTCTTCATCATCCATGGACAATGTAATGGTACTAAATTAAAAAAAATCAAAAAATATATTATAATTCAATTTATAATTACATATATTTGAATAAAAAAAATTAAAAAAATTAAATCTTAGTAAAAAAATTTTGTTTTAAACTTCATTTCATCATGTATTGAATCTGGGAATGCATTGGTTGGAGTGTAATGTAGGTATTAATCTTTTTCTTCAACTACAACAATTTCGCCTTGTAATATGGGTGGATCAAAATTTTCTTTCATCATAGATTGTATATTTAAATTTTTCATCCATAGTACTATAAATTATTGATGTTTGGCGACCATCATATGCAACCATCTTGCTATATTGTTTGAGAACTCTCAAATTCTCTTAAAGCATCAATGCAATTTTTTCATTTAGATATTAAATATATCTTCCACTAAATTTTCACTATAGATGTTTTAATTTGAAAAATACCTATGATAATCACCATCAAAATAAATATTCTCCAAATAATTTAATGGTATAAAAGTAAAATATTTTTTAGTGTTAAATTTTTTTTATTTTATTTAGGATTTTTTTGAAAAATGGTTTCTGTAAGGGGTTGGACTCTTAGAAAATGGTGTTAGATAAAGATTAGATATTTTGTAATTTTACCCAATTAAATATGATTTTACCAAACTATGTATAATATAATACACACCAAATGGTCAATCAATCTAGGATCCCACTCACAACAAAAATATTTTTATATTCTCAGTTTTTTATTCTAACTAATATAAAACTTGCATAACTAATATATATGATGGAAATTATAAATGAACGAAATATCAATATATTAAAAATATATATATGAAAATACAAAAGCACAATGAAATGGAAGAAAATAAATAATGAAGTTAGTGTAAAAAACTGATGTTCTAATATTTTTATGGTTGTGTTGTCAATTTTATTCAAAAATAATTATTTTTTATTTTAATCAATATAGATATCTCGAATGTTCACTCGATAACCTATAAATTGGATCATGTAAACCAATAAATGACCTCAACACCTTGGAGTAATCTCTTCAATATCAACACACAATCGAAACACTACTGTATGAAAGAATTAGATATAAACCAGAAAGAAAATGATTAAATGAAGTGGAAGAAAAAATGTATAGAATATTTGGTGACCACTCACGACAATCAATTTTACCACTATTGAAATTTTGGAATAAAAAAAATGAGAAATCGTTATATAAAAAAAACAAATACCACATCTCCCCCCTCAAACAATAGTGAGGGATAGTTCTTGAGAAACATAGAGATTAAAAAGAAGCATGGTTTTAGAAACAGGTAATATAAAATAAATAGGATAATGAGGGAAATTTGTAGAAGAGGATAAAAATGTTCAATGTATTGAGGAGTGAATGGTGTAGGGAGTCGAGTTATACACTAGTGAAAATAAGGATGATTGTAAAACCAAAGAAATACATGTTGAATATTTTTTGATCATAAAATAGAAGGGAACCCACTTCTTATTATATTAACTTCAAAACTAGTAGACCCCACTCCTCTAATGGAACAAAATAGGGGGTAATCCCATATTTTTATCCTCCCCCTATGAAACTCAAATATTTTTTTTCACCCATTTTGGGGTTAGATAATATTATTCATTTCATTTGTGTTTCTCAATCATCTATTGTACTAATGTTATTTTGGAGAAATAAAACATGTTTATTATATTAAATTTAATTATAAAACAAAATATAAGGAAATATTGCCTTTATCAATCAATATTTGATATTTTCATTGAACCACTTGTTTTGGTTTTTCCATTGTATGTGAACCCTTTTATTCGAGTCTCTTTAGGATATGGGGATCCTTTTTAAGGGAAAAACATAATTTTTAAAGATTTATATTTTTTTGAACTAATGGAGTCCTGGTAAAAAACATTAATGGGGTTATGTGGGTTTTCCATGGGCTTAAAAGGCTTCAAATGTGGTTTCTGATCATTTGAAAATTTTTGGGAATGAAATTTCTGACATGAAATTTAGCCACTCGTTATATGTATTACAGACAATGTAAAATTCATAGGGTATATTTTTTGAAAGTGTTATGTGTCATAAATTGGTTTATATCATGAACTGGTAAGAGGTATTAAATCAACATTACACAATTTTTACTATTCGAAAATGGTTAAATTAATGTGTGGTGATGTTTTTTTAGTATAACACTTATATAGAAAATATATGATGTGAAAGGGGGTTACATGTGGTTCATTTCTTAGTATGAGTGGTGTTTGAGGTATGAAAATCTACCATTCTTCATTCCTTCCATGTGAATCACTCCTATATAAATACAAGGTGAATTCCATGTGAATTTGGAGTGCCTTCCACCATTATGGATGACCTATTGAAGCAATCAATCTCTAGTGTTTTTTATTATGTTTTTTCTTATCTTCATCATTCCTCATTGTGGAAGTAAAATATATTGAATGTATTTGGTGTGTTATTTGTTCTTGATTTAGTCTAATCTGGGTTTCCATTTATCATATTGTCATCCTTTATACTAGTTTTTGTCACCTTTTGAAGTGTTTTGTTGATGTCCACATAATAGTAGTTTGTATAAAACCTATCGTGTTGTCATGTTTAATTATCAAGTATGTGAAATATTGATATTTCATTGAAACAACATGTTCAATGATTAATTAAATGAGTAATAATGTATTATTGTAGATTTAATTATTCTTTGGATCCCATTGGATTCAGTAGTATTTAGACCTAATTTGTTGCTAACCGTATGGTGAGTGGGTCATAGATAAATAAAGATTTAGTTAATGTTTTAAAATGAGTTTAGTATGACATCTGGATTCATGTGATTTACTTATTTTTAATCAAATCATTAGTATAATGTAATCAATTCATTTTTCCCTTTATAATTTGATGTATTAATGAATTTGAACTCAAAATTAAAATATTAATATTAAAAATTAACCATTAATTCTTATGATGTGATATTTTGATATCCTTACAATTATGAATTTTTTTCTAAAGCATATATTATTATATAGCAGTCTTAGACAAGTTTGATGCTGAAATTCTTATATATAGGACTATGGATGGGGCTGTTGAAATTCTTGTATATATGTCTATCCTTGATGATGTTGAAATGATGATATATTGTGATATATAGAGTGATAATGAAATATTTAAATAGAGATCTTTTCCAATATGATGTTGAAATTCTTATATATAGGTCTTTATTTGGAGGATGAAGTTCTTATATAGAGGTATTTTCCTAGTCATGTTATTATTACATGGTTTATGGTTTTGGTTGGCATCATTTTTCTACATTCTCGGAGATATTCCAACATGGTGTCAGAACTTGTTAATTTATGTATTATATTATTTGATTAATTAATACAGATTTAAATTGATTTATTCAATGAATATATTATTAGTCTAATTTGGTTTATAAATGGTGGAGATGACCTATAGAGTGTTACTCAGACCCTATTCATTAATTTCCTTGGTACCTAAAAAGAGTACCTAGGGACAATTTGGATAAAATATGTTGACCTTGTTTTTGACTTTTCAGTTCTAGATGGGACAAAGTTTGTAGATGGGACTGACATGGGGTTTTGTAATAGTTTCTTTTGATATATTATTGGGATTGTTCATTGATTTTTATGATTTTCAGTTTTACATTTAAAATAATCTCATCATTTCAGAAGATGTTTCTTTGTATTATGTATATTAGTTATTCATACTTCCTAGATATATATTTAACTGATTCTACTATTTTTGATACAATGATATTTACTAATGTGGGATTGTTTCTGTTTTATTGTTCTCTTAAATAGGGGTTATTGCATCCCCATTATAACAATAGAGCCTTGTTACTATTTTAATGCTTCTATTATAAGGGGAGGTGCGCTTGAGGTCCAATAACCAATGTGACTGGGCCATGTGAGTGGGTGATAGATTATAAGATTTACAAATGTTGTGTTTATATTTTACCACCTACCCACGATAAGATGAAACTAGTTGTAAGTGTTCACTCTGTTAAGGTGGTGAATATTAACCCCACTATCAACATATGAGATGGATAATGAATTGCACTGAGACATGGTGTGTTGAATAGAAATTATTTTCCTATGATTTCATATTATATTGCATATGTTAGGGGGTTGTTAATTCCCATAAGGAATGTTTCTAGAGGAATGTAACCCCAACGTAAGAGACTATCATAATTAAATTAATTCACCGGTGGATTTTTATGTATAAGAGGATGTATATAATGATGCTGAAAGGGACTATGGTGGTCAGGTTTGATGTTTAACCCCTTCAACAGGTGATTATGCTAGGTGGGACATCGTGTACCATATGGTGGAATATGGATGTGATGTGGGAAGTCTCCCCTCCCAAGATGGGCAATGATGGGAGGTTGGATTTCATACCACATATGATCATTTATGTATGTGAGGTGGGGTTTTATTCCCCTTATAACTACTAATTATGTAAGGAGGTCCATCATTCCCATGGAGATGAGATATCGATGAGAGGTTTTATAACCCTTATAACTAGTGATGATGTAAGGTGGGATGTCATCCCCCTATGATGAAGAATTTATTTGCGGTGTAATGTGCATCCCATGTAAGGGATGGGTATTCCAGGATATACATACATTCCATTATGAAAATATAATAAGAGATTTAGGCATGATAATATGAAATATTGGATATGGAAGGTAGGATGTGCTCCCACTATTTTTGGATTTGTTCATGGGATTGATGTAAATCCTCATAGTATATGTGATGAGTTACATAACATGGAATATAGCTTCAATTTTGAAATCTTGTATAATGACATTGACACTACAACATTGGATGAATTATTTATAAGTTTACTATCAAGGAGGGATCTCATGTACCCATCGTGTGATAGGTTTATATAAGTGATATTAAAATATTTAATTCCATTCCATACTTAAGAAAACATATATAATTTTCTATTTGGAACCCACTGAAAATGTAATATTGAAATTTATGTTCACACCCTATATGGGAACCCAGTGTGGGACCAACATATATGTTTTTATATAGGTTCTATCTATAACATTTGTACACAAATGGGAGATTGAAGGGTGTAGTGGGGAAAAGAGGTTATGTCTGAGGCGATTCTATAGAACATGATTGGGTATCATGTTATTTATTTCATTTTTTCTTATACTATTTATGATCAACCCATTAGATGAATATTCTTTCTTATTTTAATTCTTGAATATATTTGCTCAAATTTAATAGTATGAAAGATGTTATTTGTTGTGGCTCTATTTTCACTATAATTATATATTTTTACAATATTATCTAGATCCTTACAATTACAAAATTATTTATCGATAATCAATGGTCAATATTATAGTCTATAGTCTACAAAATGGTTCATTATACCCATATTAAGGGTCAAATGGGTGTGGTGTACGGGGGGGGGGACACTTGAGTTCATGTGACACTACCTATCAAATTATTTATTGTGTGACATGATATGGGATTTTAAAATTATATATGAAATATTTTTCTCGTTGTATTAATATTTGGAATATGGTAGATGTGGATATGTGTGATGCCCCAGACCTGAAGTCCCAGATCATGTGGAATAAATGCATACATTAAATTTTCACTTTGATACGAGATATAAAATACTATATATGAAAATACTTAATTAAAAAATAAATAATTATAATTTCATATTTTACATTTACTATATTTTTTTGGATTACATATTTATAGAATTAGGTAATCATAATATCAAACATATCCCATGTTCATTATATCAAATAAATATTTTCCATATTTGTTAGGTAAGTAATTAATGCATAATATTTATACAACATCTCTGAAATGTTATTTCACATGTGATATCCCTGTAACAATGTCCCATCTAATACTTTTCATCATAACCATTGGAATGGGAACATAAGAAATGGGGAGCTCAATTTCGTAGTGAGGGAAATTATACAACTAAAGTTATCAAGGAATAAACATGGTTTAAATTTTAATGAAGGAATAAGTTGAAAAAATGAATCCATAATCAACATCAAACAAAGATAATTCAAAATCCTTGGAAATTAATTTAAACATGAATATAAGTATAAATTATTTCATATTTATGTAATTCATAATACCATATATAAAAAACCTATTATCGAGGCCTTGTGACCTACGCCTATCTTTTAATGGGAAGAGGTACACACTAAAACCAAACCCAACATGTCTCATGAGACCTGTCAATTCATATAGGGGAATATAATTCTATGTCCCCCCATCACCTTACTATGTACCATTGATTCATTATAATAGTAAACAAAAATTTCAATACAATTACATAAAGATCCTATTTCAGAATAAAAATATGTCAATATATATATATAATTAAAAATACAAAATTTCAATACTTTTCCCTATTTTGGTAAAAATGATACATTTTCATAACCCATATAGATATAAAATTTCAATGGTCAATCAATTCATGATCAACAAGTAAATAATCAACATTATAGGAATAAAAACTTATGAAATACTAATACATTCACCAATGAATATAAAATATATAAAATGACCACCACCCATTGAGAGTAAGATGAAAGATGATAAACAAATACATAGTCGACATGGGAAATTTATAAATAAACATATGTATTAGAATAAATAATATACATACTTTTGATACATTCAAAATAAATAAATGGAATTCATTTCAAAATATGATTTCATTTAGATATTAAATATTTCAATAGCGGTATAAAAATAATTTAATGCTAGGATAAAATGATCATAATACATCCAAATCAATATGTTTTATGGATTTACAAGAACAAAACCCCCTTTTATAATGGAAATATAGAAATATTTTTAAATAGATAAAATATCTCCTTGAAAAAAAATTGAATGATACTAACCATGAAGAGATCAGGAATATGATAATTTGATATCATGAGTTCATTCCTTAAAAAGTTATATATATTAATATTGATTTATAAAATATATTTGGAAAAAAAATTCAATTGAATATGGAAATTGGTGTGAAAACATAAAAGGGATTCTATAAAACATGTTTAACATCATCATAAAAGATGATCTTATGAGCCAATTCCAAGAATTTGTTTCCAAAATATATTATCAAACTCATTAGACACTATAAATTTTTAGGAGGAATATTCAATATTAGTGCACTGAAAACTTTTAAGGGATATCAGGGGGAAATGTGGATATGAATACAAAATATATGAAAATTAAAATAAAATCCATTTTTATTGATTTCAAAAAACATTTTTTTAAAATAACATTTTTTTGAGGAAAAAAACCAATTTTTAGAAAAATACTTTCAAAATATGGATTATAAAATACAATATCATTAATGTATAGGTGGTATAATGAAAAAATGGTTAAAAAATTTCAAAATGGATCTTTATAACTCAAATACATGACATTGAGTTATCAATATACCTTATGGGAAACAAACACAATGAATGATAAAACATTTGAAATTGTTTCTATGTTGCTAATATGTATTCAATGAGATAATACCTCACAATACAATAAAACATCATAATTTACCAAATATACATGAAATAAATTCATGTGAATGATCAAAACATAATGAACTAAATTTTAGTTACCAAAAACAATTCAAACTAGTGTAACAAATTATTCCAAAGACAGAAGAAAGAAGGAAAAAATGTGGATATGATATCTAATTAATTATATGTACATAATTTAAAGAAAATAAATGATATAATAAATTAATATAACTCCATAGAATGGAATCACAGTGAATAACATATGTCAAGTCTCAATGAATCGTAATTGAGACCATGATAACCCTTTCATCTTCAGTGACACATTAATCAAAACCTATTAAAATTGTGGGATTAAAATTGAAGATAAAAAACCATGATTAAAAAATTATTCATGATTTTATAAATCATATATGTATTTAATACTACACATAAATGAAATTATATTCATAATACAAAACATAACTCAAAAAAGAGGGTTTTGATATGAAAACCCTTCTATAATTCATTATTAATTATTCACTCTCACAAAACATCTTGAATAATTAATAAAATTTCATTAAATAAATACGAAATAACCATGTCCAAAAATATTAAAATTTATATTCTTTATAAAATTTATTATATTTATATAAATAATAGTTATTTTTCAAAAAAATTCCAGCTTAAGTTAAAGTAATCATTTACTATTTAAACTTGTTTCCTAAAAATATTGTCGGTATTATTTCATTTTAGAAAATAAACCATTCACAGCTACTGAAATGAACATGATTACAAAAATCATGATAACTTTAATGGTATAATTTCTTTCTATGGTAGGTTTTTACAAATCATAAAGCTCAAATTTGTGATAGTCATGTTTCTTTGATTCTAAATGACTGAAAAGAGTTTTTTTAATTAATGAGTTAAGTGGCACTTTATTCTCAATATAAAAAAATTAGTTAAAGTTTTATATAATACTATACCATTAAATAAATTTATATATTCTACATTGATATAAATGCATTGTATTGTTCAAGTAGTTAAGGAAACATACCAAAACATGAACCTACTTTGATTAATGGATTACTAAGAGGTGGTTTATTTTAATAGTCATTATACAAGAAGAATAATTATATAATTTAATTTTTATTGTTGTTATTCATCCAATTTTAATGTAATATAATTAGAATTTAATTTATAAAACATAATTTTGTAAAAAGAAAAGATAATATTCTTATTACATCATTCTTTAAAAATTATTGAGTTAATAATAATCATTTTTTGATCATATCATTAATAGGATGTCTTATTATTCATAATTGAAAATTAATATTATGATAAGAATAATATTTATCCATTAATAACATTTTTAAGACAATCCATATTCGATAGTGATGATAAAAAATGGAAATCATTCATTCTATAGAGGCAGTAGTCTACAAGTATTCATGGATGATGACATCATTTCCGTAGAATGATAGAATCTATTAACATTGATTATTTTTTTCATAATAAAAAATGATAAAAATATAGAAATTAGTTATCTAATTACACATTTCTACCATAAAAAAAAGTTTTATTTGAAAATGAAACACGTTGTGTCGTGGAGGCAATAGTCTGGAAACAACACGAATTACAGTTCAATTTTTTTATTGAAAATGGAAATGATTATTTATTATTATTCATATATAGTAATTACATGAAATATATAACCAATACTATTTAATACCATTGGGAGTTGAAAATCTAAATTGGAATATAAATTTTCTAAAAAAAACTAATGCTAAAAATTATTACAAATAAAGAAAAATTTTAGGTTTCTTTAAAAGATCCCATTAAAAATGATGGCATATGGTAATCACTTCTGATAAGATGATCAATATACTGGGATAATATTATTCAGGAATGAAAATGGATGGATTTTTTGATGAAATATTAATTTTATTGTTCTATGATGTGGTGGGGAGAGGCCCATTTTATATGTGTTGAGAGTAGATTATTTTTTGAATTTAAACATAATAAAAACGGTGTACACATTAAACATGTCAAGTGGATCCAAAAGTGAGAAATAATGTAGTTTTAAAGATTTAATTATTATCCAATAATTATATAATAATTTATATAAAATTTTTATCATGTTTCCGTCCATATCACCATTGAATTATCACTTTTACAAATTTAGACTTTTCCGAAGTTACCAGTTTTTAGTTGTAGTAACATAATCATTATGTTTAAAAGTGAACCATATTAGAAAATTTGGTCCTAGAAATTCTAAATTTGAAATCAATTTCTTTTTATTAAATGTGTTAAAGTGATTAATAATAATTATTATTTATTAAAAATAATTTTTGAGAAAATAATACACTTTTTATAAAATATAACATGTGGGATTTTATATTAAAATCATGATTTTTATAATATAATAGTCTCTCAAAATGTATATATAGATTTTTTTTAAAATGTATTAATTTAGAATAAAAATTTTTATACTGCTAATTTCATAAAATCTATGTTATTTATAAACATGTTATATTACACTATTAAACATAAAAATAGTTTTTTGAAATATAGAAACAATTATTCTTAAGGTTTTATTTTTATGATTATGTGAAAAATTAAGTTCAATTTTTAAAATAATATTTATGACAATTTAAAAATTAATTTTTATATAAAATAACCAAATATCGTGAAAAAATATTCATATTATAACATAAAATTTTAAAAAATTGGCTATTATTTCTTCTAAATACATATCAATTACAATATAATTTAATTGTATTATATAAAAAATATTAATATAATATTTTATTATTACATAATCATTTTATAATTAAAAAATTGATATTAAAAAATTACATTATAAAAGAAAAATTTAAAGCATAAAATCAATTTTTCTTAATTAAAATAAATAAATTTCATATATTTTAAAAGTTTCACTTATATTATTTCAAAAAATATATTAATATATTAAAAATATTAATTTAAACTAATTAAATTGAAATGTTTTAATGGTCATACTATGATATTTATATTGAATCTAGACGTATTACATACTCATCTAATATAAGTATTTTGTGACGAGCAAGCTATGAAACACATTTTTCTATTTAAAGGTAATAATATATTATGATATTATAATTTTATATTCACACATGTTCAATAACCTTTGTGTTAGTTACTTTTTATATTACTCACTGAATACTAAAGGAAAAAGCATTTATAACATATTCATCATTTAATGTATAATCTATAATATAACGTATACCATACTCTTTAAGGCCATATCAAGTTACTTATCTTTTTCCCAACAACATTATCCATTAATAAATTTATTAAAACAAGTATATATACACCATAATCATATATTCTCCATAAAATGACTCTTCGAGAACAATTTGAATATCTATGTATATAATCCCTTATGAAATTATATATTCTTCCAAAAAATAACTATATCTATAACCCTTAATTGGAACTAACACCCCGTTTATATGATCATAAAAAATTAAATATATATATCTTAATTTTATAAATGTGAAGAAAGTAACACAAAATATCATGAATATATTTTTATTCCCATGTTTACCTGAACTATTTTTCTTCAGCAAAAACAAAATGAACCTTTTTTTATCTAAAAGACTAGTGGATGTTAGATATAATTGTTTTTAATAAGTCAAACATCTTCCCTAAAATAGTTATCTTCCAAAATATAACCACTAGAAAATATCATTTGATAAATTATTCATACCATTTTATATGTTTTTTCAAACAATTAATGAAAAAATACATAAGATCCTTCATTATATGTTTCACATAATCCTCAATTACTTTTTGTAAATAAAAAAATCACATTGCTAAATATAACTCCCAAATGAGAATATATTAGAGTTTAAATTTTTAATATCTATTAAAATAAAAATCTCATATACTTAAAGACAATAAAACCCATATTTATTAATAAAAAAAGGAAAATAATTATATTCTTAACAATTTCAGCATGATTATTTATTTGGTTATAAGACCTTGTCGATTCAACGTACTTACATATCTCCAATTCATTTATGATATTTAGTTTCATTCAAATAATAAAAATCAGAATGATTATCAATAAAATTTGATTAAATAATTATATGATTATATAAAAACAATCATAATATATTATATTTATTAATTCCATCATTACATACTTTTATACATCATTTTAAGTATACTTTTTATTATGATATAACCCCTTTTATATATTAACCTAAACCGTTAATGTAATTAAAAAAAATTATTCATAATACTTCATATAGGGAATTTGATTAACTAGATCATATCCCAAGAGAGTTTCTATCACAATAGAGAAGTTTATTCCCATTCCCCAAGCGCAAGAGTGAAGATATATTCAATTCTCAATTAAGCTTTTTTTGGGTTTACATATAGATACTTAAGTAATATTGCAACATCCAGATGCTAGTATATAAATAGGAATTCAATTTTTTGGAAAACCATATACTGAAGACATTACGAAATCATTAGTATGTCATCACATACCTAAACAAACTCAAAGGGTTTTCAGAATTGTTCTAAGATCATATGGTAAAAATAAAATGTGAATTATTTTCTTAGAAACAAATAATATACTATATTGAATGGATGTCAATGTTGGGTGACATTAAAACATACCTACATAAATTACTACCAAAATACATCATAGTCTCTAAAGATATTTAATAATCTACTTTGATTCCAACTGTGACGGCCTAGAACCACACTTATAGATCTGGTTCAATAAACACATATTTTACAAACATACATTTTATGAAACTATTAAATCCTAGATATTAAAATACATTAAAAACATCCATGATAAATATTAAATTTCTTATATCCTAAAGATAATTTCAGATATCAAGATTTAGAGAATTTATAAAAATATTAAAAAACATAACCCATGTTCATTATACCAGGTATGAATTTTTTCCCATTATATTCAACAAAACATATTCAATTAAAATGTCTTCAACAAAACCAAAAAAAACACTTCTTGTGTTCTATCACTCATGAAATATCACATGTACTAATTTTCATAACAATCTGGGTAGTTTAAATATATGAAAGTGTGAGCTCAAATTCTACGAAAGGGAAAATAGAATATTGTGGAGGTCATGGAATATACATGGTATAAATAATATGGAAGGAATAAGTAAACACCGTGAAGAAATAATAAACCTAAAAATCAGATCATATGATATCTAATAATTAAATGAATGCATGGACATCAAAAAACTACTCTCCTTTTGAAAGAATTCATTATATGAGACATCCAAAACATAGAGTTATTGCCTTGTACAAAGAATCTATCATGTTAATAGAATATGTGTCGTCCAAAACCCAACCTACTTTTTCTCATTATACCTTTTAATACCCTGAGTTGATGAAAAATTTCATCCCCCACCCATGAAATTATTATGTTAAATATATTCATTATAAAAATTGATAGGACATTTCATACCATTCGTTAATGATCCATTTATTTAATTAAAAATCATTTTCCATAAAATGAAAAACATGAAAAGTCCATACAATTACCTATATTAATAAAATAGATAATATGATCATCACCCCTACAAAAATGAATGATCATGTTAAATAATATATAATAAACATTTCAATAATCATCCATATTATAGCAAAAAATTATGAAATGGAAATACATTTATCCATGACAATAGAATGGGAAACATGATAGTAAAAAGTTTCAATAATTTAGGTGGATTATTAAACAAAAAATATTAAAAATTAATTTGTAATTAAACATCTCTATCTGAATAAAATCTTTATATATTTTCAATATTTCCAAAATAAATCAACATTATAGAATTAATTGTAATAATACATCATGAAAAAATCTTGTTGTTTAGTGGTATATATGATAGTCAATGATAAAATTAAAAGATCATAATACATCCAGATGAAGAAGGTAGATTTAAAAAAATAACATAACCCATTTGTTAGAATGTAAACATATAAGGATATTCGTAAAGGTGAAATTCATCCTAGAAACATAATTCTTGTATAATACCACCTAAGAAGTAAGTTGGAATTGGATCATATAGTATAGTGAGTTCATCCTCAAAATTTATAAATAGGGAATCATATAAAATATTTTGGTAAATCATTTTGTAAAAAATTATTATTTTATGTTAAACCATAAATAAAATTTTGGAAATCATTTTAAATGTTTCCATAAAAGATGTTTTTATAGGTCAATTACAAAAATGTTTTCTTCTATAGATGAAATGATAAATATTATATGGAAATATCAATAACATTTTTTTATTGATATATCCTTGAAAATACATTAGGTTGATCCTATATAAATTTGGAGCAGAGGAAAACACATATAAAATAAAATGGAAATCTTTTTTATTATTCTCAAAATATATCAGTTTAAATAGACAATGTACGAATGGTGAAAAATAATTCATTTTTATTAATAAATAATTTTATAAATATGTATTATAATATAAAAAATAATATTGTTTTAGATTGAAAAAACCAAATAATATATATTAAAAGAACAATATGGATCAATATGATATAAGAGAAGATATTTGAGTTATCAATATCCCTTACAAGAAACATAATGCATGAATCATGAAACATTTGAAAATTTGTTTGATTTGTAAAAATGTATAAAATGAGAAAATATAGAATAATAAGATATAATTTTCTAGTTAAATAATTTTAAATAAAATATGTTTCATGAAATTAATATAATAAATGGAAAAACAATTGAATAACAAAAATATCTTATGAAAAGGTTAACACTTTAGTGAAAAGGCATTTGATCAAATGAACATGAATTAGATTATTTTATCCAATTAATTTCAAGGAAATAATATATAAAATATTATTTTCAAAATAAATCATTGTAAAACCATACAAAGAAAAATGATCCATCTTATTTATCATGCCTTAAATTATCTGAATTGAGACCCTAGAAAACCTTGTGACTTGAGTAACAATTTAATACAAACCCATTTTAAGAGTGGGATGCAATTTATCATAAAAGTACAATGAATAAATTGTAATTAATTATATTAAATCTCATATATTAAGTATATGAATACATAATTTAAATTATATGCATTTGATCAATCTTTTCTTAATGAGGTGAATTTGATAAGAAATCAGTTATCTCAATCCATATCCATTTTATACATAACAAAAAATCTGAAAAACCTAAATTATGTTAATTAAATATCAAAAAAATAATATTCATCACAAGAATATCCATTTATAATCCTCATTTAATATCATTATATAGATATTTGTATTATTTAGTTTTTATCTTTTTTCAAAAAAGGGTGTAAGTCATCATTATTGCATGCAACTAGTTTCCACTAAAATACTGTTATTCATTATTATTAAAAAAATTATCATTTAAAGAGAATGAAATATATTTTAATATATGATATATGATTGATATAATGGTATAAATAAATTAATTTTTTGATATTTTACAATCCAAGAAGATGAAATTTACAATGATCATGTTTTCTTGATTCTTATAAAAGAGAATTATCTACATTATGTAATGATTTAAATGAATATATAACCATTCCAAAACAAATATAAATTTAAATTTACATATTTATGTTATATTATACATATAAATATGTTATTATATTAATCCATGAGATAAATTTATTTTATTGTCCATGTCGGTGGTCGAACCGACCTAAACATGAATATATCGTGATTAATGGATTATAAGGAGGTGTTTGTGTAGTAATATCATAATGATAAAAATAATGGTGTTAGTTAGTATTTATTAGTGTGATATATAATTATTTTAATGTATATTGTTGATAATTTAATTTATATTATGCTGTTAATTATAAATATAGATCATTTTCATATTAGTTTTCTGGTTTTAAATGATTGAAGATATGATAATAATTTTTATCATATCATTAACATGTTAAAAAATAATTCATAATAGAAAAAAAATTTGAATTATAAATATAATTTTTATTTTTTAATCTCATACTCAGTACTAAAAATGCATGGGTGTTATGAAAACTAAAACTATAATCAACCATTCCATTGAGGTGGTAGTCAACACATATGCATGGTGAATGATTTCATTTCCTATATAATGAAATAAATATTTAATATTTTTTTATTATTTTTAAATAAAAAATGCTATAAATATCATAATTATTTTTAATTTCCTATTTTATACCATCATTGTACTGTTATAAAGGATAATTAAAATGTTTTTAATCGAAGCAATTTTCTGCAAAACAAACTAATTAATATTTCATTTTTTATTTATATAAAAGGGAAATGTTGACTTATAAATATACACATAGAATAATTACAATAATAATTTAAATAATAGCGATACAATCATAAATTCATTTTAATATTTTAAAGGAAAATTAATAATCAGAAAATAAATAAGTTAAGTGACCATCATTACCCACATTGAGCACAATGTGAATTATTGAGACGATTCCTTGGATATTGATTGAATAGGGTAATATATTTCAAAGTGAATATCAACTGTGTTAAATATATTATTATAAAATGAAAAAATGTAACAATATACGGATGAATACAAATATTTAGCGATTCCTTTAAAGGGTTCTTAGGGGGACCTTTTATATGTGCATATAATTCAATTTTAGTAAATATTTAAACCTTATATGAACAAATAAGATGGTAAAACTATTAAAAAGCACCAAACATTCTACATTAGGTAGTGTGGAAATGATAAGGTTGTTAGAAATCATCTCCTAAAATTTAGGAATGATTTATCATATTTTAATCTCTTTTCCCCCTAAATTATTACTTTTAAAATGATAGCTTTGACTGCGATATCGAAATATTATGTTAGGTAGCTTAATATATATGAATTAAAATAATATGGTCGTTATTAGATAAATTACACCCAATTATTTTCAAATTGAAATAAATTTCATCTGAATAAATTTTTTAACGTGATAAAATTTTATTTTAATAAAAAAGTTAAAATTAATTAAATAATTTTTTCAAAAATAATAATCATGTTGTAAAATATCAAATATGTGTTTTTAAATTAAAAAAATCATTTTTGAAACTATAAAATATATTATAAAAAATATTTGATTATATAAGAAAATTTCATGAATTTAAAAGTCAAACATATATTCTAATAATGTTGTAAAATTCTGTTTATTTATTTGAATGTTATTTTTCCCTATTCGCAAAAAAACTCATTAATTAAAATAAATACAAAATTTTTATATTAATCTCTAATTAATAATCGTAATCCATTTTATCATTTTTATAATCAAAATTTTATAATTTGATAAATCCACATTGTAATAGAATCCTAAAATATAGTGGAAACATCTTCATGTTGGATAATAGATTTTTAAAATTATAACTATTCAGTAGTCTTATTTCAATCAATTACTATATATTTTATTAGTAATATATTAGAAACGTTATAAGTATATTATATTTTTATAAGAACATATTATAATTATTTTCATGACATAAACCCAAATTTTATAATAAAATATCTTGAAGCATAAATTGTTTACTTAGTTGTTTCACTAATACAAATTTAATATCAATAATATTAAATATATCAATTATTTTTATTTCAATGAAAATTATTTTATAATTTTTCTTATATTCATCCTAGATAATAAAATGTCTAGGTTTTAATAGTCATAAAAAAATATTTTTTTTTCAATCTTGATATATTTTAGTTTTATTCATGTACATTTATGTGTGTGGAGATAACTATTTTACACATTGACTTATTAAAGGTAATAATATATTAAGAACATGGGGTGATACAATATGTTTGGTATAGACATTAGGTAGAGGATCTACTTGTGTATGACTAACACATAAATTAGCCGAAATCTATATTACTTGGGAGTTTGGATTATTATTATTATTTTATTGTTATATTTGACCTATTTTTTATGAAATGTAAAATTTTTGATTAATTAATTAATTTTGATTTATCATTATTAAGGAGGAAAGACATAATAGTTATTGCATAATCAGTATCAATTTGGTTTCACATAACATTAATATACTTATGTGTGAGAGATAACATAATAATTGGGAGGGTTTAACAGTTTAATTTTTTTCCAATAACAAGTATACATTATTATATTGATGCATTGGAGATGAAATCATGAATATCATATTAGAATGTGTCGGATTAATTATTTAGCATGATTTAAGTGAATGATTTTTTTTTATTTTTTGTGACATGATATGGAGACACGTATGATGTGTTATCATCTAAGAGGTAAGTCATGTCGGCCCCTAACAGATAGTGCTGAACTTATTGAAGCAGAAGTTAACCATTATAGTAGGTTACATTTTTAGTATTGCAATTATAGGGTTGGGATTTTTCAACATTGGGGATAGTTAAGTATAAATTTTAATTTTTAATACACTCCCTTCATATGGGAGGAATTTAGTTCTTAATATCTATATATAAATGGTTTTTTCATTTGTATTCTTTTAGATTAAACATAAGGACATGACATGGACAGTTTTATATGAATGTATTGACTATAGGGACATTTGTGACATGGATTCTAGTTAATTTTAGTGAACCTACATGATTAAAATATATAGTTATGGATATCACATGAATATCATCATTTAGAATATATGGATGATGTTGATTCTTGAAGAATATGTGGTACATCTTCTTATATGGTGGTGCAGGATGAGCAGTGACGCATTAATAGGCCCCTAAAACAGATAAAGGGGATGAACCATGAGATATTCATATATTTAGTGATGTAGTATATGAATAATTAGGTGAAAACACATCTTGGATATTGAATAGGTGGTTCTAGTGACATTCCGTAAATAGACACCAAGTGTTTCTGATTAATTGAAATGTGATTGTAGAAATGTGTGAGGCACTTTATTTCGATCATGGAATTGGTAAGGATGAGTGTCCTTGTAGTTGTAACATAAATTTTTTATGAAAATAATATCTATAATAATGGTCACGTGTTAATTGGCCATGTGAAATATTTATATAATGGCATGATCTATTCATGAGATGATGTCACTACTTTGGGTTGGTAAAATTACGGATGGGTTATGAGATTTTATTTGTGTAAAGAAAATCATCTATTATAATTTTTAGTGTTTTTTTATTTAAATGATAAATGAGAAATAAAATCATTGATATTGATGATATTCCCTAGTTAGGAGTAGATTAGTGTGATATTTAAGAAATTCATAGAGTTCCTTAGACACAAACTATATGGAAATATATTGATTTAGAGTATCTAGTGGGACTATTTAGGGTCCACAATGGAGGTGAGTGTTAAATGATAGAGGTAATGTTCATTAATCATGAAATAAATATATCAAAGATGGGTGTTGTGATAATTAATTATCAATAATCCTGGAATAAAATTGTATAGGGCTCCGTGATATCATTGTATCATAGAGTGGAGATTAACATTTAATTTTTTTCAAGAAATATTGGTGGGGTTCATGTTTTATACTATTCAGTTGATGATGTAATTTTGGATGATTATTTATTGTTGAATAATTATATGGTAAATCTTATGGTGTAAAGTTAATCATAGACGGTTTGAGAATGAATTTTTCTTCAAACAGTTTTTTAATGTTTTGGATGTGATGTGTTAATATAACCAATCCATATGTGAGCGTAGTTTTATTGTTGGATCATTGATGAATGTGGATGATTTTTGAAAAGTAAAAAAATTACCTATATGTGGAAATTCATCAATGAAGAATGAATAGAGTCGATATATTTGATATATTATATCCAAATGTTACGGTTCATTATTTAGAGGATGTGCTGGGTATTTTTTTAGGAAGTGGGTCAGTATGATGATCCAAAATACGGAATATTTGTGGTCAAGAAAATCAAAAAACCTGAATAGAGTATCAATGCTTTATTTTATTGGTCTTATATTTTGTATGAAACTATGGCCTTTTGTGATAATAGATGGATGATATTAGATGTATAATTATGTGGTTTTTGGTATATATGGGCCTTATTACATCAGTAATTGTTGTTTGATATTGGTGAATTGGGAATTAAATAATTTCTCAAGGAGTATTAAATCATCAGTGAGTTAGTGGGGCTAGTGAGAATTTCACTATAAGGATCGTTTTTATTTTCATAGGTAGTTATTGTGATGGGTTTCCTTCATGTGTGTTTCCAATGTCATTAATCATGATGTCATTAATGTGGATCAACATATATCATTTGAGGGATGAAAAATGTCATAATTCGATATAGTGAGATGCATACAGGGTTTGGGACATTCTACTGATTTTAGTGTCCAAGGGTGGGGAACTAAAAAGGAGAAACCCACAAAATAAACTATAAATTAGGATTGAATGACTAGTTCACAATACATGTGATGAATGAGGATAATTTATAGGGGCGAGACGTGTTATGGTGTAGAGTTTGTAATGACCTGTATAATTACTGAATGAGATATTCCCTATAGTCTTATAAATATGATCTATTTTTAACAGTATCAAATATCCAAATATAAACATATCATCTGATATATGATGTTGAACCTAGGGAATGTGATACATTTTGGTTTCAAAATATCATATTTAATATAATGGTATATCATAATGGAATTCATTGATATTTAATTCCACTATCCATTTCAATCAAGAGGTTTGCTTTGCTGAATATTGTACGATACTACCCATGTGGTCTTAGTATTGAAATTTACACTATCTATAATAAAATGGGTGATCTTAGGAAAGCTATTATCCATAAACGAACTCTTCCACATTGGCTTTCATTGAAAAAATAATTGCATGACATAAAATTAAATGGGCTTAATTATTAATTAAAGAGCAATATGTGTTGCCCATAACATTTAATCCTAAATTATACACTATTTTAAACATAATAGAGTATTTAGGGATAATTCTCAATGGATCTCTATAATGAAACAAAACCCATTTTTGGTTTTATTAGTGACATGTATATTCTTGGATAAAGCTCCCCAAAACCTACAACTATCTTCAACAACTCATATTCTTATTTGAGAAGTACTCAAATTTCAAAGATAAAAAGGTGATCGCAATCGTGTGATCAGTGATTCAAATTCATGCCATGTATACATTATAGTCGAATGTATTTTTAAATTACTCCTTATATATTTTCATTAAGCACATAAGAAGGAATCAAATAGTGGATCCGGTGAATTGTATGATGGTTTATAGAGTCTCCATTTAATTTTATATATGCATAAATTTAAATTTCATAATGTTCTTGGTTTGGGGTTATTCATCCCTTTTTATATATATAATATGAGTAGTGAGATCCAAATGAAATCCAAATGTGGTATCTCATCTTACAATTCAAATTTAAATTTTAAATAAAACTGAGAAATAAATAAATTTTTATTTTTATTACATATTGTATGTTATCAAATAATAAAACATATATTATTTTTTTGGTTGAATCAAATCATATGTTATGAAGATATCATAGTCAGTGTCTCAGTGTACAAACTTATTTTTTATTATCCATATCATAAAAATCTTAACATCAAATCTTACAATGGAAATTCATAGTGTTTGAAGAACAGAGCATAGTATCACTAATAATATATTTATACATATAATAAAAATGAAATATTTTTAATAATTAATTATATAATAATTAATATAAAAATATTACTTCTAACATGTAACTTTTTGGAATTTTGACCCTATCTATCATATCTTATTATTTTCAATGTAATTTACTTTACAATAGGAAAATCAATTTTCGTTTCAAAATTTTATTATGAACTTTAATTTATTATTTATAAATAATTTATAAATAATTAAAAAGTTTATTTTGGGGATATATATTAATTTATAATATTTTTAAAAATTAACTAATTATAAATATTATATAATTAATGAATAAGTATTTATTAAACATTCATTATTTAGTATTCCATAATAAAGCATTATAAAATGAAAAATAACTTTTAATAAATTTTCTATAATTCCATATGACATACAAAAAATTATTTTATTTAGAAATAATATGGGAAGTTTATAATTTAAAATAATAAAAATTTATAAAATGTTTATATTATTATTATAAAATTTATAATTAATACAAAACATTATTTATTGATGTTAAGGCCCTTATTTTGATTTCATTTATACCACTTCAAAATATTGTTGATCAATGGACGAATGAGGCGGGATGGTTGAATCACTGGTCACTTTTAAATTTTTAAATATTTACACATAATCATCAAAAACTCATTTAGTCTCTATTTACTAAATCATGTGTTACACAACTTTATAATGATAATGTAGTAATCAATAGAACATAAAAAACAAAGAATTTTGAAAATAGTGCTACTAAAAACCACTCCTTTCCATGATTGGTAATGCACTCCAATCATGGATTATATATTGTAATCTATAAAATTCAATTAAAATTGGATGGTTATACACACACTATAACTAAATAAATTTCTCAATAATATTCTCATATCCAATGTAACACCAGCCACATTTCCAATTTTCATTAGAATTCCCCTTCATATGATTTAATGTAATTCATTGAATTCTTCACACTGTATTCACTAATACACACAATGATATCCCAAAAAACCATTAGACATATAGATTTCAATTACGTCACATCATATATGTGAATTTGTTTCCATTATGCTCCATTGTTGATTACAATATATGGTTAGCACAAAGATGTATCTACATCCACAAAAATAGATATCCTCTTCATAAATTTTTTTTTTCAAATTCAATAAACTATATATGAATTATTTGAAACAAAGTTATTTATTATAGGATAACTTCATAGACCAACTTGAATCTATTTACATAGGTAACTCACTTGATGAGCTCATTGGATATTCAAACCCAGTAGCTCCTCGGTTTTGAAGGTCACACAATAATATCTAAAAAATAAATATAAATCCATTAATACTCATTTCATCAATTTAAAATGTTTCAACCATGAATGCAACATGATCTTATTCCACTCACCGAATTGTCTCTCTATAAATCAGATATCAGAAACATGGTCAACTTATTGTTCATATTTGGTGGTAAAACTAGTTGTTGATATGTTTCATATCCACGAAATATTTACATTATGTTTTATCTCAACAACCACAAGAACAATTGGAATCCATATTCACCACCATAATCTTGTGGCGATAGCTTATTGTTTTTTATATTTCATAATGTTATCTCTTCTAATGAAAATATAACATCATTAAATTTAATTAAATTTCTTCTATGTAATTCAGAATCTTTCAAAAGAACTTCACGTGGAGCATTACCATCCCATCCATATAACATTATCATGGAAAAAAAATTTTGGGTTCCCATATAACCTAGGGTGTTAATTTTTAGACATAGGTGATATTTATATAATACCCCCATGTAATTAAACTTCTTTTTGAAACATGTATTCAAATAATTTCATGAAATATCTACACTGGGAATGACTTATTCTTCTCATGATATTAAAATAAAATTCCCTTTTTAAGTATTAATATATGTTTATAAATGTAAAATACATATAAATATTTCATGTAATTGTTCCATAAATAATGAGACATTTAATAAAATAGTATATCAAGTATTATTAAATTTTTTCATATTAGAAATATATTAGACATTTTATGTTCACACTAATATAGTCCTAACTCACAATAATTATATGCGTTGATGGAAAATTAGAAATTGATGGATCAAAAATTATATTAATCATGAAAATAAAATAAAACCATTTTTAGAATAAAATAATATTTCCATTGGTTCATATCATTTTTGATTATCAAAATAGGCTCAAAAAATTTCATAAATAATGCCAATTGTGTGTATAGAGGATTATCACCTCGCGAAGTGATGTGATTTGTATGGAATAATGATTTACATGATCATAAAAACATTAATACATGTGATATAAAGGATATAGTAATGAGAGTGTTGACATATTTACCATTATGAAAAATATAAAATATAATTTTTTATTAACTTTTCATTCAAAAAATTCTGATAATGTTGTTCATCTACATGTGGACTACATCCTTCATGAAGCGATATGACAATATCTATTCCTCACCATACCACATGGAGTATACCTATAAGTATCTTAAAATATATAATATTTTATTTATTATATTATAATCTTTATTTAAGGGTATAATATTACTAACCTAGATTCCATAATTGTCATTGGAAATTGGAAATGTTACTCATGCGTATGTACAACCTACCATATCCATGATCATATTGTACTCCATTATGAAAAAAATTATTCATGATTTGTCATAAATTTTTAATTTATGTATAATTTTGATAATAATTTTAAAAATATAATTCTATATATTATGGAATTATGATCAATATAATATGACTGCATATATCCTATCAAAACATACACACAAAAAATAGGCTACTAACCAAAATGTGATTTTAACAAAGAACTGGAATCAAATAGGTAATCAATGGTCATAAATAAATGATATTTGATATAGTATATAATTTTATGGTTATAGGATAGGTCTATTATAAAATTATATTTATTATACATGATCTTCAAATTTTTATTAAGTATTTCAAGAAAAATGTTAAAGGATTTATAGTCTATTTTTTATTTTTAGGAGACACATGGATATTCATATCTCCTTTAATTTGTGTCATTTATATAATTACAAATTTACACATTATATCATAAATATGAAACTTTTAATGATATTTACTATTTATTTTTATGTTAATATTTTATACGCCTAATGATTCAAAAGAGAATTAAAGTGTTAATGGATTTACATATCTGTTTTTGCATATGTGATACACAAGCAATGATCACCATGTTTTTCAATGATGTGGTTTATATACATCCATTGAATTTATTTTAGGATACTCATATAAAGAAATTATTATTTCTTATCGAAATTGGAATCTTTCTTTCTTGGATGTTATGATGCAAATGATTAAAAAGTGGTAATTGTTTTATGTTTCAATTTCATCTTTTATTGGGGTTGTTTATGATTAGGTCTCCAATTTTGAAATATGATGATATACATATCATGAATTCTCATGAGTACTATTATATTATAGTTATTAATGATATATTTAAGTAATAGTACCATTTACAATCATTTGTACATTATTTTTTTGAATTTGTTTTAATGATAATATGAATTTATTTCATATATCAGTTGGAAATTGATTTTAATCCAAAAAACTGTTCTCTAAAAATGTTTTCAAAATTATTTTTATGATTATTGAAATGATTAATTAAAAACATTTCTATCTACTTTTTATTTGTTTTATTTGTTTGAAAGATATATTTATGTGATTTTATGAAACAACATTCTGTTGGATTTTACCAAAAATGATACAAGAATATTTGTTTTAAAGTTGTACAAGATGAACAGAATTTCCCACTGATATGAAATTTATTTTCATTGAATATTAATTTATATGATTTTTAGTTTTTTAAATAATTTTTTTCCCAATGTAATTATTTTATAATATTTATTTTTTCTATAAGAAAGTATTTTTTTTCTATAAGAAATGTTTTAAATTGTTTTTAAATACTCCTTTATAAATTTACAAGAATATGTTCTATGAAAAAAATTTCAAATGGATTTTATTAAATATTAGTGTAAATATTTTTCTTTCACATAAATTTTGTTCTCCAAAATAAATTCTCCAAATAATTTTTTCGTTCAAATTAATTTTTCTTATATGTTTTAATAATTTGATATTACTTATCCATTATAGGGGATCTAATACAATGATTCCATTAGAATTATTTCTTTTAATGGTTTTTTGTGATGAAAATATGTTATTGAAACCTATTTTCTTCCATGGTATATATGATTATAAAATTATTATGATATCCGCTTATTTTTCTAGGGAATATGTTATTATGAAATGATGAAATAATAATATAACCGGTTTCATTCCTATGGTGTATGATATGATGAAATTATTATTAAACCTATTTATTTTTATGGGTTATGATACCATTAGAATTTTATGATCTTGTTCCAAAATTATGTATGTTTATAATTATGTGATGATTGTAAAATATATATACATCTAATGCTTTGGGTAATGATTTATGCCTCTTGATATAGAATGGAATAGAACCATGGGTGAACCAAATTTATTTGAGAATTTTTCCTCTATGATAGTTCGGTGAGTTCCAATTATCAACTATGATGTTTTAGGTAGTTATCACATTACACTATGATATAATTTGATTTGATCCATGACCACAATAAAAATTATATTCTATTACTTTTTTATTCCACAATTCCATGTCTTCTGAAATTTTTTTTCCCTCATGATTCATGTTCTTCGACATCGTCATGATTCATGTATTTTAAACATTAAATATTTATTCCATGTATCATATTTATGATTTTTGATACACATGGTATTGGTTTTAACTTTTTTTATCATGTTATTATACCCTTATGTCCATTTTATGCTAATTCATCTCCACTATATACCATTAATGATCACTTGAGCTCCTGAATTTTTATATTTGATTTTCCTATGTTATAATGAAATGTTTTTACTATCGAATGATTTAAAAAATTACAAAATTGGAATATCATTATAGGATTTGTTGTCTATCACTTTCGAAATTAACTAATCATGTACCTAGTATCCAAATACAAAAAGCCATTATGATTTTTAGTAATGAATTTTTGTAATGTGTTTAATATCAAATAAAAGATATGTTGTATATATTAATGAAATGTAGGGTCATTGTATTTAGTATCATGTGATTGGATTAGTTACTTTGGGTAAACTAGGATGACAGAACTATAATGAGATCAATAATGGTTATTTATATGTTTATTTAATGGGATTTATCTAAGGATAATTCTATGGATGAGACAATATATATGTAAATATCCAATAATTTTAGTAAATGATATGGTGAGTGGTTTCCAAGAAATTACATCCCATTTTGGATGACAAAATTAGACATGGCTCAGTCACATAATAACTTAGGGTTAATTAATATTTAAAGGACTCATTAAGTTGGACTCATCCATTACTTGGTTACTGATAATTGCCTTTTACAGATGTGTTTTAACACTCATGGGAGGTGTGATTGTGAAATTCACAGACACTATACCAAACAACCTAAAATATTTAAATAGATGATGGATATGAACGACCATGAATAATATTAAGGAGTCATTGATAGAAAATAATATTTATTGATTTCGATATTCGATAAGTGGTTTTTTGGAATATATGCTTTTATATATTTAATATAATTTATCAGAATATGATTTTTGTTTTTATTAAATGGATAGAACCCGAGGAATTTATATAAACATATAGTATTGAAAATTGTGTGAAAATGAGAAAAAAATTTGTAATTAATGGAGATAATGGGATTATGATGATCCCCAATTACCCATCATGATATATGACTAACAACATGAACATTGGTGTGATTATTAACACCATGAATAAAAGGATGATTGAATGTTATAAAAGATAATACAGTAATCAAAATTATTGAAATACTATTATGATCCCTACGGGTTAAGAAGGAGGTAAAAACCATAGTGGAAAATCTCAAATGGAAGAGAATATGAAATATTTTAGAAAAATAAGTTCTTATAGTGAAAAAATATAAGATATTTTCATATTTTGTGTGGGGATGAGGGACATTATCCAAATAAATGCTTGAATAGAGGAATACTATTCTAGACCAATGAAGTTCCATTTCACACCGCTCATTTATATGGAAGGGATAAAGTAATTTTATATTTGTATTCCAGGATTACGATCTATAAGTAAAATACAAATTTAATTTTTCTTATTATAATAATAAAACATCTAAGGATTTCATTTTTTGGAAGAATATATGTCTCTATAAAATACTAACATAAGAGTTATGAATTCTATTATGGTTTTATCAGTTTAAGGATGATCAAAAGTTCAAATACATATAAACCAAATTTTAGATTTTATGTGTTGGGAATTTATACATTTTAATGTTTTTTAGATATATATTTATAGAAATAAAACCAACTAATTGTGAAGTGGAAATACTTTTTATAGACATATGATTAATGGTATTGGTATCCTTTAGTTATTATGTTATCATTAATGATAATGTGAAAATGGTTTATTACAATTTAGAAATGAATTTTAAAACAGTTTTGGACAAAGGATAACTTCAAAGTCATTTGATAACCTGTTGCATCCACCATGTATTTGAGGTGTCAACTTACAAAAAAATGATAGAAATGGTATAGTGACTACCACTAGCATATAAAAAAGAATATTTATGGTGGGAAACCATAATGATATACAATTATGACTATGTATCTTTACTATTAGTGTTTTAACAAGTCAACGATGAGTGAAAAAGTTAAAAAATGATTCTAAAACCATTATCCTCACCAGAAAAGAATAGGGAAGGAATCACAATGGTATTTTTCATTAGAATCCCCTAAAAAATTCTACATGTGTTATAAATGATATCGTTACACTATCTGGAAAAATTATCTCTATCCGATAATATTTATCTTTGGATAAAATTTAGAAGATATACATTAATGGTGTGTTAAGGATTCCATAGAGTAAAAAATTCAATTTCTTTCAATAGAAATATATATTTTACTTTGATAAATTTGAGATTATTTGAGAAACCTCTTAATTTAGATTTTATTTTTAGAAATTTTTATCATCCTCAGATAGATGCCAGTTTGAGAGAAGAATTTAGTCTCTATAAGACATTCTCTCATCATTTTTTTATGAATTTAAAAGTGGATGGGATGAAAATATTCTTGATGAAGGCATTAATTTTGAAAATAACTATTACAACAGTATTTAGATAGATTCATATGAAAAATATTATATGGGGAATTATAAAAAACTAATGTACTCAAATAATAATGTGGAAATAGAGCTATTGGGACATAACCATGATTATAACACATTAGTGAGAGTTTAGTACATTTCAAAACACATATGGATATCAATAATTTTACTAAAATGTTATAGTGATAATCATAGGAGTGATCTATGATTTAAATTGGGTGACAATGTGTTTCTAAAAAATTATCCATGGGAGAAGCTTATTAGATTTTTGAAGAAAGGGAAACTAAGAACATGATATATTGTTATAATTGAATTTTTTTTGTTAGCATGGAAGACTTTCGTTTGAATTGTACACTAAAACCCCATAATCATCATGATGAGTTCCATGTATCTATCCCATGTAATTACATACCTATAACTTCACTGGTACCAAACTATATGATCATACTCTCAAAGAAAGATCATTCTTGTGAGGAACAACTGGTGGATATTATTGATTATAAAGATATTTTTATATGAAATAATACCATTCATCTTGTCAAATTTTTATGGTGAATCCACCTAGTTTAAAAATATATGTGGGTTCCTAAGAAAATGTTGTGGATGAAAATCCTTGTTTATTTATATCTGATTGTCGAATTTTATAGAGGAAATTAATTTTAAGGGGGAAGGTGGTGGAATGTAAAAATCAATGTTTTTATGAATTACTATTTAGTGAATAAATTAAATTTCATTTGATATTATTCAATACAAACAACACTGAGTTATGATTCCATTATAACAGACATTAGGTATATCGTGTGTTACACATGTCATTGATTTTTAAGAAAGCCGTACAATATTATTAATATAATTCAAACATGACCATTATAAAGTATCACATATATTTATGTATTTAATATAATAACAAAATTTTAAATATTTACTATAATGTTTTTTATATAGAAAATATATTGACTAAAAATTACATAAATATTCAATAAAATCATTATAAATCTTGAAAATGCTGTAATCTCAAAAATATGTAATTTTTATATCTGTTTTTGAATAGTAAAAAAATTAATTTTTGAAACATTTAGAAAAATGATTGGATAAAATAAAAATCAATTATGAAATAAAATAAAAATCAATTATGAAATAAAATAATCAAATTTATTTTAACTTGTATTTATTTGCATATTTTGAAATGATTTAATTTTGGATAAATAGTGAAAATACTGAATTTTTTTTGAAAACTACATTTTTAATTAAATTATTTGTAATGTTATATTAATTTTTAATTTTGGTTAAATGAAAAATTATTTGAATCATATTTTTATTAACATGAATTTTTTCATTTAAATATTTTTTATATATAATTTTAGTGTAAAAAACTCATAAACATTTGATCTTTTTCTCTTTGAAACCCTCTTTTTTTATCATGACATCGTGATTAATTTTAATTAATCATTGTTTCAATTATGCGAATAGAATTTGGGAAAATTGATTCCATATTTGTAATGTAAAAATTAATATTACTTTAAAAAATATTCTTACTTTTTGACCATAATCAATATTGAAAATAAAAAAAATCAATTACCATAGTTAATGATAAAATGAGTTTATGAGGGAGTTAAAATACAAATATAAGGGTAAAATAGACAAACAAATTTCCTAATAACCATTGTATTTCAATAATTTGACTTTATATTTTGTAGAATCACTAATGTACC
Organism: Viscum album; assembly: GCA_963277665.1. NCBI lineage: Eukaryota > Viridiplantae > Streptophyta > Magnoliopsida > Santalales > Viscaceae > Viscum > Viscum album. The sequence goes on along the minus strand of OY728160.1, from coordinate 440,381,879 downwards.
ATTTTTTAAACTTTTTACATATGGAAATCTTGGGTACCCCTTTTTCATATAAAACAATTACATGTGTTCCACTACACATACTTATAAAAGGTTACCCACTCACCAATCCTATTCAAACCGTAAAACATTTTTTTAGGAAAATACAATACAAAATAACATTCCAATAAACCTCTTCTCATCATTTAATCAATTTTTTTGTTTCATAAATCTGAACATGGAATTCCTTTTGGGCATTCTTATGTAGGTTACCCAAATAAGTTGTAATATTCATCAATATTGTGTTTATTTTATTTTATATTCCACAAGGTTAAATTTATATTAAAAAATGAATCTATAATAGTCATAGTATTTAAAATATTGATTGTTTTTAATATAATTGTATAAAAAATAAATACTTCCATCAAATGGTCACTAAATCATCATTCATGTGTATGGCTGACTACCATGTCAAAAACTAATTTTTTCATTATTTCTATAAATGGGTCTCACGATTGGGTAAAATGATGGTTATAAAGTATATATATGATAATTTTTAAATAAATATACTTATGGGGTCTTCAAATAATATATATTATTTTAACATTCCATTTCATATATATTTAGATAATGTTGCTATATTGTAAGGTGGATTAACACCTTGGGAAGCGATCTGATTCAAATTCAGTAATGCTATAAATAGATGATAAAAAAGATAATTTTAATATATATGTGTGATAATAAAGAAATAATTAAGATATTAATGTAATATTTATCAATATAAATATATAATATATCATTTTATTTCTTACTTATTCACTCGATGGATGATGATAACATTTTTTCATGTACATGTGGACAACCGTCTCCACATAATGATGAGACTCCCTCAAAACCAATCACTGTGGATGATATATAAAACAATATTTCAAGTAATAAAATTTTAAATATAATATTGTAGTCTTTGTAGTCTTTTATAATTTTATATACCTCATTTTGATATTGATCGTTGAAAATTTCAAACATTACTCAAGAATACATTCAACAAACTATATCCACGATCAAAACATAATATATTTTAAAAAGCTATAATAAATAATTTTTATTAAAAGTATAATTTTTGTATAAATATTATAATCATGTTTTTATTATTATATTATATATTAGGTAACCACAATATAATTAGCATGACCACGAATAAAAAATCAATGGATTCATGAAAAATAATGTGGTTATTATCTGAGATGTGATATTAATAAGGAATTTGTAATACATTGGTATCGAATGTTGATAATTGAATCATTTATGATACTATAAATATTATTATGTTTGTATAATAGATTTACGATAAACACTTATTTTTAACATATAGGGATTTGATTTGTACGAAATAAGTAGATACATAAGGAAAGTGATTTCTAGTGTTTATTTTATAACTGAGAGATATGATCCATATTCAATGCTCATTTTATTTCTTTGTCATATAAAATTCTACTTTGAAATTTTATATAATTAATATAATTAATATCAATATTTTATTTATTTTTAATATTTTTTTATACTTTTTAATTTAATGAGATTCTAATTTAAAATATTAATAAAGTTGTAAGGGATTTAAATATCATGATTTATTTTTGTGAGGCAGAAGCCATATTAAGCACATATTTCATTGATGTTGTGTCTATACTACTTTCAATTTTATTTTTTATTTATTTTCAAAAGAAATATTGGGATTATATATCTTTTGGTGGATCAAAAAATCACAGAGATTATGATCAAACGTTACCAAAGAGATCATGGTATTGTTTTAAAATATCCACATTATCAGGATTGTTTATGAATAAGTCTCCAATGTTAAAATATCATGATCTCCCAACTAAAAATTTCCATAAATCGTATTATCCTCAAGACATTATTGATATTTTCAAAAAATAGAATATATTTTAATCTCGTTGGCACATAATGTAATTGATAATTTTTTTTCAATATTTTTTATTTTTTTCTTATATCAAAAATATTTTTTCATCTAGAAGAATGTTTTATAAAACTGTTTTAAATTTTTTTTAAACATTATAAAAATAATTTATAAATGAAAATTTTACCCATTTATTATTTTTTTGAATTATTTTAATAACAAAGGTCATCTCATTTTCCAAAATAATTATTTTTTAGGATTTACCAAAACTGTGAAGGAAATTAATATTTTATCATCTTTATAAAGAATATAATTTCACCCATTTATAAAAATTATTTGATTAAAAGATGAAATGATAATCTATCAATTTTATTTTCAAAAATTTATTTTCAAAATGATTTAACTTTTGAAAACTTTTTTCAAATCTGTAATTATATTTTCATAATGAAATGTTTTAATGATTTTTAAATAATAATTTATATGTTTTCTATTTTATTTTAAAAAAATTTGTGTCCATTTTTTTCAATATTAATTTATAAAATTTTATTTTCAAATAAATTATATTTTTTAATGTAAAAAATTCCATGTAATTTTTATTTCAACATAATTACCCAGCTAAATATTATACATTTATGTAAAAAATGATTAACTATCGATATGATCCAAGGAGAGCATTAATTATATTTATTTAAATGGTATCTATTTTTGATGAAATGATGACTATGAATCCCATTTATAATATATGAGATATGCAGTGAAAAAATTCATGGGAAACCAACTTCTTTTTCCATGGGTTATTCTCAAATGAAATGCTTAAATTATCATAAAACCTATCTATTTTTCCCAGGTTATGATATGAAGAAATATTTATGAAACCCATTTTATTTCATGGTTTTTTATATGATTAATTTTTTATAATATTTTGAAACATATATATAATATTTTTTTATATGATTGGGGTTACCTATATATCCCACCACTACATTCTGTTAATATTTATATCTCATGAGATTGATAGGATGGGAATGGGATGTGAGTTTGGTTTAGTAAGGGTAATTTTCTCCTACAAAGGTCCTAAGAGTGAACGTTGACTTCTATGAATTTTTGGTATTTGATCACATTTGACTTTGGTAGCCTTGTTAGTGGGACATGTCTATTATAGAAGGAATTTACAAGTACTTTGTGTATTCCACATTTCACTGTCGTACAAAAATGTTATACCCTCATGTCTCATGTTCTTCAGTTTCCATATCATTCTTGTCTTATATACATCCAATCAGTATTCCATGACACATTATTATGGTCATTGATATATAGGGAATGTTTTCCACATGTTATTCTCATTCTCTCATACACTTATGTTCATGTTTTATCAACATATCTTCCTTGCATACCCTTGACAGGAACAAGACCTTACCCATTTCTTATGTTTCCTTCCCCCATGTTAGGAAGAAGTGCTTCATGTAGGGTATTTCAATGTAGAGTAATATAAGGTAAGATCTATATAAGAGATATTAAATATATCTCCAAATTAGAAGATTGAATACCAAATCTCCAATAACAATATACTATTATATTCCTCATCCCAATTATTAGGTAATGTATTTAATTTTAATAAAAAATATATTGAATCCACTTTTAAAATGCATATGTTTCCATATAAGGGGTGACATGTAAAACTGTAAGCCAAATTATTCTATGGGAAAGCTATCAAATTGAAATATCCCCATGAAAACGTATTGTGATTTATACAAGGGAGATCAAATCAATCATGCTTTCAAAGAATAAATTATAAAATAAACAAAAATAGAATTCAACCAATACCGGGACAATGAGAATTGATATGTGACTTAGGAACCCACAGAAATTCATGAAGACAACCATTCTTCTATATTATAAGAAGTATGGTACTTATTTACCCACACTGCACAATCATTGAATGATCCTGAATCTAAAAAATCTTCTCTATAAACACTACATCCAAATCCGCATCCAAATTCACAAAATATATGAAATACGTGTCATCATTGAGATTATTAACAATATGAAAAACATGGATTTTGATGTATATACAATATATTTTCAAAGAGATAAACATATTATAATCAATATTTCTAGCATGATCTAGTACTATGAAATTCCTTATAATCCATAGATAAAACAAACTCTCATAATCAAACAGTCAGTACACATGAAGAGGAGAAACATTCAAGAATATATAATCCCTAATCTAAAACAATAGAGGAACCACCAATTCAATATATGGATTATAATTATTTTGAGTTTTATTCGACCGAAAAATTATCAAAATCATCACTAACATTATTTGAATTATACATAGACTATGATTTCCTAAATAAGAAACCATGGACTAGAATAGTGAATATATATATATATTCTCCCCAAAAACACCTCTAACATTTTCGTTGAAATTAATGAATGATTGTTTTTTAAATTAAATACTCATTTGAAGATATGTGATTAAACCATGAATCTATAAAATCAAGAATACAAGAATGTTACATTTCCTCTAGTGTTTATGTAGTCCACTGTATTTGAATTCCAATTGAAGGATGGATTGTAGTGATAAAGAATATCTAAGAGGTAAAATATTGAAGAATAAATTTCTTTAATATTAAGTTAAATTGAAGATCATGATTAGGGAAGATATTACTCAACCCCCCCCCCCCTCACAGACATAAATATTCACTATATAATCCACTTATATTTTATATAATTAAAACACTATGATAATCTCCCTAACTTCTATCAAATTATTAAATTTTAACTACAGATCCTTAATTTCCCAGTTTAAATTCAATAAATCTTGTGATTTAATTATACTAGTAATAAAATCAATCAAAATATCTACCCACATCGACATTGGGACATCCAATAGCTTTTGGAAAGAACAGAAAATGTGATGATTGACCTTATCATTCCCGGGCAAAGAATAATTAATACATAAATTTCACCACCAATATTTTATTTCTTTGTCAAATGAACATAATATTCATGGAATGAAAATCATTGCTATCTTGGAAACAAAATATCACTATTAACCACATTCATGCATAATTTTACTAGAGAACCAAAATGTGACACAACTTTATATATGGAACACTTCTCATATATATCATCAATATATATATGTAACTATCTCATATTAGAATCATCCATTTTATAAGTATCCTTCTAAATTGGTGTGAAAATATTTTGGATGTTTATTTCAAAATCATTATTGCATTGAGGGTTAGTTCCAAAACCCACATAGGATATACACCATGAAAATTATCACTAATTATAAAAAACACAACATTTTGTGTAACGACCCAATGTTTTTCAATGGAAAAATTCCTTCTTATAAGTATGTCAAAAGATAACATAAAAACACAAAATAATGAACAACTAAGTGATAAGTGACCTTTAAACATAATTTTATCACGCCTATGTTTGGAATTTTGAAAATCCGACATACACGGTTGTGTTCAGGATGATTTTTGGAGTCTAATGAAACAAAAATATTTTTTGGTGAGTAGTGACCTACCCTTATGAATAGTAACATACCCTTATGAATAGTAATATGACCCTTATGAATAGTAAATCATCCAACATAAGAGTAACATTACCTATGAATAATTAAATAAAAATTAGACATCTTTGAAAGTGACAATTTGACCTTAGTAAACATTTTGGTATTTTATAAGTCATACATAATTAATTAATTAATTTAAAAGAATATTTATTTCCCTAAAATGTATTATATATTTTTTAATCAATGTCTTATAGTATTTATATAATTTTATACGACCCTACGTAATTTTTGAAATCACTATGAAATTAGTTTTAATCTTAAAAACTGTTTTTAAGTAAATTATGATTTTAATTAAATATTAAATTAATAATATTTAGAAATTTATTGTTGAAAAATGGACTTAATTATTGGATTCTACACATCGAAAAATGGTTGGTTTAACACCTAGAGATTCCACGGTATTCTTCTCTTTGAAAAATACAGTAGCGTGTGTTGTAAGCAACTTTGAGTTCTAACACACACCACGACCAATCAAAGTAGCCGTTATGAATAATAATACCTACTTTTTAAAATTTTAGAAATTTTATCTCTCAAAATAGACTTCATTTTTGGATTCGGAGTATCGAATTAATCCTAAGGTGAAATTTTGGAACTTTTCGGATAACTTCAATATTATGATGAATAGTGAAAATTACTAAATTTTAATTAAAAACAACTTTTTTAATCAAAATAATTAATAGTGATAAATTATGAATTTGAGTGGTTTTATAGTATATTTAGAATATATTTTTACCATTTAATACAATGTTGGTCATTGGACATAATTTCACAATTAAACCGGACATAAACAAGTATCAATCTTTTGATAGTTATTATATCTTAAAAACACGCTTTTTGTTTTGACAACAGGAATTAATATTAAATTAATTTCATCCACATCTGTGTTTTGAATTTGGAATAATGGATTCCATATTTTGAATCAGGATGTCCAAATTTTTTAAATAGGAAACTTTTATTTTTAGACATTTTGAATAATTACTTCGGTAAATATTTTATTTACCATGGTTAAAGGGTAAATCTGGTAAATAAGGGTTAAAAAATAATAACGTAATAATTTAAATTACCCTAAAACGTGTCCAAACCTTATTTTTGGATACATGTCCGACCTTTGGAATCTTTGGGTCGATTTTGGGACCCCATGGAGCCACTTGTAGGTGATAGGGACACTTTATTATAATTAAGTTAAAATAAATACAAAAATGACATAAGCATATATCTTTTGGAAAAACAATTTTTACATAGAAATATATATGTTTTATTTTCAACTATAAATATTAATTAGAAATATAAAAATATTTTCTACATAATTATATTTTATTTATATTTTTTATACCTTAAATAAATTAATTTATTTATGACACAATGATGATTTTTAATTACCATAATAGTGAAAAATTAAAATAATTGATATTATAAATACCCAAATAAATATAATTTTAGACTTATAATGAATTAAAATAATTTTATAGGATAATATGACATATTATTATTGATTTAATTAACTTTTTTCGAAGTAATAATTCTTTTATGATTTTTACAAAAGTCAATTATTGAATAGTGTCAAAATTGACATAAAACAGTTTCTAAAACAAATATTATATTATTAATTGATATTAAATTTCTAAAAATATAATGTTCTTCTAAGAGACTTATATCATGATAGTTGTATCATTAATGGACCACTTAGGGGTCTCTTTGAGGTATATAGTATGTTTACTAACTATATAATATAAAAATACAAAGTGACATGGTAAGTGACAATCTAATTAACTAAGAGTTAAAACTAAAAGACAAGGTTAATATAATGACCCAAACGTGCCTAAATTCTATTGGTTGAGTGTTTTTAGACCCATCCCAACCTTAAACTTTAAATAATACACTTTGGAATGATTAGAAACCAAATATTAATTTATTATAATATAATATTTCTAGTTTTTCCAAAGGTGCCCCTTAGCACTCTTATAAAAGGGCACTCCCCCTTCTCATTAATTCACACCTTCAAAGCCATTTAGTCCAGACAAACCCTGTCCAAACACTCTCTAAACTTCCCTCAATTCATCTTAGAGGCCTTCCTTTAGTCATAAAGCCATCCAAAGATCTATTTTGATCAATTCAAAATGAAGAACTCGAAGAAGAGGTAATGATTTCACCACCCTTTTTCGAGTTCCTTTCTTCTTCCACTTATTCTTTCTTTGTTATTACCATTATAAAATAAAGAATCCAGAATATCCTATATAATTTAATATTATTATAAAAATGGTACAACCATAATAAGTATTCTATCCATCCTTTGAATGACATGTCACCATACGTGCGTACGTACGGCTTACCGTCTCCACGTCGTGGTGTAATTGTTATTCAATATATTATTATATGGATGGGTATAATAATAATTTTTAATTCATGTAAATAATAATTATAACATCATAATGATTCTGTATATATGATATAACATCCAATTATATATTATTTTAATATCAAAAGAATGATATTTTCGCTCGTGCGTACGTATGGATTACCGTCTCCACGATGTGATGAGATTCATTTCCAAGATCACCATTCATCGATGATTATAAATATATATATTACTAATAAGAATGTAATATATGACATAATAATGCTACTGGATATATATATATATATAAGGATTTATGTACTTACATATATCTTATTCACTTACTTCTGTTCAATACTATATGAAAACAGAAACAACGTCTATGCGTACCTACGGACTACCGTCTCCATAAACGGTGTTTGACATTTCATATATATGTCTATTATACATATTTATATTCTAAATATATATAATATATTTATCAGGTTTTATATTCTGGATGAATTTAAATCATTATCTAAGTGATACAACGAAGAGTGACATGTTAAAACACGTACGATAAAGAAAGTGATTATTACCCGAAATGTTAACTTAACATTGAAATTATTATTAAATGGGTAATATAAAGTCATAAATGAATCATGTATGATATCATAAATATTAATATGGTTCTGTTATAATTTAATAACATACTACGATCTTCGTACAGATGGATAAATGTACCCTCGACTAAAGGAAAGTGCAAGGTAAGGGTTTACTTCGCAATCTGTTCATTATCCGTTGTTGTTTATACGTAATAATCTACTGGGACTTCTATTTCATCCACAACCATGTTTCCTAAAAATGTATTTCAAAACATTTTTACTATTTACTAGAATATGGGTTAAATTCATTTATACCTTTTTTGACTCTTATAAGTGGTTTATAAAGGAATCTTTCCGTCGTTTTCCAAACAAGGTCCTTTCTTAACCTTTTTGACAGAATTAAGGTAAGAATGTTTTTTAACTTATACGGAAGGTACAATTATTCTCCACTATTATTACACCTTTTAATCTTCCCTTATACTCTTATAATTATATTTTTAAAATAAAGTTTTTCTTTTATAATTATGTGATTTTAAATGATTTCAAAAAAAAAAGATATATTCCACTCCATTATATGAAAATCAAGTGAAAATGCATATGTATTTAACGCAAGCTTAAAAATGTTTTCAGAAAACCCAACCCTCGAGTGTGGTATGCAGGAAGTGATTGGTCATGGACCCATCATGGCCTGTAATTAGTCGAGCAGTCATAGAATTAGTTATTTTGTTTTCAGAAGCTTGCATAATGTTTTCAAAAAAAAAACACTGGAGTATATTTGAGCAATTTTAAACATAAGTATCTTAAAAAAAATTCATCGGTAGGTCTCATGAGACAAACTAGTGTCTTAGCACAAGTCCTTGACAAAATATTATTTGTAGTCTTGGCACGAGGCCTTGGCTATGTGGTTATGATAGTCTGGTATTATACATTCCATCATTATGAATGTGGTTAGTGATATTGAATGTGATTATTCGATTAGTAGAATATCCATTGAATAAGTAAATGGAATTATTTCATTTTATTTCTGCCATATTATGCTGAATATCAAGTTTAAAAGGCTTTTGTTTTAGTTTTATACATTGCCTTAAATGTTTATGATTATTTTTAAAAGTTTCCTCTGTATTGCTTACCCATACTAAGCATTTGAGCTCACCCCTTTCTATGTTTTATTTTTCCCAGGATTCCAAGAAGTGTAATCTAATTGATATGCAGGGTTAAGCCAAGGGAATAATGGCATTCATAAAGATTATTTATGTTGTTTTGTATGTATTAAATTGCAAATGTAACATTCATGTATGTGGTCTATTTTTCCAAGACTACTAAACCTATCAGTCCTTAGGGACTTTATTCCTTGTAATAATGCCAATGTATAAAAATAATGCACCGACTCTGGGTAACTAGGGTCGGGGTGTTACAGTTGGTATCCGAGGAAGTTTAGCAATAACCTTGGAAACTATATGTAGATAAGCTCTGATTAGAGCACATAGCCTTAAGATAGACTTTGAGGATTAGTATAGAAGAACATCCTAGAATTTTGGTATTGTAGAGATTTTGTGAGTTTTCCGAGCAATACATCCCTGTCTGGATACGAGCAGGTAGAGGAGGCTCTAGCATAGATGTACCTAGGGGTAAAACCCGGAAACACCACTTTGAGCTAGACTCGAATGGGAACTAGTGCACGACAACGGGTCTTGATGCACTCTTGGTTACGAAACTCCAGGGGGATATTCATAGGATAATTCTCATTTTCTTTAAAAATAATTTTTAAGGGCTTATGAGAATATATTTACTCAAAGAAAACATTTTTATGATTATGGATTATATCCATAAACTGTTCAATTTGTGTTAGGTATTTTACAACTTTGGTAATTAATCATTGCAATTCATAAACTGAACTAGTTTATGCTATTGTATAGAAATGGCACCCAGTAGAAGGAATGTGAACTCTCGTAATACGTATGTTCCAATGAGTAAGAAGGATGATATATTTCGTGGTCCTAAGCCATAATTTAGAAGGGAAATAGTTTCCCACGTATTATCATCATATGAATAAATAGTATCATGTGTTGATAATATGAGTAAAGAATTCTCGGAGTCCTATGTATTTGAAGGGAAGCAAGAGATAAAAAGGATGTAAGAGAGAAAGATATATATAGGGAATAGGGAAAAGAAGAATTTTACCATATGTGATAACTGTGGGAAGAAACACCCTGTAACTTGCCTGAAAGGAATGGGAGTTTGTTATAAGTGTGGAGGAAAAGGGCACAAAGTACATGACTGCAAGGGTAAGAAAATGGTTTCAAATGTACAATGCTTCATTTACAAGGAGTTTGGACACTACGTGAACCAATTTCTCAGTCATCAGACTATACCGCAAATGATTATATTGGATAATAATCAAGTTATGATACTACCACAGATGAAGAGGAATGGCTAGTATTCTTATGTTGTTATTTTAGAATTATTCAGATAAGTGTTGTATCAATGATGTTATGTAAATAAATAAGGATTGTACTGTAGTACTATTTAAATAAGGATTTTACATTTTATGGTACAAAAAAGCGACTCTACAACGAGTTATTTTTTTTGGAAATTACATGGTTGAAGGAAAGATAAACCTTAATATGGTCCTATTATTGATGTAGTGATTTTGGAATAAGAGATGGTTGATTTTGGTAATTCAGGATGTTGCGGTGTTGTAAAAGAATATATGAGGAAGGCATTCACATGTTATTACATGGAAAAAATGATCCTCATCCTGTTTAACTTCCTTATAAATTTTGGACTGTGAGTTTGGATAATATTATTTTGGATAACTCTAATGGTCGGAATGGATTTAGTTTGAAAGGTTACTTTTTTGGACGGACAACACGCAGACCATGTGACGACCCATTGGGTCGGACAAAGCTGCGGGAATCGAACCCACAACCATAGTGCAATTGGGATTTATCGCCTACCAGTGTGCTACATGAAGTTCCTAGATGGTATACTGTAGTTTCTTTACATAAAGGGTCTGATATGTGAATTATAAATTAATTATATTTGGAACCCAATACGATTATGATAAATAGAGTATTTTTGAGTTGTATTATGTTTTGGGGTGAAAGATGAGTTTGTGCTACATATTTATTAATGGACAAAACTCTAATTATAAAGTAAGTATGTCTCCTTATGTTATTATCCAATATCGTAAATAAATTCCTCATCATTATGAAAAGAAACTTAGAACAGAAATGTTGTCCTAGATGGTACCTTAGATCATCACTAATTTATGGCTTTGGGATTGTTGGCCTTTTCATAGCGATCTTCTCTACCACTCTCTATCAGATAATTGATGGTTATATTTATCTTCCATATCCATATTTTCCTACATGGAACCCTAGTATGTGTTATTTTCGGTAATCTTCATAATTTCCACTCTTTATTTTAAATATAGGCCTCATGAATTCATTTTTCGATGTGGGATTTCAACTATGATATTTTGAAACGTCAAAAAATGTGTTATCGTAATACCTTGTGTTTTGTTGAACCGATGTTATTTTAAATCATCATTGATTGATGAATTTAAGGACCTCAATTTTAAACTTGTTTGTGATTGATGAACATAATCACTACCTATAAATATTTACGTTTTTCCTCCAATTATATGTCTATAATTTCCACCAATGACCTCTTAATCGAGATCATAATTTTATGGTGACCCTTTCATTTCTATTTTCATCTTGTTAAAACTAAATTTTATTAACCAAATTTCTAATGTGAGTTTTTCCACAAAGATATTTTCTATTTCAAACCTTTATTTTCAAAGAAAAATATCAAATTGTGAGGATGCAATTTATTGAAGGAGGAGAGAATGTAACACCCCAAGCTTCTGCGTTATGCTTCTCTTTGAATAATATAGTAGCGTGTGTTGTACGCAACTTCGAGTTCTAAAACACACCACGACCAATCAAAGTAGCTGTTATAAATAGTAATACCTAATTTTTAAAATTTTAGAAATTTTATCTCTCAAAATAGACTTCAGTTTTGGATTTGGAGTATCGTATTTAGCCTAAGGTGAAATTTTGGGACTTTTCGGATAACTTTAATATTTTGATGAATAGTGAAAATTACTAAATTCTAATTAAAAACAACTTTTTAAATCAAAATAATTAATAGTGATAAATTATGAATTTGAGTGGTTTTAGAGTATATTTAGAATATATTTTTACCATTTAATACAATTTTTGTCATTGGACATAATTTTCCAATTAAACCGGACATAAACAAGTATCAATCTTTTGATAGTTATTATATCTTAAAAAAAGTTTTTTGTTTTGAGAGTGGGAATTAATTTTAAATTAATTTCTGCCACTTCTATGTTTTGAATTTGGAAAAATGGATTCCATATTTGGAATCAGGATTTCCAATTTGTGTAAATAGTTAGCTTTTATTTTTAAACATTTTGAATAATTACTTCAGTAAATATTTTATTTACCATGGTTAAAGGGTAAATCTGTTAAATAAGGGTTAACAAAAAATATTATAATAATAATAAATTACCCTAAAACATGTCCTAACCATATTTGTGGTTACATAGCCAACCTTGGGCATCTTTGGGTCGATTTTGGGACCCCATGGAGCCACTTGTAGGTGATAGGGACACTTTATTTTAATTAAGTTAAAATAAATAAATAAATGACATAAGCATATATCTTTTAGAAAAAAAAACATTTACATTGGGTTATATATGTTGGATTTTAGACTATAAATATTAATTAGAAATATAAAAAGATTTTCTACATAATTTTATTTTATTTATAATTTTTAGATATTAAATAATTTAATTTATTTATGACACAATGATGATGCAGTAATTACCCTAATAGTGAAAAATTAAAATAATTGATATTATATATACCCAAATATATATAATTTGAAACTTTTAATGTATTAAAATAATTTTATAGGATAATATGACATATTAGGATTGATTTAATTAACTTTTTTCTAATTAATCATTCTGTTATGATTTTTACAAATGTCAATTATTGAATAGTATCAAAATTGAAATAAAAGAGTTTTTAAAACAAATATTATATTATTAATTGATATTAAATTCCTAGAAATATAATTTTCGGCAAAGAGAATTATATCATGATAGTTTTATCATTAATGGACCACTTGGGGGGTCTCTTGGAGGTATATAGTATGTTTATTAACTATATAATATAAAAATACAAAGTGACATGGTAAGTGTCAAACTAATTAACTAAGAGTTAAAACTAAAAGATAAGGTTAATATAATGACCCAAACCTATCTAAATTCTATTGGTTGAGTGTTTTTAGACCCATCCCCATATTCAACTTTAAATAATAAACTTTGGATCCATTAGAAACTGAATATTAATTTATTATAAAATAATATTTCTAGCTTTTCCAAAGATGCCCCTCACCCCTCTTATAAAAGGGCACTCCTCCTTCTCATTAATTCACACCTTCAAAGCCATTTTGTTCGGACAAAACCAACCCAAATACTCTATAAACTTCCCTAACTTAATCCTAGAGGACTTACTTTAGTCATGAAGCCATCATAAGGATCCCTTTTGATCAAATCAAAAGGAAGAACCCGAAGAAGAGGTAATGATTTCACGACCCTTTTTCAAGTTCCTTTCTTCTTCCACTTATTCTTTATTTGTTTTTACCATTATAAAATAATGAATCCAATATCTCCTATATACTGTAATATTATTATCAAAATGTTACAACCATATTCAGTATTTTATCTATCCTTTGAATGACATGTCACCAAACGTGCGTACGTACGGCTTACCGTCTCCACGTCATGGTGTAATTGTTATTCAATATATTATTATTTGTATGGGTATAATAATTATTTGTAATTCATGTAAATAATAATTATAACATCATAATTATTATGTATATATTATATACCATCCAATTATATATTATTTTAATATCAAAAGAATGATATTTTCGCTCGTGCGTACGTACGGATTACCTTCTCCACGACGCGATGAGATTCATTTCCAAGTTCACCATTCATCGACGATTATAAAAATATATATTACTAATAAGAATGTAATATATAAAATAATAATTCTACCAGATATATATATATATATATAAGTATTTATGTACTTACATATATCTTATTCATTTACTTCCGTTCAATACTATATGAAAACAGAAACAACATTTATGCGTACGTACGGACTACCGTCTCCATAAAAGGTATTTTACATTTCATATATATGTCTATTATACATATTTATATTCTAAATATATATGATATATTTATCATGTTTTATATTCTGGAAGTATTTAAATCATGATCTATGTGATACAACCAAGAGTGACAAGTTAAATCATGTACGATAAAGAAAGTGATTATTACCCGAAATGTTAACTTAACATTGAAATTATTATTAAATGGGTAATATAATGTCATAAATGAATCATGTATGATATCATAAATATTAATATCGTTCTGTTATAATTTAATAGCACACTACAATCTTCGTACACGAGGTTAAATATACACTCGACTAAAGTAAATTGCAAGGTAAGGGTTTACTTTGCAATCTCTTCATTATCTAAGGTTCTTTATACGTAATAATCTACTGGGAATTATTTATCATCGACATCCATGTTTCTTAAAAATGTATTTCAAAACATTTTTACTATTTACTAGAATATGGGTTAAAGTCATTTATACCCTTGTTGACTTTTATACGTGGTTTATAAAGGAATCTTTCCGTCATTTTCCAAACAAGGTCCTTTTTAACCTTTTTGATAGAATTAAGGTAAGAATGTTTTTTTAACTTACACAGAAGGTGCAGTTATTCTCCACCGTTATTACACCTTTGAATCTTCCCTTATACTCGTATAAGGATATTTTTAAAATAATTTTTTTCTTTTATAATTATGTGATTTTTAAATGATTTCAAAAAAAGAGATATTTCACTCCATTATATGAAAATCCAGTGCAAATGTATACGTATTTAATGCAATCTTAAAAATGTTTTCAGAAAACCCAACTCTCGAGTGTGGTAGACAGAATGGGATTGGGTGTGGACCCATCATGGCGTATAATTAGTCGAGAAGTCTCAGAATAAGTTATTTTGTTTTCAGAAGCATGCATAATGTTTTCAGAAAAAAACACTGGAGTATATTTGGGCAATTTTAAACATAAGTATCCTCAAAAAATTTCATCGGTAGGTCTCATGATACAAACTATTGTCTTGGCACAAGGCATTGACAAAATATTATTTGTAGTCCAGGTACGAGGCCTTGGCTATGTGGTTATGATAGTCTGGCATTATGCATTCCATCATTATGAAAGTGGTTAGTGATATTGCATGTTATTATTCGATTAGTAGAATATCCATGTGAATACGTAAATTGTATTATTTCATTTTATTTCTTCCATATCATGCTGATGTTCAAGTTTACAAGGTTTTTGTTTTAGTTTTATACATTTCCTTATATGTTTATGCTTATTTTTGAAGGTTTCCACTGTATTTCTTACCCTTACTAAGCATTTGAGCTCACCCCTTTCTATGTTTTATTTTTCCCAGGATTCCACGAAGTGTAATGTGATTGATATGAAAGGTTAAGCCAAGGGAATAATGGCGTTCATAAAGATTATTTATGTTGTTTTGTATGTCTTAAAGTGAAAATGTAACATACATGTATGTGATCTGTTTTACCAAGACTGCTAAACTTATCGGTCCTTCGAGACTTTATTCCTTGTAATCATGACAATGTATTAAAATCATGCACCGACTCTAGGTAACTAGGGTCTAGGTGTTACAGTTGGGGTAAATTTTTGGGAATTTTCTGAGATACTTGAATTTTTGATGAATAGTAGAATCCGATAATTCACAATAAATGCTAAATAATGTATTCATTGAGCCATCAATGATGTTCTACTGATGTAAGCCCACATGGTTCGGTATTGCATTATAAAATTACTATTCCTGGTTATTCAAGACTCACTATTACTTGTCTTAGGGGAAACTAATAAACTAATGAATTTTATATTAAAGAAACCCCTCTCCCCTCCACTATAAAATCCACCCTTCACTCCCTCTTTTCCTCACACCTTTCAAGCTCCAAGCCTTATCTAAACTCTTCCAAAACACCTTCCCTAACTCCTCCCCCATGTCATAAAGCTGCTGGTCTCGTCAAAAGACAAAGACTAGCTTCTTTAATGAGGATCTCAAGAGGAAGATTTAAGAGGTAATTTCCCTTCCTCTTCTCCTTTATTTTCCTTTAATGTTCAAGTTCATTTCTTGATCTCTCCCCACCTATCTTCATAAAAAATGTTTTATAACTCCATTATTATACATATACTTTAATTTTATGATTCTAATGGGATATTATATCACCCCACACCCTTTCCCTCTTCCTTTTATTTTATTAAAGAGAACGTTATTCATGAGGTGTTAATTTATCACCTTCAAAACCGACATGATCTCTTATTCCATTTCTACCTTCACATCTGGTCATGAAACCATTTTTATGGTCGAACTAGAATATGTTATATTTATTATGTTGTATTTTACATCTTGGAAATAACCTATGTCCATATTACTAAGCGATAAGTTAAAACAAGTTCATTGTGATCCAAAAAACCGGCCAAATTGACCCAAATAACCATCATTTAATTCTTATATAATGACTCATCCACATGGATCTAATTTGATTCATTATAAGATCATCCAAAATCCTGATATATGATTAATAACATGTAATATCAGTTCTGTATTTTTACCCATGGTCTACCCAAACTTCAATTTATGAATACAAGGGAACAACCCAAGAAAAACCATAAAAACGAACATCCCCAGACAATGCTTTTAAACTCTATAAGTCATCCAAAGGAACATAAAATGACATAAGGAAACCAGAATTAACACTGTTAATGTACACATGTTTCTGTATTTCTAATTAATGTATATAATTTCATTATACGGGACATTAAAGAGAAGGAAGCATTCGAGTACAAGGTAAGGGGAAACTCTCGAACCCAACTTTCATCCTTCGGGTTCTAACTCTTTCACTCCATTTTTGATATGGTAACTCCTTAAAGATAATTTTTAATCATTTTATTTCCTTTTTTGGGATATACATGTTTTCTAATGATGTTTATTTTAATCCAAATATTTTCTGAAAGAACTCTTCTCTTAAGAACTCATCTTTTACCTCTCATTCAAGGTTGCTGGTTCTTGTATCAAGTATGTTGTTCCCTCATTATTTTGGAAACCCAAAGATTATGAATGTGTTATTATGAGATGAAACCTATTCCTTTTCATCGGTTAGTTATGTTTATTTATGTTATATGTTCATTTAGGCATGCATGAAAAATGATATTGTTATGATGTGATGGGTGCGCCCAGAATTATATAGAGCAATATTAATGTTTAAATGTGATGGGTGCGCCCAGAATTATATAGCGGTATAATGCATTGTGTAAAGTGATGAATCTCATGGGTAAATGTGAAAAGATGTGTGAACAAGATTCTATCTTGGTTCACAATTATGTGTGTTAGTTAACAACTAAGACATGATGTTTCATTTTTATGCATTGCCACATTTCAAACCTTTTATTTATGCTCCTCTCATGTTCATGATCTTTTGGGTATGTAATGATTATACTCACACAATTATATATTGTTCTTATCTATCCTCTTACTGGGATTTTAGCTCACCCCTTTTTATGTATATCCTCAGGTGGCTACATGTACTAAGGAGAGTACAAGTTCCACTAATAAGCTAGTGAAGAAGAAATTAAATAAATATTTATGGTTGATGTTGTATTTGTTATGTACGGTCCTAGTTTTCCCAAGACACTAAACTATTGGATCCTTTACGTGTAATAATATTATGTTGTTTATCTTTGAAATGACGTAATATTAATGTATGAAAAGGTTGGGTCGCTATAGTTGGTATCAGAGGAAAGGTTTAGTTAATTTGGGAATTAGGATTAGTGAACCCTAGAGAAAACCTCTAGTATGAGACTGAGTAAAAATATGAACACAAGAATATTTACTTTGGGATCCCATATAATATGTTTTTGGTATAATTGTTTAAATAAATAAGTTATTCATGACTTGTTTACTAATTTATTGTTCTAACCTTTTCTATTTTAGAAAATGGTGGGAACCAGGGGAAATCAGGCCAACAACTCATGTGAGGGCCAATGCAACTATTGCCCGAACAACATCCTCAATGATTTGGGAGGTGGAGTTGACAAAATCATGGCGAAACTTACCCAATTATATCAGGTTATGAACAATAACCATAATAATGGGGAAATTCCTCCTTCACCAAAGAGGGAGCAACTAGCTATCGAATGTTTTATGCAGAAACGACCACCGACGTTTGGTGGATCTTCTGATCTACTAGTTGAGGAATAGTGGGTCAACTCCATGGATAATATCTTTTCTATGCTTCCCTGTTCTGAGACAGAGAAGGTGACTCTAGCCGTTTATCATCTAGATGGAGAAGCCGATCAATTGTGGGCTTTGATTAAGAACACCAAGCCAAGGGAGGAAATTGAAGAGATGGAATGGGAAGACATTAAGATAATGTTTCTTAATAAGTACTTCCCACGAACTCTTCACACGAAGATGGAGAGAGAATTCATAGAGCTCAAGCAAAAAGAAGGAGAATCTGTCACAACCTATGAAGCAAATTTCACAAATCATTCAAGGTACACATTGAGTTTTGTTATCAACAATGATAGCAAAATTGAGAGATTCTTTAGTGGATTAAAACCACACCTTCGAAAGGCTCTTGTAATTCGAGACTTTAGGAGTTATGAATAAGTTTTTTGTTGTGATCTCAAAGTGGAGATGGAGTTTGGAGAATGGTCCCATGGCTATGGGGTTAAGAAAAGAAAGATTAATTTTCAAGCAAGTGGATCTAATGAAAAAGGTGGGAAGAAAACTCAATGACCCACATGCCAAAAATGTGGGATGTTGCATAATGGGAACTGCGTCAAAGGGATAGGGAAATTCTTCAAGTGTGGGAAAGACGGACACCATGCTAAAGAGCGTCGAAAAGATAGAAAAAGGAAAGAGAATGTAGCCAATGAAAGGAGAGAACCACTCATGGTTCAATGCGACAACTGTAAGGAGCTAGGGAACAATACAAACCAGTGCACTAAACCTCGAGCTCTTGAGGGTAATCAGCATCAGCAGCCACCAATGCCAAATGAACAAGGGAAGGATTATGCCATCACAACTGCGAAGGTGGAGCATGATAATGAATTTGTACAAGGTACACTTCCAATTCACTCACGAATGGAAAAAGTCTTATTGGATTCTGGTTCTACGAATTCCTTTATATCTATCATGTTTTCTAGAACTATATAATCAAACCCCTGAATGCTTGAAGTAGAGATATCTATAAAAACATCAAGTGGTGCAATCATTGAAACCCATGTGTTTGACTCTTCTCCTATTGGCGTATGTGGGAGGATTCTTCCGACAAATCTCGTAATACTTCCCTTTGTTTAATTCGACTCTATAATGGGAATGGACTGGATCTTATTATATAGAGCACATATCAAATGTTATGAAAAGAAAATATCTATTCATATTCTGAACCATTCCACGCTCATCGACAAATAGAAGGAAGTTCATGAATCTCCTCTGAAAAATCATTTAATGGTGTGGGTGTTGATTCCCTATGAAGAAGCATACCTCGCCCAAATGGTTGAGTCGAAGGAAAGTTCCATCCTTGAGGAAATGACCATCATGAGGGAATACAACTATGTATTTCCCAAAGAGTTACTCGGAATTCCCCTAGATCATGAGGTAGAGTTGTCAATTGAACTCTTACCCGGAGCTACTTCTATCTCAAAGTGTCCCTATAGGATGACTCCTATCGAACTGGAGGAGTTAAAGAAGCATCTGCAAGAGCATCTGGAGAAAGGGTTCATACGCCCTAGTGCATCACCTTGGGGTGCACTAGTGCTCTTTTTGAATAAGAAGGATGGAATAATGCGGTTGTGTATTGATTATCGGGAACTTAACAAGATCACCAAAAAGAACAAGTATCCTCTCCCAAGGATTGATGGCTTGTTCGATCAGTTAAGCGGAGATCAATAATTCTCAAAGGTGGATCTTCATTCTGGATATCATCAGGTAATGTTGAAGAAGGAAGATATTCAGAAGACTGCCTTCCGTACAAGGTATGGGCACTATGAGTTTTTGGTGATGCACTTCCGACTTACTAATGCCCTTAAATTGTTCATGGATTTGATGAATAGGGACTTTAGACATTACCTAGAAATTTTTTTGGTAGTGTCTATCAACGATATTCTCATCTACACCAAGAGAAACGAGGAACATTAAGAACATCTAATACTTATGCTGGCGGCATTGAGAAAGGAGAAGTTATACGCCAAGTTCTGTAAGTGTGTCTTTTGGTTGAATGAAGTCACGTTCTTGGGACATGTGATCACAATTGAGGGTATTTCTGTGGATCCTTCAAAGACAAAGGTGATTGAGGAATGGCTTAGGGCCTCTAGTGTCATAGAAATCAGTAGTTTTCTTGGGATAGCTGGTTACTACTGACTTTTTGTGAGAAACATATCACAATTTTCAAGCCTGCTAACTAAGTTAACAAGGAAAGGGGAAATGTATGTCTGGACGGAAGAATGTGAGGGAAGCGTCAAGGAGCTAAAGAGAAGGCTGATCACTGCACCTGTACTCACACTACAAAAATGTAGAGAATGTTTTGTGATATACAATGATGCATCAAAGAATGTCTTGGGTTGTTTAATCATGTAAAATGATAATGTGATAGCCTATTCCTCACGAAAGTGGATTTTCCATGAGCAGAACTACCTGACGCATGATCTAGAGCAGGCATCCATGATTTTTGCCCTGAAAATCTAGCGGCACTACCTTTATGGTGAGTAGTGTGACATATACACCCACCACAAGAGCCTAAAGTATATATTCACACAAAAGGAGACCAACATGCGTCAAAGGATATGGTTATAGCTAATCAAGTATTACGATTTATCTATTCACTATCATCCTAGAAAGGCGAACAAGGTAGCTGGTTATCTAAGCAGAAAAGAACCTGCTACTCTATCTATGCTGTGGTTTGAGAAAGACCCTATCTTCTTAGATATGCAAAGGATGGATTTGGAAATCATAAGGGTAGGGGATACATCCTACCTTTCCCAAATGATTGTGCAACCATCCATCCAAAAGAAGATTAAGGAATCACAAAGTGATGATGATGAGATACAAAAGAGGGTGAATGTAGTAAAGGAAGGGAAGCTGCAAGATTTCCATATCGACGATAATGGTGTGATTCAGTTTAGAACGCGGCTTTGTGTGCCTTCATCACCCGAGATAAATAAGGAGCTATTGGATAATGCACATAGTTCAACTTTCTCTATCCATCCTGGGAGTACCAAGATTTATTGTGATCTCCGAGAACACTTCTAATGGGATAACATGAAGAAGGAGATTGTGGAATATATATCACGGGGCATGGAATGTCAGCAAGTTAACGCTAAGTGACAAAAGTCCAAGGGAATGATACAGTCATTTCCTATACCCATTTGGAAATGGGAAAATGATACTATGGACTTTGTCACGGGTCTCCTGAAGACATCAAATGGAAATAATGCGACATGGGTTGTGGTCGACCGACTCACCAAGTAAAACGTCCCATAATTTACATACATTGTTAGTACTTCAGAATTGAAGCACACTTATTACAACATATAACAAAACCAGGAATGGACCGTATAGGTATAGAGTCTTTATAAACTGGGAAACATAAACATCTGGTTCATAAAGCATCTACTTTGCCTCCCATTTATTTCATCATATCTAGAGTCCCTTTTAGCATATCCTACTTAATAACCTTCTTCCTGGCCTAGGGAAATAAAACATACAAAACGGTGAGCTCAAATTCTCTGTAAGGGTAAACAAAATAAATATCATTCACATAAGAACATACCTTTTGGAAATCTTAACCGGCAAAAGAAATCATAATTTCATAACATGGGATAAATCATAGTAGTGAAATGTAATCCCAATAATCATAACGTAAAAAAATGAAACATTGTGGAATACACACATAATCATTGAGAATCATTTCTTATTTGTCAAGACTCATTTCCAAGACTATCTTAGTGGACAAAGTCCATTTCTGAACCGAGTTCACTCCTCGTTTCAGTCCTGTTTCATTGAACCGGTTTAACCTTCCGTTCCATCCATGTATATCTCATGAGATATAAAATCTTTACCCAATGCATTGGAGGGAGATATAGGTCCCACCCATCCCATAATGATACCATTCTTATGTGTGCCACAAAATCATAAATCATACATCATTGCATAACCCCATGTAATAAAAATGGGATTCTTAAACAACATGACATCATAAAGCAGTTCATATAAGATAAAGGAATTCATAAAAATAATTCCATCACAAACTTAATCAAATAAATGTAATAATAGGGATAGAAACATAACCCTATATTATCTTAGATGGAAAATAATTTCGATAAAACACTTGAAATCCATTCTTGAGGAAAATATCCTTTATACTTCAAAAACATTTTCCTTTCTTAACATGTTTTAAAATTTTAAACTAAAAGAAGTTGATTAAAACTAAACTTGAAAAATTGTAAAGGAAGATTCTTGGAAATAATGTTTTAAAAATCCATTCATGTCGTTTAAGTTAAAAAAACATTCTTCTCATACTTTTGTCGGAAAAGTCAAAAAGTACCTCATACGAAAAACAAAAAAAGTTTCCGTTCATATCATTTACTAAAACCTCACCGATGGGTAAAATTAGATTTAAAAAATTTTAGGTGGATGGGAAAAATATTACATATTGAGAAAACATGGATGTGGATGATAAAATACACCCCAGTAAATACCAACGTATAAACAATATCAGATAAAATGAGATTGTGATATTTTCCATTACCTTAGGCCTGATTTGCTTCGTAAGTGTCCGAACCTCCTGTATAATGATTTAAATAATGTTATTGACTTATTCCAGAATCATACTTATTTTTATGATATCATATATGGTCATATACTATGCTTCTTATTAGTAATATTTCATTACTACTTTTAATTCAGGTGTTTATTAATTTTTGTTCTTATGCGTGTTTTGTCGAATAAATTCTTATTTTTATTTTTAGTTTATAGATACCTCATTTCCAGAATGTTATTAGTTTAATATATATCATATTTATTCATTCAATTCATTTATATATTCATTATTCAATGAAGATCATGTAGAACGAGTCGCATCACATCATGGAGACGGTATTCCGTACGTATGCACAAGCGATGATATCATTCCCATGATCGTGGAATTGTATTTGAGTGTATGTATAATATTTCAGAATCAATATAACTTTACAATAATCATATATAGCCATTATTTACACCATTATACCCATCCAAGTAAGGTGGTGGTGGAAAATAGATTACACCGCGGTGTGGAGATGGTGTTCCGTACGTAGGCACGCGTGGTGATTTCGTTTTCCGTAGGATGGATAGATGGTGAAATATGGTTGTTTCATACTTATAATAACATATAATTATATGAGTGATACTTATTTTATTACTTCATAATGAAACAAATAAAGAAGAAGTGAAAGAAGAAATAAAGTTGAAAGAATCAGTAACAGACATTATCTCTTCTTTGAAGCGCCTCTTTGGGACCTCCTCTTAGGGAAATAAAATTGGTATTTGAAGAATAACAGGACCTCTAGGATGTTTCTAGGGAAGTGGAGAAGAGAAATTGGCAGGGGTTGGACGAGCATGAAGGCTCAAAGTGGTGTGAGGAAGAGAGGGAGGAGGTTCTCTTTTATAAGGGAGGAGAGGGGCACCATTGGAATAACTAAAAATATTATTTTATTATAAAGTCAAATTCGGTTTTTAATAGCTTCAAATTGATATATTTCGAAGCTAAGGAGGGTATGGGTCTCAATCCTCTCATCTAATTGAATTTATACATGTTTAGGTCATTATATTAACCTTATCTTTTAATTTTAACTCTTAGTTAATAAGATTGACATTTACCATGTCACATTGTATTTTTATATTATATAGTTAATGAACTTACCATATACATCCAAAAGACCCCCATGTGGTCCATTAATGATACAAATATCATGATATAAATATCTTGGCCGAACCTTATATTTTTAGGAGTATAATAACAATTAATAATATAATATTTGTTTTAAAAACTATTTTATGTCAATTTTGACACTATTTGGTAATTGATTTTTGTGAAAATTATAACAGAATGATTAGTTCGAAAAAATAATTTAAATCAATACTAACATGTCATATTAACATATAAAATTATTTTAATTCATAAAAAGTCTCAAATTACATTTATTTGGATATTTATAACATCAGTTATGTCAATATTTCATTAATAAGATAATTACTAAATCATCATTGTATCATAAATAAATTAAATTATTTTAAGTCTAAAAATTAGAAATAAAATACGATTATGTTGGAAATCTTTTTATCTTTCTAATTAATATTTATATTCGAATTTATGTTATGTATAACCCTATATTAAAAATGATTTGTTATTAAACATTGATTTTAACTATTTTAACCCTTCTTTAAATAAATTGATAATAAATGTCCTAATCTAATCCAAGTGGACCTAAATGGTCATATTTTATTCCTGGGGTTGTTTTTGGTCGAATTAAACTTATCCAATAGAATTAGGACATGTGTTAGGGTAATAATAATAACACTTTTATCGTTAATTACCATATTTACTTTTAACCGTTGTAAAAAATGTAAAAAGTTACTATTCACCCAATATTATTTTCATCTCATTGAACCACATTTTAGTCCTTGATATTAACCGTGTCTCTTGGATTTTTGAAATTCCACTCTCAGAAGTGGTAAAATTATGTTTTATGAAAAATTCAGTTTTTTAACTACCACTTAGTGGTTTCACTATTCATCAAAAAATGAATGTTTCTAGAAAAATATCAAAAATTAAGCCTAAGCTATATTAGATATTATGAATTCAAAAATGATTTCTATTTTATAAAATTAAAAACATAACAGTTATATTAAATAATTTAAAAATTAATTCCCGTCGTCAAAGAAAATAGCGTGTTTTTAAGAGATAATAACTATCAAAAGATTGACACTTGTTTATGTCTGGTTTAAATGTGAAATTACATCCAATGAAGAAAATTGTATTAAATTGTAAAAATATATTCTAAATATAATTTAAAACCACTCAAATTAATAATTTATAACTATTAAATATTTCAATTAAAAAAGTTGTTTTTAATTAAAATTTAGTAATTTTCAGTATTAATCAGAATATGAAAGTTATCCAAAAAGTACCAAAATTTCACCCTAAGATAATTTCGATATTCCGAATCCAAAAATGAAGTCCATTTTGAAAAATAAAATTTACAAAATTTCAAAAAGTGGTTATTACTATTCATAACGGCTAGTTTTAATAATATTTTAATAGCATATCGTTGTTTAGTGAAACTCGGTATTGCGTACGACACAAGCTATCGAGGAAGGCCGTGGTTGCGTGTAAAGTAAGATAAGCTAGTGTTGTGTGTAGTGAATTATTCCTTTTATGATTTATATAACATAAAAACAAAATATTTCTCATAAAAGTCTCATGTGTTACATTATACCCCCCTTAAAATGAATTTCACCCTCGAAATCTGTCACTTTGTAACAAAAAGATGAGGATACCTCTCCCCCATCATATCCTAAAGATCCCATGTAGCTTCTTATAATTGGTGGTTCCTCCATAAAACATTCAACAATCAATTGGTCTTGTTTCGTAGGACTTTTTCGCTACGATCCGGAATCTCTATCGGCTATTCTTCATAAGAAAGATCTTGCTCCAGCGGTACAACTTCTGAGCTGAGTATATGTGGAGGATCAGGTATGTAATTTCTTAGGAGAGATACATGGAACACATCGTGAACTTGAGAGAGATTCGGTGGAAGCTCCAATCGGTAAGCTACCTTTCCAACATGATCCAATATTTCGAAAGGACCAATACATCTAGGGATCAACATCCCCTTCTTTCCAAATCTCATGACCCTCTTCCAGGGAGATATTCGTAATAACACTTTATCACCAACTTCAAACTCTAGGTATTTTCTTCGGTTGTTGGCATAAATTTTCTGTCGAATCTGAGCTGCTCTTATGTGTTTTTTAATAGATCAGACCTTTTCTGTCATCTCATCAACAAGATCAGGTCCTAATAGCTTTCCTTCCCCAACTTCATCCCACCAAGTTGGAGTCCTGCATTTCTTTCCATAGAGAGCTTCATAAGGAGCTATCTGAATACTGAAGTAAAAGCTATTATTATAAGAAAATTCCACCAAAGGTAGGTGTTGATCCTAACCACCATTGAAATCCACAGAGCATGCTCTCAACATATCTTCTAGAGTTTGAATTGTTCTCTCAAAATGACAGTCTATCTAAGGATGATAAGCAGTGATGAAACTCAACTCTGTATCCAGAGTATGCTGAAGACTTCTCCAGAACATTGAGGTAAATCTTGGATCCTGATATGATATAATAGAAAGTGGTACTCCATGCAATCTTACCACTTCTTTTACATATATCCTGGCAAGATGATCCAGAGAGAAATCCTCTCTAATAGCAATGAAGTGTGCAGACTTTGTAAGATGATCAACTATGACCCAGATAGCATTATTGCCTTTGGATGTTTTAGGAAGTCCTGTGAAAATGTCCATAGTGGTGTTTTCCCATTTCCATTCGGGTATGGGTAATGGTTGTAACACCCCCTTAGACTTCCGTCTCTCAGCTTTAACTTGCTGAAAAACCAAGCATCGAGAGACATATTCAGCAACATCTCTTTTCATGCCATCCCACCAGAAGTACACTTTCAGGTCCCTATACATCTTTGTGCTTCCAGGATGAATAGAGAATGAAGAACTATGAGCCTCATCTAGCAGCTCCTTCTTTAAATCTGGGATGAGAGGTACACAAACCCGATTCCTGAACATTATTATCCCATCAAAATCAAGGTTGAATTCAAGAATATTTCTCACCTTCTTTTGTAACTCTACATCTTCTTTCTGCGCCTCTTTAATCTTCACATGTATAGATGGTTGAACATTCATTTGAGAATGATACGATTTCCCCCCTTCCATTATAATTCCAAGATCCATCCTTTTTAAATCCATAAATATTGGATCTTTTGTGATCCTCATTATGGATAAACTAGCATGGTCTTGTCGACTTAATGCATCTGCCACCTTGTTTTCTTTCCCAGGGTGGTAATGAATTGAGCAGTCATAATCCTTAATCAGCTCTATCCATCTTCTTTGGCGCATATTCAGCTCCTTTTGTGTGAAAATATAATTTAAACTTCTATGATCAGTATAAATGTCACACCTTTCTCCATAAAGATAATGCCTCCAAATCATTAATGCAAAGATTACCGCAGATAACTCCAAATCATGAGTTGGGTAATTTTTCTCATGGATTTTTAACTGTCGTGAGGCATAAGCTATCACATTATCATTTTTCATAATAACACAACCCAATACCTTCTTGGATGCATCACTGTAGATCAAAAACCTTTCTCCACTACAAGGCAGTGTGAGCACAGGTGCACTGGATAACCTTCTTTTCAACTCCTTGAAATTCTCTTCACATTCCTCCATCCAAAAAAACATAACTCCTTTCCGAGTCAACATGTTGAGTGGATTAGATAATCGTGAAAAATCTTTCACAAAACATCGAAAATATCCAGCTAAACCAAGAAAACATCGGATCTCGATTACTGTTGTTGGTCTCGACCATCTTTCGATAACCTCTTTTTTTGCTGGATCTATAGATATCCCTTATTTTGAGATTATGTGACCCAAAAATGAAACTTTTTGAAGCCAAAATTCACACTTGGTAAATTTTGCATAAATCTTCTCCTTTCTCAGGGTCTTCAATATAATTCTCAAGTGATCTTCATGTTCTTCCTTGCTCTTAGAGTAGACAAGAATATCTTCTATAAAGACTACCACAAACTGATCAAGATAGTCTCTAAAGACACTATTCATCAGATCCAATAAGATAGCATGGGAATTAGTAAGACCAAATGGAATCACTATAAATTCATAGTGTCTATACCTAGTACGGAAAGCCGTATTTGGTATATCCTCCCTTTTGACCCTTAATTGATGATACCCTGAATAAAGATCAATCTTGGAAAAGTATTGAGCTCCGCGTAGTTGGTCAAATAAGTCATCAATGCGCGAGAGAGGATATTTGTTCTTGATAGTGATCTTGTTATGTTCTCTATAATCAATGCAGAGTCTCATTGATCCATCTTTCTTCTTAACAAAAAAAACAGGTGCTCCCCAAGGTGACGCACTAGGGCGTATGAATCCCTTATCAAGATTCTCTTTGAGTTTCTTCTTCAATTCCTACAACTCAATTGGGGCCTTTCTATAAGTTTTCTTTGAAATAGGAAAAGCACCCGGTACGAGTTCTATTGAAAACTCAACTTCAAGATTTTGTGGAAGACCCGAAAATTTCTCCGGAAAGACATCATCAAACACCCGTGCAATGGTCATATTCTTAATCGTGAGTTTCTCTCCAGCCATTTGAGATAAATAACCCTCATTTAGTGGAATCAAGACCCATAAGATGGAAAAAATTTCCACTGGAAGGTTATGTTCATCCTTGCATCGATAGACGATCATAGATTGATATGGAATATGAAATGTGACTTCCCTTATTTGGCAATTGATATGAGATCCATATAAAGAAAGCCAATACATGCCAAGAATCACATAAAATTCCACTATAGGAAGGATCACAATATTTGTGGAAGCACTTTCCCATAAACTTCAAGCGGGGAATAATTATAAACTTTTGATGCGACTGTTATGCCATTAGGGGTTTTCACAACTAACTCAACATATAATTGTTGAGGTAATACGATGATACTCTTAGAAAATTTTTCTAAAATAAAAGAGTTGGTGGATCTAGAATCAAATAAAACATTTGCTACTTTAGAGTGGATGGTAAGTGTACCTTTCACCACATCGTTATAGAACTCGACATCGCTGATAGAAATTGAATGTGACTTTCCTTTGTCTTTAGAACTAAGAGTTTGTTGACGTCGACCATCATCATCAACCCTTGGATTTGGGCATTGATTACCATAATTCCCCATCTCCTTGAACTTGAAACATTGAAGTGTAGTAAGTTCATTCTGTGTATCCCTTCCTTTGTTTGCATCATTTGACATCTTCTTCCCATCATTGTGGCATTCAAATGCCCGATGACCTTCCTTTCCACATTTGAAACATTTACTTGTCCCTTTAAGACAACTCCCTCCATGTTTCTTTCCACAAATTGAGCATAAGGGAAAGCTCATCTTCTTTTCAGTGTTCTCTTTATATTTTCCTTTGAATTCCATTTTCCTCTTCTTATCAAATCCATATGACTAATGGGTTACCCCAATCTCCATCTCAAATTTGAGAGCACATCGAACGATTTCCTCATAGCTATTGAAGTCCCTTATGGCTAAGGCCGTTTGAAGACTTGGTTTTAAGCCACTAAAGAATCGATCGATCTTACTCTCAGGTTGGATAATAATACCAGAAGTGTACGTTGCAAGTCTTGTAAAATTTTCTTCATAGGTACCAAAAGATTCATCATCCTTTTGCTTCAGTTCAAGAAACTCTTTCGCTATCTTTGTTCGGAGAATACGAGGGAAGTACTTATTGAAAAATAAGTTCTTGAACTCGTCCCATTCCATGGACTCAAATTCATCCCTTTGCCTCATATTCTTAATAAGATTCCACCATTGATCAGAATCTCCTTCCAAACGATACACAGCTAGGATGACTTTATCATGTTCAGAACATTGAAGAACTGAAAATATTATTTCAGTAGTACTAATCCATTTTTCAGCAACTAAAGGATCAGTAGACCTGCTGAATGAAGGTGGACGCTGCCTCATGAAGGATTCAACAGAATGTTGCTCCTTCATTTGCTCGTTTGGAATTCCTTCATGATTAATATCTTGAGAAAGTTGTGTGATCATGGCTAAAATAATTTGCATTCCAGCTCCCATAATTTTTGGTTGCTCAGGGGGACAATCATTGCATTGCCTGTCGCATTCCGCATTAACACGGTTCCTTCGGGTTCCAACAATTGACTTAAACAAAGAAGAATTGTGTGAGAGACACTAATTATAATAGGAAAACAACATAATCAAGAATGAAATTTCACACATAAGGTCTTATCATAGGTTATTCATGGCCATTTCTAAAACACTAAGATTGTGTTCTATGCTTAGACTTATCCTTAGGGTTCTTACTAAGGCATTCACATCCTGGTTTCCAAAGGTTGACTATACCTTTCCTCTGATACCAACTATAACGAACCATACTTTACATACATTTTTATTACTTAAGAATTGAAGGAAACTTATTACAGCATATAACAAAACCAGGAAAGGACCGTATAGGTATAGAGTCTTTAGAAACTGGGAAACATATAAAAACTAGTTCATAAAGCATCTACTTTGACTCTCATTTATTTCATAATATCTAGAGTCCCTTATGGCATATCCTACTTAATAACCTTATTCCTGACCTGGGGAAATAAATCATACAAAAGGGTGAGCACAAATGCTTAGTAAAGGTAAAAAAAGAAATATCAATCACATAAGAACATAACTTTTGGAAATCTTAACCTACAAAAGAGATCGTAATTTCATAACATGGGATAAATCATAGTAGTGAAATGTAATCCCAATAATCATAACCTCAAAAAATGAAACATTCTGGAATACACACATAATCATAGATAATCATTTCATATTAGTCAAGATTCACTGCCAAGACTATCTTAGTGGACAAAGTCCATTTCTGAACCGAGTTCACTCCTTATTTCAGTCCTGTTTCACTAAACTGGTTTAACCTTCCGTTCCATCCATGTCTATCTCATGAGATATAAAATCTTTACCCAATTAATTGGAGGTATATATAGGTCCCTCCCATCTCATAATGATACCATTCTTATGTGTTCCACAAAATTATAAATCATATATCATTGCATAACCCATGTAAAAAAATGGGATTCTTAAACAACATGACTTCATAAAACAATTCATATAAGATAAAGGAATTCATAAAAATAATTCCATCACAACATAATCAAATCAATGTAATAATAGGGATAGAAACATAACCCTATATTTTCTTAGATGGAAAATAATTTTGATAAAACTCTTGAACTCCATTCTTGAGGAAAATATCCTTTCTACTTCAAAAACATTTTCCTTTCTTAACATGTCTTACAATTTTAAACTAAAATAAGTTGATTAAAAATAAACTTGAAAACATGTAATGGAATATTCTTGGAAATAATTTTTTAAAAATCCATTCATTCCATATAAGTTAAAAAACATTCTTCTCGTACTTTTTTCGGAAAAGTCAAAAAGTACCTCGTACAAAAAATGACAAAAGATTCATTTCATATCTTTTACTAAAAATTCACCAAAGGGTAAAATTGGGTTTAATCAATTGTAGGTGGATGTAAAAAATATTACATATTGAGGAAACATGGATGTGGATGATAAAATACACCCCATTAAATACCAACGTATAAACAATCTCGGATAAAATGAGATTGTGATATTTTCCCTTACCTTAGGTCCGATTTTCTTCGTAAGTGTCTGAACCTCCTGTATAATGATTTAAATTATGTTATTGACTTATTAAATAATTATAATTATTTTTATGATATCATATATGGTCATATTCTTAGCTTCTTATTAGTAATATTTCATTACTACTTGTTATTCGGGTGTTTATTAATTTTTGTTCTTATGCGTGTTTTGTCGAATAAATTCTTATTTTTCTTTTTAGGTTATAGATACCTCATTTCCTGAATGGTATTAGTGTAATATATATCATATATATTCATTCAATTCATTTATATAATCATTATGCAATGAAGATCATGTTGAACGAGTCACATCACATCATGGAGACGGTATTCCGTACGTACGCACGAGCGATGATATCGTTCCCATGATCGTAGAATTGTATTGGAGTGTATTTATACTATTTCAGAATCAATATCACATTACAATAATCATATATAGTCATTATTTACACCATTATACCCATCCAAGTAAGGTGGTGGCGGAAAATAGATTACACCACGGCGTGGAGACAGTATTCCGTACGTACGCACGCACGGTGATTTCATTTTCCGTAGGATGGATAGATGGTGAAATAGGGTTGTTTCATACTTATAATAACATATCAGTATATGAGTGATACTGATGTTATTTCTTAAAAATGAAACAACTAAAGAAGAAGAAGTGTAAGAAGAAATAAAGTTGAAAGAATCGGTAACAGACATTACTTCTTCTTTGAAGCGTCTCTTTGAGACCTCCTCTTAGGGCAATAAAATTGGTCTTTGAAGAAGACCAGGACTTCTAGGATTTTTCCAGGGAAGTGGAGAAGTGAAATTGGCAGGGGTTGGCCGATCTTGAAGTCTCAATGTTGTGTGATTAAGAGAGGGAGGAGGTGCCTTTTTATAAGGGAGGAGAGGGGCACCATTGGAATAACTAAAAATATTATTTTATTATAAAGTCAAATTCAGGTTTTAATAACTTCAAATTGATATATTTAGAAGCTAAGGTGGGGATGGGTCGAAATAATCTCATCCAATAGAATTTAGACAAGTCTAGGTCGTTATATTAACCTTATCTTTTAGTTTTAACTCTTAGTTAATTAGTTTGACATTTACCATGTCACTTTTTATTTTTATATTATATAGTTAATAAACATACCATATACATCCAAGAGACCCCCAAGTGGTCCATTAATGAGACACCTATCATGATATAATTATCATGGCCGAACATTATATTTTTATGAATATAATAACAATTAATAATATAATATTTGTTTTAAAAACTATTTTATGTCAATTTTGACACTATTTGGTAATTGATTTTTGTGAAAATCATAACAGAATGATAAGTTCGAAAAAATTAATTAAATCAATACTAACATGTCATATTAACATAAAAAATCATTTTAATTCATAAAAAGTCTCAAATTAAATTTATTGGGGTATTTATAACATCAGTTATGTCAATATTTCATTAATAAGATAATTACTACATCATCAGTGTATCATAACTAAATTAAATTATTTTAAGTCTAAAAATTACAATAACAATACCATTATGTTTGAAATCTTTTTATATTTCTAATTAATATTTATAGTAGAATTTATCATATGTATAACCCTATATTAAAAATGATTTACTTATTAAACATTGATTTTAACTATTTTAACCCTTCTTTAAATAAATTGATAATAAATGTCCTAATCTAATCCATGTTTTTCCTAAATGGCCATATTTTTTTCCTAAGGTTGTTTTTGGTCGAATTACACTTATCCAATAGAATTAGGACATGTGTTAGGGTAATAATAATAACACTTTTATCCTTAATTGTCCTATTTACTTTTAACCGTGGTAAAAAAAGTAAAAAGATACAATTCACCAAAAATTATTTTCATCTCATTGAACCACATTTTAGTCCTTGATATTAACCGTGTCTCTCGGATTTTCGAAATTCCACTCACAGAAGTGGTTAAATTATGTTTTATGAAAAATTCAGTTTTTTAACTACCACTTAGTGGTTTCACTATTCATCAAAAAATGAAAGTTTCCAGAAAAATACCAAAAATTAGGCCTAAGAAGTATTTGATATTATGAATTAAAAAATTATGTCTATTTTATCAAATTCAAAAAATATCATTTATATTAACTAATTTAAAAATTAATTCACGTCTTCAAAAAAATAACGTGTTTTTAAGAGATAATAACTATCAAAAGATTGACACTTGTTTATGTCTGGTTTAAATGTGAAATTACATCCAATGAAAATCATTGTATTAAATTGTAAAAATATACTCTAAATATACTTTAAAACCACTCAAATTAATAATTTATCACTATTAATTATTTCGATTAAAAAATTTGTTTTTAACTAAAATTTAGTAAATTTCACTATTCATCAAAATATGAATGTTTTCCGAAAAGTACCAAAATTTCATCGTAAGCTAATTTCGATATTCCGAATCCAAAAATGAAGTCTATTTTGAAAAATAAAATTTACAAAATTTCAAAAAGTGGTTATTACTATTCATAACGACTAGCTTTAATAATATTTTAATAGCATATCGTTGTTTAGTGAAACTCGGTATTGCATACGACAAAAGCGATCGAGGAAGGCCGCAGTTGCGTGTAAAGCAAGCCAAGATAGTGTTGTATGTAGTGAAAGATTCCTTTGATTATTTATATAACATTAAAACAAAATATTTCTCATAAAAGTCTCGGGTGTTACACCAAGACTGCCCATTTTATCACTATTCGGGAAGACCTCTCGCTTGAAAAACTTGCAAAGATATATGTGAAGTAAGTGGTGAGACTTCATAGTGTTCCACTCTCAATTGTCTCTGACCGTGATCCAAGGTTCACATCTATGTTCTAGAGGATCCTTCAACATGCTTTGAGTATGAAATTAAATTTCAGCACGGCCTGTCACCCCCAAACTAATGGCCAGTCTTAAAGAACTATTCAGACGCTTGAAGAAATGACAAGAGCCTACTCCCTTAAATTCAAAGGTGGTTGGGATCAGCATCTCCTATTGGTTGAGTTCTCATACAAAAATATCTTCCACACGAGTATTCAGATGTCTCCATATGAATCTCTGTATGGAAAGTGATGTAGAACTCCAACCTGTTGGGATGAAGTTGGAGAAAGAAAGATACTTGGGCTGGATCTTGTTCAAGAGATGACAAAGAAGGTTCAAGTCATCCAGAAACACATCAAAACTACTCAATGTCGGCAAAAGATCTGTTCTGACAACCGTCGAAGGGACATGGAGTTCGACGTTGGAGATAAAGTCTTCCTTCGAATAACTCCATTGAAGAGAGTCATGTGATTAGGGAAGAAAGGGAAGTTGTGCCCAAGGTATATTGGCCCCTTTGAGATCCTTGATAGAATAGGAGTTGTGGCCTATAATCTTGCACTTCCACCAAATATGGCTCAGGTTCATGATGAGTTTCATGTATCACTACCGAGGAAGTACATACCAGACCCCTCACATGTACTAAACTCAAAGGTGGTACAGCTGGAAGATGATCTCTCCTATGAGGAGAAACCAGTAAAGATTCTAGACCAAAGTGATAAGGTTATACACAAAAAGACAACCCATATTTTGAAAGTGTTGTGGAGGAACCATAAGTTTGAGGAAACAAATTGGGAACCAGAAGAGGCAATGAAGGAGAAGTACCCTCACCTGTTTGTGTAAAGTGAAATTTCGGGGGGAAAATTTTTGAAGGGGGGAAGAATGTAATGACCCAAAGTTTTTCAAATGGAGAATTCCATTATTATAATTATGTCATAAAATAACATGAAAAAAATAATGAACAACTAAGTGATAAGTGACCTTTAAACATAATTTTGTCACCCCTATTTTTGGAATTTTGAAAATCCGACATACACGGTTGTGTTCAGGATGATTTTTGCAGTCTAATGAAACAAAAATAATTTTTGGTGAATAGTGACATACAATTATGAATAGTAACATACCCTTATGAATAGTAATATGACCCTTAATAATAGTAAATCATCCAACATAAGAGTAACATTACTTATGAATAATTAAATAAAATTTAGACATCTTTGAAAGCGACAATTTGACCTTAGTAAACATTTTGGTATTCTGTAAGTCATAAATAATTAATTATCATTAATTAATTAATTTAAAAGAATATTTATTTCCCTTAAATGTATTCTAAATTATTGAATCAATGTATTATAGTATTCAAATAATTTTATAATACCCTACGTAATTTTTGAAAGCCCTATGAAATTAGTTTTAATCTTAAAAACTGTTTTTTAAGTAAATTATGATTTTAATTAAATATTAAATTCTTAATATTTAGAAAATTAGTTTTGAAAAATGAACTTCATTTTTTGATTCTAGACATCGAAAGTTTGTTGGGGTAAATTTTTTATTTTTTTCTGAGATACGTGAATTTTTGATGAATAGTAGAATCTGATAATTAACAATAAATGATAAATAATGTATTAATTGAGTCATCGATGATGTTCTGCTGCTGTAAGACCACTTGGTTCGGTATTAAATTATAAAATTCCTATTATTGGTCATTCAAGACTCACTATTCCTTGTCTTAGGGGAAATTAATAAACTAATGAATTTTATATTAAGGAAACCCCTCTCCCCTCCACTATAAAAGCCACCCTTCACTCCCTCTTTTCCTCACACCTTTCAAGCTCCAAGACTTTTCTAAACTCTGCCCAAACACCTTCCCTAACCCCTCCCCCTCGTCCAAAAGCTACTGGCCTAATCAAAAAGCCAATACTAGCTTTTTAAGGAGGATCTCAAGAGGAAGATTTATGAGGTAATTTCCCTTCCTCTTCTCCTTTATTTTCCTTTCAAGTTCCAGTTATTTTCTTGATCTCTCCCAACCAATCTTCATCCAATTTTTTTTTAACTCTAGTATTATACATATATTGTAATTTTATGATTTTAATGGGATATTATATCACTACACACCCTTTCCATCTTCCTTTTATTTTATTTAAGAAAACGTTGTTCATGAGGTGTTAATTTATCACCTTAAAAAATTACATCCTCTCTTCTTCCATTTCTACCTTCAGATCTAGTCATGAAACCATTTTTATGGTTGAACCAGAATATTTTATATGTATTATGTTTTATTTTATGTTCTAGAAATGTCCTATGGACATATTACTAAGCAATAAGTAAAACCAAGTTCATTGTGATCCAAAAACCGGCCAAATTGACCCAAATAACCATCATTTAATTATTATCTAATGACTCATCCAAATGGATCTAATTTGATTTATTATAATATCATCAAAATACTGAAATATAATTAATAATATGTAATATTATTTCTGTATGTTTACCCATGGTCTACACAAACTTCAATTTATGATTACAAGTGAACAACCCAAGAAAAATCATAAAAAGCGAACATTCCCGGACAATGTTTTTAAACTCTATAAGTCCTCCAAAGAAACATACAATGACATAAGGAAACCAGAATTAAAAAAATTAATGTACACATGGTTCTGGATTTCTAATTAATGAATATAATTTCATTATAATGTACATTAAAGAGAAGGAATCATTCGAGTACAAGGTGATGGAAAACACTCGAACCCAACATTCATCCTTCGGGTTCTACCACATTCACTCCATTTTTGATATGGTAACTCCTTAAAGATCATTTTTTCATCATTTTATTTAATTTTCTGGGATTTTAATTTTTTCTAATGAAGTTTATGTCAATCAAAATGTTTTCCGAAAGAACTCATCTCTTAAGAACTCGCCTTTTACCTCTCATTCAAGGTTGATGGTTCTTGTATCAAGTATGTTGTTCCTTCGTTCGTTTGGGAACTCAATGATTATGAATGTGTTATTATGAGATGAAACCCATCCTTTTAATGTGTTAGTTATGTTCATTTATGTTATATGTTCATTTTTGCGTGCATGATAAATGATAATGTTATGATTTGACGGGTGCACCCGGAATTATATTGCGCAATATGAATGTTTAAATGTGACGGGTGCACCCAGAATTATATAGCACTCCAATGCATTGGGTAAAGTGATTAATATCATGAGTAAATGTGAAATTATTTTTGAACAAGATGCTATCTTGGTTCACAATTATGTGTTTTAGTTAACCACTAAGACATGATGTTTTATTTTTATGCATTGCCACATTTCAAGCCTTTTATTTATGATCCTCTCATGTTCATGATCTTTTTCCTATGTAATGATTATGCTCACCCCATGCTATGTTGTTCTAATCTATCCTCTTACTGGGCTTCTAGATCACTAATTTGATGTATATCCTCAGGTGGTTACATGTACTAAAGGGAGTACAAGTTCCACTAAGAAGCTAGTGAATAAGAAATTAAATAAATGTTTATGGTTGATGTTTTATTTTTTATGTATGGTTCTAGTTTTCCCAAGACACCAAAACTGTGGATCCTCTATGTGTAATACAATTATGTTATTTATCTTTGAAATGATGTAATATTAATGTATGAAAAGGTTGGGTCCCTATATTTTTAATTTATCATAACCTTGACACTTACTCTAATAGATTGGAATAAAAAGGTTTAATATTTCACTTATAACGACCAAATAAGGATACTAAAATATCCCCAAGAATGATATCTATAATACCTTTCGTGAAACTTTTTATTTTTAGAGCTGAGTGTAATCATTGAGGGATAAAATATACATAAGTGTGACATGGTTTCCCCTTCTATATGATTTAATTCATTATGTAATAATATAATAAATAGTTCAGATAAAATTATTTAATATGCATTGGGATTTTCATACATGGGTGACCATGATACATATTTAACCAGTGTAACATGTGTTTATTTGGATGCATGGATAACCAATTATGAAACGTACATTTAAACATAAATATAAACCATTATATACACTAAAAATCAAAAAAATATAAAAATGTAAATCTGTCTGAAAAACAACTTAAGAAATACACAGTCACCCAAACATGGCCTAAGGTTGCACCATAAACTAAAACTATTGGAAATAGTAAAAAAATTACAATATTAATTACACGACTCAAAATAAATTCCAGATTTAAATTTTTAAAAAAATTATGTTTTTTTGTGAATAAAGAAATTATAAATATAAATAAATTCATAAATATATATATAATCGTTTGGATATAATCATGGATAAATAGTATTTCTATCCTCTTTAAAATTCTTACATTCAAGGGAATTTTTGAAAACATAAGAAAAATATTAGACAAAATGATATATAAATGTATTAATATGTAATGATAATATTTCATTGTATAATACACCATAAATAATTATACTAAACTATAAAACCTTATGATAGAGCACCTACAGTCGTAATACAGTAAAAATAGAGGAAATATTTAAAGAAGATAAAGAAAATAAATTATTGGATATTTTCAACGTAAAAAAGTTATCATGGAATTTATAATTTCATTATATAATATATTAACGAATAAATAAAACACATTAACTAGAAACATCAATATGGTTCCAATCGAATGATTACTAATATTACCATTATATCATCATTTTTCGAATATGGTTAAATATCTATAATGATAAGAATAAATTTCATGTTATCACAGTATTATAATAATAATAGGATCTGAATCAATCACAAACCCATTATAGAATTTAGATGATATTTTATCGGGCTATAGAATTCCTCGAAGCGTAATGGAACCCCTTAATAAACTAGAATTATTGTTTCAACATATATTCTTCCAGCATACCTCCATAGGGAATCATTAATGTTTTCTTGGAATTAATTTTTTATGATAGATGGATATTTTATTCCATTGTTGAAATCATTATAATCATGAATAGTTGATATTAAGGAAAGTGAAAGGAAGTGATGGATTAGTCCATTCAAAAAAATTCCATTTCACTAAATTAAATGATGACTAAGAACATCGGATATGAATCATTATGGATGGGATCATTTCATATCATTAATTTCATATATGGAATGTATAACTTGAAGAATGATTTTCATCAATGGGTTCCCTAGTGGAATACCTTGACGGACATCATTATTTCCCTAATAGTCTAATCAAACAACCAAATTTATAGAGCCAATTGTTTTTAAATTAACTTATAAATAAAAACATTATAAATAGTTAGTGGTTTAGCACTATATAATATGATTTTTTTATTTGGTCTTTTAAAAAACAAAATCCTTTTTATTGATTAAATAAATTGGAGAGAATCAAAAACATGTTTGAATGAAGAATGACAATTGAAGTAAAAAAGGCCAAGAATATTGTTTTGTTTGAAGTCAAA
The DNA here is from genome assembly GCA_963277665.1 of Viscum album. Taxonomy (NCBI): domain Eukaryota; kingdom Viridiplantae; phylum Streptophyta; class Magnoliopsida; order Santalales; family Viscaceae; genus Viscum; species Viscum album. The sequence continues at coordinate 440,341,461 of OY728160.1, read as the reverse complement.
TTTAATGGTTCGTCAAAGAGTTATATTTTTTTGGTTAAGGTGAAATTTGATTTTAGTAATTAAATTATTAATCCATCATTATTGGTGGATTAAAGTTTATTTGTATCCAATTATCATGGTATCCTCTTCTGAAAATTAGGAATTCTAATTTTAATATGGTCAACTAATTTAATGAAATTCTAAATCGAGTTTTTCTTGATACAACATTTAAACATGGTTACTGTAAAGGAAAAAAAGTTCAAGTATAATTTAAGATAACATGTTTATCAACAAAAAGTTTCATTTTAGGTTTATTAAGTAAAGATCAACATTAAAATAATATAAATGGGTTAGAATTTGTCATATAAATTCTGGAAAATTTATGAATGCATAAAAAATAAATAGATACAATAAAGACTTCACAATTTTTCGACATAACCCTTGAATAGGGTGGGTTTTACCCATTTAATATAGCAGTAATTAATTAATATTGAATGAGAGATATAAATTGACATTTAAATTAAAATATGTGAAGATGAATGTTTAAGATATTGCAGTAGGACATCTTCTTTCTCAACCAATTAGTATCCAGATCTCCACATTTTAATAAATAGGTTAGATATATATTTATTTAAATTAATTGGGATCATATTTCATTAGGTAATCATTAATATAATTTTTTTATTCTTTCCATTTCCTAGAAAATAATGGCCCTTCTTGATGAATTTGGATAAGGGGTATGTCAAAATTTTGATCTATAATAGGATAATCTAGGACTGATAGGGGTTTGAATGTTGACTATACAATTTAAATATTGGGGAACCGACTCTTATTTTCAATATTTATTGTATTTTATCCAACCCAACAAAATATTCACATATTATAATGTTTTCATAATAAGTGTTTTGAAATTCTAACTATATGAGTTTTTATATAGTTTTTCTGTTTTGTACCCCGTAAGGGTACCATGATAACTAGAAGACAAAGGGAAACAATAATTTATTGTATTTATTGGTCTCTTTTGACTTTATTTTTTGATTTACCATAAATTATTTTATACTATATAATATGATAAACAATAATTAACAATAAATACATTTAATCATTAAATTTTAAAAAAGTGATGCATTTTAACATAATATATATATATATATAATATATTTCCATATCAATCCCCCACACATTAATTCAAGTATGTCCTCAATGATAAAATATTAAAATACTAGAAATTAATATTACCATACAATGACTTAAATTCTCTATCAACCAATAAAATTGATTAAATGGGAAATTAATTATTTATGTGTTACATTGGAAAATCATTAATGAATCATTTTCCACAAAAACAAATCTATCACATATTATATTTATCATATTTAAAACAAAAAAAAATTTCATTTTTCAAATTTTTAATTTTCATTTCATTATTAATATTCATTTTTCAAAATTTTCCTCCCATTTGTTTGTTACTCTCATCATCGAGGTAAAATTGTAAATAGATTAATAATCATATCAAATAAACATACACATACCATATACATGTACCAAATCTAGAAAATCCACTATGTAAATAAATAATAATAATTAATCATGCGGTCTTAAACCTTTAGGATGAGACGACTCCCAGAGAAAAAAGTAAGTTAGTAAATGATGTAAATAGTAAATATGAAAAATGGGTCCTAACTCTACAGAATAATTCTGGATACTACTAATAAAAATAAAAATAAAAATATCATTTTATTGATTTTATATCTTTCTTCCCGTAAAAAATATCTATGTGGTTGATGATATAATAAAGAACAAGGAATGAATAGTCCTATATTGTTATTTTTTTCATTGTTTATTTTTAAGAAATATATCACATAAACAACAAAACCACATAATATCAGTTATTATTGGCTTGACAATGGTTATTTTTAATCCTCTCTAGACACGATATCTTTTAAAAAAAATTATATTTTTTTAGTAAGAGAGGTGAATAATGATAATGTATAATGAAATATTTCATGACATCTTCAAAAATCACTATGAATAACTTCAATAATGTTCACCCAAGGTATTATATCCCCATATAACACAGATAACATCTCCTCATCATTGATTTATTTAAATATAATGAAAGAAATTTAGTATAATGTAGAAATAGTTAACATAGGGTTAGAAATCATATCATTTCCTAAAAAGTTTGTTCTTGTATTGTAATGGCTTCAACATGATTAATTTAAAATGTGTCAAATGAGAAAAGGTTAAATTAATGATTATTCATTCATATAAAAAGTGATTTTATTTAGTTATATCTTTTATAAGTTATCGGGAAATTATAGAAGACAACACACATAAGTCTCAAAATGAATATATGAATGATATAATATTAAATATTAGGTTTCTAGGATGTCCTAGGAATGACTATGAATAGTGGTTTCAACTAATGATTAAGTTAATTCAAATAATATATATATATATATATATATTCACATTTCACCACACGACCAAATATATGAAAAAATTCCTTTACAAAGATTTAAATGCACCTGAAATCATGATTTACTAAATCCTGATAAACCATTTTATCTCTACAAATTATTTCCTTCATTTTTTCATTTAAACTAACTGAAAATGAAATTTAAATTCAGGGAATGGAAGTTATCCAAGGATGTTTATGTATCCTGTTGTATTTGATCACTATATTAATTAATTATTTGGCCTAAAAATGGATGTTAATACATTTAAAGTAATTTATATGTGGGGAGTAATGTTAAAAAAATATATTTTCAGTTATTTGTCACATTTGAATGAATCTTTATTGTTGACTCAATATGTTCTTCAAAATCATAATTTAGGAAGTGAAAGGTTTTAATGACATTTTTTCCATGGATTTAAGATTTAAATAAGGTTCATGATGTGCATTGATCCTCCGTATTCCTCCGGTACATCCAGCTAGATGATGCCATATTGGTTCTTAATGGCCAAATAAATTTGAAAAAAATAGATCAAAGTACATGCCATAATAAGTTAAATTTAAAATATTTTTGATGATTTCTTGTGGGACTCTAAAATGTGATGATTAAAATAAAAAAACTCTAAAAAATAGGTTTTACTTTTTGAGGATATTTTTTAAGTAATTTTCTCAACCATACCTCTATAAAAATTATATTAGATGTTCAATGTTTAAAAATATTTTACAAAATAATTGTCCATAAATACTCTTAAATATTTACAATCCACATATGTTGGTCCATGTCCTATATTTGAAAATATATTAATTCTTCATAATAATTTAACTTACATGATTTTAATGGTTTTAATCCACCATTTTTTCATAATCCTAAAAAACTAATTGGATTTTCTAGTACAATCTATACCTTTAGTCCCTAATAATTGGGTGGAGTCAATCACTCTTACAGTGGCCATGACTTGACCTCTTAGTTTATATTTCCTATAAAGATTAAATTTATTTTGAGTATCCTCTTTCAAAACTGCAACTACTTGATGCCCGTCATGAATATCAACAATATCCTCAAACTCCTGAATTTAATCTTTTCTAAACACATTTTCATATTTCACATCATAAATACTTATTTATATATAAATACTAAAGAAAACAAATAAATTATAACCCTACAGAGTTGTTCTTTAATTTTTATGGCTACCAATACTCACCTAGTGTCAAAAACAACCTTCCCAAAATGAGAGGTATTTTATCCAATTCATTTCCAAAATATATGAATTCTGATGGGAAGTATAAATTTACAAAAATAATCGAAATATATCCACTAAACACTTAAGGTAAATTAATTTTTTCAATCTTGTAAAAAAAGTGAATCTCTTTTTTTCTTCAGATAATCCAGTCTCATTATTTTGAAAGTGGTGTCGGACATCGTATTTTACTCACACCAAAATCACATAATCCTTTCCCACATTTATTAGCTCTAATTAATATAGGTGTGTAAATAATTCCTTTATCTTGATTATGAAATAGTTTTTCCTTCGATACCACTTCCAAAATTTACCATGTGAGTGGGATGATTTATTCCTTTTCCAATTTATTCTTTTTAATTAAAAATTCATTCAAAAGTTTTTCATAGGTCAAAATATTAGTGGGGTCCTCTTAAAAAATATTATTAGTATGCAATTTTTTAATTTGTTAAATGAATTTACATTTCTTTTTTTCAATCATTAGTAACTCTATTTTATATAGAAGTAGTATCCATGGGATTCACAACGTTGGTTATTATTTTCCTTGTTGTTCAACATCTTGTTTCATCCCATTTCCAGCAATTCATAATATTCATCTTTTACTATTATTGGTTAGGTATTATGTTTAGTGACTCTTCCACTCAATAGTGAAACCTAATTAAAATCTTTATATTAATGAAATTATGATAATCCATGTAGTACTCGTCTTGGTCTAAATCTGAGTTTATCAATGGTTTGTTCAACATGGAAATGAAGGTTTAAAAGTCTATCTCTCTAATATCTTCAGTCAACATTCTTCTCCATTATCAAAAAAATTTTATCTTTTGATTATGTACATAATTTCTTAATAGTCAACCTATTAGAGGATATGAACACATCAATTGTCAGTATAAATGTATGGGCATGGATTCAGAGTGAATATCCATGAGGCTCCTAGAATCCTTATGCTCTATGATGTTATCAGTTTCCATTGTTTTTTATGGATTCCAATAAAAAAATGATTAAAAAATATGTAATATTCATAACTTATTTCTTCTTTATACAAAAAATAGGGATTGTTTTCTAGCCTATAATAATTTTTGTTTTATTCATTAGTTAATTAATATTTGTTACCATGTAGTCATTATTATTTATCATATGGACACCACCTCGTTGAATCCTTTCACCTTTTCCCAAGAAGATATTTCTTTCCACTTTATTTGTCACATTGTGTCTCTCTTAAATGGAACTCATCATCAATGATCATCTTTATAATGCATCCAAAATTAACCTCTTTCTTTATATAAATCCCTTCAAAAATAAATGGATTAAAATTTATAGCTCAATACAAAGATGAAGAAATTATTGTCTCTTGTCGTTGAAATGTTACCAAGCAGTGTAAAAGGATTCATACTAAAATTATTAATAGTTATGAATATATACATGTATTTATATGAAAATAGATGTTTGTAAGATGTGAGGAATAACATTCTATGATATCATATCCCATATAGTGATGGAATTTTTTGAATGGATATAGATTCAGTCCTGAGATCAAAATGGTACAGAAAATTAGAACAAACAATGCCTTACCACAACAATTGATAGATTATCAAATTTGATAGTGTATGTATATCCTAATACAGAATACCAAATGAACATTAGGATATGTATGTATTAGTATTGTTATATAATCATTTTTAGAGATCTTCAATATGATGGAAGGATTGAATCTGAAATGATTTCCTATAATAAAAGATGATAGGATTCATTATTTCCATCATTGGTATGATAGATACTAAGAGTCTCCACGTGTATCTAGCCCCATATATATTTTGTAGAAATACTCCCATATCTAATAATTGTTTTTTCCCTATAATACATGGTCTAATATTCTATAACATTTCAATGGTTTTTATCATGATTAAGATTGTAGAATAAAATTATTTTCATTTAGTGTTCAAGTTCTGGTCAAGCCTTAATTAGTTTTTAAATAAAAAATCCACAGTGCCAACCAACCATATGCTAAAAGACAAATTGAAATAAATTAATACAATAAAATTTAAAATTGAATAACCCATGGAAAATGAAACAATTCCTATAAACATAACATGTTTTGAATAGATTATTAGGGAGTCATTATTTTATTATGGGACTAACCAATAATAAAAATTTATACAACTCAAAATTTTCTAGTCATTAATTTATAATATTCTATACATAATATTCCTGGACAAACCCAAGAGTTATTATATTATATTATGTATGTTTTTAAAAGAAAATATTTCTTACTAATTTATTATATAATTTGAAATAAATTATAGATAAGAGTTATGGAAGTGTGAAGATTGAAATAAATTATGTCAAATAAGACATAATTTTTTGGAAGTTATATTTGATAATGTGTATTGTTTTTTGTATTTTTAGTGTTTAGGTGAATGCAGATTCTATCTATTAAATTATTAATCCATCTGTGGTATTGGAATCAAATGTAGGTGGATCCAATTATGATGTTATCCTATCCTCAATGCAGTAATCCCTCTTTCCCATGGTCGTGTACATTAGGGAAATACTAAAATGAGTTTGTCTCTATACCATGTTTAATATAGGATTACATATATGTGATAATGGGCATGCCTAATCTTATGGAATTTTTTTCCCAACTAAAAGGTTTTATTAATGTTTGTTAAAAATTAGTCATAATTTGATAAAAAACTATGTAATGGAATTGGATGAATAAATTAAAACAAACCAACACATGAATAAAAAAATAAATATATCCAAAAGAACCTTCCCCATATTCCTACATTGTCCAATAATAACAATGGTATTACACAATCATTGTAGTTATTAAGGATTTTGATAGAAAGATATAAAAAAAAGAAAAATTGAATTAAAATTAAAGGAGAAGAATGGGGAGGACCCTGAAGGAGTGAACCTTCAGGCCGAATACATTGGTCTTCAGATACCCATATTTTTAGAACCAACCTAGATCTTAATTAATAGACATCATTAAGGATTTTTTTTCAATTATTAAATAATTAATAAATCTATTTTTTTTTTCTGGAGTATTTAACAAAAATAAATTCACGTTTTATGTCTTATTTTATTAAGTATTATGGTGAACCCTCATTCATTACTAATTTTGTTCAGGACCATTTACAACGTGAATGTAGGATTCAATATATACATATTTCCTCTAAAACTATGATTAGTTTCATTTATTGTATTTTATAATTACATATAATATTTTCACAACCGATCATGTTTTCATCATCTGAATTATGAAATTGTAGCCCTTGAAGCCTTTTTTCAAAATGGTTTTTCATTTTTGATCCTAGATGTTTCCTCTAGTCTCCAGACTTCATGAGAAGACATATAATTCTAGAAATCAGGGTAAATTCTTGTTCATTTGTTCATTTATAGTAAAGTATTGTATCATAAAAATTATGAAAAATTCATTATGTTTTTGGACATCAATTATTAATTTAATTTCCAAAAGTTATACATTTTTTTAAAAAAAATTATACAATAAATTCATGTAACAAAGAAAACAAATTCCATTATGTGAATTGATAACCATTACATGTTTATAATTTGATATATATAAAGGTGATTATATTACCATAATAATGATCATACTTCTTGATAAACTATGTTAATGGTAATATCCTTAAATACAAAGTCTTGTCAAATCTTCAAATAAATTACCAGGATAAAATGAGAGTCTAGAGACAGAAGTACAGTAATCCCAAAATAATGCCTTTGGGTCAATATTGAGAATACAGATAGGGCTCAAATGTTGTTTAATTATCAGGTTATATGGGATTATAATCAATGAGACATATTCTGATGAAAATCTCACTCGGTGATCTAAATTAGATTAGATCTTTCTGACATAAATTCTAATAAAAACACCACATGTTTCATGTGTCATAATGAGTTCCTGTTTATGGAAATGATTAATGGTAACCTGACATTATATTATTTTATGTGTGCCCAAATTCATTATTTAAATTTAATGAATATGAACACTATGGAATTGATATCATAACTTGGTGGCATTAATTGGGTGCATGATTGGTGGTATTCCACTTATTGAATGCCCAAAAAATAAATTGATGATTTTAAATTGAAATGATATCATCATACTAGTTGGATTTGAGGGTTGTTCCATAAAAAATCTATTTTCATGCTGGAAGAATGAAATTCGATCATTTATGGAAAACAATTAAAAACGTTTTAGTGTATTATGAAATTAGGTATAAACCATATGTGTTGTGATATCGTGAGTGAAAGAGACAATATAAAATTTTATGTCCCCATAGGAATGTTTTTATTGGTTATCACATGTCTATATATATTTTGGGGCCTTGATAGGTTACTATATTTTTCACATTTTATGCGATTTTTTTTAATACTGTCGAGATAAGGGAAAGAGGGTCACACATGTAACATATTCAATTTTCAATATTATTCTAATGAATGGGAGTATAAGACATATTGGGACACACCATGGGGTCTGAAATATGCCTATGTATTGATGGTCCCAAAAATATACGGAAATTAATTATTATATTAGTATATATTAATTGGAGTAAAATATATTTATTTTATGTATTGAATTTTCATTATGTGAATCATAATGTATTTACCGAGGACGGATTAAGTCCAACTAGGGAGGAGTGGGTGATTAAATGGTACACTCATTTTATAAATTCTATTAACATTGACTTTAACATCTCGAAAATTATATCATTCTTCATCCACTCAATGATTTCTGAAAATCATACATCATGTGATTTAGTAATAATATGTATAGAATCACAAAATTTTTAAATGGTTTGGATGAAATTATTACTCATTTCCATGTTGATTATTCCCCCATCATGGATTCTCTACTATAATCTTATAAAAAATTTCATTGGTCGATACAAAGTCACATTGTATCTTTCCCGAATCAACACAAGTAGTTCTTTATAATAAATCCCACAGTGTTTCATAAATACACACTAGACTATATCAGAATTTACACTATAGAATTACTTTCCTAAATCCCACAAGAGACTTATACTTCCCCAAGATCTAACTGAGTGTCTTCCATCTTTCATGAAGGATAGATCCATTATAATACGTTCTATATATCTTGCTCCACCGGATCAACAAATAACACATTATTTTTTATACTCCAATTATTTTTTAAAAGATTCTATTTATACCTTAATAAACATTGATCACCTATATCTGTCATGATTTATGTAGTGCAACAATATATTTGGTAAATAATATTTTATTCTAAATAAATAGTGATTAAAATTATATGGATGTATAAAAATCACACAAATTCTTCATCATATTATTTGGATAACTAATACTTTAACAGTGTAGCTCACTATTGTAACGCCCCGACCCCAGTTACCTAGAGTCGGTGCTTTATTTTAATACATTGGCATGATTACATGAAATCATGTCCTGAAGAACCGATCAGTTTAGCAGTCTTGGAAAATAGATTACATACATGAATGTTACATTACACATTATAACATACAAAACAACATAAATAATCCTTTCTGAATTCCATTATTCACTTTTCTTAACAATACATATCAATCACAATACACTTCTTGGAATCCTGGGAAAATAAACATAGAAATGGGTGAGCTCAAACGCTTAGTGAGGGTAAGCAATACATCAGAAACTTTCAAAAATAAGCACAAACATTTAAGGCAATGTATAAAACTAAAAAAAAAAGCCTTTTAAACAAGAACTTCAGCATAATATTGTAGAAATAAAATGAAATAATTCCATTTAATTATTCACATGGATGTTCTACTAATCGAATAATCACATGAAATATCAATAACCACTTTCATAACGATGGAATTCATAATGACAAACTATCATAAGCACGTAGCCAAGGCCTCCTTCCAAGACTACAAATAAGATTTTGTCAAGGCCTTCTGCCAAGACACTAGTTTGTCTCATGAGACCTACTGATGCATCAAGGAGCTATAGCGGGCTCCACCCGTCACTTATTATGTCCAATGCATTCCTCATATGAACAGGTTTAAACATAACACATTTGTATTAAAACTAGCATAAAAAATGTCAATACTTTCTCCATAAACCAGGAATGGTATAAAAATAATTAATCCACAGTCAAACATATCACAAAACCTTTAACACAATATGGACGATTTGTATCAGGATAAAGCAACTTCAAAACAAGTATAAAATCTATTAAAGGATCTTGACATGGATGAAAATGATTTGTAAAAATCATTGAGGGAAATACAACTTTTTCATGAAAATATTTAAAAGTCACAAAATTCAGAAAAGAAGTCATTTAAAGACATATTTTAATCAAAGTTTCCCATACCACTTTGAAACTTTTGAAAGAAATTATCATTTTAAATACATTCAATTCTATATAAATAAATCCTTAAAACCATTTTGAATTCATGGACATTAATGAGGATGATATAGAAGAATAAATATTTAAAACATTTGAAATGATGATTTAGTAAAAAAAAGTCCCTTAAAATAATCCCTTTGAAAACTCTTTCATAAAACATGGAAATGGATTATAAATATGTCCCAGTAGATCATTATGTAAAAACAACCTCGGATAATAAAGAGATTGTGAAATTAACCCTTACCAATTTGGTAACTTATAAAACAAACAAACCATGAAAGAGGTGTCATACAATTAATATGTAAATACACATAAATTAAAGTATATTACACAAAGAATAAAATTATGGGCAGTACATACACCACACAAAATGTAATAGTGGCAATATGGAATTAATCTCACGGTAATAAGGAGTGAGTTGAAAACCCCTTACCTTGTGTCTGACTTGACCCGTTCATTCTTTAAAATCCTGAATAATGAACTAAAGTTAATTTTTACTTGCTTAAGAACACTTTTTAATTTTATTATTCCTTTTATATCACTTATTATCATGTTATAAACATTATGTAATCATTTAAGTTAATAATGTTGGTTTTGTCAATATTTGGAACTTGATTAAAAAATGAACACCGTATAGTTACAAGTTGTTCACATGGTAAAAAGATCATTATAACCAGAATGATATTCATGATTTATATATCATATATATCATATATATCATATATATACATGTATTTATAATATTAAATATCATTTTGGGGTAAGAAGGAAATGTACCGTTCATGGAGACAGTAAGCCGTACGTACGCATGAACGCTACATTCATATCTATTTCTTATTTTAATGAACTTAAAACATAATGATACATAGGTATATTATAATTGCAGTATAATATAATATATAATATCATTAAATCCATCCTTTATATGTCCCACATATGGTATTAACGAGTCATATAACTTTGAGGGGGCGGTAGTCCGCACTTCCTCAGATGAAATTATCACATTTACTCATAATGGAAACCATTAAGGTATGCTATAAATGAAAAATACAGAAGAATGAAGAGACCACAAACATAATATATATCATATATAAATGCAATTCCCTCATAATGGACACCATGAGATGCTGTAGGATGTAATTGAACAATCATCGTTTCATGAGGCGTTAGTTTTCCATCCACAGAAACATTATGTTCTTCACCTATTAGATGGAGGTGTGTGTAAGTGTAAATAAAATATATCTCATAAAAACAGACTAGTATATTTATTATAATGGTGTTTTTATAAACTAAAGTAATAAAAAGAGTTTAGGGGTTGGATAAGTAAAATAAAAGAAAATAAATTAAGAGAAATTGTTACCTTTAATTTGGGTAACGTACATTGGTTTGAACCAAAAGGACTCCTTGAAGTTCCTTATTCCTAAGGTAAGGATTCTAGGAGGAGGATAGGGATGTAGGTAGCTTAATTTTTCAGAGTTTTGACGAGCCTAAATTCTTGATATGTGTGAGTAATTAGTTATAAGTTGTATCTTTTTATAAGTGGGGGGGAAGGTCTCTTAAGGAATGTTTGAAAATATTATTTTATTATATATTTATATTTTGTTTCTAAAGATCCAAAAATAATTATAGTTGAAGATAAGATGACTCATGGTCGAAATAAAATCATCCAATAAGAATTGGACAAGTTTTGGATATTATTTTAATATTTATAATATAATTTATTTAAATCATTTATTAATGAGGTAAATACTGCATCATTATATGGTCTTTAATAATATAATTTATTAGATGTCTTAAAATTATAAAAAAAATACCATGATGTAGGAAATCTTTTTATCTTTACAATTAATATTTATAGTCAAAATTGTTACTTCATAAAACCAAATAAAAATTAGTTACTAAAAGTTTTTTGTTTTTGTCAATTTTGCATTTACATTAAATTAATTAATCTAAAGTATCATTATCATTCATAAGTGGCTCCATTGGGTCCCAAAATCAACCAAATGATTCCCACGGTCGGCCATTACTCATCCAATAAGGTTAGGACATGTGTTAAGGTAATTTTGAATTATTACAAGATTCTTTTTACCTTGAATTACCCTATTTACCATTAACCACGGTTAGTAAAAGTAAAAAGTTACTATTCACGAAAAATGATTTTTATCTTATTGAACCACATTTTACTCCTTAATATTAACCGTGTCTCTCTGATTTTCAAAATTCAACTCACAAAAGCGGTAAGATTATGTTTTATGTGAATTTTCAAATTCTCCTAGGAGGTTGGTAAAAGACAATGAAAAATTCAATAAAATTTTTATATATCTAAAATTAGTATAAACTGACTCCAATGAATTACAATTAAATTACATAAGTATTATGTATCTATTTGTACATAAATTAATCTAAATAAAATAAATAATTATTTAAATAAAAAATCGGTTTTAACCAATAACTCACTGTTTTTCACTATTCATGAAAAATTGATGTTTCTCAGAAAAATAGAAAAAATTCGGCACAAGATATATTTGATGTTATGAATTCAAAAATGATGTCTATTTTACCAAATTCAAAACATATAAGTTACATTAATTAATTTAAAAATTAATTCCCATTTTCAAAACAAATAGCGCGTTTTTAAGAAATAACAGCTATCAAAAGATTGACACTTGTTTATGTCTAGTTTAAATGTGAAATTACGTCGAATGAACAACATTGTATTAAATGGTAAAAATATATTCTATATATAATTTAAAACCACTAAACTTCATAATTTTTCAATATTAATTATTTTGATTAAAAAATTTGTGTTTAATTATAATTTAGTAATTTCCACTATTCATCAAAATATGAAAGTTTTCTGAAAAGCACCAAAATTTCACCCTAAGCTAATTTTGATATTACAAATCCAAAATTGAAGTCCATTTTGAAAGATAAAATTTATAAAATTTATAAAATTTGGTATTACTATTTATAACGGCTAGTTTGATTGGTTGTGGTGTGTTATAACTCAATGTTGCGTACAACACACGGTACTGTATTATTCAAAGTGAAAAGTACTGTGGAATCATGGGGTGTTACAACTATATTCTCCATGAATAATTTGATCTTATTCATGAATGAATGTGATAATGTATGATGCATACATATCAAAAATAAATACTTTTCATTATCATTATTTAATGAACATGATAATTTTTTTATTATAAAATATAAAAATCACCCTTTGTTATTGTTATTGGTATATTATTCCAAAACACTTGATTTTTTCAAGGGTTTTACATTGGATGGATGGAATTATTGGGTTTCATGCAGGGTTTGTATACTCAAAATCATTTCTTATTGAGTGAATCACATGTCCAAGGATATGGTACCGGACAATAAATAATGTTTCATGAAAAGTCAATTACCTATCTAAAAAACATGTGAACACATGTTCCTCTTCATTCCCTTGTGAGAAAATATCTCACTATGTCTTAGTTTCTCCTTCATGTGTTAATGGAGGACTCAGATGAATGTATCCTAATGTGTACTAATTAATGAAAAAAGATAGATTGAAATATATCAAAAATATTTACATAATGGCTTCATGTTATCATAGTTTTACCATGGGATATACACAAATAAATTTATATAAAATAGTTGTTGTCTTTTGTTTCCTTCGAATGAAAAGAGTATGTTTGTGGTGTACCCTTTATGAGAAAATTGTTTGTCTATGGGTTATTTCTATTCATCATGGGACTTGGTTATAATGATGACACCCATCACATGATATGATCCCACATTATCTTCTATTTCATCTGAATAAATCATTATATCTCTAATGTTTCATGATCTCCACGCGATTTCTAAAAAACACAGAACCAACAGTACTCATAAATTAGCCTTTTTAAATAGGATGTCTAAAACATATTTCAATTTTATTTTTATTCCATGTAGAATACATAATAAATGTATAGGTATTATGGTTTATCTTGTTTAATTTTAAATAATAAATGTAATTTTCTTATCATGCTCTGTCAATGGGATATTGTGATGGAATGATCACTTCTCTTGATCTTGTGGAACCTCGATGATTCATGTGATATTCATTTCATCATGTCATAATATTTGTATGTTAGGGGATCTAATCCAAATAGATGATAAGTTTTCTTCATTCAATGGATTCAGTGATTTTTAACATGCCATATTGCATCATCGCGTAATCATAGTTTTTTATCCTTAATAACATTTAATTTATAGATCATCAAATGATTGGCCAATGGCCTCATGTAATGGATTCATGAAAAATCAATATTAATCAAACATTAAATATGAATGAAAAAATTTTATTCATGGTTTTTTTATTTGTTCAACCGTATCTGATTTATAAACTATGAGGGTGGAGATTTTTGGTAATCTGAATCTTGATATACAACCTTAAATGGATAATGGATGAATTTAATTACCTTATTTGAATACACACAACATATGATCATTTAAATGGTGAATATCACTCATATTAGACTAATATAGGATTTTTAAAATCTTTTAAGATATAGAAATAATATCCTTATATTCAAAAGTACCACATTGGATTCTTGGTTGGTTAGGGATGTATATTATCAATAATCCCATGTCTACTCACCATTCAAGATGTATATGAGGAATCATAAACTGTCAAACCATGCAACCACCCCGCACGGTCTGTGCATCACCTGGTCTATCCCACTAACCCAATGATAGCCTAATGTAGCCCTATAATTATTGACATAAACAAAAGTGTGATCTTGTTGAATTATACATGTCTACCCACTAAAAAGCTGCATGAGGGCCCCCTTGGGGGGTTTTCCGTCAACCCACTCAATGAGTGGTTAAGGGTTACCCTTAGGGGATAATGGTTTCCCCATATTATTTTATGTTGGAAACCCTAAATATAAATGTAGTATTATATAAATATATATATTAGATAATATAAATCTATTATCAATTAATATATCAATACAACTATTCATATTCTTTTTATAAATGTAAATACAATTTTAATGTCTTGTAAAGACCCTAAATTTCCATGGAATGTTTTTTTATAAATTCATGGGAATTTTACGAGTCCGCAGTTTCTGACGGTGCTTGATTTCGAGGCCCAGTGTGTCCAAAATCAAATTATGATGTTTTGTTTTTGGTACATTCAGTAAACGTACATACAAGATTTTATAACTTTTGAACCGGTGCTCAGAATTGAAATCTGAGAGAACCGTTGAACTCTCAGTGTCACTGATTGATTAGTGAGACCTCCAGTGCAATTTCCTTCTGACGATTTTGGAAGATAGTATTTGGGGTTATTAGTTAAAACGAATAAAAATAATTGTTAACCTTATTTTTATTTTTTGGTAGTTAAAACCACCAAAGGAAGTTTAGTGGTGGGGGCCACCAGACCATAAAATCCCATGAAAGGTTTGGGTGGTGGGGTCTACCGGAACATAACCTCCCTTGGAAGAATGTTAAGAGGTGGTACCCCCACGGGCTTTAACTCCCCATTAACCCCTAAACCCCCAATTTATGTGGGATGCAACCCTCTGTTAATTAATTTGTAACTCTCCATCTTCCCCCATTAATTTTTGTGCCAAACCTCACCATAAATTATTTTAACATCTTTTGATTAATTAGAACCCCTTTTGAATCCATTTGAATTCACACCAACCTTTTAAAATTAAGGTTGTGCTATTAATTTATTTTGGTTGGCATAATTCTTTGGTGGAGCCTTGGAAGAATTTAAAGAACATCCTCTCAATGAAGAACATGATGAACCGTTGCCATCATCTTCCTTCTTCAACCAGGTAAAGAAAGGGAAGAAATGCCCATGAAGAACGTCAACGTCGTATTCAGCTTCGTCACCTTCGAACGCTCGCCCAGCAATGACGAGTACCCTTTTTCTTCCGACGTCAAAGGAACAACGCCGCCTTCCCACGACTCCTTCAACTAGTATCAACAAGCGAGGTAGGGGTATTTGTATTGGATTTATTCCCATTTTCCAAAAATCAATTTATGGATTATGTTATTCCATATGATATTAACATAACGTGGGGGGGGGGGTGGACCGCATGAACACTGCCAACCCTTTTCCTTTTGTTGGATGTTGTTTGATGATGACAGAGGTGGTACACACGAAAACCAACATCGAGAAGACCGTGAATAAATCCAGTGGCGCAAGGCCACCAGTTCACCACAATGGCATAGCACTACCATGCGGCGTAGAGAATCGAGCCATGGATGGGCAGGCCATGGTGGTGCCAGAGGGGCGCAGTGTCGTCACACCGTGTTGGGAGGAAGGGTCGTGGCCAAGAGTGGTGCAGCGTTCGGACAATGAGCACGGCGTCGTTGCACCATGTAGAGGAGAGGGAGGACGCGACCAGGCCATTCCACGGTGGAGGGGGTGTGGTGCCATTGCGCCGCGCAGAGTCCATAAAAACCGCGGAGCCATCACGCCGTGGTGGAGAAACCAGGGTAGTCACCTTAGCCTGCCGTTGGTGCGTGCTACAGGCAGGACCGAAGGGTCCCGCAGAGAATCAGAATCAGCGCCCACCGCTTGTTCGGATGGGAAAGATGGAGGAGATGCACCCCCCTCCCATGCGTGGCCATCCATGCCATGTAGTCCAGCCCTGGCCATGCCGCATCAGGTCGGGCCGCCATCGGGCAAGGCCGCGCTGTCGGGTCGGGACGCCCCTTCTGGTCGGACCGCTCCCTTGGTTCGGGCTGCCCATTAGGGCTGAGCAGACCACTCGGGCCGGGTCACTCCCTTGGACTGGGTTGGACCAGCGGACCGGGTCGGAACATGGATCGGACCGGACCCGGACCTGATATGGCCGTTGACATCTTTTAGACCACATCCTGGGCTATGTGTGTCCGATCAAAGAACCATCTATCGAAACATAAATCTAATAGAGATAAGGTTACATTGGCATACCCCACTAGAGGTTTGGATACAGTTGGTGTATGTTTGGGTTGGTTTGAACCTAAACACCAACAAGACCCCTAGAACAGAAATTCCAATAACATACAGACCGAGCATCCGATTGACGTGATGTCTGTTGCGTTGAGATCCCATTGAAGAGACAGACCTTTTAGACAATTCTATGTTAGACTTCACGATAGTTGGAGTTTTACCCAGTGGCTCGGGAAGCAGATCCTTCCAGGGACGAGCAGATATAGTGCGGAGACCTAGTAGCTGACAGACCTGATGACTGTTTGACCGATTTGACTAGTCTAGTGGGGAGAGCCTGGTAGTTGGCGGCAAACCCATGGAAGAGGAGCACCTGTTAGTTGGATGAAGACTCGCGGTACTCGAAAAGAGGATTACCTCTACATGCTATTAGGGGGTGCTCCTGGTAGTTGGCAGCTGACCCACATTGGAGGAGTGCCTGGTAGTTGGTAGCAGAACCGCAGTACTCGACAGGAGGAGTACCTCATCAGTCCAAGGTTAGTGAGAAGCTCCTTAGTGTCTCCACATTCCCACAATTCTCGACAGAGGAGGAGTTATCTAGTAGTTGTGGTTTTGATAATGAAAATCTCGGTTTGAGCTGAGTCAATGACCATTGTGTTTTCCTCATGATTTAGATGGGTTACTAGATAACATAGTTATATGTATGGGCATATACCTAAGTAATGGTTAACCATTGATTCATAATTTCTAGTTTATCCTTATTGGATTTTGTGAGACCTTGAGGGTCTCGGGGTCCCTACTGAGTATCATTATACTCACCCCTGCACGGGCTATTCCTATACCTCGTTGTGTTGGATGCTGATGACATACAACGCTGACTGAGGCGGAGAGTACAAGGACTGGACGGTACCCATAGGTGGACCTCACAACGAGATGGTACCCAGAGGAGACGGATGGACGATTGTGGAGAACTGAGGAGGCTATCTATACCTACCCTTAAGGTAGGATCCGTGGTGAACGATCCAAGAGTTTCTAGACACCTTCCAGTTGTTTGTATTTTAGTTGTACATGTTTTGTCTTTTCCTTGTACATTACTGTTGGTATTGTATTTCCGCCCCCCATCACATTCAGCATGACTTTGTAATCAGTTTTACTTTGTGTTTTTCTTTATGTTGTATACTCTGATTGTGTGTGTTTACATTTTATAAAGGCAACACCTTCCATGTTTAGGAATTTATGACTTTGGTGCTAGTCGACAGCCCTGAGCCTATGTAAGGTGGGCATGGGGTTAGTCACGACACGAGCCCCGAGGATGGGTCATGAAAAATTGGTATCAAAGGAGTTTGTTCTACCACAG
This sequence comes from Viscum album, assembly GCA_963277665.1. Taxonomy (NCBI): domain Eukaryota; kingdom Viridiplantae; phylum Streptophyta; class Magnoliopsida; order Santalales; family Viscaceae; genus Viscum; species Viscum album. The sequence goes on along the minus strand of OY728160.1, from coordinate 440,323,119 downwards.
AACATAGGACTCTGATATTTCTTTTCTGTGAAGAAATTGTGTTAAAGGTATCGAGTGTGGTTTTCAGTTCTGGGAGTCCAGTGTTGGTGTGGCAGCCGACGTATCCGTACACCCGGACCCTGACCACTGATTTCCAACTTAGTGCATGAAAACATTCATTTTGTCTGTGTTTTAAAAAATTTTTAAGTCAACTCAACCAGGCCAGCTCTCTAGTAATAATCATTTGACTGTGTCACATCTGTTTCTTCCAGGATGCCTCCCCGTAGATGAGAAGTTAGTGACCTGAGAGTTGTACGCACTGACATCCTTCCAAGCAACGAGGCCATAGTGTAGGGCCCCTTTCTAGTTGAGGGACTAGCAGAGGCACCATATGTACCACCACCCATTGGGCCACTGATTCCACCATCCCCAGGAACATACTATGCATGCCAATTGAGCGTGTTGTATGAGATCTAGCGCTAGATCCCAACCATATTTCTGGGAGAGATGGACCCAAATGCGGTTGAGGATTGGATGGAGGTTTTGTTAAGATTCTTCAGGCTATTAGTGACACCAGCAGACCCCATGGAGATCCATGCTTCCAGCCTCCTTCTGGAAGCAGCAAGTAGATAGTGGATCCTGATGCTCCAAGTCCACAACGAGGTGGCGCTACTCTAGGAAGACTTTGAGAGCCTGTTCCGGGCAGAGTTGGTACCGGCCACCCTTCGAGCGGTGCAAATACATGAGCTACTTCAGCAGCAGTAGGGTAGTATGACAGTAGTGTAGTACTCAACAACGTTCACCGACCTCTCATGATACTCCACTAATATGGTATGAGACCCATTTTTCAGGGCCCGGAACTTGGTGTATAGGCTCGGGTGAGAGATCAGAGCTTCTTTGATCTCCCTCAGCATTCCGACATAGGCGGGGTTGTTAGATAGATCCCTCTTGGTAGAGAGTTTCATTTCTGAGCAGTCCCCAGTAGTGAGACCTACTACTAATCGACACACAATGGAGTCTTATGCAAATTGCAGTAGACAATTGTCGCAGAGGTCAAAGAGAACCAGACCTACATGTGGTCGACCACATGACTAAGGATCATTTGTGCAGGGAACCTGGAGTGGAGGAAGAGCCATTCATGCTAAGAGTCTATAGTTTTACTCATGCAGTGGACTGCGTCACATGGCCTGTGACTGTCCAACCCGCCATTCTGATGATCAGCAGACAGTTGAGGGGCCTCCCAGGTCGAGGCAGAGGTTCGATCGAGGCGGTCTGCAAGACGTAGGGGGACGTGGCAGAGGATATGGTTGAGTATCTAGCAGTGGTCGATGTTATGAGGTGCTACCTCCACCACCATTAGGAGGTCCACCCCGACCGTAGGGAGTGGGTGGACAGAGGAGAGCTCAGCTTCAGCCAGCGGAGACATATGACCATTGCACTATGAAGATGATTCGAGGTACGATATATGTCTACTCCACTTTAGCTGTAGTTCTTATAGACTCAGGTAATAGTTACTCTATCATTTCCACATCCCTCGTTCGGATCTATGAGATTTTGACGGAGCCGTTGGCTCGATCCTTATCGTTATAGACTCCTATGGGAGCAGACTCAATGATTACGCACTGGTGCTTTCAGTGCGAGTTTAATCTATGAGGTGAGAGCTTCGGTTGGGATCTACTCATAGTGGCGTCAAGGCCTTACGACATCATCATGGGTATGGACTGGTTATCTACAATCCATGCTCAGATCGACTATATTAGGAACAATGTGATGTGTGTCTGTACGGATAGGACCAGGTTCACCTTCACCGGCGAGAAGGAAACCTTTGCAGGGCAGGACAGACTTATTCAGAGGAGGGTGCAGCCGATCACAGATCAGTTGGCTTGCCTTACCCTGGGAGTAGTAGATGTGGAGATTATGACATATCCTGTAGTGGTGGACCAGTACATAGATGTTTTACCTAATGATGTCCCAGGAATACCTCATCTTAGAGAGGTGGACTTCAATGTTGACCTATGCCCTGAGAAGACACTGATATCAACTCCAGTATATCAGATGGATCCCACTATGCTTCGTGAGATGAGGGTACATCTAGAGGACTTGTAGGGGAAGGGATTCATCCAATCCAGTTTTTCTCCTTGGGCATCCTTGATTTTGTTCTCGAAGAAGGTGGATGTGTGCTTGAGGCTATGTGTCGACTATCGTCGCCTGAACCAAGTGACCATGAAGAACAAGTACCCACTCTCGATGATTGACGACATTTTTTATCAGCTCAAGGGAGCACGATGGTTCTCGATGATAGGCCTGAGATCAGGCTATCACCAGCATAGAGATCAAGATGAGGATGTTCAGAAGAAGGAAATTAGGTGTCCTTATAGCCACTATGAGTTCTTGGTTATGCCCTTCGGCGTAACCAATGCTCCAGAAGTGTTCATGAGTCTCATGTACATGATCATCCAGCTTTACCTCAATTGCTTTTTTGTGGTCTTCATCGACGACATACTTATCTACACAAATACCGAGGTGTAGCATGCCTACCATTTTCAGGTAGTACTGGACACACTCTGAGAGCATAAGCTTTAGAGTATGCTCTCAAATTCCCAGTTTTGGATTCATGAGGTTCACTTCGTAGGACACGTCATCTTGGAGGCTGGAGTTGCAGTGGATCTGGTGATGATTGAGGTGGTATTTGATTGAGAGGCACTGAGAAGTGTGACGAAGGTTCATAGTTTTCTGGGTTTGGATGGATACTATCATAGGTTTGTTCCAGATTTCTGTAGAGTTGGAGCACCACTTTCATCCTTGACTAAGAAGGGGAAACCCTTTGTGTGGTTGGAGAGTTTCCAACAGATCTTTCAAGAGCTGAGGTAGAGGCTGACTAGTGCCCCCATTTTTGAGGCTTCCAGAGGAAGGCATAGAATACGTAGTCTGCTGTGATGCATCAGGGACATGACTTTGGTGTGTCCTGATATAGAAGCGAGCTATGATCATATATTTTTTTGGAAGTTGATACTGAATGAGCAGAACTACGCTACCCATGACATGGAGTTAGCAGCATTGGTGTTTGCCTTAAATATGTGGCAGCACTATCGGATGGGCTAACGTTTTACCATGTACTATGATCACAAGGGTCTCAGGTATATCTTCTCTGAGAAGACCCTAGACAATGTCATTGGATTGAGTTCATCAAGGACAATGACTTCTATATAGTATATAATCATGGGAAAGGGAACATTGTTGCGGATTATCTCAACAAGAGATCAAGCATTCAACAGCTAAGAGAGGAAAAAATCAGCTAGCCGCTTACAGATATTTTTTGTGGATAGGTATGGAGCATCCTATCTTCAGCCTCTTACAGTCACTCTTCCACTTCTTCAGAAAGTCATGGAAGAGCAGCGTGAGGGCACTAACTGTGAGATGCGACGTGCTCAGATATCCACAGGGAGGCACCTGATGGATTTCCTAAAGGTGGGTAGCACGTCATCCTTTTCAGAGGACGTACCCTGGTACTAGTTGCACTTTAGGAAGAAGTGTTAAGGGAGTTCCACACTTCCCTTCTAGCAGTACATCCATGAGTGGAGAATATGTACCAAGATTTTCGACGACAACATTGGTCCCTAGGTATGAAGAAGGTGATAGCAGAGTTTGTCTCATGATGCCTCACTTGTTATCAAGTGAAGGCGGAGAAATAGGTACCAGTAGGCTTTGTTCATCCTTTATAGGTCCCAAAGTGGATGTGGGATGGGATATCCATGGAATTCGTGACAGGTCTTCCACATACATCTTGGAGTCACCAGTCGATGTGGGTGATCATTGACCGACTCACCATGTCGGCCCACTTCCTACCGATCAGAGAGAAGGGGTCAATTGAAACCTTGGGATGCCTCTATGTGCATGTGATAGTGCGTTTACATGGATTACTTTATTCTATTATCTTCGACCGAGATGCACGGTTTACTTCCTGATTATTGAAAGGGTTTCAGGAGGATTTCGGGACATAGATACATCTGAGCACCACCATCCATCCTCAGATAGATGGTCAGACCGAGAGGACCATACATACCCTCAAGGACATGCTCTGTGCATGTGTCCTCGAATTCGGTCGCAGTTGGGAGGATAACTTTCCTTTGGGGGAGTTTTCCTACAACAACAGTTATCACTCCACCATAGGTATGGCACCTTTTGTGGCCTTTTATGGTCGGCCTTGCAGATCGCCAATATGCTGTACTGACCCAGGGGAGTCAGCAGGAGTTGGACCATAGATGATATGGGCTACCACGAAGAAGGTTCATATCATCCAGGAGTGGAAGAAAGATTGCACATAGCTGACAGAAGTCGTATGCTGACAGGAGACATATTCCTCTGTAGTTTGAGGATGGCGACAACGTCTTCCTCTGGGTATCACCTTGACGAGGTCTATAGAGATTTGTCTTAGGTTTTAGGTTATCTCTGAGGTTTATCGGACCTTTCCAAGTCCTCATTAGAGTAGTCGAGCTGGCTTACCACATAGTTCTTCTACCTCATTTGCACCGGGTGCACAATGTCTTCCATGTATCCCAGCTCAGGAGGTACGTGCATGACCCATCCCATATCATCGACCACGAGGAGCTGGACATCAATGACATGGTGACTTTCACAGATGTTCCAGTGGAGATTGAGGATCGATAGGAGAGGGTCCTTCAGGGATGGCCGATACCTCTGGTGCGCATTCACTGCCAGCACAGGAACCTCTAGGAGAAAACATGGGAGAAAGAGGCTCAGATGAATTATATGTACCCCCATTTGTTCCCTTAGTGTGAACTATATCTTACATGGACGTATGGCCTTGAGGTGATTAGAATTTGAAGCCCTGAAATTTTGGTGGAATTTTTTTCTTAAATCAAAGGAAATTTTATGAGTCCGTAGTTTCTGATGGTGCTTGATTTCGAGGCCCGATGTGCTTAGAATCAAATTCTAAAGTTTTGTTCATCTACGTTCAGTAAACATACAAATGAGATTTTATATCTTCTAAACTGGTGCTCAGAATTGAAATCCATGGGCAATTTTGAAGTCACACCGTCAGTGATTTCTTAGTGAGACCTTCACCCCAGTTGCGTTCTGACGAGTTTGTAAGATAGTTTTTGGGGTTATTAGTTAAATTGAATAAAAATAAGTGTTAAAATGATTTTTATTTTTTGGTAGTTAAAATCTTCCAAGGGAGGCTAGTGGTAGGGGCCAACACACCATAACATCCCATGAGAGGTTATGGAAGTGGGGCCCACCCGCACCTAACCTCCCTTGGGAGGATGTTTAGAGGTGGGACTCACACAGGCATTGCCTCCCCTTTAACCCCTAAACCCCCCCGCCCATTTAAGTGGGATAAAACCCTCTCTTGGTTAATTTTTAACTCTCCACCTTCCCCCATTAATTTTTGTTCGACCATCACCATTAATTATTTGAAAATCATTTAATTAATTGGCATCCATTTTGAATCAATTTGAATTCATTCCAACCATTTAAAATAAAGGTTATGATATTACTTTATTGTGGTTGGTATAATTTGTTATTGGAGCCTTGGAAGAATTGAGAGAACATCCTCTCAACAATGAACACGAAAAACTGTCTCCATATTCTTCCTTCTTCAACCGGGGAAAGAAAGGGAAGTGACTCCCATGAAGAATGCCGACATCATCTTCAACATCATCAACTTCGAATGCTAGTCCACAAATGACGAGTACCCTTTTTCCTCTGACGTCGATGAAACAATGTCTCATTATCCTGACTCCCTCAACTAGTACCGACAAGCGAGGTAGATGGACTTGTGTTAGTTTTTTTCCTATTATCTGACGTTCAATTTATGGGCTATGTTATAACTTATGATATCAACATAATGTGGTGTGGGGGGGGGGGTTCTGACCGCACGAACTTGGCCGAACCTTCTCCTTTTGATAATTATTGTTTGATGACGACAGAGGTGGTACACACGGCAACCAAAAATGAGAATCCACGAAGAAATACAGCAATGCAAGGCTGCCGGATCACCACAAGGGTGCGGCACCACCATGTCGTGTTGAGAATCGAGCCGCGGCCAAGAAGGCCACGGCAGTCGGACGACGAGTGCGTCATCGTCGCACCACGAGGAGGAGCAGGAGGACATGGAAAGGCCGGTCCATGGAGAAGGGGGCGGGGCGCCGTCGCGCCACGCGGAGGCCAGCAAAACCATGGCGTCGTCGCTCCTTGGTGGAGAAACCAGGGAGGCCGCCTGAGCCGGCCGCTGGTGCACACTACAGGCGGTAACTAAAGGGTCTAGTGGAGAATTAGAACCATCGCCCAGCGCAGGTTCAGATCAGAAATAGGGGGTGTGACACCCCCCAGCCATGCATGGCAAGCCAGGCCACAAAGGACGGCCAGTCGGGCAGCCTCGGGCTGGGCCGCCCTCAGGTCGGGTCGTGCCTTTGGTTCAGGCCGCCCCTTCGGGTCGGGCCGCTCCCTCGGTTAGGTCTGCCCACTCAGGTCGGGCCGACCACTCGGGCTAGGCCCCCCCCATGGACTAGGTCGGACCCGCGGATAGGGTTAGACGCCGGTGCAGACCGGGTCGAGCCGGGTCGGTCCGACTTTGTCGACCAGAACCGGACCCTCTATGGTCGTTTAAACTTTTTAGCCAACATCTTGGGCTACTGGTGTCCGATCGACGAACTATCAGTAGTGATGGAAATCTGAGAGCGAGAAGGTTATTTGGGAATACCCCACTTGAGGTTTGGATATATTTGGGGTATGGTCAGGTTGGTTTGATCCTAAAAACCAACCAGGCCCCTAGAACAAAAATACTAATAACATACAGACCGGGCGTCTGATTGACGCACCATCTGTTGCATTGAGATCCCATTGACAGGATAGACCTTTGAGATAATTCTAATTGAGACTATGAAATATTTTTACTTTTTACAAGTAGCTTGGGAAGAAGATCCTTCTAGTGATGAGTAGATAGAGTGTGGAGACCTAGTAGTCGACAGACCTCACGACTGGTAGACTGATTCAACTAGCCCATTGGGGAGCGCCTGGTAGTTGGTGACAGACCCATGGAGGAGGTGTGTCTGGTAGTTGGATGAAAACCTACGGTACTCGACAGGAGGAGTACCTCTGCAGGCTATTAGGGGGAGCTCCTGGTAGTTGGCAGCAGAACCACAGTGAAAGAGCGCCTGGTAGTTGGCAGAAGACTCGCGGTAATCGACATGAGGAGTACCTCAGTAGTCCAAAGTTAGTGATACGTGCCTTAGTGTTTCTACATGACCATTTTTCTCGACCTGGGAGGAGTTCACCAGCAGCCATGGTATCGATAATGAAAATACTGGTTTGAGATGAGTCAATGACCTTTGTGTTTTCCTCATGATTGTTATGGTTTACAAGATAACGTTGGTATATGAATGAGCATAAAGGTAAGTAATGGTTAACCATTGATTCATACATTGTTTCTTATCCTCGTTGGATTTTGTAAGACCTTGAGAGTCTCAGGGTACCTACTGAGTGTCGTTATACTCACCCATGCATGGGACATGCCCGCACCTCGTTGTGTTGGATGCAGACGATAGACAATGCAGACCGAGGGGGAGAATACGAGGACTAGATGGTACCTGGAGGTAGACCTGACAACGAGATGGTACCTGGAGGAGATATACATACGTCGAGCACTGATGAGGCTATCTAAACCTACCCTTCTGTTAGGATCCGCAGTGGATTATACAGAAGATGGTAGGCACCTTCCCGCTATTTGTCTTTTAGTTGTATATGTTTTTTCTTTTTCTTGTACATTACTATTGGGCTTGTATTTCTAGCCCCCTTTACATTCATCAATACCTTGTATTCAGTTTTACTTAGTGTTTTGCTTCCATTTGTGCACTCTGATTGTGTGTGTTTACTTTTTATAAATTCAATGCCTTCCCAGCTTAGTGATTAATGCCTTTGGTGCTAGTCTCCAGCCCTTGGCCTATGGCAGTCGGGTATGGGGTTTGTGACAGCACGGGCCTTGAGGATGGGTTGTGACATGGCATCCTTCAAATTCCCTTTTTATAATTATCTTTCATGGACTGTTTCTTATTCATCAGGTACTAATGAATGTTTCATCAATTGGAAATGTATTGGGAACATAAGATTACATAATAAATCATCAGTTTTATTTAGGTGAACTGTATATGAGTGAATCTAAATATATTTGATGAACGCATAACAATTCTACGAGAATAATGACTTCAAACAACAATACATAATGACATATTGAAAGAAAATACAGCCTGATATAAAAAATCCACAACTTATAATTATCATTCAATAGCAACACATAAAATTATGGTCATTATGTGGTGAGAAAATTATCCCCCTTATTGAAAATTATTATTGAAAGCATAAATGTGGTCTCCAAAAATAATCTTTCCTATAAAAATCATGATAATATATGCTATGTAAAAATTTCAACATAACATATAATAGAGGAATGATTGCATAAAGTTCCATTAGAAAAGAGACACTACATAATAAAATTTATGTCTATGTGGGATATCCCAATGTATAAAACTGTAGATATACAACCATGGATTTTAAATCTATCCCTAATGTACCATGAATGTGAGAATTTTCTCATAGAGTCTCAAAACTCATATAAAGAGTCACTTATACATATAGTTTTGAAAGAAATAAAAAAATCATCCACACATCAATAATATAATATGAATGTTTTATTTAAATGATATATCTCCACCTTAATATCATATTTTGTTACAACTATGAATCTCCAGTAATTAAAATAAGTTATTAAATTAAGAATAGGGGGATTTTGCTTATCATATGACAACCTCTAGTTTTACCACATTTTACAAAAAATTATAGATTAATGTTTCATGTGTTTTGGTATCCTCCATTAATTACATGGATGTCACTCAATGAAAAATACATAAATATTTTCATGATAATGAGTCACTTGAAGAAGGTATTTTAGTATAATCTAATATAAGAACATTCAAAAATGAGATTATCTTAATGAATTTATAGTTGTTACTCCATCAACTCCTCCTTGAAATAATGAATATGAAAACACTCATTAGATCATACTATCTCCACCTGAGACATTTCTACAACATTAATTATATGTATTGTAATCCAAATAAATACACAAATTATATAAGGGAATACGGTGGAGTTATGTGGTCCTCAGTGTGAAAATAAAGGATGAGATTATTTTCTCTAGTAATAATGTCAAAATTATTTATTTTCAAAGATACTACATGTGTTTTTGAAAATTATTTTTCCAATGAAAAAATGGTTCTTATCTCTCTTATGTATTCATTGTTTGATTAATTTCTTCGCTATTTTTTCTATCAAATCGTATGCATCTCTAGATGATATAATCATTCTCTTTAATGATTATTTTTTCAATTTATGTGTTGTAGAACATTCTATTGAACTATTTCCTACATTATTGAATCTTTCCTAAAATACATTTACGATACAAGAGTTCACATTTTGTGAAAACTCTCAAAAAATAATCTTCTTTATGTGTAATCGTCATTTTCGGATTTAGAAATTGAATATTTTTGTTCTTTTTTATAAATTATAGAATTATTCAAATCAGCTAGAAAAATAACAAGAATGACATTGTAAATTTTGACTGGAATTTTGGAGTTTCCACTAGGATTCATAGTAGTTCCATTATTCATAAAATTATACTGAGATATAGAAATTTTATTTATCATATTCTAAATCCTCATGTTAGTTATTTGTTCTGTATCTTTTTCTAGATTTATACAAAACAATAAATATTAAATATATAACTTTAATTTCTTTTCATTGTTTCTTGATACATTATGAAATAAAAATTAATCTATTTTCTGAGCCATCAGAATACATTGACCACCATATTATTTTATGCCTTCATTTTTTCTTCTTCTAAGATTGAATGAATTTATGGTGAGATTATTATTTATCAATGATTGTTCTATCAACATCACCATGAGTCCCTACTATTTCATGCATGTTTTCTTGAGATAACATGTTATAAAAGAAAAAAGAGAATATGTTACAATTTTTTTAATAAAACTAACAAAAACCATTGAATCTATATCATCCACCATGATATGTATTTTTTTCAGTATCTTGTTATTTCTATTTATGTACATCTTCGAACAAAACCTTATTGTTCATAGGGGTAGTGATATTCATGAAATGATTCAACCACAGTTTTATATAAGTTTTATATCTCATTTTTATTCATGGTTAAAATTGGTTTAACAATTATTTGGTTTTTTTGCATATCATGACTCACTTATCACACTATTTATTACATAAAATTTGTTTTTTTGTGTTATTATCTTCACATTATCAAATGATTGGTTCCTAACATGTACGCACCAGAAATCATAATAATTGTAAAAAATTGTATTATAGTTCTCACATAAATCATAAAATCAATCAAATATACTCTTTATAGGATTTTTAATTTTCTATTAGTTGTTCATCTATAGTGTAGGTAATCAATTTAATTCATATTTTTCTGAAAAAAATGTAGTCCTTATATTATCTTCATGATTTTGGAAATTATTCCATCAACATAAATTTTCATTAACAAAATATCAACGACACCACCAATATCATTTGTCCCATATTCTATTATATTATTGTGTATTCTATTTCATTTTCATATATTTTATACCCTATTGCTTTTGAGTGGAACAATAACATTTCGGGACACTTATCTCGAAATAGTTCTTCATGATTTTTAGAAAATTTCACCCTTTATGTATTAGATTTGGATTTTTTAATATTCATACATTCATAGAGTTTTTATTAAAACATATACAAAACATGAAACCCCATGATTAAATAAAATATTTTCTGGGTAATTTGATAAATTCATCTTAGAGATTTATGTCATTTGATTAAAATAAAAAATCATGTACTTTATGGAATCTCTGACCACAATTAAAAAATGTTTGGTAGTAGTTATTTTTTTAATTATTTGGGATGTTCTAGATTCTAGAAATTATAGTTTTTTAAATATCACCTCCATCTTTAAGAATTCATGTTTGGGGAGTTCTTCTCATCGTCATTTAATTTAATCATGGATCCCATATCCTCATTCAACTCGTTCATTCTATTCATCTTGAATTCTAGGGGATTGGTAAAATTATTTTTGAATTTCCATTAACATTTTATCTTAATCCTCTATTTTACATGTTTTGATATCCTTATACAGTTTTTTGGAATTTTACAAATGCATGACAGTATTCTATATGTTCAATCAAAATTGAATTATTTCCCACATAAAATTATTTGTAATTATTCGTTTTAATTGGTATATAATTAAAATTATTGATAATGTTTGTGCTCATTTTATTTCACATGTTTTTTTGAGATCATCTAATATCCATACCATTTTATCTAACTCAACTTTCATAACCTTATCCACTAATTCAAGATGTAATTTTTATCTTGAAAATACATTAGGGATGACAATAAATATTTCACCACATATCTAGTGATATTAATCAAATTTTCACTTAATATATAATAAATGACTATATTTTATCCATTATCATCATATTTTTATTGTTATTTGTTAGAATAATCATAATCCAAATAATTATTACAATATATACTGTTTTAAATATGATATGTTGACAATTTCATTACATCTACTATAGAATTTTTCAACATCTTTTTTTATATATGTTCATTTTATTATTCTGAGTCTTGGAAGAATTATCCACATCTGATAGATTCCTTTTATATAGTAATCATCACTACATAATGACTCAATTGAATATTTTTAGGGAACCCACACACCAATTCCAATTTTAGTTCCCTAGAATGGATAAAAAACCAGCAAAATAGGGTGAGGGTTGAATTAGTGGAACAAAGATTTTATGAGTTTTTTTATTCAGCCTCTTGATGATATTATGATTCTTGATCCACATAGGTATATCTCCTAAAGTCACTTCATGTATAGTTCTAAATATATAGGGAGACACACACAACATTTACAAGGGTCTACTGAAATACTTAATCTTTACCATGGTGGTTATTCCGCCCAACCTTTATTGTCCACAATTATCATATAATATATAAAAATAGTTGATATACTGTCACAATATATAACTATTGAATACACATTGGAGGATCATTATTCTATGACCTAATGTGTTACCAAAATCGACAATGGACTGCTCCAAAATCCACCGTAGAAACTTCTACAACTATATCAGAAAAGAGAAATCTAATACATCTATCTGAAACTGAAAAACCACCACCATTAATTAAGGCATGATCCACTATATTATGGTCTATTTATAATACACCATGATCTAAAGGGATCAGACATGACCATGTAAACTTCCTTTAACTTTTCAATGATTATGGTATTTCTCAATAATCTATGATCACCTAAATCTAATCAGTTCCTCAATGTAACAAAATTCAGTAAATTCTATCATTTTTAATTTGATAAAATGAAATCTCTTAGATGTGTTCAATATATACCAAATAATCCTTAAAAATATTTTATTATTGATTTATATAGAAAAATTAGGATCTTAAAGTCTTCTTTGTTGAATTACAAAACATTATTCATGCATGAATGTATTAATGAATGATGCATGAATATTTAACATAAATATATTTCATTCACATTATTTTACATGCCTTTTAGAATTAAATATTTAATAAAAAATCCTTGAAGATCTTCTTTATAATTATTCGAGAGATTTCCTTCTAAAAATCAATATGTTTTTCAATGGTAATATTTTGGGAACATAGAATGAATGGGATGAATGAATGTTTTGTCTAATCCACACTATTTCATATGATGTTCATGGAAATTAGAATGTTACGTGATATCATGATCAATAATACGGTATAATAATCCCATGACCTATCAAAAAAATATGATCACAAATTTCCCATGATTATTTTTAGAATGGATCTCCTAATTTATAAGTACCTACTTCACCTGGATAGGTCGGATTCATGATGATTTCTCCTTAGGTATCATTGCATATGAAAAAAGATTCTTCACAAAATAAAAAATAAATTTCCATTATGGATTTGAGTGAGGAAGGTTTTTCCATAGTTTCATCTAAGATAAATTGTCATTAGACAATTCATGTTAGTGGGTTCCTTCACGTTACAAGAGTCTATTTGTGATTCCTCAATTACGAGGCAATGAGTTTCCCCTGTATTATACATATCCTTCAATAAATTAGGTTTTGTCACTGCTACAATTTTCAATAGTGTATCATGCAAGATACTATACTTTATATGAATGAATCTCACAATCTCAATGGTTGATAGAATCTATCGATTTATCAAAAAATAAGTAGCAACATAACACATCAATGACACTATTTATATAGTTAATTTATAAATAATTAACCTCTAATTTTTATGTCATAATGAAGGCTTTTTAAATTCCTTGTGTTGGTCAGAGTGGATACTCAAGAGGGGGGGGGTGAATTGAGTACCAATTAAAAACTCTTTTAAAAAATATTTCTCTTAATATCCCCAAATTTAAAAACAAATTTAAACTGTAGTGAATCTGTACAGAGTGTAAAGGTTCAATTAGTTTCTCAAAGATTGATTAGGTTTCAGTTATCTTAATTTGAAGATTAAATTAACTTTTGAAACTGACTTACTAGTTTACAATAAGTATAAACACTTGCTAATTTAACTATCAAAGTAGCATTAAACTAGTTTTTTAGTTCAACATAATAAGCAGCAGAATCTAAAATATATATCTAATACTTATAGACTAAAAATAAAAGCACAGAAAAGTTAACCAAGAGGTTCAGTCTCAAGCCAAGACTTAAACCTCTCAAAAATTTATATAAATTGATCCTCACCCTAGATTGGGGTTAAACAACAGTACAGTACTGTTCAGGTACAAAGACCTCTATGAAAGTTCTTCGTGGGAAAAACAAACAACAGCCCACAGGCTATTTAGGTCTTACGCGACCTCTACCACTATCCCCAGTGGGAAACAAAAGAGTTATAGAGTTTGAGTGAGGATTTAAGAATCCTCCAGTTTAGCTTAGGAGACAGTGTGTGTGAAAAATAAACAGGGTACAAACACTTCTCAAAATGTAAATGAAAGAATCACTAAGAGAAGTATGATTGAGTTTAGAAATGCTTTAGTGATTAGCAGTGCAGCTCTGGACTCATTTGGTTTATCAGAAAAGCTTCTGAGTCATTATCGGGTTTTTCTCAGAAAACAGAGTGTCTTTTTCTTCTTTGATTCTTGGTCCAGCTTAACAGCCTGAGAGCATGAAATTTTTTTTTGTAGTTCACCACTCAAGATGAAACTTGTGTTCTCATCTAGAATATGTTTCTTTGTGTTTTTCCAGGATTCTTGGAGTATGGATGAAGACTAGTGAAAAATTCTCCACATCTGAATATTGTTCATCTCTTGTCTCTTTCACCCTTTGTGTGTCTTATTAGTTCATTTTGTGTCACATAAATCCATATATCCAGTGTTCTCTTTCTATCCCATTAAAGATTTCAGCTTTGGAAGAAAAGAATAATCGCCTTTATCATGTGTACTAGGTACGGTTCCCTAACATGAAATTGAAATCATTAAATAACAAAAAATTCATTAAAACCATCAAATGTTACTGTTAGCTAAATAAATAAATATTATGAAGAGTATAGGGTTTGAATGGTTGGTCAAGAATTAGTAGCCTTTTACTGGTAGACGTGCACAGTGGACATTGTGTCCCAAAACCTTCCATCAGTAGCTCTTTTGAACATGCATCGATAGCTCATATACCGGTGAATTTAGTTCCATCGGTAGCTCTTGTTATCAGCAGCACTTGATCCATTGGTAGCTGTCTCTCCATTGGTAGTTATTTTCATTAGTATTCTATCGGTAACTACTGGTAGACATGCACATAGGTAGCTCATCTATTCTGTATCGGTAGACTGAATCTGTGAACTGGTTCTATTGGTAGACTTCTGTCTATCGGTATCTCTGGTCTGTTTGTCTATCGGTAGCTCTATACATATTGGTGACCTTAGTGTATCGGTGACTCTTTCTAACGGTAGAGTAAGTCTATCGGTAGACTAAGTCTATCGGTAGACTGGGTATCAATAGATCTTGCTAAATGCAGACTGATGACTTAATACTTATAAAACATATCCAAATGGTTTGGAATTACATCAGATCTTATATAAACATGTATAAACAAAGATTAACTATCTCAGGGATTATTTTAATATTATTATCATCTTGAGCACATATTGAAATAATTAATATAGAAAAATATAATATTGAAATTATCAAATTATATGAAAGCATAATTGGGATTATCGAAACAGGTGAGGTCAACAATCTCCCCCTTTTTGATATTAAAAACTTATGATATTATCATTTAAAAAAAATTGTATAAGAGGATATATAACTAAAGTCAATTTTTTCAGAGAAAACAGTATGGTATAATACATAATTTATCAGAGATAGAATTAAGTGTATCATAGATAAAAGAAAAATCCATGATATCAGAGGTAAAATTTGGTAGTATCAGAGAACTAAATAAGATGATATCATAGGATGAGAGAAAAGGAACTGGGATCAATAGATGAAATTCAGAGGTATCAATGGGGAAAAGAATGATAGCTCTTAGATAAAATGTCTCCCCCTTTCATTAATATCGCTCCCTCTGGGTGAATATGTATTCCTCTTTTGATACTTAGAGAGTATTTCTCCCCATTTGTAAAATATTTCTCCCCCTTTGTGATAATCAAAAAGTGGGAAATAACAAAGAGAAATGGAACAATAGGAATAGAAGAAAATCACTTGTATTAAATGTTACAAAATGGTTCAAAAACAGAAAACAAAATACATAGGATTTCTATCAAATAGTCCAGCCACTTGATCAATCCACATCTTCAATTTGATATTTTCCCTTGGGATGAGAAGAGGATTCAGGTGGTGAGGATGCTGGTGAAGGCTTAGGAATTTTTGAAATGTCCACACGAGGTTGAGCAACTGACACTGTGCCTGGCCTGTATTGAGTAGTCCTTTGTGTGATCATAGGTGTGAGGATTCGAATGGCTTGGACATGAGTCATCTTAATTGGAGAAGCAGTAGAGGCAGAGGCAGGCAAAGAAGGAGGGACAATCGCTATCCTGGCATCAACATGCAGAAAAGGTAGCAAGAGATTTCTGAAATCCATAATGATTCCTCCTCCTCTCTCCCTAACGGATATGAAGTCATCCTTGTTCTCCATAAAATTTTCCAATGCTGGAGTCAATTCTCTTAGATTTCTCACTTTCTCTCTGAACGCTTGATTGACAGGAGACAGTTTCATATTCTCAATCAGAAGCTTGATATGACTGGTCATTTGCATCTTGGTGTAAATTTTGGAGAAATAAGAGTCCACCTTTTCTTTGAATTCTTTTTGAGAGGAAGAGGCTTCTCTCATGTAGTCTTGGACTATCTTCATAATTTTTCTGGCTGAATATCTGGGAGAGTGAACATCTCTTCTTAGTTCATATGAGTCCACAGAGCCACTGGTTGAGGCAGAACCAAGCTCCTCTTTCATTATAGCTCAAAACTGATTCAAGTCCATCGAAGGTTTAGATGAAAGGTAACCAACATAGAAAGATATAGTCTCTTTGAAGCTTTTGGTCAATCCACTGATAAGATTTTGAACTTGGGAATCCTGGATTGTAATATGATCTTTCATAGAAGTTTTGAAACCTTCAAATACTGAAACCATCTGGCTTAAAACACTGTTCACATAAGCTACATCCTTATCTTCTTGGGATTTTGAGCTCATGTAAGAGTCCAAAGAAACAACAGATTCCTTTAGAGCTTCAAGATCTGCTTCAAGACTAGAAACATGATCCTGGTAGTCTTTAACTTCTTCAACTATTTCTCCCATATAGTTTGATAAATTATAGGCAAGAGATAGTTAAAAAGATCTTTCCAACATAATCATTTCTTCAGCAAAACTTTTCTTCATCTCAGCAAATGAGGCACTAAAAGATTCCTTCATCTCATCCCTTAAGGTATCCATATCAGCCTTGGTAACCAAATTAGCAGGCGAATCTGCAAAAAATGCACTTTCAGAGGCTAAACATACCACAGAGTCAGTCAAAACTGATTGAATTGAAGATACCATAGAAACCTCAATTTTCTTTACCTCTTCCACAAAACATTCCTTAAGGTTTTTCTTCAGTTATACAGGTCATGTATTCAGACCATAACATCAAGAAATAATTCAGATTCAACATCATAAAAAATTTTTGGTCTATTTAGAGATGCTTCATTATCTGAATCAGGATAGTCTAATCCAAAAACTACAAAACCAGGGTCTTCTGCCCAAACATTAAAACCAACATCCACTGTAACCCTTCAAAACTTAGATTGATGCTCCCCCTCAATGGGTGCATCCTCAATTAGGATAACAGCATTCTCAGCATCATGCTCAGTAGCATTCTCTGTAGGAATTTTATCCTGAGGACAATCTTCCACTATCATTTCAATCACAGCAGCAGCAGGAGGGTCTTCTGGATTAGGCAAGGGTATGTCAACTTCATTTTCTTCCTCAGTAGGTAATAAAGATTGTCCAATCAATGGAATCAGACACAAATCAGCTGACAAAGATGCTTCACTCACATAAACACCTTCTTCATTTTCTACACCATCCACTTCAACAGCCTCTAAAGATGCTTCTTCATTATCTGATTTATGTTGATCTAGATTTTCAAGAGATGGGTTAGGAGGAAAGTCAGGGTGTTCTCCTTCATCTGAAGAGGACTCTTCCTCTTCTAAATCATCACTATATTCTGGCTCCTCTTCATCAGGTCCCACACCTGGATCCCTCACAACCTTGGTTCATTAAGGATGATCCACAGGATTAAACTTGTCATACACCCTCTGGCCATCATTGACCCATTCTCCTCTCCAAGTGTTCCAATCTATTTTCATGTACTTACAAACTGTAGTTGTGATACAGAATTTTTTTTTCAATACCACTATCTCATCTTGAGACTCAGCAACCCCTTTTACCTTGATCATCATAGAGATCAACTTAGCAAATGATAGGGCATTTGTCTTTGGTTTCAGCCTTGTCATATCTTCCATATGGAGCATCAGAAATCTGCAAAAATTAACCATTACACAATGTCTTAAGAGGTTCCGGAGATAGATATCCTGATATCTCAAATTGGAAAAGTCTTCTCTCCTCGGTATCAGGACATGTTGAACAAATTTGAACATCAATCCATTCTCTCCATCCATTTCTGCATCAATTACTTCTCTTTGACTTCCATCACCAGTCAGCTCTTCCAAAGCAGTCTCATAATCGAAAATGTAACTGGTAGGTGGCATGGATCTCACGACATATCCAGATACTCCTTCATGTGGAACTTTCTAGCACTCATCCCATTCAACAGATGAAAACGACATCTCCTTTCCATTCACAAAATAGGTTACTCGATTTTCATTCTCCGATTCTTCAAAGGTTAGAAAATCGTAAAACTGTTTCACTAATTTTGGAAAGTAAGGACCATTGTTGTTCGAAAAACACTCTACCCATTTTTGATCTTCAAGAACATCCAGCACTAAGGACCTGCTAGGCAGTAGCCATTATACACAAAGTTCCTTTTCAATCAAAATAACTCGATTTTGTAGATGAGGACTCACTGGTCATTTCCCTGACCAATGTCTAGCAACACTTCCACTACCACTTGATTCATGCACATTCCTCTGCTTCATTGTCTTCGGCTCAACAGAGTCATATCTGATGGTAGGATGTTTGGTTTTTTCCATTGCCGGTTTGAAGGATTTTCGGTTCACTAAGGATTTGGGAGCTAAGGGTTGACGATTAAGGTTTGAGGCTTAGTGGATTTAGAAGTAGCTCAGACTTTAGTTTTATCATTTAGGAATCATAAAATAAATAAGTGGAATGAAATAAAGTAATAATGATTCAGATTATGGTGGCAGACAGAAGTTTTAATACAGCACACACATCAGTGAGAATTTCTATCGGTGAGGATTCTTATCAGTGAGAAGTTTACATCGGGGAGAACATCTCATCAGTGTGAACTTCACATCGGTGAGAACATCACATCGGTGCGAACTTCACATCGGTGAGAATTTCGCATCGGTGAGGTTAGATACCGATCAAGTTTAAACATACCTAACTCATGTCTAATGTAACTTAACCTTTCTGAACTCAAAGGTTTAGTGAAGATGTCAGATAATTGATGTTCAGTGCCTATAAACTCAAGAGTAATATCACCCATTTGGTAATGATCTCTCAAGAAATGGTGCCTTACATCAATGTGTTTGGTCCTAGAGTGAGACATAGGGTTCTTCGAGATATTTATTTCCCTATTATTGTCACAGTTGATTGAAACATGCCTAAAGTCATATCCATAGTCCAAAATAGTGTGTTTCATCCACAAAATTTGTGCACAGCAACTACCAGCAGCAATGTACTCTGCTTCGACAGTGGATAGTGCTACAAAATTCTGCTTCTTACTACACCAAGATACTAAGGACATTCCCAATAAATCACATGATCCTGAAGTGATTTTTCTATCTGACTTGAAACTAGAAAAAGCAGCATCTGAATAACTCATTAACTCAAAGGGTTGTCCTTTTGGGTAAAACAAAACAAAGTTTACAGTATGTTTAAGATACTTAAAAGTTATTTTAACAGCATGTAAATGAGATTCATTTTGATTAGCTTGAAATCTTTCACACATACACACATTAAACAAAATATCTGGTCGACTAGCAGTAAGGTAAAGTAAGCTACCAATCATACATCTGTAATTGGTTTGATCTACTGGTTTCCCAGTTTCATCTACATCCAATTTTCAACCAGTACCCATCGGAGTTTCAATTTCCTTAATACTATCCAATCCAAAATGTTTTAAAATATCGTTTTAATATATACTTTTATTCAAAACAATACCATTTTCATTTTAAAACACTTGAAATCTAAGAAAATATTTAAGTTCTCCCATTAAACTCATTTCAAATTCATTTTTCATAGTATTTGAAAAATCAGTACATAACTAATTTTTAGAAGATCTAAAGATAATAACATCAACATATATTTGAACTATTAAAACATATTTAGAAATTATTTTAATAAAAATATTTGGATCAGAAATCCCTTTAGTAAAACATTTTGAAATAAGAAAATTACTAAGTCTATCATACAATACTCTTGGAGAATGTTTTAAACCATATAAAGCTTTAGAAAGTTTAAAAACATGATTTGGAAAATGAGGATTAGTAAATCCAGGTGGATGTTCCACAAAAACATCTTCAACAATAAAACCATTTAGAAAATCACTTTTGACATCTATTTGATATAAATTGAAATTTAGATGAGTAGCAGATGCATGTAAGATCCTAATGCCTTCTAGTCTGGATACAGGTGAAAAGGTGTCCTCATAGTCTATACCTTCTTCTTGATTATATCCTTGTGCTAGTAGTCTAGATTTGTTTCTAATTATGTTTCTAGACTCATCAACTTTTTTTCTAAAAATCCATTTTGCGCATATCGTTACTGTGTCCTTAGGTTTGTCAACTAATTCCCAGAATTTGTTTCTTTCAAATTGATTTAACTCTTCCTCCATATAAATTACCCAAAATTCATCATTGATAGCATTATTGATATTTTTAGGTTCTAGTTGTGAAATAAAGGCTTGATGTTCAACCTTATTTCTTAGAGAAGCTCTAGTCTATGTCCCTCTATCAATATTACCAACAACATCATCCAAAGGATGATTCTTTAGAATCCTTGTTGATCTAGTAAAGGTAGAACTAGAAATTTCAGGTTCATCTATAGGTTCGGGTTCCATAGTAGTAGATTATGGAATATGTCTAGAATTGGATGTTTTTACAGTAGGTTCTTTAGATTTATCATTAAGTTCCAAAACACTCAAATCTTCCTCAAGATTTTCAAGAGAGGTTTTAGGCTCATGTGGATTAGTTTCATCAATCATGCTGTGAATAGATTCTTCCACACATTTTGTTCTTTTATTAAAGACTCTATAGGCTTTTCTAGTTAAAGAATAACCAAGAATGATTCCTTCATCACTATTAGAAGAAAACTTGTACAAATTATCCTTTTTATTAATAATAAAAACCTTGTAGCCAAAGTCTCTAAAGTAATTGACTTTAGGTTTTCTATTATTATACAACTCATAAGGGTTATTATTAAAAACTAGTCTAATTAATACTCTATTAATGATATAACACGATGTATTCACATCTTCAGCCCAAAATTAAATAGGAAGGTCATATTCATTAATCATGGTTCATGCAATTTCTTGAAGGGTTATATTCCTTATTTCTACTACACCATTCTGCTGAGGTGTCCTAGGAGCAGAAAAGTTGTGAATATAGCCATTGTGTGAGCAGTAAGATTCAAACTCTTGATTTTCAAACTCACGACCGTGATCACTTCTCAGGGTTTTAATCTTAAGTCCACTAAGATTTTCTACAGATTTGGAGTATTTAACAAAGTATGAACAAGCTTCACTTTTGAATGATAAGAAGTGTAACCAAGTATATCTGCAAAAGTCATCTACTAAAACATAGACATAGTGCTTCCAATTTAAACTAGAAACTCTTGAAGGTCCAAACATGTCCATGTGAACCAACTCGAGAGGTTGAGAAGTTGAAACTTAATTCATTGATTTAAATGATACTTTATGTTTCTTTCCCTTTTGGTAGGGATTACAAACATTGTCATTTAGAAATTCAAGATTAGGTAGGTCTCTAATTAAGTTCTTCCTAGTTAATTTTCTAAGTGAATAGATATTGCAGTGTCCTAATCTTCTGTGCCAAAGCCAAGACACTTTATGAAATGCATTTAAACAAGTAACATTTTTCTTAGCTATACAATTCAAATCGACTACATAAAGATTTTAATTTATTAAAGTAGAAAATACTAAAACATTTTCAGAATTAAAAACATTATAAGAATCATTTAAAAAATTTACATTAAATCCATCATCACATAATTGAGAAATACTTAACAGGTTATACTTAAGTCCATCAACAAATAAAACTTTGGAAAATAAAACAGAATTAGAGTTACCAATTTGGAATAGGCCTATGATCTTTCCTTTAGAATTATCACGAAAGATGACATAGCCTCCATCAACCTTTATTAAAATTTTTAAACATGAACAATCTCTAGACATATGTCTTGAGCATCCACTGTCCAAGTACCATACCTTCTTGTGAGAACTCTTCAAATAGGATTCCTACAAAACAGATTTAGATAGGAATTGATTTTGGTACCCAGATCTTCATGGGTCCAGATAGGTTAGAAATCAATGCATTAGATACCCATATTTGTCTTATGGATCTCATATAATTTACAGAATCAATAGATTTTGAAAGATAAACTTTATTTGATCTATAACCATATGAATAACTGGTTGAAGCATAGGGATTTCCAGAACTAGAATAAGCAGAATTTTGTCCAGACTTAGGAATAAATCTATTCTTAATAAGTTGTCTCTGTCCAGGTTTATAAATATTCCAGTAGTGTATTTAGGTGCAACATGTGTACCTAACATTTTAGATAGTTTATCCTTTCCATTTTTAAACTTCTCTAAGTCTTTTCTTAGTTTCTCATTTGACATTTTTAGTTTTGTTTTTTCCTTTAACAGTTGAGAATTTTTCTCTTTTTAAATAGTAAGTTTGGTTTTAATAGTAGTAGTGAGATCATGTTGTTTCTTTAATGATTTTTATTTGTCTTTAAGTTCATTACATATTTCTTACAGCATATTACAGTATTTAAATAGGTTACCATTAGAAACATTTTCATCATTGTCTGAGTAACTGTTATTTACATAATAATAATCATTTAGTACAGGGGAAACATGTACCTCAGAGGTATTGGTCATAAATCACATGTTGGCATGATTCTTCTTAGAATCAGAAACATCAGATTAACGTGTGCTATCTTCATATGCACTCCAGGTAGCCTTCATAGATTTCTTGTACTTCTTGTCCTTATATTCATATTTCTTTTTGACTTTTAAATTTGGACAATCAGCCTTGATGTTTCTTTTCCTTTTACACTCATAGCAGACTATTTCATGATCCTTGTCAGCTTTTTCCAATCCTTTTTCTAGTGTCCCTTATTGTCATAATTTCCATTGTAGTTAGATTTCCTGAATAATTTCTTCTTCCTATATAACTTATTGAATCTCCTGGCTATCTGATCCATCTCAGCATCACTATTTAAATCATAATCTTCACTTGTTGAACTCTCAGTAGGTATTTGCATTTTCTCCTTGTCTTTACTCTTAGAAGCAGTAGACTTGAAATCTACGTATTTTTTCTTAGGTTCATCATCTTCCTCATTATTCACCTTGAGTTCTTCCTCATAAATCATTAATATACCAATAAAAACTTTTACTGGTAGTGCTCCAATGTCACATGACTATCTAATTGAGACAGAGGTGCCTCTTCATCATTCTGGAAGACATCTCAGTATCCTCATAATTTTTTCCTTAGTTGGAATAGATTTACCATGTGAACTCATTGTATTGACTATCTCATTAAACCTGAGATACATATCAGAAATAGGTTCATCAGTTTTCATTTGAAAATTTTCATATTTAATACTATAAGTATTAAATCTGATTTCTTTAACATTTGTCATTCCTTCATGAGAAACACCCCAAGTATCCCATATTTCAAAAGCAGTTTTACAGGACGAAATTCTATTAAACTCTTCATCTGCTAATGAATAGTACATGGCATTCATAGATTTAAAATTATTATTGAAGAAGTATTTGTAGTTTCATCCCAAGTTGTTCTCTCAGTTTCTGGAATTTTATTTTGAGATTCTATAGCAGTCCAAATATAAAAACCCATGCTTTCTAAATGAATTTTCATTTTCTGTTTCCACTGGTCATAGTTTTTACCATTGAAGAAAGGTGGATGGTTAGTAGTCGCACCCTCTAGTATATTATCCATAGATAGATTTTAGAGAATAGTTTTAAAGAGAAAAAATTTAGAACTAATAGAAATTTAAGATCTTTAATGATGCAACTAAAATCACAGTTGAAAAAACAGATTATTTCAAAAATCCTTTAACAAAAAAAATCCTTTGATACCAAATGTTGGTCAGGGTGGATAATCAAGAGGAGGGGGGGGTGAATTGAGTACCAATTAAAAATTCTGTTAAAAAATATTTCTCTTAATATCCCCCAATTTAAAAACAAAGTTAAACTGTAGTGAATCTATACCGAGGGTAAAGGTTCAATTAGTTTCTCAAAGATTGAATAGTTCTCCGTTAAATTAATTTGAAGATTAAATTAACTTTTGAAACTAACATACTGGTTTACAATAAGTATAAAAACTTTCTAATTTATCTATCAAAGTGTCATTAAAATAGGTTTGTATTTCAAAGTAATAAGCAGTGGAATGTAAAATATATATGTAATACTTATAGACTTAAAATAAAATCACAAAAAAGTTAACCAAGAGGTTTAGTCTCAAGACAAGACTTAGTCCTCTCAACAATTTATATAAATTTATCCACACCCTGGATCATGGTTAAACAACAATACACTATTGTTCATGTACAAAGACCTCTACCATAGTTCTTCTTTGGGAAAAAAACAACAGCACAAATGTTGTTCAGGTCTTACTCGACCTCTACCACTATCCACAATGGGAAACAAAAGAGTTATGGAGTTTGAGTGAGGATTTAAGAATCCTCCCATTTAACATATGAGACAGTGTGTGTGTAAAATAAACAGGGTACACAAACTGCTCAAAATGTAAAAGAAATATTCACTAAGAGAAGTATGATTGTGTTTAGAAATGCTTTAGTTATTAGCAGTGTAGCTCTGGACTCGTTTGGTTTATCAGAAAATCTTCTGTGTCCTTCTCTGGTTTTTCTCAGAAAATAGAGTGACGTTTTATTCTTTAATTCTTGGTCCATCTTAATAGAGTGAGTGCATGAAAATGTTTGTTTTAGTTCTTCACTCAAGATGTAGCTTGTGTTCTCCTCTAGAATAAGTTTCTTCATGTATGTCTAGGTTTCTTGGAGTATGGATGTACACTGGTGAAAAATGCACCACATTTGAATTTTGTTCAACTCTTGTCTCTTTCACCCTTCGTGTGTCTTCTTAGTGCCTTTTGTGTCACATAGATCTACATATCCAGTGTTCTATTTCCATCCCATTACAGCGTTCAACTTTGGAAGAAAAGAATAATCGCCTTTAGCATGGGTACTAGGTACAGTTCCCTAACATGCAATAGAAATCATTAAATAACATTAACTACATTACAACCATGAAATGTAACGGTTAGCTAAATATATAAATAGTATTAAGCGTATAGGGTTTGACTGGTTGTTCAAGTATTTTTAGCCTTTTATTGGTAGACGTGAACGGTGGACTTTGTGTCGCAAAACCTTCTACTGGTAGCTCTTTTGAACTTGCATCGGTAGCTCGTATACCGGTGACATTAGTTCCATCAGTAGCTCTTGTTATCGTTAGCTCTTGATCCATCGGTAGCTATCTCTCCATAGGTAGCTCTTTGCATCAGTAGTCTATCGGTAACTACAGGTAGACATGCACATCGGTAGCTCGTCTGTTCTGTATCGGTAGACTGAATCTGTGAATAGGTTCTATCAGTAGACTTCTATCTATCTGTATCTCTGGTCTGTTTGTATGTCGTTAGCTCTGTACATATTGGTGACCTTAGTGTATCAGTGACTCTGTCTATCGGTAGACTACATCTATCGGTAGACTAAGTACCGGTAGCTCTAGCTAAACGCAGAACAATGACTTAATACTTATAAAACATATATGAATGGGTTAGAATTACTTTAGATCTTATATAAACATGGATTAACAAAGATTAAACTATCTCAGGGATTATTTTAATATTATTATCATCTTGAACACAGATTGAAAGAATTAATATAGAAAAATATTAGATTGATATTATCAAAGTATATGAAAGCATAATTGGGATTATCAAAACCAGTGAGGTCAACACCTTGAGTTCTCATCATATCTCAGTTAGTTTTGAAGACAGAAATCCTCAACCTCATCATGCACTATCAATGTGATAATGTGATGGCATTACCACTTCACATGATCATGTGGATATTCTGTTATTCATGTGATCATCAATTCATTATAAGATAATTAATTTAAATAATAGAACCATATCATGATATAAGATACCTTTTTATTTATCTAACACACTTAGTGATAGTCTTCATGCATTCATAGAATGTTAATTATTGTTTGTTGGTTATTACCTTACTGTTGTATGATCCATATATCATCACACAATGAGTTGATTGACTCATTTGATGGATTCATGAGACACAATGATATTTGAATGATTAACTATTCTTGATCAAAAAATTTCATTACATACATTAGTTCAAACAACCTTTTCTTGAAGCATTGATAGGATGAGTAGAGATGATAATTTCTCTCAATCTCATGAGAACAAAATTACAACGCCAGTGGTCGAAGACAATCATATTATTTGACTATTAATATTGTGGGATCCATTAAATAGATGATATCAATAAAATTAGAAGAATATAGACATTTCTATATATCTTAAGGCACAAAAATAGTTCAATGCACTTCTTCTATCCCACATCAAAGCATGGATTTTTTGGGTCTATTATTTATAAAAAATATTATCTATACTCACAATTTCATAGGGATATAAGAGATCCAATCCCATCACACCATGCACTCACTATATCATTGGACACACCTTAATTATGTGATCCCACTAAAAACATGATATCCAAATGTTGAAAACTCATGCACGCCTTATACATGGATATGCAGTTATTGGTTTATAAATGTATCACCAACTCTTTAGACTCTATAATTCCTCCTTTGGATGTCCCTCCCATAGGGTTTAACTATATACTCCCTGAAGTATTTCTTTATTTCCACGCCTTTGGAGCCTTTGGTTCGACCCTATTTTTAGGGGGGGCACATAAAAATACTTGAGGAATTCAAATTGTTTAATATAGAATAATTAAATACTAAAATAATATAATGAGACAACTCTTCACATTCTTCACAAAAAAATGTAAATACAATTTTTAAGGCGCCCTTTTAATCCATTTAATGATATTACATAATAAGGATATCATATTCTTATTATTGTAATAAAAAAATTGTTATAAATGAAATAGGTCATTGAAACATAATATAACTTCAACATTAATCAGAGTTATTATGGAGAAATTTTCAATCATGAAATCCAATTCCATTAGATGAATCTATAATAATTCACTACACATCACTACATCATTTGCTAACACATATTTACATATAGAAAATAAATATTACCTAGAATAAAAAACATAATAAAATAATAAAATAAATAATAAAATTATATAATTGAATGTTCATTTAATTTTTCTTGAATAATTAGTGGAATAAAATAGTGTCTCTTATCACTTAAAAAATTTATTATATATTAAAATTTAATGGTAAAAATATATATGATGCTTTTAAAATAGTTTTATGTCATGATTATTCCAATATGGCGTAATTAGTATGTTATTTTAATACGGTTTTTGGGGATCCTTTTTCAATGTATACCATTCAATACATAAGAAAAAGATATATATTTTATTACTAATTATACATTCAATAATTTTTTTTATTATATATCATCCATATAGAGTTCTAGAGAGATATCATCCCTTTAAAAGTGTTAGATCAAATATCTCTTTCCTGGATCAAAGGAGCATCAGTGTGGTGATCATTGGTATGTTGAAGGCTTCATCATATGAACTCTATAGCACCAAAATTTCTTGGTTTTATGTTTTCAATGACACATCAATCATGCGTGGATGGATAATAGTGATTTTACCTACAATCCTTCAAGAAAAATTTATCGATGGTGGGTAGTTTTCGAATATTCCTTTTATTAAAAAAATATAACAGTAATTTTTTAGATAAAATAAGTTATAAGTGATTCCTATAATTTTATTTGGTATTAAATTTCTAGAGTTTAATATGTTATATTGATTCGATGATGATTTTTTTATAATCCCTTACCCATATTCTACCTCTTTACACCCCAGAAAAAATTGAGCAATAATAAATTAATAATCAATCCAGAGAATGATAATATACCATATATATGTTCTTATTATAATAATAGATTAAAATTAAATGGTATTATAATAATATAAACATAATATTAAATGATATATAATGGATATAAATCTCTTACATTAACATTGTATTTTTTTAAAAAAATGTATATAATGAAGGTTTGGATGAGATGTCATTGGAAAAAATAATGGGGTGATATATTAATTTGAACAATAATTATAGAATCATACAATTATGTATTTTAGAAGAGTTTTAAATTAATTATTAAGGGAAAATTATAGTATTTTAAACCCATACATTGACATTGTTAAAACCTATGATAAACGTATAAAAAGTGTGAGTAAAAAGTATATAAAGATAAATATATGCATAACATAGTAACATACTATATTGTAATGATATATTCATATGAATTATGTATTATGTAATTTTATAGAATGATTTTTATAGTAAAAGTAATGGATAGGAAAATGAAATCTTATTTCATCCTGGTAATAATGTAAGAAAATCATGGTTAACGATAGAAATAGAATAATATCTAATATTAAATACATAATATTGATCATAATGTTATTTAAAGTGAAAAATTATTATTTATATAAATGTATTTTCAAAGTTGTTACAAAAAAATCATCTCTATTTAAGATGATGAAATTCAAATATAAAACCCTAAATTACATGAAAATATTGACATATAATCTACAACTCAATCTCCAAAAACTCATCAGTTTTAAATTGGGAGATATGTGAGATATTCTTTGATGAGCATGAGAAGAGATAAATCTATAATTATTTATGATATAATGAAAATATGATAGGGTATATATAGATGTGTTGAGTGATACCCTTGGAAATAATTAATTAATATTTTATAATTCCATTATCTCAATTTCTCTACTACACAAATAGTTTCCCCAAAAAAATTAATTAAAACATATAAATTTTAGCTAAAATTTTAGTCCAATTGAACTAATATGGTATGGTATTTCAATGTTTCTATATATATAATGACATATTTCACTCATTTCAAAATTTATTAATTTATTTTAATTTTTTTATATATATTAAAAAATTGAACTACTTATATTATTTTGAAATCATGATTCACAATTTGCAATCTATTTTTCCAACATAATATAATTATTATGTAAAATTTAATAATTTATTTAAAAATTTGTGACAATAGTTTTGGTCGGAAGAAAAATTCTCCAGATAACAACATTCGCTTTCCTAGGAAGAAATTATTGTTATAATGACCACATTATCCCCATATGATATCAATTTAGGAATGAAATTCTAAAAATATTATTAATTAATATAGAAAATGAAATACTAAATAATTATTTCAATGAAGAAAACAATATATAAACATTAATGAATGGTTCTGGAGTATGAAATCATAGATATAAAATGGTGCGTTAGTTTCTAAATATAATAAAAATAATTGAAAACATAAATGAAATATTATTTAGTCACCTAAATGTATCATAAAATTAAATATTTGTTAAAAAAATTACTAACCATTTATTATATTATATGTTTCATATCTAATTCAAAATATCATTAAATATTTATACAAAAACATAATAAGTTTATTTTTTAATATCACTAATGAAAAAATTAAAATATGATATAATAAATATTATTATAAGGAATATATTACAAATTAAAGGTTAATATTAAATTAAATCAATAGATTTGTGAAATTTAGTTATTAGATAATCATGAATTTGAAGGAATATATTTTATAAAAAAACTTATATATATAATTATTATTCTCAAAAATCTATGTAATATTAAATTATTATACAAAAATTAATTGAAATAAATTATAATTAATCAATAAATTAGTAAAAATATCTACATATATATCAATTTTAATCTTTAAAAAATTATTTTTAAATTTGATAAATTGTTCATTATAAAATAATTATTCTGTGATTAATAAAATTTTCATAATTTCATTTAATCATGTATATAATTTTCAATAATTTATAAATAAATATAATAAAACTAATCACTTATGGATTATATAATTATTAATTTATTTTAATATATAACAACAATACATTAATGAAAAATATATTATAGTGGCCATTAATATTTCATTATTATAATACTAAATTTCTATTAATTGATTACTTATTTTATGTCATAATATATTTTCACTATGTTTTATACTTCCCATAGTCAAATTTTTTAAATAATATTCTAATAAATAATATATTATTAATATTATAGTACATATAGTATTTATGTACAAAAAATAATTATTTTATGATTTGATTCATATAAATATGTTATAGCTCCATCGATAATAATTTTTTAATGTTCCTGAGAATTTATTTTGATTTAATTTTACTAAGAAAACTTATAATTTAAAATTAATTATTTTTAGTGAATATAAGAAATGTATATCTTATAATGCTCATATACCAAAACTATATTAAAAATAACATTCTTTACATTGATAAAATTATTAACATAAAGTTAATCATAATTTACATATATATTATATGAAAATGATTGGGATAAAATATATAAAAAATCTATGATGTCATATTCTACCTCATTAATCAAATTACCACATCAAAATTTCTCTTAATGTTTAAAAAAATTTATGGGTATCAATAAAAAAGATTTCTCTAGTCTTAAATTACACTTAAAATACAACCTCTTTATTTATTGTATGATTTATAAACATATTATATACCACAAGATTTGTGTATTCTTATATTTAGGGTAAATAATTTATACTAAATACCACCCATAATTGGTTATTATGACCTATATAGAGAATAATTTTTAATATGTTGTTTATAATTATGATTTCAACAATATTGGATAATGAAATAATATAAAATATTGAATGATATTTTACAACATTGGACATTCATATTATCATTATATAGACAAATCCAATCAATTCCCAATATAGAGATCCAAAATGCAATTTTTTTAATCAAATCCCAAATCTTAACATCAGTCATTTAGGATAATATATCCTTTATGCAATCCACATTAACTCTAATGTGATTTGACTGACTGTTGGTAAAATTTGTTCATTGAATATTTATTCTACACAAGGAAATATTAATAGTGTATTCATTAATCATCATAAGATACAAATAAAATTAACAAAGACGTCATCATTATTATATATAATTTTAATAACTATTAAATTATTTAATTATGATGTTTAAACCCTACATATCTATATATTAGTTTTTATCTTCCAAATAATGGGTTTCCTCTTAGGGTTTTCAAGAAAAATTCAAAACGACAATTATACTATACATTGATAATAATTATAAAACCCCATACCAATACTATCATATTTTTTGCAAAATATATGACAACATCCATTCTGTGAATTCAAATTTATTACATTTGAACACCTCCCAGAATCATTATCTTTGAGGTCATTGGGAACTATTAAATAATACACAATAAATATATATAAAAGTATTAGAAATATATATTATGTATATCCAATATTCCTTATTTTATACATCATCATTTTAATTCATTAATTCAACATTATTTCTAACAAAACACATTAAATGTGTTATCTCAAATGATAAGTTTGTGTATATAATGTCATGTAATATTTTTAAGTAACATTCCCATATAAACATGGTTTAGAAAACACTTATAATGTTTTACGGATCATCAATGAGATTAATTAATTAATATTGGATGAAATATTTATGGAATGTAAATAAAATTAATTATATTTGAAGTTGGTATATAATGCTAATAACTGATTAATTAAGTTTTTTTTAAATTGTGTTATAATTTTATTCAAATATAAATTGATTTAATATTTTATTCTAAAATTCTATTTTAAAGAACAATTTTTAGAATATGAAAATAATTTTTAATTGTTTTTTACTTAAGAGAAAATGCTTTTCTTTTCAATGGAAATTTTGAAAGTACCCCAAAACAATTGGATATCATGAGAATAATGAGGGAAAGTCAATCATCATCCAAGTACAATGGTTGAATTAGTAGCATAACTCAAGCCTATGGGGGAGAGGTTCCATGAATGTTCCAAGAGGTAAAAAGGGGACTACAATAGGTTGACATTAGGGTAGATGACCTAGTGCATGTCATCATAAGGGATGCTCATATGAGCTAGGAATAAAAAATTAAATGTTATATAAAGGATATAAATAGTGAGATATGAACTGATGTTGGGCATGTTTGTGTGGGTACATTTTATTCAAAACTAACATATTTCAATTTAATTTTCACGCTCGAACCTATCATCCTCATACAGATACTCAACAACTCATCTTCCAATCCAACCACATGATAACTACAATATCCACAATATAGTACCATATAATCCACCTAACGAGATTGGTAATACGATATTTCTACATTTAAAGGGCTGTAAATGCCATGGTAGTACCACAAGCACTTCAGAATTCATTGGTCAGCTCCATTAAGGATAAAGAATATACTCATTAATAGATAAGCTCAGTGTGGCATTTAAAAACAAAGATATTTCATAGGGGAGAAATTATTCTTTCTAGTGATTGAGGAGATTCTTTTACAAACATGAATGAGATATTTTAAGGAAGTGAAACTGATATTTGATCATTAGATGAATTATATTTAGTTCTACATAAGAGTCGACATGACGGATTGTGAGAGCTATAATTTTCCATATTTTTATATATTATTCATTTAAAATACCCATTCATTAAATTAATATAAAAATTAAAACTATATTATTTATTAGTTTTTAGAATATATAACTTAATTTTTAAAAAGATAATCACTTATTTTATTGATATATTTATTCTTGGAATTAGATTGTGAATACATTAGGGGGAATGAAATTTTATCATTCTAAAATATATATTAAAATACATAATAAAATAAGAAAAAATTTGTCTCCATTTTTTTTATGGTTGGTGATTTACAATGTCCAGAATTGACCATGCCATGATCTATATGCTTATCATCATCACTAATAATTACTACACATCCCCCTAACCTCACCCTATATTGTTGGTGGGAATAACATTCATGCATACCAACAATTGACTGCTTAAACCAAATCTATTTATAGTGATCCTTCTCCTTATCCACCGTCTTACTATTAGCATAATGACCTGACCGGCTTAACATAATATTCTTATACCTTACCATGAATCTTCTCATCATACCACTCTAATGAATGTTAATTAACAATATCACCACTAGGTAGGTATGTGTCCTTCACTTTTTTATATATGATAAAATCTTCACATACCCATCTCTATCATCAGAGACAGACCCATCAATATTTTCCCTCGACTATGAAAATTGGTATTGTAGAATATCACTGATGATATCCACTACCTTATGCCATTAGTTAAGAAGAACACACTACCAAAGAAGAAGATGAACCACTAGATCTTAACAAGACCACCATTTTGGGAAAAAATCATGACCTAGTCCTGAATGATTGATCATCTCAGACCTACCCTACTACGAATGCCAACTTTTCATGTTAATTTTTATAGAACTCACATAATAATCGATTTTTCACTTATATAAAAATAAGATTTTCATCATTACTCTATCATAATCTCACAGGATAAAATATGATTCTAACCTAACTAATATAAATCATTAGAGATTCCTACATGGAATCCATCCCAGAATATATCCATGACACTTACAGTGAAAGGATTAAACTTCAGTCTCACTTTCTCGAAATAAGTAACTCGAAACCCAACAAGTAGAAACAGTTTATTATGGTTTAAAGTAGTAATATTTGTCAATCTAAATTTTTTTTCACAATTATATTTTTACATTTTCTCATTAATTTTAATTATTTATTCTCTTATTCCTAATTGTTCAGGTTCTTCTACCACCCTCACACTTGTACATGATCTTATAAAAGTAGAAATCATGGAGAAAAAACCCATGTACTATGACCCCATGGGATATAATATTGAAACCCCATTCATTTTATCAAACTAAATTTAGTCCTTGATAAATTAGTGAAGCGGGGAGAAAAAGATCGATCATATTCATATTCTTTATCTAATGATCATAAGAATTGTAAATTATATGAAATCTTATTTCCCACCATATATCAGTTTAATGTTCGTTCTTGTGGAGTACAATGGATTAAGGGTTGAATATCATATGATGGTGATTGGTGTTGAGATAGTGATTTCCTTGACCGATTATGTTCATTTCCACTACCCTATGATGTTAGTGGAAAAAATATATCTAGGGATATTTATCATCTATATGTACAGGAACACAATTTAGATAGAGGATATAAATACAATAATTATATTGAATCAATTTTCAAATACTAACTATAGATTGATGATGACACTATTTTTTTACCATATATCCAACCCATTTCACCCACTATTGTTTCAAAATTGGTGTCATTTATTTTAAAACCATTTAATCAGAAATGAAAAATAAATTATTTATTGGATTATATAAAAATTCAAAAAAATAAAAATAAAAATTCATTAGTTTGAGAATACTATGAATCCCAAAAACGTTTCCCTTGAGAGAAAAATATGGTCATCCAGTAAGATTCATAATATTTATTTTATAACTTATACATAAACACAACCTACAATAATAATGTGATCAACATGGAACTATTATCTTGCATAAAGGTTTACATTTAACTATTTGTTGTCACTATGTATTTAGGTTTCTTATTTTACATAAATAAATAAAAAATATTGTTCATCAATCAATTTATAATAGAATATATGAACTCAATTATTATCTAAAATTAAAAATAAGTTTTTTATTCATTAACACATTCATGTAGTGAAATCCCAATTAGAACATAAAATGAAAAAAAAATTATAACCATTACTAAAAAGAGTGTATATGAGGATAATGGCTCAAAACATGAATTAAAATGAATATTTCCTAGAAGTCGATATAAGGTTGAATCATTCTCTCATAAATAGTTCTCAATGATACATGAGGCACCCCATTATCCAAAATAACTACCCACTATATCAATTGAGTGTGGTTCTCAACTCTTGGCCCCAATATTTTAATTTCAAATCAATTTTCATTTTAACATGAATTCCTTTGTTTTCATAAATTTGAGTCAGAACTAATAGAGTATACCTTGATAGAATATAATTTTAATTCAATGATTTTTTGTTAATATCAATAAATTTAAACTCTATTACATTCTAAAAGTTTTAATTTTAAATTGTTATATGTATTACTAGGTACCCTCCTCAAAGAGGAAGACCCCCTTGAATTCACCATGAAAATTCAATGGAGGATCCATTGGATGTAATAGAACCAACAAATATTAGGGAATAACCCATGAAAACACCATACATAAACATTAAATCCCAATATTTAATCTTGATTTTTATTAAGAAGGAGTTGGAGAAACTATAGATGGAGTAACATATTTATGGGGACCTCCATAAATAATAAGAGATATAGAGTTATGGAATAACACACAAGTGTTGGTTCATACCAAAAAAATCCTACAAAGCTAATGACTATGGATAATTATAACATTATTTGCTACAGAATGTACAAGATGGATAACCTCTTGGGGGGGGGGTTAAATCGATGAATCTCTACTACTCATTTTTATTTCCATTTCAATCATATTTATTTATTATAAAATAAAAATTATAATGTTTAATTCATTTTTTCCAATAGTTTTCCCTAAATTTAAATATTATAGGATGATTGCTCCACTATCAATAGTAGACACCATGGTATGATAATACATTAAACCTACTAGATGATAACCACCAGGTATTATCTCTCTTTATTACACTGTTTATCCAATTTATTTCATTCATTTTCTGAATCATAAATTGATTGTGATAATTTAGTGTGTAGGAGGATACATAAACCTTTTTTAGAATGATATCTACTATATTTTAGTTTATATTTTATAATATATAAAAAATATGTTTCCTCACTTTTGTAAGATTTCCTATATAACAATCAATCAATAACATCAGAAAGAAAGTAATTTTTTTATCTATTTCTAAATATTTTAAATATAATTTAACTCATTAATGTTGTCCTTTATTTAATGACGTTAATAAAAAAGAAAAAAGATAAGATAAAGTGAAATCTAAAATATTTTAGGGATTGATTTTTTTTAAAAAAGGTGTTGTTTTAAAAATATAGTATTGCACTTCATATATTTTACATAATTTGTGTTTTTTATTAGACACACCATTCAAAAATTATTTTATACCATACCTTTCTTAAAACTACCATGCTAGAGTTTATGTAATTAATTGGTTCTGAACTTTCAAGACATTAAGCTACTTTTATTGATTTTATTAACTGTCTTAAAGAAATATTTTCATATAAGTTGGGGATACTATTTTAGTGAAATGATTTTTGTGAAGTAAATTCTATAAAACAAATTATTGCAATTTTGAACATGATTTAAGGTAACATGACATCAACGAAAAAACAACATAGGAATCCAACATAAATTGAAATTATAGGAATACGTTACACCTAGAATAAAATGAGAAATTTGGAACCAAAACGGGTCTCTAAGAAAAAGGAGCTTGGTGTGTTTCTATAATTTAATAAATCCATATAAATATGTTTTATTCATAGTTCGTTGCACACAATTATAGATGGGAAAAATAAATTCAAAATAGTCATATACAAAATGATACTATTTAGGTTAGTTGAATATTAAACGCATAAAAAGATTAAAATTTAATTAAAACAATTTTTTTCAATAATGTAGAAAATAAATCCATTTTTTGGGGAAATTATGAAATAGTGATTAATGGATTAGATTTTTGTTAAAATCTTGATCCCACTTAAATATTCTTTGATAAAATCTTGAACTGAATACATGGATGAACGAATGTGACTCAGTGACATGAATCTCATATGAGGGATAATTTTTCTAAATTCGGATAGACCTATATTTGTTTTTGCTCTAGATGGTAAATTTAATTATATACATAAATACATCAATCATTACATATAATTTCAATTCAAGAAAAAACATCATCATAAGGAAATAATCAAATAGTGGGGTGAGGATCTGAGCTATAAATATAATTTTTTTTATATTTTATTAATTTAAAATACCCATTATTTTAATTCGAATTCCTATAAAATAAATTTTTTTTGAGAAATTTGTGATTTTATTAGATAATTGTTTAATGGAAAATTACTGAACATTATTATTATATTAATTTTTGGAATTAAATTTTAAATCATACAATGGAAGTTAATTTTCTCAATCATAACTATAGAGTTAATAAAATACTCTACTAGGAAGAAATATGAATCAGTTATTTATGTAGGATTAAGAATTTTCAAATCCTATAAGTGATCACGCCATTATCACTATGTTTACCTTGAAAACTTCTCACAATCACATATCCACCAAACCACACTAAATTTTCATGGTAGGTATACCTACCATGTGTACCAATAGTTGTCCACATGGAATAATTTTATTAAAAATGGGACCCCTATTTAGCCAATATCATAGGGTCATCACCCATACCATTTTATAATTAAATGAATCATTTTCTAGCACAGCATACCTCTTCCCATCAAACAACATGATCGCATTCCAATTCACCCTACCATGATATAGTAGGTATGCATACCCCCTTTTTCCACATTAGAAAATAAATCCTACTACCAATTACTGTCAATGGTTACATATCCATCAACCACCACCCTCACATATGATGAACAACTATGGGAGGTACTATATAGGATATCCAATACCTTCCACTATTGATGGTGAATATCATTCCACATTGAATGAAGATAAACCAAATGTACCTAACTATAATTCCATACCATAGAAGAATCCCAAACAACTCCCTGTTCAACTACCAACACACACAGAACCCACATTTGATCAATGCTCAGTAAAGTTTCATTTCAATTTTTCTATGAAAAATATCAATGGAAATAAGATTATACCTACCTAATTAATACTAACCGTTGGATATGGACATATTTAATGCATCCCAAATAGTCACCATGGCACATATCAAGTGAATAAAGACACTATTGTTTCACATTAACACTATATATACATGTCGCCCTATCCTAGAAGCAGCATTCAGCATCAACTAACCCAAGTTGTAATTTACATTATGAAATAACAATTCATAATTTTTATTTCACTCTATTATTTAAATTTAATTTTATCATTATATCCCCAAATATATTTATTTTATTCGTAAACCCTCACACTGTAATGTTATATTTTAAAACTTCAAAATCCAAGAGAACAAATCCAATTTCTTGGACCCCTTGGGAGATTATACATGCCCCATGTTCTTTTTAATAATCAAAAATTGATTATTAAAGTAGTAGAAAATTGGTTAAAGTTAGATTGATAGTAATCATATGGTCTCCTTGATGAGATAACACATCCCAAAATGTATCAAATATTATTTTCCTCCCTATACCAGTTTATAGTGCATTCTAGTGAAACACATTGAATTTAGGGATGAAAAAAATATATTAGTGGTGGGTGTTTTGAAAATTCATACCCCACAATATTTTTTATTTCCTCTACACTATATATGATATTGAACAAGAAGTATCAATGGATATTTTTATTCTATATTACTTGAACCACAATTTTGACCAAGGGGGGAAATAAAAAAATGGTAATGAATCCATTTTGATATCAGAACCAGTGAATGATGACGCATATGTGAGTTTTAACATGGATCTAACCCACTTTCCCCACCATCGGAATGAATACTATTTCATCTTCTTTAAGTTTATTTAATAAAAAAACAACAAAAAAACTATTGTCTGATTAAATTCATAAAATGATAAAAACATTATGGTAGGATTACGAGACTCCCCAAAAAAAATTTCGTGATAGTTGACCATATCCACCTACTATGTTTCGTTAAGAGTATATTATATTTTATTTTTTACTATAACCCATGAAACTTTTGTGATCTATGATGGTTAATAAATTTGGAACCATTCAAAAATACATCCCCATGTCATTGAAAAATATAATGAGGATGTTTGCATCACCATAATTACTGATATTAATAAGATCACCCACCAGTTTCGGTCACATTAAAATTATTAATTCAGAGACAAAAAAATGTAAAATTGGACATTGACTATTTTTTTGGTTTATAATTTTCATCACATATCAAGGATAGAACACTTAAAAATTTTATATCAGTGGATTTATACATAATTATAATAATTTTATCTAAGGATGAATGACTATAACTTTATTCATCATAATGAACTATGTAATACCAAAACAATATCATTTCACAAATCTATTTAATGATTTTCTTAATTTATTAAACGAGTTATAAAACATTATTGTAATCACAATCATCCATCCTTTGATTTCACTATTAAACTAATATAATCATCATCTAAATCACTATATCCATTTGACTGTTCAAAACAATCATCCATTGAACAAAATATTATTTAAAATATTTGAAGAATTTTTTAATCCTTTTGAAACCAAACCCATATATTGATGTTGATTATACCACATCAAGAAACATTATTGATATATATAAAATGTTTTAAATTTTATAATTATATATATAAATCCTAGATGAAACATCCCATAACCAATAATATACCACTGGAATATTTCTTCAATGAGAACCCTACATATGATTGAAGACACAAGAATGTCCCATAATCTTCTCTAAGAATAAAGTGTACACTATAATACTCTGTTCACCAAAGTTATATAGAGAAACTATGTTGAGTTAGTATTTTAGGAACTAAATCTGTCACACACATGGAAACATGATTTTTTATCTTTTCTATCCTCTTTAACACAAATAGTCTTTCCGTTAGTATATTCTTTATGAAATGGAATTTAGATCCAATACGTATTTAATTTCATGAGGCACTGTATTCATAACATTCAAACCATACACATTGGACTTTTAAGGTATATAGATGTTACTTTTCATTAGGATACATACCCAAGATAGTGATGGATGAAAATAAATGAGAAGGACTTCTAAAAATTTTGGGGGATGATTTGACATTTGAAAATAAATTAACTATCCAAGAATTTCATATCCAACTAAACCACTACATGATGGGTGATATCAATTAATGATAACTAAGAGAAATACTATTATTATAAACACCAACTATTACTGTACCACATCAGAAGTCATTAAAACCACCACGTATACAACAAAAGACTATAAAAAACTCATTGAAACCACAAATCCAATGCCCCATCTAACTCCATTCCTAATTCCACAAAACATTCCATGTATCACTACATTCTATTAAATGAGTGTGATACATGACCTTTTCCCATGCCCTGATAAAAAACACCTGAAAATTCCCCAATGATACAAAGAAGTTGTGATTAATAATATTTATTAGGTATTCCCCAGATGACATTCCCACTGATTCTAGTAGTATATAACATGATAATACTTTTATAAAACATTTATATATATAACAATTGAAATTGTTTTTAAAAAATGTATGCTACTTAATACCAACGATTTTTTCATTCTATAATGGTTTTAATAGAATAAATCCAAAAACAATTTTAAAAAATTTCACAAGTTACATTTTTGAATTCCTAATTCCATTAAACATATCTAAAAATTCATCCATGAATGCATCCTAGGCCTCCATATACTAGTGTGTGTTGGGTCATCCTTTAATTAAGACTTCATTTAATGAACCAATTTGATTGGGGAAATCTCTGACCCATATACATCCCAATAATAAAGGTAGAGACTTACTACCCATATTCATCATGAAATAATAAGAATATAAACTACCATTATGACAAGAACCAATGCCATAAAATTAATTTCAACCTTTTCAATGAAAATGTACTTTTTTTGAAAACATATAACAACAACCCATTTGAATAAAATCTATCCTTTTATTGAAATAAATTTTTTCAATAACCATTTCATTTAAACAGAACCATTATTGAAAACCCATTTCCAAGAATCAAAACAAGAAAAACTTTTCAACTCATCATTTTAAAATTCAATTACGAATTAAAAATTCTACAAAAAAGCCAAATATGCACAATTCTAGAATCCATCACCAAAGAGAGATTCCAAAAAGAAAATCACAAAAATTTCAAAAACCAATTCTATAAAAAAATTATTTTGAGATTAATAATATATTTTATAAATAGATGAGTTGAGAGTGATGAAAAATATGGTAGAAACATTTTGATATTGACAAATGACATAAAAAACAACTATTAAACCCGGTTGAACATCCAAAAAACCATCGGAGAACACTTCCCCTAAAATTAAAAAATGATAATAAAATCATTTTTGGCCTCAAATATCTTATATCTATCCACATATGACATAGATGTACGAAACTAAGAGATTGGTGTAAGTAGATCTAATGGAAACCAAGATAAGGTACCAAAAACAAATAATTACCGTGTGAATTTTTCTATTACAAAGAAAGAGAATCTTTCAAATAACCTACAGATACATGGGATATTACATTACTAATTTTGGGAGGATAAAATATCTAGTTATGATGTATTTGAAACAAAATTATGGGATAATTTTTTTAATTTCATTGTGGATCCATTTTATTATTTTCTTTTTAAACCATGCATTGTTAGTCTCATAGTTGGTGAAATTGTTTCTTAATCTTGCATTAATATCTATAACAAGAGGGACCTCACTAGATTGACTTTAAAGGTTAGAAAAACTCTTCCCCATCCATGAAAAATTCCACTATCTCATGTTGGATGGTTTCTACTAGGCGACCACACAGTTCAGAAACAATTGGTGTCTGCTCGTGTAGCTTATAAATATACCCTGTCTTTTTGTGCACGATTTTCTATCAATGATACATGATTTACAAAAATAGCTCACAAAAAATTTAACCTTAAAAATCCACATAAAAATTTGAACAGGGTTCTAAACCCACAATAACATTATCATAACACCTTACAAACAAAAAAATTATAATTAAAGGGTTACTTACAGGAAAGTGATGGTGATATATCCACCCCACCATTAGTATTTTGATCCCTAGAAATTATAAAAGAACAACCATCTCGAAATAGTTTCAACCATTTATCGATTATTTTATTCTTGTTTCCCTATTTTCTTCCAAATTTGGACCATATTTTGAGAAAACCCTCAACAGATCCATTCGTTATCTATTTAAAATGTTATCTTTCCTATCCACAATTCACACTAGCATGTGCACCAAAGTAGAATCTATCCCCAGGTCAATGTAATCTCATATAATAAAATGGTTAGGATAAAGTTGATACTTTTCCAACTAAGAT
This sequence comes from Viscum album, assembly GCA_963277665.1. Taxonomy (NCBI): domain Eukaryota; kingdom Viridiplantae; phylum Streptophyta; class Magnoliopsida; order Santalales; family Viscaceae; genus Viscum; species Viscum album. The sequence goes on along the minus strand of OY728160.1, from coordinate 440,280,710 downwards.
ATATGAATCAAATTATGTGTAACATTGAACCATGGTGACAATTCCAATAGATATGACACATCAACAACCCCTGAATTTATTTCAAATGGGCCTATGTATCAAGTAGATAATTTGATATGATTCCTAAATCGTATATGTTAAATCTATATATGGATCTTAAAGAACACATGATCACTCACATTGAATGAATACGTACCTCGAAGATGACCAACATAAAACTTTTAATGACATTGAGACAACTCAATATGTTATTGGAAGAACTGAATCTTTTTCATAGTATCTTGGACAAGGTTTGGACCAACTAGAGAAGACTCCCATGTTACTACCCAATAATGTGGAGAATGATAAGGATTATCATTCAATGATTCAAATGGATCCAGGTGTATTGAGTCATGTTAACTTTTTTATATGATAACTCCATTAATGGAACGTTTTATTCCCATGAGACACCAAAATCTATTACAAAATCCTACCACATGTCTTCCAACATTTGTATCATTATTTTGGATTTCCCATACATCTGAGTATGTTATAACCCATCATTTTCAACTAAGTCCCAAGGGGTTTATGTATGGATTTCCAAAAATGAGATATAAAACACATTTATCTATCTGACATAATCTAAATTGGTAAACCATACCTCTTTACCACTTATAGTATATAGATATTTAAAAATTTCTCCACTATAAGAGATTCATCAATAGGGATAAAATGGGACATCTTTGTGAGAAGGTCGATCATCACCCATATATAATTTTTTTTCCAATCCATTATTAAAAGACATATTTCAAAATCCATTGTAATTTAATCTCATTTCTATACTATAATAGTTAATGACTACGATATACCTACCAGTTCGTAATTCATTAATTTAATGTGTTGAAATGTAAATCATATCGAAACAAACATAACTACATTTCATTTCATACCAAACCACCATAACTATTATTTAAATTCCTCAAAAATATTCTATATTCCATAATAACCAACACATCTCAGATAGTGCTAAAAATGAAGAAATTGTTTTCGGAAAGACGTAGGGTTGACTATTCAATTTAAAAATAACACCCCACAACACTTATCTAGAAATAAAAAATCAATGGTTGCCCCACTATTATATTTGGAAGTCATAGACACACATTTTGCATCATATTTATCTGCCTTAATAACCATCTCCACCAAATACGGAACAAATGAAACTGAAATGAAAATCACTAAATCACCATGTTATTAACATTTCAAGTGCTTGAAGGTTAAGAACAAAATGACATGAAACACATATGAATATTTTTCTTCCATTTAACCATATTAATTCTTACTTAATTAATATCCTCTATAATTTCCTTTACCCAGGGTATACATCAAGACAATGTCAAAAATTTGGAGGTACTCCATCTAAATTTTTTACCTCGTATTCAAATCTTATTGTGATAAAAATTTTATAAGATTATAGGATTTGTGAAAAAGTAAATTTCATAACAATGATATAATGATTCAATGTCTCCCATGCATGGACTACATACACTAACTCTAAATAATTAGTTGTGAAAATATTTTCATGAATCTGTAACTACCTTGATCCATACAAAACCACAAGGTCTCCCGACATGAGAACCCATCCCAAACCAAATCTTGAATCATAATAATAAATGTCTTATCACTTACTAGTTTCCTAAATCTAGAAGAATAAATATTGGTGATGGTGTAATGTGGTCTTTATTATCATAAAAACAATTATAAAATTCCATGTGCGATTGGAATATAGCATTCTTTTTTTTTCAAAGTAATCATTGTTGAAGAAGTTGTGAAAAATCAGGAAAAAACATCAGTAATAAAAAACTAGACTAAATGAAATATGTTAATCAATGATCTTCATTAATGGTTTTCTATTAAATAACATATTTTATATTTTTGGGACTATAGAATCACTTAATTCATAAAATTTATGTCCATGAAAATATAAATATTATATAAAAAATTACACTTTGAGAATTTATCATACAAATGATGATCCCCCAATATTCCTAGAAATGTTTCTATGTGTAGATCATGCTTAGCCAATATCCCTAAATATACCAATATGTCATCCACAAAGACTACCAAAAAAGAATACAAATACCTTAGAAATTCCCGATTCATCAATTATATAAATACCATTGGTTCATTCATAAGATAGAAAGGCATTACCATATATTAATAATGGTTATATATACTCCTGAAATCTATTTTGGTATATCCTCCTTAAAAATAATTAATTGGTTATATTTTGATCGCATGTTAATTTTGGATCCCCATTGATCTCTCCTCAATTTAATAGCTATATCATCAGTGCATTTAAATGGTTACTATCTAATTTCAAAATCATTGTAAATCATATAATAATACACAAAAAACTATAGGGTTCTATCTACCTTTTTGAAAAACCAGACCACTACTACCCACAGTTTAATACTCTTTTGAATTAAACCATTATATTCCAACTTTTCCAACATTACATTCAGTTACCAAAATTCTGTTTCTTCCATCTAATATGATGAAATCAAAATAGTAACAGTCCTCAGAAAGAAGATTAACTTTAAAATACACTCCCCTAATACGTCAGAACAGAGATATAATATTTGGAAACACATATAGAAACTAATCAACCACATATATATATATTTTATATTCTTTATATCATATCCTAATGCCAAGGAAAACACTACTAGCTGGTATGATAACATTCTAATGGTTGGTTTTATCAATCCTATTTCACATGCCTTTATTTTCTAGCCTCATCAAAATAGATTCTTGACATTATCTTATGTTTTAAAACTAATCATTATAGAATAACAGTTTATGTGAGACTTGAACATAGTCAACTAATCCATATCCAATTTTATTTTATATTAATCCATATCATGAACAGATAAATGACATATTAACAAAGATCCATAAATAGTGGTAGAACATGCTCTGCATTGAATGAATCATAATTTTATTTGAACAAATGGAGTTTGATGTTTTAGACACAGAAGACATCATCTAAACTTTTAAATTTAACAAATCAACCAAAAAAGAAGATATAATGGAATGGGATTCACTAGTGTGATATAATTCATGGGTAAGGGTAGAATTCAAATGAATCATACATCTCATTGTTAAGGGACCAGACTGATCATCACTGATAAATAGATTTTCTCCATATAATTTCATGCTCTTGATACATTTTTCATTATTTAATTGATAATAATTCCCTTGATGTGGAGTCATGGTATTATTAAAATCACCATATCTATCTCCGTTATTCATTCAAGGGGTATTATTCTTCCCTCATCTTGATGAATCATATGACATCTATGACACCTGAGATGTTTCCTAAACACTGGAACATTTAGAACATCAATAATAGCGCTATATATTCCACATATTATTGTAGTTTTGGATTGATATAGGTTGTGTCATACACTATGTCTTCATGTGGTCATTCGAATCAATATTGGAATTTTCGCAAGTTTATCTTGGGTCACGGAGGATAGTTTACTGATCTAGCCATCAGATTGGTGTTCATGTTCCCTACTTTGAATATATTTCTTTATTCCGCTTGCTCCCAATATTAGATTTCCCACCACATACCAAGGATATCAACATGATCCCTCCCCATATAGCTCATGATATGTCTTTTTCAACCACTGTATCCATATTTTCCATGACTGTATACTCAAAAACATAGATCATAAAAATATTTGAGAAAATCTCATACCTCAGCTTCAATTCAAAATAGGTTCCTTCAAAGACGTAATAATATAAATATTGGCAGAAAAAGTACTTAACTAATAAAATAAGACACATAATATGTGATAGATATATTTTTTACTTTTAGATAAATATATTTTTTATTCATTTAATTATAAACATGTGAGGATTTAATTGTTGGTTGAAAGATTATTCTAAAACCAACCATTGAATATATTAGTCAAATTTAGCTGGAATGTCTAAATATCCCCATTGGAATGCAATATATTCTACCAAAAATGTATTTATCTCAAAATTAAACACTACTATTGTGATAGTAATATAGAACATACAATTCTATCTATTTATTTATACATATTTTCTTTCTAGTTCTGAATCACCCAAAAAGATAGGTGGATTATTCTTGTTGAATTGGATAGAATGTTTCAATTTTGGGGAATCATCACCTATGTTCCCACTTTTAATATATTAGAATGATTACAAAATACCTAAGCCAACCATTCATTCACCTATGGATCAGGTGCAACACCACATTTAGTTTCTTATTCTACTTGGTTATTAAGATGGATACAAGGTTTGATATTCTTTACACACAACAAATTTAAAATGTCTCACCCTCTATCAAATTCTTTATTAACATGTAAAATTATTCCACACCACAATTATCAAAAAAATAATTTCCAAAAAAATCCTTTTCTACATTCAATTTTTTTTAACATATCCATGCTCTGGGAAATCAAACCATTTTCTAAATACTACTACCGTTTTGTTTTCATAATCTATTATTTGGAAAAAATGATATTTTCGGTAAACATTAATATTTTCCCCCATAATCACAAATCATTACTCAAAATAAAATATTACATGCTAGTGGGATTCCATTTTTATAAATCATTTAATGCTCGTATAATTGGATAAATCCGTGATAATGGGATTGCAAATCCTCTATGTGTTTCCATAATATTTATGTAACCAACTCCCTTGAATCTTTTTTTTTCAATATATAATGGTTTTTTATGTAAGTTTATTCTTAACATTATAGGTTCGGATAATCTAACTATTTTATATCATCTTGATACTAGAAATAGGACATAAAAAATTATGATATCTAGACTAATAGAACTGATGACCACTTAATCCATAATGAAGGAACTATAATGATATGAATTTCAAGTGAAGTACTCAATGAAATGATAAATCAAGTAACATCCCACCCCTCCTTATTGTCATGTGAATTATGTAATATGTTACATGGCATTAGGAGACATCCCCACTATGGAAAAGGAAGGAAATAATTATCATAGGATTTAAAAATGTTTGGGGGATGATTTTCCCTTTGCAAGTAAAACAACCGATCAAACAAGGCATTAAAAAATTAAACATTACATGATACAGGATATATATGAATGAAAAATAAAATAAATTAAATTTCTATAATAACCAAATATAATGTACACCACAAAATAAGACCATAAAAAACCCAAGTATAAAACTGAAAACTGATAAACCAATGAAACTTAATGATAACCACAACACCAAATCTCTAACTGAATCAATGATCAATTACACATGACATCCTATATTTTACTATTCACCACTAAATTTGTGTGTGTCTCTACCTTAATCAATGTCTTAAAAAATCTAAAAAAACACCAAAGAGGCAAAGAAAGGGTGATTACTGAAACTCAATAGGCTTACCTCCAAATGATGTTCCAACTCACACCAATAGGATATGATATGTTATGATATTTAAATAATAAAATTTATATAGAAAAATGAATCATTTATAAGTAATCCAAGAATTTCAATACCAAAGAAATTTTCCATAATAAAATTATTTTTTAGGAAAACTAACAAATAATACTTTAATACCAATTTTGAAATTTATTTTTGGCATCACTAATTCTATTCCATATATCCACACATCTATTCATACATGAAACATTGATATCCCTATATTCATTAGTGGTGATTCATCTTTTAACAAATTTTTCACATAAAGAGAAAATTGTATGATGTAATAAAAGATCCTTATCCACTATATTAATGATGGGGGAGACCTTTTACGATCATCCCTCCTATATACACGTGAATACATACAACCATTTTTTCTAACACTAATGAAAAAAAATCCATTTCAACCATTTCGAAAAAAAACTGTATATTTAATAAAAACATATAACAATAACCAATGTAAATAGAATACACCATTTGTCTAAAAAATATTTTCCAAAAACCATTTAAAAAAATACATTTTTTCAATACCATTTTACATTCATCAAAACAAATATATTTTATTAAAATAATTATTTTAAAAGAAAATTACCAATTTTTTATTCAACAAAGATGCCCAATTTCCACAATAACATAAATAGTCACCAAAGATGGGTTCTCACTAGTAATTAACATTAACATCACATTTAATTTGAATCAAAACAATTAGTTTGAAACCAATCATACATGTTCAAAATATAAGGGTTGAGAATTAAGACTCCTACCTTGGTAATTAGGCAAAAATTATAAATAACACAAAAAAACGTCCATGATACTGGGTTGAATCTAAAAACCACAATATATATCTTCCCCTGACATCAAAAATAAAAATATAGTCATATTTTGACCTGATTTCCCTACATATAACCACATACAGTGTAGATCTATGAAAATGAGGGAGAGAGAGGAGTGGATCTATGGAAAAAATAAAAAGTACCATGAAAGAAGTCTTTTTATCAGAATATTCCTTAAATGCACATATTGAAGAATTCGAATCGCATATTGATCAATGAATGAAGACTCTAATGACTTTAGGTGTAATAAATATCATGATAGGTCCATTCTGGGAATAAATGAGGGGTTATTTCTTAATCAAGAACTATATCCATGATTTGTTGATATTTCTTTTAAAATGCGCATGCTTAGTCATGTGGTTATAAATACCATGTTCTACCCTTGCACCACCTTCAATATATAGGGGATCATAAATGGTTATCTTTCATGATTATACAAAAATGTACTACATACATGAAAAATACTACTGTTCCATGTAGAATTGTTTCTCCTTTGTGGAAGAACAATTTGGATTATCTATTCCCCGATCTGTGCACCTTCACCTTAGCCCATGTCTTATTATGCACTTCTTCCTACATGTGTTGCCTGGTTTCCACACACTGTGCACCAATATAACTCCTCAAAAAATTTATAAATGTTTTCCAAAACCTCCCAAACACTACCCTATCACATTATATAATTAAAAAAGAATAAATAAATTTTTACATACATGAAGCAATGGGTGCTACAATATTATTTTAAAGGGGGATAAATATTTGACAATAGAAGACTAACATTCCTTTTTTTGTTGACATTCTTTGATCCTTATGCATGTTCATTTACATGATTAACAATTTTCAATCATACATAGATAATATAAATTCATCTTCCATTTTACAAAATGTAGTCAATGGTTGTAGTTGATATATAAAACTAACTTTTATTTTACGAATTTCAAACAAAAATCCCACATATGTCTTCAATATTATTGAATCATCAGGTAAATAAGGGTTAAATAATCCTCAAAAAATATGTTTTTTACTAATACACTATGATGACTTTTTTGATGCCATTATATATCAGATGATAGAATTCATAATAGTTAACATTTAACTTCCTAGGGTTTGATATAAATCGAAATACTCTTCCAATTATAAACCATTTTGTTCCTTGTATATTTCATCACATACATTATCCTTCAGAATACTGATGAATTAAAAAAACAAATACCAAGAATCATCTTTGGATACTCATTTTTATTCCACAGATAATATAATTTTTGTGGAAAAGGAGTAGATAATGACTTGAATCTATCCACTTTATTCTAATAATTTATAATTTATTTTTAAAATATTATTGGATAACAATAGAGAATATAATTATCCATCCGTCTAAAACACCATACCTAAAACGTTAATTGGACGAATATGATAATTGTTTTCAAATAATTTATTAAATTTTCACTTCTTCCAAAAAATAATTGAACTCTATAGAACCACCCAAAGCAATCCATCTATATAGATATGACATATGATATATTTACTATCATCAAATGACTTCAAACAACAAATATTATTGGATTCATAATAAATTACTTCATCAATCATGATGGTGTCAAACATTTGGTTCTTTCGTTGAGGTTACTATTTCAATCCACATTGGATTCAAATCAAATTACAGAAAATATTCCATTATAATGAAGCAATAATTCTTTAGGATGATTCTTGAATATATCCTCCCCCAATTAACTACAAATAAAGGATGTGTTAATATCAATATGATCAATGTTTAGACCATCAGAAGAAATAATAGATCATTAAAACAATAGTTTTAAACATTAATACAAGTGAGATAATATTTTAAAATAAATCATTTCATTTTTTTCTATCATTTCACCAATAATCACACCTTGTATCCTCTACATCCACTAACTTCATCCCTTAAAAAATAAAACCATTTTTTCTTTAATACCCATTTTTAATTAATCAGTTCAATTATATCTCAATATACATTGATAATTAATGAGATATTTTATTCCCTATGGTTTAATACTAGTTTTTTAAAACTATTATAAATAAGTATTTAAAATATATAATTTATAAATTCAATTATTATAAGTTGGTCGCAAAAATAATGGGTAACATTTATTTTAAAATAATCAAAATAAAAAAAATCTTATCTCTATGTTTTTTATTTTGGATATATAAAAACTGATGTACAATTTTTTTATCATCTATTATAATATAACGGAAGAACAAAATATATTATATATATTGGTTATAATTTAATTCATATATAATTTTTTTAAAATAAATTCAATGTTTATCTTCAAAAATAAAAACATTCACTCATGGTCAAATTTTCATAACCCCTAACCACTCTTCTTTGAATCCTCTGGACATTGACATTACTCACACATATTGACTTTTATAATTTTCACGATAAGCCACATATATCACTATTAGATTCCATTTCCATTTTAAAAATTGATTTCTATATTCTAATATATCTTATTTTATTTCCTCAGTTCAAATATTTGAAATTAATCTCTCCTTTTCTGCCCTGTAAGACCTGATCTTCATAATCTGACTCTGCAACCTTCGTCATCATAAGTGTTCTTATCCACTTTTTCTATTTTCATACCATAATTTCTATCATTCACTCGATATGTATTTATCTCATGATTAAATATTTTGATGACATATAATTTATTTTAACTTTACTTATTTTTTTCATTGTTTACATTCATTCTCTATTTTTCTAGATTAATTAGGTTTTTCCCATATCTATTTTGAAAATTATGAAGTATGTGGTTAACATGGTATTGTATTTTAGTTATTAAATTATTAAATAATGATGATATTTTTAGAGATTAAAATGTATTATATCATTCGTTTTCATTTAAATACACCTTATGAATTAGCATTTGATAAATTAGTCTAAAAATGTATTCTGTGTTCATAAAATATTAGTAAAAGATATAGGATGCATCACTATTCAGATAAGAAGATAGTTTAACATTAAATGATGATATAATATATTCATATTATATTTGCGTTAATTTATTCGGTTTTTGATGATATATTTTTTCATATATGATTTTTTATTCAGATTATTTTATGGCCTATCATTTAAATTTATTCATTTCTAGTGGTTATATAAAATAGAATGAAATTGAAAACCGGTGAAAATTAATGTCTTCATTTGGTTGTATTTAGATATATATGAATATAGTGATCATATGTTTTCATTGTAAACATGTGTTCAATTACCTGAATTATATATTAATATTTTATGGTACAATTATACAATATAAATAAAATATAATAATTATTTATACTGAAAATCATTATGAAGTTCCATTGAAAATATTATTTTACCATTAAATAATTCATTATAATCTGAGGAGAAAATATTATTTATGATGACAATAGACAAAATTCCATAAATTTTATAATTTAATTTGATGATGATCAAATTTTTTACATGGTTCAGATGGATCACTTACACGACCCAAAATCACATCTGAAAATAATAAAACATTACTCATAGGAAAACCCATAAAAGACAAATAAATGTGTAGAATCCCTAATACCATGATCTCACACAGAAGAAACCCTTTTTTATTGTCTTATTCATATGTAACATCATATTGTAGTCCTGGTTTCACGTATGTGGTTAGTTATCTTGGACTGAATGGGCCGAAGACCTTAAAATATTATTGATTTTTGATAATTGTCCTTTTAATGGATTTGGTGGAGCTATAACATGGCATATACTCTCTGAGAAAAATTACATGACGTGGAGGACATATAGGAGTTCATCCCCATAAGACTAAATTAAACATCGACTCCCATGAAAATATACTAATGTCAGCTCCCCACCTTTGTATGGATGGTTGGCTAGTTGTCATGTATAATGATGCCTAGGTCTGGTAACTATGTTAATGTCATAGCCTATCATTCACCCTATTCAATTTAGGTTTGAAATAAGAAATGCACCAGTGCTTGAATTCTCATTTGAATCCTTTTTCCCTTGATGTATGTATGGTTTCATCTTCTTTACAGATGTCCTGAAGGCCTTGAGGTGGCCAAAAACCCTTACTAACCCATAGTCCAGGGGAGGCATGAAGGCCAAACAAGAACCGATGACCAATCCGGTAGCCCAATGGAAAAACTAGTAAATATTTCAGGTTTCAATAGTATAAAATAGTATACTCTAGAGTGAGTGATATAGTACATGCTACAGTACTAATATTGGTACCCTGAAATGTGCCCCTTCTCGGAATTGAACTCATTTCTGTTGGATGATCCTGGACAGTCCTCGCTAAGTAGGGTGAGGCTCATGTTTTATGGTTAGTAATAACATTCTATCATGCTATTTGTCTTTAACTAGAACATGATATCCCCACCCTGAAGTAACATCCATATCCAGTTGATTATCAACTCCAAAATTATCTTTCTCTCGTCGCCCCCACCTAGGATCTCCGCCATCATGATGTCATAGTCCACAATTTGTGGGCCCATAGATCTATATTCCATAAAAATCATTCTATCATCCAATGTGGCTACCCCATATCCCTGTGGACCAAATCAAATTAGTGGCCAAAGGAATTGCTTCCTATAGGTCAATTCCAGTTAAAGGATTACCTACACTAGTAACTACTCTAGAAAATCAAAGAATCCACCACTGAAAAGTTTTTAAAAATACATTTTTATTTCTTCAAGGTCAATGTACCACTTAGATACCAGATCATTGGTAGAGTACACATCATTTAAAAAATTTTAAATTCATATGATCTATTATGGATTGATAATTCATTTATTTTTTCTTTTATATATTTTCTAACATCCACTATATATTAAAATATGTGTTATTATAACACTAGATTGAGGTGTATGTGTATGCGAAATCATACATTATAAAAACTCAATAATATTCACCTACTAAATTATAAATAAATAAATACATACTAAATTTCATAAAATTATTGTTTAACACATTATACAATGATTTAATTATAATGTCACATATTCCCATAAAATGATCAGAAAGAAACACATATATTCTTCTAGTACATGATCAACTAACAAAATTCATGTTCAAAATTCAAAATATTATTGTGAAATTATTATCCATTACCAAAACTATATTTAATCTACATTACATGTTTATAAACCCGGTGTCTAGTAACCAAAAGGTGATTGTTACTTTATTACAGTATTATAGATATGCGGGATTTAATTTCAATGGGATGATATATATAGTTTTCATTGAAAACCACTTACATACATGATACCCATTTTATATTTGGATTAAAATATAAAACATTACAAAATTAAATATTTATGAATCCTTGAAAATCCCTCAAATTTTTATTCATTATAACCTAGTGAGAGGAAAGAAAATAAAGGTGTGATTAAAGGCTCAGTAAGGGTTATGCACAATAGAGACTATCATGAGTAAATAGGGAATACTAAATATAGAAAGGTAAATAATATAAGACAAATTCTAGTTTCGAAATAATATGAACACAAAAATAATACAATGGATAATATCAATCAAATAATTTCATAGATAAAAATGATTGAATTACCAATAAAAGAAATGAATACTATTAGCTATAATTATCTCATATATAATGATATTTATATCATCAAGACATTATGAATGGATATTCAAAAACTATGGGTAGTGACCTATTTAATTTTAAAAAAAAAATTTTGATAAAAACATTTGATGCATTGAGGGGATATAAAATTCATGGATAACACATAACTACCTATGAAGTGCCTTCTAAATATATCAAATGGTCGATTAAATTCTTTTTCAGTATGTATTATCAAAAAATATTCATTGCAATTGAGGAATATAGATTATCAATAACTTTCTATTTATTCAAATAACATTCATTATACAACATTGTAAAAAAATGGTACATAGTTTACGAAATAATCTAATACATTAAAAAATAAATATGGATATTTATGGAAAATTTAATGAATAATTTTCAAAAAAAAACATCTAATTCTTTAAAAAAATATACTTCTACAAAATTATTAATCAATAGAATATTTCATTTAATTTATCAAGAATATATATTTTGAAAAAAATATTAACTATTTTAATGAAACTAAAATTGATGAGAAATATTAAAATAAAAATTCTTAATTGAGTATTATTTGAAGACTTATAATTACAAGGGTAAAAATCAACATGTCGTAAAACTAAAATGAATATGGTGATTCCCATTAGATTAGTATACATTAAATAAATTTATATTCACTTTTTAATTTTTTTTTGACAATGAACCCTTTCAACAAAAAATTAGAAATAATCCTTTAAAAACATTTTTGTTTTATGAATAAAATATAACATCTTTAATAAATATTTTATATAATATACATAACTATTTTTAAAACAATTTATTAAAAATATAGAGGAAAAATATATCTGATTAATGATAAATAATGTAATGTTTTATTTTATTCATTTCATTTATTGATTCACGTTCAAAAGGCAGTAAAAGTGGAATAAATAATAGTGAATCAATAATTATCTTGTGTTTCATAAAAATATATGGATTTTAGGTAGGATATGTTATATTATTACTTCAATTTAAATAAGTGAAATCCAAAATAATTGAGAATTTAAAATAAATCCATAGATCATTTTTATTTTCAAATTTTAACCTCTTGAAAGAGTAACATTGATTAAATACATTATTCACAACTAATAAATAATTATTGAGGTAAAATAATTCAAAGGGGGTGTATTTACACCAAATTAATGTTAATTGGTTCATAACAAAAATTAAGTCACAAAGGAGTTAATATTGAGATGACATCCCTTACCCTAGTTATGAATTCATTCGTATGTTTTTGAATTTCCAGTATAAAAAAATATATTTATGATTCATATATTAGAAAAAATAATTATTTATATCATTCCATATATGATTAAGATAAAACATTTTAACATTTATTTTTTCTATCACTATTCCTGATGATAATTACATTACTATTCATGTATGTTTTTGTTAGGTATATTTGTTCCTAATTTATTCATCATGGTCCATAATCTCTATAAATCTTATAAATAAATCAATTAAATATATATAAAATATATAAATATATATATTCATCCATAAAAGTAATGATAAAAATTTATTATGCCATTCTAGGAGATGGATTTCTAAATGTACCTAGGAACATTGAACACATTCATTCAATAGTTGGAAAATGTGTAAGCAATATTTTAAATTTATAAAATAATTTGTATATAATAGATAACATGTATTCATATTAAAAATATCATTAATAACTATTGAATCAAAATAAAATGAAAAATGTATCAAATCGATTTGTGGAGGTGATAATTGATAGACACAATAATGAATCATTAATTGTTTCTTTCAAATGGGACTGTATGATGGTATACATGATATTTTAATTCTATAGGTATAATTATATCATAAAACTAAAATATAAAAATTTAATTTAATAAATATATGTAGGCATGATATTTAGTTATGGAAAATGAAGTATATTAATTCACAAGGTAGTAGTGCACTATACACATAATCTATAATTTAAATTCCAATTTCACGGAAGAGGATAATGATATATGTTATGACATTTTCATAATAACATCTCATTATAAGGAATATGATATTTTTTTATTTCAGAATTGTTTATGGGTATTTGATGTATGTGGAATATGACATGCAACACAACCAATGATTTAAGTTCAAAACATATTACTCAGAAAACCACTTTAGGATTTCAGATAAAAAAATGATTCTGATGGTTATATGAAAAAATTAATGAATCATTGAAATAGATATATAATAATGGTATTTGGGAAAGAATTTTATAACCCAAAGGACACGTGATTAGTGAAGAGAAATGGATAAGGGTTGTACATTTTATGTAGGAGAGGTGAACCTGTTAGAAATTTAGTAAAAGAATATAGAATGAGAAATTCATTTTAAATGTAAATGATTCTATATGGCCTAAAATTATATTGTGGGATGGTATAATGTCAAAATATTCCGATAAATATGGATTTTTACAATTATAATCGGAAATATTTACTTTCTCTTTTGGTTTAATAACCTATAAATAATGTTTAGAATTTACTATTATAATTAATTTAATGTTAGTTATGATAATAATTAAACAGTATAAATTTTTTTATGACGATTAAAAATATGGAATAAATAATATGAAATTATTTTCACAAAACTAGCACAATTTCATTTAATGTTAAACCCATAACTGTGATGAAAAATTGTTTATCATGAATCATATTTCAAAGATAATTTGATCATATACTATCTATAAGATGAGAAATCATTATAATATATATGAAAATTAAGATATATATATATATATAATTTAAATATTTCATTTAGGAATTCATTTAAATATTATTTTAAATAAATAAATTAGAAATAGAATATACCAAAAAATCAATATTATTAAAAATTTCCCTTATTAAATTCAGTTGATGATATCATTAATTCAAGAAAATTTATAGTAAATATAATTTTATTCCAACATATAATAAAACATTTATATAAATGAAGGTAATAATAGTTAATGAATAATTTTAAATTATTCACAAAATCATATTTCAGGGATAATATATAAAAAATTCTCTATTTTCTTATTTTGTCCAATTATGTTCACAATCGATAGTCATCATAGAAATTTATAATTTTTCCCCTTGAAATATTATTATTTTTATTATATTATATATTTATAAAAATATAATTTTTATTTACAATAATTGATTATTTGGTGTCAATATCATCCATCCTACAAACATTAATTCTCAAAATTTTCATTCACTATTATCTCAATAAATTAGGGTGGTTCATTTTTATCGCATAGTTTTGTCACCACATTGCATCCATGTAATATCTTAGCCTCATATGAAGAAATCATGGGCATGATTTCAAGAACATTTTTTACGTGAGTACCATTTGGTTGGGGTATGACATGAGGTGTGATTGGGATAAGATTACAAGAAAATAAGGAAGATTGGGGATGTTCACGGTTTTGGCATGGTTTTCACAAACCATGCACACGATAACTGTGTCGATAGAGGGGGTCGACACGATTGGGGAATGTTTTTCATATCCGTGTGCCATCAAGCCGTGCGGGTAGCCGAAGACTGCATGGTTGGCACCCAGTTTGGACTAATCGTGTAAAATCCCAAGTGAAATTGTGATAAATAAGTTTTTTTTGAAAATTGGTTTCAAAACCACTCGAACCCCAAAACCTCTATATTCTGTCCTAGCCTAGATCATAACAATTTCTTGGTGCTTCTAGAGCTCTCAATAGGGACACTAAGGAAATCTGAAAGTTTTTCATCAAGATCAAAATCCCGGATCGAATATTTTCTCTCTTCCGGTAAGTGGATTTAATCATGTTACTTCTCCCATTATTTCTCTTATCATTTCTAGATATTTTCATGGATGATATCCCCCATTTTCATGGATTTAAACCCATGAGTTTAGTTCTAGATATTATATTGTGAATCAAGATCTATATTCTCATGATGGTTATTCTTTTGATCTTATTTATGGTTAGGGGAGTTAGATCCAGACCTTGAAAGACGTCATTATGCCACTCAGATTTGGGGAATTTTGTTAGGCTAACATCTATAAATAATATAAGTATGTGGTTTAAATAGAAGTCACATAGTCATGATTTGACATGTGATTGTGAGTCTATGTATATTTAACTTCCCTTGATTATTGATTTCCAAAATTGTAGTAATTATGAATGTGGATATGAGGTGTGAATTGTCTTGGTGATTATTTGAAAAATGAATAATGGAACAAATGAAGGGGGTTTTCTTAAACAGATATTTTGGAGAATTTTTATTGGTTTAGACATTGTAACTAAGATATTGATTTTTTTGTGATTAAGCTAATTAATTTGGTGAAATTAATTACGAAATGATGTTTTTCTATATAAGATAATTAATTAGATGAATTAATTATGTTCCATGATGTTGAAAAAATATAATTAATTGAGAGAATTAGTAATGTGCCATGATGATGATCAATGATAATTAATTGTGAGAAATAATAATGACAAGTTATTATTTGATATGTATAATTGATTGTGAATAATTAATCATGGAATGTGAAATTTATTGATTGTTTAATAAATTGTTGAATTAATTAATGGGGTATTTTCATAGATAATTGTTTAGTTAACTAATGGACTTGGAAATGATTAATAAATAAATGGATTAGTAATGGAATGATGTGGCTAATCCTTGTAAATAAAATATTGATTAAATGGCTGTGATTTTTTTCTAGTCATAGTGTTGTAGAAATATGATAATTTCAGACAAGGACATAGATTTTATCCCCAATAGTTATCCCTTGTTGAGATTATAGGTTGATAGGCATGGCAACCTACACCGAATGAGAAATGGAGTGGTAGGCATGACGTCCTACAATCAATGAGATTTTATGGTGTTTGGCATGGAGACCAACACCAAATGACTGATAATAATAAATGATGAGTCAAATAATATTGTGGTGCATGACATGAAGTTCAATAAAAAAGGAATGACAATAACACATGATGATTCGAATGGGAAAAATGTACTGCAACTGGGCCTAATGTGATGATTACAGTTCAAAAGAAAATGTAATTACAGTTTAGTTATGTATGGCATTTTTTTCTTCATAAAACAACATGTATTATCTTTTTACTGGACTCATTTTAGACATAGTTGGTGGTGGCCTACTAAGTTTTACCCACACCCTATTCGTTCTGATTGATTGTAACCTATGTAGACATTTTTATTGTAAGACATGATATGGTAAATCCCATGTGATATGTTTCTATTTTTGATTGTAGGATAGGAGAGGGAACCAGATGTGGATCGGGAGCTGTATTGGAGTCATTGGGTCTTTACATTTAGTTTCATTATAGACACTTGAAATTTTCTTTGTCACAACATGTGTTATTCTATAGTCGTGTATTGTATTTTTAGTGTTTTGGTTAACATATGACATGGATTTGTTATTTTGATTTATATTTTTCCTCGCATAGTTATTGTTATTTCCAACTTATGGTGTTTTGTTATAACAAAAAGGTTGTAGTCTCTCCATGACTGACTTACAAGACCCTTGATACTAGTCGACATCCTCTAATGTAAAGGGAGGTGTACATGAGGTCATGTGGCCAACCGGATCAGGGCACCATTTAGTGGCACCAGAGTAGTGGAGTTAGATAGTGGTATTAGAGGAGTTTTCCTTCCATTATTCTTCATTTGTCATACTATTTTGGGAAAGGTAGATATTAGAATAGGAAGATTCGAGGTTTGGTAAAGAGCTCGTGCATGGGAGTTTTAATCCCATCTATGGGGAAAATATGATTACTCAGGGAGATATAATTATGATTGTTTTTTATTTTTATAGTTTGTTATTATTTCACCATGGGCGATGCACATGTGGAGATATGTGATAATTGATTTTGAAATTGTTTAATTTTGATTCCTGACCTAATGTTTCATGATACATTATCATGCATGCATCATTTAAGGCACTCCAGGTGGTTGTGAAATTCATAATTGTATGCACTCATGGGAAAACAGGTTATGGGTAAGTTATTGAACAAGAACAGTTCTTCCTTGTTGTGAGAAAGAAATAATGTTGTAAAAATGTTAATTAAGGGGTTTATAATGACAAATTTTATTGATAAAATGAGAATGATTAATTAATTAGTTGATGAGTTAATTAATTTTAGATAATGTAATTAATTAATGGATGGTTTAATTCGTGATAATGAATGTACCCTTGTTAAACAAAGACCTTAGAGTAGGTTGGTTCTGGTTAGTGTTAAGTCCTCAGTGTTGACCTTGTGGTGAAAAAGGGAGAAATGAAAATTTTAAACTTTTGGTGATAGTTTATTCTCTCACATAAATGTTATATGGTTGAATTATGAGACACATAACATGTGTTTGTATTTGTAGAGATATGCCTCTATGAAACATGTTGAGGGAGAGATCAAGGGGTATGGCTCTAAACCTACATCCAGATAGGGATCATGATGTACCATTTGGTGAATGTTGGGGAATAAAGGGAAAAATTTCTAATAAAAAATTTCTCTTTTTACGCAATTCATATAGAGTGACGCAGGGTAGTATTAGAAAATCACGTCGTAGTTGAAAAGATGGTTTCAGCAGTAGCACCCTTCTACTTTTACTAGAGAGGGTGGACCGGAATTTGATGTATTCTGGATTGAATCCATAGAGTTAAACATTAACCATTTTGAAAATTTGACTTAGAGGACGATCAAGTTGGTTAATTATAGGCTACAGGGTTCATAAAACCAATGGTGGGACATTAAGGTATGATTTATACATACTGATGAGATGCTATGGAAGGAATTTATGGAGTTTTTCTTAGAATACTTTAATCTAGACACCCTAAGAAAAGAGTAGGATTTGGGGTTTATGAATATGACCCAAGTAATCTTTTCCATAATCGAATATGCTTAACTTCTTACAGATTTATAGCGTTTTTCTCAATACTTGGTGGTAGATAATGCCTATTTGGAAAAACGATTTCAGGATGTATTTAAGTGTCAAATTACGTCCTAGATGAATATATTTAGGCTAAATAAATTCCAAATGTGGATTAACATGCTCTCATTTTAGAGGGAAACCAGAAAAAGGATTCCAGTACTGGACAGGTAATTGTCACTAGACAATCAGGGAGTGTTCCTTATAAGAGCAGGAAGCGCCATCACAAGTATCTTATTGAGGATTGTGGAAAGCATGGTGGGCAGTCCATAGGAACTAGTGCACTGAATCTTACTCATGGTCATTTCCACTAGTGAGGTAGCTAAGTACACTGTTTATGAAATTATCCTCAACCACCAATAGAGTTTTGGTTTTGTGGCACGGTGGGAAATAGACAGAATATTTGCAGAAATCCATGACAACAGGGTGATGAGGGAGAAGCAACCCATAGTCAATGTTTTGGAAGGGGGTATTCTACACCATATAGGTTTTGTAGTTGGAGTTATAATGGATGAGTATGTAGAGGTATTGGGAATGGTGCTTTAGGTAATGAGTGCCTATATCAGAAGAGTGGTGTTACTCAAGGGATTCATAAAACACCAAATGGCATAGAAGAAGGAAAGTAGAATGTAGTTTATTATACACTTGTAGAGAGCGAGGGGGGTCCATTTATAGTGAGATATTTTATTCATGTTTTTTCTGCATTACCTAATTCCTTATTTGATACTGGTTCCTATCATTCCATTATATCTACAAATCTTTTTAATGGGTTCTCCCTGGAGGGGGATTCCATAAGCGGGGTGATGAATATCGATACATTGTTTGGAACACGGTCTTGGGATATCTATTTATGCAAGGGATGTTCACTAGAGATCAAAAAATATTATTTTATTTGGGATATCTATGTCCTTGATGTAATGGGATTCTTCCTGATTGTTGGTATGAACTAGATCATTGCATACCGAGCCCACATTGATTGTTACCTAAGGAGAGTAACCATTCTACCTCTTAATGATGACCGATATGTAATTTGTGTAGAATGGGATATTTTTGTAGGCTAAGTTGGTCCAACTACATAAAAATGGGAGAGCTCAAAACACATGTTTCTATTCTTTTGCTGGATCATTAGATTTGTAGGCAATAAAACCTTCCAATAGTAGCATAACTATTTCAATATGTATTTCATGAAGACATTTTAGGGTTTCCACAAAAGATAGATGTGGAATTCACTATTGAGATCATTCCTGGGGCTAGGCTTGTATATATTACACCTTACAAAATGGAACCGACTGAGATTTAAGAGCTTAAAATGCAGTAGTAAGAGTTAGTGAATAATGGGTTTATCTATCGATGTATGTCTCTTTTGGAGTCACCGATTTTTTTTGTTATGAAGGCCTAATAGAGTTTACACTTGTGATTCAATTAATGGATGTGGAATAAATTGATTGTGATGAACTGATATCCACTTCCAAATATTGATGATTTGATTGATCAGTTGAGGGGTGATGTTTTTTTCTCAAAGCTGGATCTGAGACTAGGGTATCATCATGTGAGAGTTTAGACCTCTAATATACCAATAACTACTTTCAGAAGAATGTATGGCCTTTAATAGATTTTTGAAATGATATTTGGGTTGAAACAAGATCCAATGGTGTTTATGGCATTGATGGATATTATAATTCATCAGTACAATGATCAAATTGTGGTAGTGTTTGTGGAATACTTCTTAGTGTACTCCAAGACTCATGATGGTCATGAACAACATATTTAAATCATCATGGGAACACTGGGAGAGCATCAACTATACACCAAGGTATCTAAATGTTAGTTTAATAATGATAGATTAAATATTATGGGGAATATCATCTTGGAAGAATGTGTGATAAATGACCTAGAAAAATTGAAATTAGTGGTTTCTAGGCAGAATCCAATTTTTTTTTTAATATTTTAAGCTTTTAAGGAAATTTTTTTTTACATGAGGTTTATCCAAAAAAATTCCCAATTAGCAGAATCAATTTCAGGTTTGGGAAGGAATGGGATATTGTTTCAATAGACATAATCATATGATAATGATCCCCATGATTTGTAGAAGAGAAACATATCAACACCAATTTTGATCTTAGATGAGTTGGGTTAAGAGTACACATTGTTTTTGTGATGCTTCCGTGATCGGATGTGGAGCTATGTTGATGAAAGGGGATAGAGTATTTTCTTATGGGTATCTATAGCTTAGACCAAATGAATTGAATTACCCAAAGAATGACCTTGGGTTGGTAGCAGTGTTTTATGATCTTATGTGTTCGTGACACTATCTTTTTCGTGAAAAGATTACTATTTTTATGGATCACAAAAACTTTAAGTATATACATTTAGAGTGAAATTTGAATCTTCAGCCGTGATGATGGGTAGAATATATGAATTATTTTTTTTGATCTGGATATGCACCTAAAAAGGATAATAATGTGGATTATGCCCTGAGAAGTAAAACACGTACTCAGTTAGTAGGTGCATTGAGTGGTGAGTGGAAGATGATGAGTTTGCAAGGGAAAATTAATGTGGTAGTTTCAGAGAGTCATTAGAGGATGAATATGGTTTCTATAATGGTGGAGTCAACACAATTGAGATAGACAATGGGTAATATGTATGAGGATCGAGAGTTTCAATCCTTACGTGAATTCCATGAATGTTGGGATACATGTCCAGACATGATACCATATGGGTATGAGATCATCAAAGTTATAAATCAGGTTTTGGTGCCTATAACTATGCGAGAGAAAGTCATTTGAGAATTCCATACCTCAAAGTGGGAAGTACATTCTGGGTTGAAAAAAAAGAATCATGGCCTATAATGATATTTTTGGTGGCCAGACCTGAAGAAGGAGATAGTAGGGTTCACAATAAGATGTTTCACCAATCATCAGGTGAATGCAGAGCATCACAGACCTGGAGGCATGTTGCACCCATTACATATTCTTGAATGGAAGTGGGATGACATGACTATAGGTTTCATGGTAGGACATCCAATGAATCTTATAAATAATGATGTTATTTGCTTCATTGGGGATTGACTAACATAGGTAGCTAATTAATTTCCACTTATGTAAAACATTAAAGTAGAGAACATGAGAGAACTATACATGAGGGAGAAATTTTGTTTGTATGGGGTTCCACAGACTATAGTTCATATCATGAATCATGATTTAAATCATGCTTTAGGGTGGTCTTACAGAAGGTGCCTCATAAATATGTTCTTTTAAGTATGTTCTTTCACCCACAGAATATTGGGCAGTCAGAGCATACCATACAGTTTTAAGAGGATATGCTACAAGTGTGTGTGCTAGACATCGGTGGTTCCTAGAGAAAAAAATTTCTTTAGTTGATATCTCTTATAAGAAAAATTATTAGGGATCTATACATACGTCACCATATGTGGAATTTTATGGTATTACTTTTTGATCACCATTATGATGTTTAAAGTTGGTTGAGTCAGAGGTTTTTAGAACGAGTCTCATTCAGGAGACATCAGATCAGTTTTAGTTGACATAGAAATGTTTGACTACGGATAAGAGTTGGAAGAAGTTTTATATTGATAGATGGAGATGACTCCTTGATTTTATAGAGTGTTATCTTGTATTTCATTAGGTGTCTCCTTGATTGGGCCACCATAGGATACAGAGGTCGGGAAGTTTGCACTTTGGATTATAGGATCGTTTGAACTGCTTCGGAGAATTGGACCAATGGCGTACTGATTTTTACATCCCCCGAAATTAACATCCATGTATGATATTTTCAATGTGTCACAACTGCGGTGGGATAACCCTGACCCTTTTCTTGCGATTTCTATGGATGAGGATGATCATCAGATAGATGAATCCTTTGAGAATCATCAGATACGAGTGAGGTGTCATAGAGAGAAATTTTTATGGGGAAATATTTTTCAGTTATTATATGTTATTTAGAAACATGGAAATGTTCAAGAGGAAACAAGGGATTGGGAAGTAGTAATGGGGGCATAGTGGCTGAATCTTTTTTGCTCAGAATATTAGAGATGTTAGAAAGTGAATCTCGAGGAAGAGCTGTTATAAGGTGAGGAGATTATAAGATACCATCCTTTTCAAGAGATATTTCATGTGTTATTTTTGGAAATTTATTTGGTTATTTAGGAAACATTGTTTTGGGGTACGACCTATGGTTTGTTTGGGTAAGGTTTTAAAGAAACTAGGGAAGATAAGGGTTGTGCACAGTTTTCTCACATTTATGATAAACCATGCTCAAGATAACCATGCAAATAGTGGAGGTCAGCATAGTTGGCACATGGTTTGCATAACTGTGAACCATCAAGTCATGGAGGAAGTGGAAGAGCACACAGTTAGTTTATGGTTTGGCCTAACTATACAGACTCCTAGGGGAAAATGTGCACATGGATCAGTTTATTCCAAAAATTTTCTTTTAAAACAGCATGAACCCCAAAAACCATTCGCTTTCGACCTAGTATTAGGATTAATAATTTCTTGGTGATCTGAGATCCTTCCATAGGGATTCCAAGGAAATATTAAAATCATTAAATGAGAACTAAATCCATGATCTAAGATCCTCTCGCTTTCTGGTAAGTGGATTCCATCCCCTTGCTTCTTCCATTCTTTCTCTTATCTTTTATTGGTATTTTCATCAAATATCTCCCCCATTTTCAGGAATCGAAACCCATGAGTTGAGATCAAGATCTTGAATTTTGAGTTTAGATCACGATTTTCAAGATCTCGATGATTTTGATCTTAATTCTGGTTTATGGATTTGGATTCAGAGGTTGATCTATGTCGTTGTGCTGCTCGGAATTTGGGTACTTCTACTTGGACAACATTCATCAATAAACCAATGTATGAGGTCTAAATCAAACTCCCAATGTCATGATTTGATATGTGAATGTTTTTTATGAATTTTTAGCTTATCTTGATTTTTCATTTTCCTAAATTAGATTAATTATGAATGTTTATTTGACTGGTGATTTTTCTTGGTGATTATTAGATAAATGATACACATAACAAACAAAGGGGGGTTTCCCAAATAGATATTTTGGAGATTTGATATTGGTTGAGATATTATAATTGAGATATTTAATTGTTTGTGATTTAGATAATTATTTGGGAGAATTTAATTATGAAATTATGATTAGATACATTTTATAATTAACTTTGGGAATTAATTTTCATCCATGATATAGACCAAAGATTATTAATTGTTAGAATTAAATATGTGTCGCGATGTTTATGAAGTATAATTCATTGTGAGAATTAATTATTACTAGTTGATATTTTATATGGATAATTAATTATGACTAATTAATTATCGAATGATAATTGTGTTGATTGATTAATTAATAGATGAATTAATTAATGGGACATGTTCTTAGTTAAATGTTGAGTTAACTAATCGCCTTTGAAATGGTTAACTAATCATTGGATTAGAAATGGAATGTCATGAATAATCAATTTTAATTAAATAATTATTAAATGGTTGCGATTTTTTTGGTGCTAGACATGGTATTATAAACCGATTAGAAATTGGGACAAGTACATGGAATTCCAACTCAATATTTATCCACGCTTGAAATTATGGAGTTCTAGGCCTGATGACATACACCGAATGAGAAAATGGAGTGCTAGGCATTATGACATAAACTCTATGACATTTTAGGGTGTTAGGAATGCTTCTGACACCCAGCTCATATTTATTTATGTGATAATAATATTTTGTAAATTATTAGTATTAATATTATTTTGTTTTGTTGAATAACATTTTCATTAAAATAAATGATTTTATAATAAAAATAGAACATGTTTTATTCAATTGAAATACTGAAATCATACATTTATATTAAGGCCAAAAGACCATTTCTAAACTAGAATATCTACCATGAGACAAATCAAGAATCACCATAAGACCACAATACATTACAATGAGACCAATAA
The DNA here is from genome assembly GCA_963277665.1 of Viscum album. Lineage (NCBI taxonomy): Eukaryota > Viridiplantae > Streptophyta > Magnoliopsida > Santalales > Viscaceae > Viscum > Viscum album. The sequence goes on along the minus strand of OY728160.1, from coordinate 440,255,904 downwards.
AATAGTTAAATACCTTTAGGTTGGTCAGAAAGAAAAACATTATGTAATGAAAAATGAAAACATACAAAGAATATAGGGGATGTAGAGAAACATCTTCACCGAAATGGTTTTGGATGTTTGGAACACCCTAAACATGTATTTATAAGGCCTTGAATATTATTATAAGCATTTTTGGGCGTTGAGGTCTATAGATGACCGTTGGTTTTTATAAGGGGTATAAAATCTTATTACTGTTTTGAATTTTAGGTATTTTAACTATTTTAAATAATCTATGTCTTTGATGTATCTCAACTATTTTACGTACCTTATTAGCTTTAAGGGTTTGAATGTTTTAATGTAATATTTTAGTTAATAAATTTAATTTTTTATGAGAATGTAATTATTTTAAAGAATACCTCCTTATATATTAAAAGGTTATTCTTATTTATCTGTTAACACAAATGAAATGTATTCAATTATTTTATAAAGAAATATATATGTTCTAATTTTTTTAAAATTCAATAAATATTTTAATGTTATATAGTTGGTTAATTAATGATATATTATTAATTTTAAAAAAATGAGGTTTCTTTAAAAAATAAACTTAGACTTATGAATGTAATGTTAGTGTTTAGAGTTGACGATAGATATTGAAATTTAATGTTTTAAAAATAAAAATAAATACAAACATATTAATCTAATGGTATTTGGAAAAATAAATAATATATATATACACAGATTAATATATAAGTTATGGTTTTTTAATATATGTGTTTTTTTTGGGTTTCTAAAAAAATCGACCCTTGGTTGGAAAGCCATGCCCGCTGAGGGAGGCATCACACACAACAAAGAGTGGGGTTAATGACCCTTTACTCCCCATCCATCGAATATTAGCTATCCTTTTTGGGCACTAGTGCACACCAATGGAGTGGCGCAAAGACGGAACTAAGGTGGTGACACCGCGAGGGGTGGCACGAAAACATAGGTTGGGCATAGAGTGCACTTGTAGGAGAACCGATATGTGGAAATACTTAAGAGGTGGAAGGGAGTTCATTGAAATGTGGATGAGGAAAAAAATATATAAGGAGGTCCCAAATCGTCCCTCGTTTTGTTGTGGGAAATAGTTATTTTCTGTGGATCTAAACATTGTCAATGAATCAAGACACGATTGATCACAGATGTTGAACTCTTTTAAAAACCTACAATTTCTAACGGCGTTATGATCAATCCATGAATAATATCATATGGCCATCTATTTTTAAACCCTCAATACTATCCTCATCCATATATTTTATCCATACCTAATTGTGGTAGTCCACTCTCTTGCACACTTCTCCCTTTCTTCTTCTTCTTCCTCATGTTGCACTAGTCGCCATCACCATCTCCCCTCTGCTCCTTCCTCTATTGTGAGTCCCCTCATCGCTCTCTACGAACTGGGATGGTTTTTTTTCATTCAATAAGGAAACTGAGAGAGAAATAGTATAACATAAATATTATTGGAGTATCACGTATTCTTTTAAGAAAAAAATATATTTATTCCTAACTATTAAATTATTCATCGTCTTCCTAGAATAAGGTTTCTGTTTTTCTAAATAATTTTTTTTGGTTTTCCTCAAAGATTTTTTTTTATTTTTTTCATTTTAAACAATGGTATATAAAAATATATTTATATACATAATAGTTATTGTAACCCACATATTTAATTCCTCATTGGCAACATTACCCTATGAGTTTATCTTTTATCAAACTCCCTTCAACCACTTCTCAACTCGAACTTACTTGATGATACGAAAGGAATTATTTTTTCTTTGAGTTCGATTAATCCATACATATACACATATTTATATACCTATATATATATATACATTTATTAATAAAAACCTATTCCGGTTGTTTTGATCTTTAAATAATGAACATTTATTTTTAAATTAGTTTATTAAAGCACTTAAATCAAGAAAATGTTTTTCAAGTAGGTGTTGTGTTAACCTTATATATATATATATATATATATGTTTTTTTGTTAGTGTGTGTGTGTTTTTATACATTTATATATGAATAAAAAATCTATTCCATTTCAATTTATTTTCAAATGAAAAATATTAGTACGATGTTCTTTACTCATGTAATACATGTAAGGGTTATTTTAGATTAAGTGTTGATATGTAAAACCCATATATACAATTTATGTATATATTAATTTATGTATATATACACATATATTTTAATTATAATCTGAATTAGGTTTTCAAAAACCTATTTAAGTGATTATATTTTTTTTGAAGTGTATGAAACTTATTTATCAAACCTATTTTTGATTATGAAATTTCCTTGTGTGAACATTGTGTATATATGGTTTTATACATTTTCGAACCCAGAGGTAAAAATATAATGAACTTCAATTATACATATTCATGTCATGATTTATTTTAATATGTCTTGATGGTAATAACTTGGAGATTATTTTATGGTAGAATGTTTTATTTTGATTTGTTCAAAAGGATTTATAAAAAAACACATGATAAAATTTTATATTGGAATACAATAATGAAACAATATTTTTTTATTTTGTTCCTAAATGTGTTAAGTATTCATCACCATGATATTAAATGAACTAATCACCAACAAATAAATTTTAGGATAGAAGGATGGAAAAATCGTTTTTTCATTACACATAAATATATATACATTTATTAGAAAATGTAGTGATATGTGTTCAAATATTTTCTAATGTATGAATACCTCACACGAAATAATAGTTGTAAATTTATAATTATTATATTTTAATTCATGAGGAATCTTCCACAATAAATTCCATTTGTTTTTAAAGGATATGATTTAATATGTTGAGATCTTTTATTTGTCATTTTATGGAAAATATAAAAGATATATATCATAAATTCAAAAACATGTAAATTTGTACATAAAATGTTCAATTCCATGATATAGGGGTATTGAAATTTTATAATATTTGTTTATGCGGAAAATAAAAACAATATATTATTTTATGATCACCAGTTACCATCACTTGTACAAATGTATGTCGATGTTTCCATGCAGTCTTTAGTTTAACATTTACTATTAAAAAAGATTCTGTTATGAGTATGGGTATAATTTAAAAATAGAATATATTTATTATAATACAATATGTATTAAGAATTTAAATATTCAAAGCGGTGTGGGACACATCTAATTAATGAAATATAATAAATATTCAAAGTTGTATTAGAGACATTCAAATAAAAGACATAATTTAATAAATCAAATTGGCGTGAGACACATTGATTTAAGAAATTAAGATAAGTTAGGAATGCATTGGACTTATTATGTGATGTGTGATGACCAATATAGCCTCTCAATGCATCAGTAGCACTCATGAGACATACTATGGTATTGTCATGAGTTGCTAACTGAATGATTTTGTATAATCTTGGCATAGGGCCTTGGTAGAATTTTTATGGTTGTCTGGAATTATGCATTTCCACAATATATGATAAATATTTAATTAACCATGTGTTAATTTGAATAGTTGAATATATTTGGTTGAGAATATTATTCTAATGTTAATTGTAATAACTTCCCTTTGCATAATGATGAATGTACTTAGAAAGTCATTTTAAAAGAAAGTGTTGCATCAATTATCCAAACATTTATACAAATATTAATATTACCTCATTTATTTCATGAGATTTATTTAATGTGTCAATTAAATCATTATATTATTACATATGAAATTATCAACAGGTATTATTACAGCTGATAATTTTTTACTTTCACCCTTTCATGTAACACTTACTTTAGTTTGACCAATTTTTGGATTATATGCAACATTCCATTCATTTATGTACAAGTTTGTGTACACCAATATAGGATTTTTCTTTTAAATAAAAATATAAATACTTGTCTGTGCGTTTCTCCCTAAAATTTTATAAGTTTCCATCGAAAAAGATAATGACATGTTGCCAAAAAATAATTTTTCATTATTAAAATTGTTTTCTAATTTTTTGAGAAAAATTGTTTTAAAAAGTAATTTCTTTACAATAATTTATTAATCCCCTCACTAGGAATTATCTTCCACCTTGCATGTTTAAATATATTTTTACATGGTTAGTAGACTTTTCATGCTATCAGTACTCTTATTTGTTGGAAATATTATGAATTTTATCTTATACATTTTTGATGAAAAGTATCAAATGTATCTTGTTTTACAGAACCTTGACTGAAAAGAATATTTGGGACGGAATGCGATGTGTAATTTTATCATTATGGGAAAATAAAAAAATATTACACAGAATGTTTTAGTACCCGAATATGGGCTTCCGAGGTTAGGTCATCATAGTTTTTATTAGGGGAACATTTATGAAATTTTTTAAAATTAAAAGAAAATTTATAAAAATTAATATGTTTCGTTAATTAAAACATTATCTTAAAAATTTCAGACGGATGGAAGAGACAAACAAACTAATCTATTGTCCCTTCCATATGAGATACTTGACGATATAATGTTAAAGTATTATTCTGATGTATTCATTCCATTTGGAGAACTACTTTTGTCTTGTGAATGACTTTTTCAGGTCTCAAACACCCATAGTATACTATAATTTTTCCGGAGGTCAGGTTTCATTTATTTCTTGATATTGCATACAGAACATTAATTTTATGAACGATTGGGAAATAATGTCATGGGTTTTATCTGATGTCTGACCATTTTTGAATGGTCTCTATATTTGAGTATGTTTTAGGAATATACAGAAGCGGGAGACCTCTACACATCTTATCTATTTGAACACATTAACTTCAATTTTTATGCGATGATTTATGAATTTAAAATTGTAGAAAATAAGGTGGGTCGAATGGTAAATATCAATCAATTACTCTCTCATATATCCAATATTTTCATCTCCAATTATTTTAACTTTAGGTGTGATCATTTTATACATGAGATTGATTCTATCTACTCGAGGGGAATTTGTACCAATGAAATTGAAGAATATATAACTAACTTGGACACCATGATAATGGAGAATCACCAACTCCTATGTAGTGGGTAGAGGTATTAACTATATTATTTTCAATTAATATTGTTAATCAATTATAATTAAAACTTTTTATGTAGGGACATCAAGAGTGATGTATGTGGGATGGTGTTTTTGAGGACTTTAAGTGCAATGGAATTGGGAGTATGTGATTATATGTATTTGATGTTAAATATGACAATTTTTGGTCATTGAGGTCTTTATATGACCATTGTATTTTATAATGGTCATAAAATCTTTCACCATTATTTATTTTATGTATTTTGATTATTCCTAATATTATATGTAATTGATGTATCTTAATTATTTTAATTACTTCAAGAACAATAAGTGGTTTGAAAGATTTAAAGTAGTATTTTAGTTAATAAAAGAATGTTTTTATTTAAATGTAACGTTTTTATTGAATACTCCCCTATGTATTAAAAGTGAATAGTTATTTAGATTTTAATATGAATGAAATATAATAATTTATTTTATAAATGAATATATATGTTTCAAATGTTTAAAAATGATTTAATTGTTTTAATGTTGTTTAATATGTCTTAATATTGATATAGCATTAATTTTAAAACCATGAGGATTATTTTAAAAAACATAAACATATGAAAGTAATGACATTGTTTTAATTGAGGATAGATTTTGATATTTAATGTTTCAATCTAAAAATGAATAAAAATGATTTTAAAATATTTAATTTGGGAAAATAATGAATTTATATATTAATTAATATATCAGTTATATTTTTTAAAAAATATGTGTTGTTTTTTTTGGTTTCCATTAAAATTGCCCCTTGGCTGGCCAAGCCATGCAGCAGGGGAAGGTAGCAAATACCACTAAGAGTTAGTTGGATGAGACTTGACTCCCCAATAAGCCAGCATAGGCTATCCATATGTGGTACTAGTGAATATCCACATAGGGGCTCAAGGAGTAACCGAGGTGGTGGCACCGTGCGGGGAGACACGCGGACATTGGGTGGGTGCAGAGCATTTTCGCAAGAGAAATGATATGGGGCGGTACTGGTGAGGGGGAAGGGAGGTCATTGAATGTGGCTGAGGAAACGAGGTATTTAAGGTGGACCCAAATTTAACTCTATTTCGATATGGGGCACAGTTTTTAGGGGCTATCTAATTTGGGTGGTTGAATCGAGATGTAGTTTATCTCAGTCGCTAAACTATTTTTAAAACCCGTAGTTTTGCATGAACGTCTAATCAATCCCTGACTAATCTGATCAGCACATCCATTTATAAACCCACAAAACCCTCCTCAATCGTCTGATCGATCCATGCCTAATCATGGCTATAAAATCTATTCCACACCACCCCCATTCTTGTTCTACTTCTACGGGCCACACAAATAGCCAAATCCATCTCCCCCTACTCCTCCGCTCCAATTAGTCCCCCATTTATCTCCTTAGACCCAGCTGGTTCATTTTCATTCCACGTGGTCACCAAGGGAACTGTAGTCTAACCCAAATCACTATGGTGTATCATGTAATTTATTTATAATATATATATATATTTCTTATGGATGAACTATTCAAGTCCCTCTTAGACTATGGTTTTTTTTCTTGAATAATTAATTTCAGTTTTCATGAAATCCTTTTTGTTTATTCTTTTATATGTTAAACAATGGTATATAAGAATATATTTATATATATATATATAAATTTTATGAAACCTATATATTTAAAATCTCATTTGAACCATAACCCAATGATTTTCACTCTTTTAAATCTCCCTCCAACCACTTTTCAGCTCGATCTCACATGAAGAATGTTAAAGGCATATTTTTTATTCATGTTCGATTAAACCATATATATAAAAATATATACAAATATAGGTATATAAATTTATTTATAAAACAAATATGTTATGATATTTAGGATCTTAAAATAGTGATAATTTATTTTTGAATGATGTTCATATAGCATTTGAATCATGTACGGGTATTATTTTTAGGTTGGTGTTTTTTTAACCCTTATATACATATAAGTGTATATAAATTAAATTATGTATAAAAAACCAATTCTATTTCATATTAAATTTTAATTATAAATTTTATAATGATGTTATATATTCACGTAATACATGTAAGGGTTAATTTATTTTCAGATTGGGTATGTAAAATTTATTTACCCACCTTTTGTAGATAGAGTCATATGTATATATATATATATATAGATTTTAAATATGATCTAAATTAGGTTTTCTCAAATTGATTATAGTGATTAAATTATATTTTGGATGTGTATGTAACTATTTTTTATCAATGATTTATTTGCTTATGAAAATTCCATGTATAGACTTTTGGCATATATAGTTTTATACAATTGTCAAACCCACATGTATATGTATATATATGAACCAAAATTTCACTTTTTCATGTCCCGATTTATTTTAAGAAGTTTTGATGTTATTAACCCGGTGATTATTTTATTACTGAATGCAATGTTTTGATTTGTTTAAAATGATTTATAAAATACACATGATACAATTTTAAATTAGAAAACAATAACAAAACCATAATTTTTTATTGTGTGTCAAGTTTTTTAAAGAAGTAATGACCTTCATATTACATGAATGCTTCCACAACCAATAAATTATATTGTAGAAGGTTGGGATAATCTTTTTTTCATTACAGATAAATATAAATATACGTGCATAATCACATGTAGTGAAATGTGTTTAATTATTTTCTTTTGTACGAATTCCTCACATAAAATAATTATTGTCCATTTATATATATTATATTTTAATTCATTATGAATATTCCTCAATGAATGCTGTTAGTTATTAATGGTTATGATATAATATGTTTTTCTGTAATAATTAATAGTGTATTGAAAATATGAATGATATCTATCATAAATTAGAAAACATGTAATTTTGTATATAAAATTTCTAATTTCAAGAAACAAGTGGCTTGAAATTATGTGTTATTATTTTATGTAGACAAGCCAAAAAACAATTATTTTATTTCTACCAATTATCATCAACTATACCGATTTATGTCCATGTGTCCATGCAGTCTTTATTTTAATATTTATAATTAATGCATGATTCATTTAAGAGTATGGATATAATTGAAAAATGGAATTTATCTATTATAAATCATTATGGATTTAGAATTTTTGTATTCTAATAGTAAGGAGACACTTGTAATAAAATACATAAAAGAAATATTCGAAGTGGTATACCACACTTCGAATAAATGACATAATTGAATAAATCAATGTGGTGTGGGACACATTGATCTAAGACATTTATAAATATGAGGAATGAATTAGACTTATTATGATATGGGTGAGGCCCGCTATAGATTCTTGATTCATCTACATGCCTCATGAGATAAACTATGGTCTTAGTACGAGGCCTTGACATAATATTTACTTTTTGTCTTGGCACGATCCGTTGAACAAAATTTTTATGATTGTCAAGAATTATCTATTTCCTCAATATGTGATACCATTTAATCAATCATGTGGTTATTCGACTAGTAGAATATCCTTGTGGAGAAACATTTACATATAATAATGGAAATAAATGTACATGGCATAGTGATGAATGTACTTTTCAGGTCATTTAATAAGAATGTGTAGCATCTATTTTCAGAATATTAATAAAAAAATAAATATTACCTCTATTGTTACATGAGATTCATTTTGGGTGTTATGTGAATCATTATATTATTACATATGAAATTATAAGCATGTATTATTTCATGTTCTAATTTTTTACATGGAGGATTACATGTCACCCATAATTTAGATTGATCAATTTCTAGATAATATGAATATTTCCATAGATTTTTGTTCATGTAATTGTACTATGATATATGTTTTATCTTTTAAATAAATATATAAATCCTTGTGTATGAATTTTTCCTAAAATTATTTCAAGTTTCATTTGATAAATTATATTGAAGTCCTTAGAAAAATGTTGTTTTTTTAAAAAATATATTTTTTTTCAAAAGGATGTTTCTAAAAAGAAATTCATTACATAGATTTTTAAAACCCCTTCCTTGGAATTCGTGTTCTCACCCAATGGTTAAATTTATTTTTATAGGTTTAGTAAACTTCTAAAGCATGGAGTACTAATACATGATGGAAACATTATGAATCTTATCTTATACTATTATTTAGAAAAGTATTGGTTGTATCTACTTTTTCTATATCCATGACCAGAATGATTCGTTGTGAAAGAATGTGATGTGTTATTTTTTCATCATGTTGTTAAAAAATATTACACACCATGTATTAGGCACTGACTCTGGGTTTCTAGGGTCAGGTGATCACAATGAAAATCTACCTCAAATGAAGGATAATAATGAATCAGGATTCAAATGAGATTATCATGGTTGACATGTAATTCAACACCAAATGACTAATAATAATGAATGTTCATTCAATTGGGTAACATGAACTAGAATTGGGCCTAATATAGCGATTAAATATTAAATGACAATGTGATTACTATTTAGTTATAAATGGTGTTTTATTGCTTCATAAATCTACATGCACTATAATTTGACTAAATCATGTAAGACACCATTAGTGGTAGAATTTTGAGTAGTACTCTCACCCTTTTTGGGTTGCTTGATCAGCACCCACGTAGACTTTTTAGTTTCACATTATAAGGGAAAGGACCTGGGATAGGTTTTTTGATTGTGATTGGAGAATGGGAGAGGGAAGCCGACGTGGTTCAGGACCCTATTTGAAGTTGTTATGTCCTTACATTGATTGCATTATTGACAGTTTATATTTTCATTATTATAACTTTTTTTACCTTTCAGTTGGGTGTTCTATTTTTCATGTTTTGGTAATCATATTTCCTAGATTTGTTTGAAAGTTTATACATGTATAAACTTGGTTATTGTTAGTTTCTTCTTCTAGTGTTTTATTCTTATAAAATTTGGTATAGTCTCCACAATAATAACTTACCAAACCCATGTTGCTAGTAAAAACCCTATTTAATACGGGGAGGCTCTCTTGAGGGCATATGATTAACCGACTCAGGGCACCGTTTAGTTAAACATGGGTTAGGACGTCACAATACATATTTTTATTCTTTCATTAATGTACCTTTTATATTTGATGCATCTAAATCTTCAGTGATGTCACTATTGCGTCAAGAAACCGGATATGATCTTCAAAATAATGGAGATCAAGAGGTGGTTCTATTGATTCATAGGTGAACACATTTTGGGGTTAGGAATATACCACTATAAAAAGTGATACAAAAAAAATCATATACATTTGAGAATATTTTTGGAATATCTTATTGATAATCCACCACTCGAGTTCTTTTTAGATTTTAAAATTTCTAATATACATGGGGATAAATTTATCCATATTTTCAAATCTCAAAAATGCCTTCCTTAGTTATACTACAAATTAAACTAGATATTTCACTTTAAATTCAAAGTCATTCAATAAGATAGTGTCCTAAATATTTTTCCCACATTTATCTATTTTAGTAATATATTGAATAGTCTTATCTGTACCCATTGTATCAATAAAATTATCCATAAGATACCATTTTCCATATTCTTTCATACATGTTGTTTTATGACATTCCATTCCATAAAATTAATCATATTAAAATATTTCAATACATTAATGGGTTTTATTATTATAGTGAGATTATATGAGTTGGAAAAAATAATCCTATATACAATTAAAGTCATGTGTCCAACAACTAAAAAGAGTTTATAATGTTTTAATCGAACATTCAAGATATCGAACTATATGAGGGTGGTAGCTGGTGATAAAATATAGCTCATTATGATTATCCTTTTTATGAAATTTATAGAAACTTATCATAATTCAGATATCATGATCTGACACAATTGAAATATATTCCCCATGAAGCCTTACAACATCAATAATATTGAGCATTATGAGGTGTTAAAGAGGTAAATATAATCTAATAGTGATCAAATGTATATATTCAAATAGGTAATAAATAATAATCCATACTACATAATTCCATCTTGTATTATTTGGTAATCGAATGATAAATTCTATATTAATTTCATCCCATTTCAATATAGAAATTGTTTGAGGTTGTAAAAATCCGCTAGGAAGATTTTTTCAAACCATTACATATTGAAAAACCTAATATTTAGGCACATAATAAGACATTTACAACTTCATATTTTCAATCAAAAAAGGTTCCATAAAATATCTATACATATTAAATAAACTAGTGTGTATTGAAAATTTAGAGTTGTGAGAATTATATAATAATTACATTTTCAGATCAGGTTAGAGGGAAAAAATAACCTATTTTATAACCATATAATTCCATGTTCAGAAATGAAGTATTCAAATTTTATGTAATTTAAGGATTTAATTTCATTTGGATGATTCTAATCACCATGTTGATCAATTACTAAATTTTCTAATAAATATTTGTTGGTAAAAATTTAAATTATAAGTACTTTTTCTATTCCTTAATAATCTTAATATCTATTATTACATAATCCCTAAACCTAGGAAACCCACCAATCCTCATTTTTAGCTCTCTATGATATTTTATAATAAATTTAACTTCTATGTAACTTAAATTCACTTGGAGTTAATGCATTAATAAATCATAATCCTTGAGTAGTATGATACATGTCATTTTCCTCATATTTAGATCATTAAGTGAAAATATTTATTTTTAAATTCTATGGTGTATGTATAATTTAAATATTTTACCCTGGAGAAATTTTTTTCATATGTATAAATAAAATATTATACCTTGAAATCATTATAATGGGTAGTATTGTTTTGTTTATTAGACTTTAATTTCAATGATTCATATGTGATGAAATTAAATCTTTTTTATATACACATCCAAGGCCCTTATATGATACATCACTATATATATATATATATATTCCATCAGTTCATAATGTATTAGTTAAAATATTACAAATAACAAATCTCATATTTAATTCCTTATAGAACATTTAATATTCCTTTTTGCACAAAAACTTAACAATTATATGATTATGTTGGTCAAATAATTATCCCATTAGGAATTTTTTTGAACATATCACTCATAATAACCATCCAAATCAATGGATCTTTGTACATATATTATGATTCTTGGTGAAAGAAATTATTTGAATGACTTTTCCATTATATTATTAAATGAGAATCAATATTTTTTGATAATATGTCTAATAGAACAATCATTTTTGAACCAAAAATCACACTTACTATATTACCCATATATAAAATTTGTTATAATATTCTTATGAATGATCTTCATGTTAATATCATGATCCAAAGATCTTTTATAGTACTCCAAGATGTCATAAATAATTACAAAACATGTATCCTGATATTTATTTAATATTATATTTATTATATCCATAAAAATAATTGTCACATTAGTCAATCCAAATAGATTTATTTTCATCCCATAATGTCTATAACTCATTCTAAATACTATATTAATATTATATTTCTACTTCACTCCCCATTTATGAGAACAATATTGGTGGTCAATATTTAAAAAATATTTATTTTGATGAATTTTATTGCATATGTCATCAATGTGAAGTAGCTGAGACATCTATTTATTTCAATAGAGTTAATTTCACTATATACTATGAACTTTCTCATAAGTCGATATTTTTTCATATCGAAAAGAAAATCAAATCCCCATAGTGAAACACTAGGGTGTAAGAATAAATTATTACACAACAACTCAAGTTGTTTCTTCAATTATAATAATTATTTAGTGTACATTATATATAGAGTCATAGATATTGGTTTTTCATCAGGTCTCAGTTAATTAATCATGAAATATGCTAGTTTTTGATTTTTCGTTAGGTAAATCCTAGAATCAAATATTATATATTGTATCTATAGGTATTTTATTCTCTTCTACGCTAATAATTTCATTAAAAAGATATACTGTGGATGGTTCTCAATATGACAATGGAGATGAAATATCCCTTTTAATTATAATGAATTCCAAAAAATCATTATGAATCATAATTTAATTCTCTTTATTTAATTTTTATAATATATTTAAAATTTCAATCTATAACACAGATTGTATCAAAATAAAACATAGGTATAGTAATTATTTCTTAAAAATCTTGCATGATTGTATTTCATAATAATAATTTACTACCACATCCTTCTTGCGATGTTATTTTCATGATATGTTTTGATCCAAAAACTGACCAGGTTATAGTGAAATATATAATTTTCTCAAAATACCTGATATAAATAAAATATTGGGAATATCTAGAATAAAATAATTAATAGTCAAAATTTCATTATATTATTATAGTACCTTAAACCATATAATTTAGAATGTGAACCTATGAAATATTACTCACTAATTCATAGAACTATCTCCTTTCCCTCTTCAATTATATGATCTCTTGGTGGTTTGGTGCATTGGTGTGAATAATGATATTTTTATCAATTGTTGATGCACAAAATGTTGTTGATTTATTCATATCCCTTGAATTAATTACATATAATTTTATTATGTCTTCACTTGTAACCAACTTATAATCCATTAATTCATTATCAATGATATTTATCTACACAATGATGAAATTATGGGTATTATATTATTCCTTTATTCCTCAATGAAACATTATCTTATTGATGGTTCTATATTTACCCCTAGACCTCATTACTTACTCAAAAGATACAGGATCTCAAAAATTCATTTTTTTCTATAGAACATAATCTTATTTCATCATGTGATGAAATATTTTGATAAATCAGTAACCTTCAAAGGACTTTCTTAAGTACATAATTGAAATGATTAATTATTTTATCTACATTACATATATTATCTAGATTATACTATGATAGTCTTATATGTGTACCCTCATACTCAAAAACACATTGTTTCTCATTTATGATTTAATATAAGGATCATTCTCTTCATTATAGGTCATTTATCCTAATGAAAATATTTATGGAAGAATATTACATTAATATATCCCCATGCAACATGTTCTATTTCTTGATCCACCCTAGTATTATATATCAATGAATACAAATTATCATTATTTCTAATAAGATAATTATGTTGAGTCAATAAGCTTTCCATAAGAATTTTCCATTCCTGTGTGTTCTGAAAATAATAAACACTCCATGTCAAGGCAAAATATATTTTCCTTAATATGGAAAACTTTTCTTCTATAAGGAAAATTTATCCTTACCATGATTTCATTGTTTATGTTTTAGTTTCTCTAAATCTTACTATTTTTATTCCTAAGTGTAAAATTCAGTTTCACATCTAAAACATTAGAATTCAATAAAATCATAGATATAGTGGATTCTGTTTTTAGGTTCCACATTCATGTTCAGAATTCTTTGAAATTATTACTTTGAATTCTTTGAAATTCAGACATTGAATTCTCTGATATTCAAACTCCAAACTATGTAAAATACAGACTCATAATTCTCTGAAATTCAGACCCCACATTCTATGAAATTCATACATAGAATTATCTAAAAATAATACTCCTAATTCATTAGAATTTAGAATCTGAATTATATATAATTAGGTTTTCTAATTCCTTATAATTAAGATTCCTAATTCCTTAGCATTCAGTGACTGAATTCCTCATAATGCAAACTCTGAATTCCTTAGAATTTAGACACTCAATTCCTGATAATTCAGACTCTAATTTCCTCATTATTCAGTCTCCGATGACTAAAGAATTATGATTACAAGTTCCATGAAAAAGAGAATATGAATCTCCTTGAAATATAGACTTAAAATTCATACTTTCTCAGACTCTGAACATTATTTTCCTTAGACTCTGAATAATTGGATTTTGTTGAGAAACCATATTTTCCTTACCTGTGTTATAGTTATGAAACTATATTGTGTATTCTATTTCTAACTAACCATTGTTTGAGTGAATTGATTACAGGTCCCTCCAAGATTCAATGAATAATATGCTCATTGGAGGAGGGAGTTAACCATTGGATATGTGACAATAAATAGGTTCTCATTTGAATGATCTCAACACCGTTCTACAACACTAGAAATTACATGCTGGAGATGTGATTTCTAGAGAGAGAGACTCTCATGATTTTTCCATACTGAAAATCTTGTTATGATTGCTTTGTACGAATTTGATTGTTGTCATGTAAAATCCAAGGCTTCCTGGGATATGAAGACAGAGGTGCTAACTACCTTAAAGTTCGAAGACTTCCTTGATATAGAAGATAGAGGTGCCGACTTCCTTAATGTTCAATCACTTGCAGGGATAGTAATACAGATTCCAATATTTCTATCCATGGATAACCCTAGTGTGGGTAATATAGACTTTCTAGAATGTATAAAAAGAGGGACCTTTATCCAAGGTTGTTGGATACCCTAATATTTGGGTTAAAAGATTTCATACATGTTACTTGAATTGCTTCAAGTTTGTTTTTCACTGCATTTTGATTAATAAGGAATGTATTACTATCATATAAATTCATAAACATATACTCTAATTTGTAATATTCTATACCCTTTATTGTAAAATATTTTCCTTTATAATATTTTCATAAGTTTCATTTCTGGAACAATATTTCCAAAATCTATCATGTTTGTAGAACAAAGAGGTCTTGTGAATTTACTTTGTTTAACTCTGTTAAACAATAGTAGGTATTATAGAGATATTAAAATTTCCAACGGAATTTTTTAAGTATATAATTAACCCCCCCCCCCCCCTCTTGTATATTGATAATATACATCATATATCTATCATAAAAATGTTATTTTCGGTTTTTATGAAATACTTATATTCAAATATCTGTTTTGTTGCTCATGTTTTTTATTATTATATATTTTTCATACTTGGGAAATTTTTATCCTAGTTTACAAATTTTTATTACTAACAAGTTTATATGGAAAGATATTTTCTTTGGGATGGAATGAATGAATGTTGGTTCTATTGAAAATCTTAATCCTACTAGACAACCTATATTTGATGCGAATGATTATGAATATTGGAGAGGAAGTATGAAGGATATTTCCACTAACACTAAAATGGGAAACTTTTTTATTCTTACTGGAGATTACAAGATTCCTGATAAAGAAGTCAGAACTTTTACTAATCCTGAAAGTCAAAATATCAACTAAACTACAAGGTATGAAATGAATTTTTGTGTTACATGACCAAGAATGTATATAGCCAGATTTCTACTTGTGAACCGTAAAATTGTATCTTGAAGAAGCTTGATGTAACTCACTTTGGTACTTCCAATGTTATCAAAACTAGAAGATCCATGCTTAGAGTTGAGTATCTTGGTTTTTTCATTCCTTGTGGATAACATGTATGTAAGGTACAATAGAGGATTATGACGATTGATAATAGATTACAATCCATGGGTGAAATAGGATTGGATGATGAGGTACTTGTGGAAAAGATTATTGATATAATGCCTAATGAGTGGGAATCAAAGGGAACGACGATTGGTGAGAATAGGAAAGTTTCACATATTACTCTTGATGAGGTTTTTGGAACTCTTCTTCAACATAAGACATGAATGAATAGAGATTCTGATCTAAATAAGAAGAATAATGGAAATGGGTGTGTTGCTTTTAAAACTACGTCAAATCATATGAAATCCAAGACTCGTAAAGGGTTACTAGATCCAAGTCAATGAAGGTCACTATATTATCTGAATCAAGTGAAAGTGAACATTTTGAGAATGAACTAGCTAATCATGGTTGAAGGATAAATATGATAATTGGGAAGAAATACCTTCTGTATAGATAAAATAAAAATAAAATAAACGATAAGAAGGACTCTAATGTTACATGTTATGAACACAAAAGTGTTGGGAATATAAGGCCAGATTGTACTAAACATAAGAGAAAGGATCGAAAATAAAAGAATTTTGAGGGGAATAGAAAGAAATAATAAAAGGCTAAGGCTATGAATGTTTTGAAAGCTGATGACAACTAGAGTGCAGGTGGTGGAGACTCTACTTATTAATCCTTAGAGTATGAATCTTCTGGTAAGAAGAATATGGTTTTACATTCCAAGTTACCTGTTGAAAATAATTTTTTAATGGCCACGGTACACAATACAGAATCAATAACAAATGTATCCTCGAATGCTAACTATTGTTATAGTAAATACTACAACTCTTTGGATGAATAATCTTCTTCTAATGAAAATACTACTTTACATTCTTATAAATAATTTTCTAGGTTTGGTAAGCTCTTTGAGAATGAAAAGTCTAAATTCATTAAAAATCAAGATAAGGAAAATTATAGGATTTCTATTATTACTATGGAAATATCAAATCTTTCTAAAGATTTTGATAAGAAAATTTATTATTTTGTATGTATTTCCAAAATACTTGAGAAATTTAATTCTTAGAAGGATAATCATTATAAGGATCTCGAAAAGGTAATTTCTATTAAAAATGTTTTAGAGACAACTGTAGTGAAAAATATAATTTTTTTGAAGATATGAATATAGTTATTAGATTAAAGTCATAAATATTTTCCTTGAGGAAGTGTTTTTTAAAATTTACCTTATGTATGGAAATTTTGATAAGATGTATTCTCAAATTCGACTTCTAAGGAATAATTATGGATTTGGATATACAAATTCAAAACCGATTTTTAGAAAAAATTATTTAGTTCTTCAAGGATCTCTACTCTGTAGTAAGTGTCAGTGTGGTGGGGATTGGGAAAAAAATTGTTCCTTAAACAAATTTCAGTATTTAGGTTTTCATAAAGATTATTTTTCTAGGAAAATTTGGATTCCTAAAATTTTTCTTTCTGGTGTCTCCAGATCCAAGAAAATTTCATTTCTGAAAGTCTAACACTCTTTTTTGAAGGAAAGTACAGATAATACCAACAACAATACACGGTACATGGATAGTGGATGTTCCCAAAATATGAATGGTAACAAAAACATCTTTTTAAATATTATCAAGACGAAGGGAGGAAATATAACTTTCAATGATTTTTCTTAACGTGAAATTATTGGTATCATTAATATTGTATTTATTGGAAAAACATTGATTTAAAAGGTTTTATTTGTTAAGGATTTTAAGAGAAACCATATTAGAATAATTCAATTATTTGATGAAGGTTACCTTGTGAATTTTAGGAATGACAAGTTCTTAGTACACAATTCCAAGGAAGTGCTTATTATTTCTGGTCATTATTAAGAGAATGGTTACAAACTAAACATATTACTCCTTAGGAGAAAATATCTACCATGTCTTAGTGCAATGGAAGATCATTCATGGTTATGGAATATAATTTAAGGGCTCTATAACTTTATTAACTAATGAAAAATCTCTATGAAAACACTAGTTAAGGATATACCAGAGCATATATTTGATTCTTACAAATTTTGTAATTGTGTTCAATATGTTAAGTAACATAATTCCTATTCTAAATCAATCAGTGAAGTCTCAGCCACTGATTCATTACAGTTGAAGCATATGGATATTTTTGGCATAACCAAAACTTGATGCATTGGAGGCCAATATTATCCATTTTTCCTAGTTGATGTTTACACTAGATTTACGTGGGTCTATTTTCTAGCAATGAAATCTGAATATTTTTCTTAATTAAAATATTTTACAGCCCATGATAATAATGAGAAAAATATTCCATTGATAACTATTCATAGTGATCATGGAGGAGAATTTAAAATTCCGATTTCGAAATTTTTTGTAGTAGAAAAGGAATTACTCATAACATCTCAACACCAAGAACAGCTCAACAAAATGGTGTTTTTGAATGAAGAAACCGAATTCTTCAAAAGATAACATGAACCATGTTGAGTTAATATTCTATACCCACCCATTTTTTCGGCTAACACTGTAAGTACTGTTTATTATACTATAAATTGTGTTTTGATTAGACATTTTCATAGTACATTTCTAATGCATTATGGAATGGTAGAAAACCAATAATTTCTCACATGATGGTTTTTGGATGCAAATTATTCCTCTTCAATAATAACGATAATTTATACAAATTCTCACCAGAATCTGATGAATGAAATTTATTAAGCTTCTATACAACATCTAAAGCTTATAGACTGTTAAATATAAACACCTATACTATTGAAGAAATAGTACACGTTAAATTTTGTGAAACCAAACCCTTTGTTATTAAACAACCTAAACCTACATCATCATATGTGTTTTTGAAAACATAATATCATCCCTTGATAGAAGATACTTATGATAATGAAAATTTTCAAGAAAATGTATCTAAAAGTTTTACGTTGGAAGAATTCCTACCCTACATTGATGAACAGTTTTTATAAAACCCAATTATGTTTTTTCTTAAGAATCATCCCAATGATACTATCATTGGTGATGTAAATAAACCTTTAAGGACTATACGTTACTTCAAAATGATGTAGATAATCTAGAATTCATTTCCCAATTAGAAGCAAAAAAGAACTGCTGAAGCTTTAGGTTGTTATGATTGGATTAAAGACATGAAAGATGAGATAATTGAATTCGAAAGGAATAAAGTCTGGTCCTTGGTTGAAAGACCTATGGAAACTTCTATTATTGGAGTAAAATGGGTCTTCAGAAATATGTGCGATGAAAATTGAATCATAGTAATAAATAAAGATTGATTGGTTGTCAAAGGCTATAATCAACAAGAAGGAATAGACTATGAATAAACCTATGCTCTGGTAGCTAAACTTGAATCTATTTGTTTTGTACTTGCCTTTGCAGCATTCTTCAACTTTATATTTTTTTTGAATTGATTTTAAATGTGCTTTCCATAATGGTTTTGTTAAAGAGGATGTTTTTATTGACCAACCTCATTGTTTTGAAGAATCAAAACATCCTAAACATGTTTTCAAACATACCAACATAGTATGATAGACTGACTGGGTTTTTTCTTCAAAACAATTATGTTAAGGGAAATGAAGATCTATCCCTTTTTATATATAATGATATTAAAAATGTTTTAATTGTTCAAAATTATGTTTATGATATTATATTTGGTTCAACTCAGCAATATTTAACTGAATTCTTGGGGGATCTAATGAAATCTAAGTTCGAAATGAGTATGATGGGTGAGTCAACAACTTTCTGAGGTTTTCAAATTTCTCAAAAACTAGAAGGTATCTATATATACCAACCTAAGTATATTAAATATTTTCATAAAATGCATTTATATGACAACACTAATAGTATAAGTACTCCCATTGGTTCCTCAAATTCACTTTATATTGATGAAGCTGGGAATCCAGTAGATCAAACTTCTTTAAGAGGTATGATAAAAAGTTTACTATACTTGATAGCTAGTCGAGAGGAATTAATGTATTCAGTATTATTATGTGTATGATATCAATCCAATAATATGAAATATCATTTAAAGGAATTTAAAAAGGAGTTTTTGGAACATAAAAGGAGCCACAGATTTAAGACTCTTTTATACTTTTAGAAATGACATTGTTTTAAAAAGTTTTTCAGATGCTGCCTTTGGTGGAAGTAGAATGGATAGAAAAAGTACATTAGGAACATGCCATTTCTTAGGATATTCATTAGTTTCTAGGTCATGAAAAAGCAACACTCAGTAGCAAATTACACTACTGATGCTGAATATGTTGCAGTTGGATGTTGTTGTGCTCATGTGTTGTGTATGAAACACAAACTCATAATCTATGGTATGAGTTTTTACCAAAACAGAAATATTGTATGATAATACTAGTGTCATTTACTTATGTAAAAACCATGAACATCACTCTCTTGCAAAACACAAAGATATTAGGCATCACATTCTTTGGGATAACACACACAAAAGAAAATATCATTCTTCAATTTATCATAACTAAAGATCATCTTGTGGATATTTTCACAAAATCATTACAATCCGATAGATTGGAATACATTAAACAGAAGTTAAAAATGTTAATTTTAAGGTAATATTCTATATTAAATTCTTGTTGAAACCTATCTCCTTACAGTAACAAACTAATTTTCAAAGGGGGAGTTCATTTGCATGGTTGTAAAATTTTCATAGTCAAAATTTTAAGTTGTCCAAATTTAATTTTCATAATCAAATTTTTGTAATCTAATTTTTTTCGTAATTTATATTTTATTAGTAAAATTTTTTTTGGTCGTTAAAAATTTCTTAATAATGGTTTTCATAGTTAAAATTTTCATAATCATATTTTCATCTTTTTTTTTTCTCTATGCTTTTTCATAGTCAAAATGTTCGTTGTCAAATTTTTTATAATAAAAAATTTTGGATTCCAATTTTCATCAAGAATTATTTAACTCATAACAAATAATCTTCTTGGCAATCCGAAAGGTGTTTTTCCATTCTTAAGTCTTCGAAATCCTTTTTCCATTACAATTATTTAAATTTGTTTTTAAAAATATTGGATTCTCTTTTTCTTAAATCTGAATGTTTTTCTTAAAAACCCTTTAAATAATGGAATCTATCAAAATACATTCTTGGCTATCATATTAACCGTTAGATCTTTTCCAGAGGTTTTCATCCATTGGATCAGTCAGAGAAGTTGAACTATCTAATCAATTGCCTATATAAAGGCCACCTGATGCTTGTCCATCATCGATCTTCCAGATCATGCATGCTGAAGCCCTGCCCTTCTTATATAAGCCCATTCCAAATTCCACAGGTCTTCCATACATCCAAATGTCTGCTGAAGCCTCTTCTCAGAACAAAATGTAAACTATTAAGGAAATATTCGAGTGGAAGATCTCCTGAGAAAGGTTACTCAATCTGATGTTTTATGCCAAATATGACTCTATCGTATCTAATAATATCAAGCTCAATGTCTGGGAGAGTGTCTGTATTTGAAATCCAAAAGTATAGGATCTGGTGTATCCAGAGTTTTTAGTATTGTTCTATGAGACAATAACATTTTTAAGGGAAGAAGGTAGAGACATGTTCTCTTTTAAGTGCTTCGAAAGTATATATTCTCTTGATTACACCAAGGCTGCAAGTTTGATTGGAATTTCTTATGAAGGGGAAGCTGAGTTCAACACTGCCAAGCTACTTGATGTTCAATGAAGTTTTGATATGGAGAAGCCATATCTTGCATTGATCTTTCAGAAGTAAAGACTCTGAAGATTCAACATTTTTCTATAATCTTTTGGATTCTTGAACTACGGGTTTAATGTTTTATAATTTCAAGAAAAGGTGATAAGGATTCCTAAAGAAGCGGGACTTCTATATTCTAGATTTCATGATGAATTTCAGGACAATAAATTTGGTTAAGTACATTCAGCTTACGATTGTTAATATCAAAAATGGAATTTTAAAATCCCAATTAATTAGGTATCCACCTATTCTGTCAAATATTATTGTTCGTTGTATAGAATCCTTTAAAATTACTTATTGTTCTAAGTTGAGGAATTGAAATGTCATGTTGTTGAGTGATTATAATTTGAGAAGAATGAATGTTGTTTTTTCTAAAGAATCTAATGAATTATATTATTGTCTTGAAGAGGAGGGAGGCACCTTTTCAAAGAAACAGGAAAGGGTTGAGACTTCCAAAAAGGGTGGAAGGAACAGGAAGGCGAAGGAACCAGAAGAGAAAGGAAAAACCCCAGTGGCTAAGGAAACCCTGTCTACACCTCGAAAGGCAATGAAGAAAATTAATATCCTGATAAAGTTGTGTCCAAATAGAGAGAGGATAAGAAAAACTGGAAGGAAGGGGAGCTAACATTTGGAATTCATCCTACCTAGGAAAAAGAATTGAAGGAAAAGACTTATCCAAATCTTGAAAAGGAAGAAAAATAAAAGAATAAAAGGAAGAAATTGTTTTATGATAAAGTCATTTATTCTATTATCAAGTCTACTGGGAAATCATATGAACAAATTCAGGCACCAGAATCTTTTTTAGTAGAACCATTACAAGATACTCTGGGAATGAAGATTGTGATTCTAGAACAACATTAAGAAGAAGAAACCGTCCAAGAAGAAGAAGTAGAAGAAGAAGAAGAAGGAGGTTGTGGTGATACTGAGGACATGATAAAGCTAGTAAGGGATTTCCATGAGAAGAAAATTCCTTATGAGAAATTATCAATATGAACTTCTGAGTTCAATTCTTTATAACGTTCTACCCTAGGAAAATATGGGAAGGGTGAGGATGAAGTGAATAATTTGTTTTAAGAGGAACGTAGAAATCATGATTTCATAGAGCCAGAGAATGTTGAGACAGGAGCCGAAAATAAATATGTTGATGAAGATAAAATATTTTAGCTATCAGATATCGAACATGAATCTACTAATCAATATGAAGTCATTCCGAAAGATTATAAGGGAAAAAACAGGTTGTTGATACACCTAGAAAAACTATGGTAAATAATAAAGAAGTTGGTACTTCATCAAAGAATAAGTCTGTTGAAATATAAATTGAATCCTCACCAACTGTAATCTCAGATTTAGAGTCATTCTCACTTGGGCATGACTTTGTTTTTCAGTATTTGAAAATTCTTTTTGAAACTATTCCCTTTTTCCCAGTATAGACATGAGATGCTATATGCTTTGGAATATGTGATATCAAAAATCAGATTATGTTTTCTTGGTTATGGATAAATGTGTTAGTCTCGAGGCAGATTTCATATCTTTTCTGATTAGATATGAGGATTATAAAATATCTTGCAAGAAGATGACAATTTGGTCATGAAATATATAAGAAGAGATGAGAATACTTGATGAATTTCAAGATAGTGTCAAGGATGATTTTGACATAGAATTTTTGAAGATCAAGGATCTCACAAATAGTTTTGAGATGTGAATTAGAAGGGGGAAATGGATCTCAGAATTGAGATAGAAGAGAAGCTGCTTAAGCAAGAACATGTCTTGAAAGCCCAGGTAAGTAATATAAAGTCCCAAAAAGAAAAGATAAAAGTCTTAGAGAAGAAAAATGAATATCAAGATCAGCTTCTCAAGAATATATAAGAGGATCACAAAGAGATCATGAAGCTAAAATCTATTGTGATGAAGCTGATGTCGAAGGAGAAGGAAGGAAAATATTTTCCATATCCAATATTTTGTTTTGTTTATCTGATTGTAAAAATTCTTCCAATATTAATGAAATTATTCTAGCACATCATATTTTTTGGTTGTTTTGTACTAATCATTCAGGTACTAAATTTCTTTTTCATTCCATTTATTCCTTTATGAAAATCATTAATGGGGAGAAAGAAATGTCAAAATGAATAATAAGTAAAGAACAAATTTCCCTATGTAAGGGAGAGTTCAGCCTAGGGGGGGTTATTATGATGATTTTCATATGAATGAAAATGAAAAATATCATTCTAGTAATCAAGTATATGATCCTTAGGGTTTCCAAATCCTATAGGGGAGTTAGTCGTATTCACTTTTATCCATATCTAAAGAGAGATAAGTTTTTATTTTTATGAACAGAATATTTTAAATTACTTATATTTTTTAGTATGTATGCTTGTGCTTTCCAAAAAGTGGGAGATTGTTGAGTCAATAAGGTTTTTTTATGTTGTTTCTATTCCATTATCGTTAGAACATCACAAACACTCTATCGTATGGAAAATTTTATTTTTCATAATAAGGAAAATTTTCCTTCCCCATGGAAAATCTAACCTTAGCATGTTTTCATTATTCATGTTCAATTTTATCTAAATCTGACTCTTTTTAATCATATGGGTAAAATTAGGTTTCACATATAAAGCATAGGATTATATAAAAACATAGATATAGAGTATTTTGTTTTCAGGATCCAAATTCAGGTTCAGAATTCTCTGAAATTCAGACTCCGAATTCTCTAAAATTCAGACTCTAAATTCTCTAAAATTCAGACTCTGAATTCTCTGAAATTCGGACTCTGAATTCACTGAAATTCAAACTATGAATTCATTGAAATTAATACTCTAAATTTTCTCAAATTCAGTCTCTGAATTCTTTGAAATTTAGACTCTGAATTCTTTAAAATTCAGACTTCAAATTCATTGAAATTTAGACTCCGAATTCCTTAGAATTCAGACTCCATGTTCCTTATAATTTAGACTCTAATTTCATTATATTCTAGACTATGATTTGAATAGAATTTAAACTCCTAATTCCATATAATTTTTACTCCAAATTACTTAGAATTCAAAAACCAAAGTATATATATTTTTTATTCCGAATTCCTTGAAAGACAAAATCTGTATATCCATGTAATATCGACTCTGAATGCTTTCTTTCTTCGACTCTGAACTTTATTTTCCTTAGACATAGGAAAATTATATTTGGTTTATCAACCATATTTTTCTTAACTTTGTTATAATTATGAAATGATGTCGTGTAATCTGTTCTTAACTAACCATTGTTTGAGTGACATTTGTACTAGTCCCTCCGAGATTGAAGGAATGATATGACCATTGGAGTAGGGATCCGACTGTTGGAGATGTGCCTATAAATATGAGCACTTTTGAATGAGATCAACAATGTTCTACAACTATAGATATTACATGCTGCTGAAGTTTTTTAAAGAGAGAATATCATTCTTTTTGTATACTGAACATCTTGTTCAGATTGCTTCATACGACTTCGATTTTTGCTGTGTACAATCAAGGTCTTCTAGGAATAGGAAGACAGAGGTGTCAACTATCTTAAAGTTCAAGGACTTACATTATAAGAAAGATAGAGGTTCCAATTACCATGATGTTTGAGGGAATGTAGGGATAGCATGATAGATTTTTATATTTCTATTTAGGGCCTACCCTTGGTTGGGTAAGATATAATTTCTTGAATGTATAAATCAGGGGACCTTTATCCAAGGTTGTTGGATACCCTACTATTTGGGTTAAAATATTTCACACTTGTAACTTTTATTGTTTAATGTTTTTTTCTACATTTTGAGTAATAAGGAAAGTATAAAAATCTTATAATTTCTTATAATAGTACTCCGATTAGTATGATTCTATACACTTTAAGGTAGAATAATAGCCCTTGTAAATGTTTCTTATTTTTCATTTCTGGAACCATATTTCTGGAATCTAGAAGGTTTGTAGAACTAAGAGGTATTTTGAATTTTCCTTGTTTAAATCTGTTAAAAAATTGTAGTTTTATACCATCATTAAATGTTGGAAAGGAATTTTTAATGTATATCATTCACCGCCTCTTGTATATTGAGCATCTACATTATATTTATATACTTCAAATAAACCACAATCATTGATTTTTCCATTTCATTTAACAACAATGAAATAAATATAACCTCATGTGACAACATCCATTGTCATATTACAAATTTATTAGAAGATACAAAAAAAATAGTGTATTTTTTTCTCAAAAAATGATTAAATATAGGTGTTTTTAGTCCACAAGACATCATGTTGATCTATATGTGCAAGGATATTAGACAAAACAAGGGATAAATACCCAAATATAGTCATGTACTTTTTAGCTACAACAAAAACATTATTTCGCTAACTTGAATAGAAATTAATACATTGATCGGGGGTGTTAATTATATTTATTGAATTAGGATATATCACTAAATAATGGATAAAATTGATTTAGCTCACAATCATAATGAATAGTATATGAAAAATAAAAATACCCAATAATAGTAAATGTTTCAAAAAAAATTAGGGGTTATCTTAATCCTCATATTACTTATGCTTATTTGAAATCATGTTCACAAGGATTCAACTAAACTTATTATAATACCAATGGAAAAAAAACTCAACTCTAGTAACCCAAATATAATGATTAATTTATTACATTGTCCTTCAAATAATGGATCGATTCTAGATGGAAAATTATAATTTGATGTTTGGTAGAACCATACACACAAATTATACTCGTTTCACATCGAGAATCATTTTTTTTAAAAAAATTGATCGTTTCATCATCCCTGAAAACCATTCAATGATTTCTTCTTCATAACCTATAAATTGTAAAATAATAATGATGTGCACAAATTGTAGTTATCTTTTTTGTACAATAGATGTGATGTTGATTAAAAAATAAATATTAACAAGAAAATTATAGGAAACACATTCAATTCAGCCAATAACATGAGCATCGAAAGAAACCAAGGGTAACATCAATCTAGTTATATCATGGATAATAATAAATAAGCACCCAATGAAGGAAATTTATAATATTGGATGTAATTATGTTAAAAATCATGATATCATTACTATTAATTCCTCACACCAAGATAGATTAAAATTATGGTTAAAGACCCATTTAATTTTCATAATGGATTTTCCTCATGAGACATGTTGATTAATAAAGGGGCTATGTAATTTGGGACCCTAATAGTCACAACATTTCTAATGAATTACATATATATATATTGACCATTTTAATTCACTAATAAAATTCTTATAAAAAATGTGCTTATTGAAAAAAAATTGGGTTACTATGATTTTCTCAGTATATCAAATAAATTTCAATGTCGAACACCATTCATAAAAATGATATAGAGTTTTAGAAATAAACATTCCCATGATACACATATTATATATATTGAAGGGAAATATAATTATAATATACTAAAATAATTTGAATTTTTCAATATAATTTTACTGTACACTACAATAAAAAATGGTAAAATATGACATGTAAATAAAAAAATTAGGCCCCCCAAAAATATAATTTATTTTGAATAAAATAATAAAATGGATGAAAAAAATTAAAAAAATTCTCAAAAGAGTATTCTTTGCAATGAATTTGAAAATGTGTTGAAGAAGCTTAATTATATAAAATGTATATGGTGGTGGGGTTGTTTATTTACAACATATGATTTCAAAAAAAATCTTTTAATTTGTTTATGAATGATGAAAATAATCACATTCAAGAGAACATTAAACAGATTAATTTTAGTCCTTTTAAAATAAAGAGTATAATGTAAAATATCCATAATAAAGATTTTTTTAATATAAATATATTTTATAAAATACTTTTGAAAAAATACGGATGAAAATTATATTTAATTAAAGAGAAATGAGATTGTTTTTTATTTTTATTATTTCATTAATCGATTAAAAAAATATAATAGAATATATTGGAAAAATATGAAATATACATAAATAACCATTAGAAAATATAAATATATCTGTTTTATACAGGTCATATTTGAGTATTCCTTTAATGAATGTTTGAGAAATCCAAAAATATAGATATTTTAAAATAATTATTCACATGTTCGTGTGCTTTTCAAATTGTAAGTCGACGAACGAGTTAACATGAGTAAAAACATTAGCCATCCTATATTAATAGATATTAATTGAAAATAATTTAAATGGTATATATAAAATCGATATTAATTTAAATAGGTTTATAATACCAAATAAGCCTCTATGATGTATAAATGTACACAAAATATCTTATCTTAGGTCAGACATCGATCATATGTGTTTGAATCACCTATATAATAAATATATATTTACTGTAAATATAATCCATATCCTAAATCATATATATCGTATTAAATTTTTTTATATATATTATCTTTTAAAATTATGTTATTAAAAATAATTTGTCAAAATCATCATTTCGGTTGATAATTGCTTCATAATTTATGTATGTTTGGGATTGATAGTTTTAGACCATGTAATATGATATTGGATAAATAATTTCAATAATTATAATCAACATATACATCTAATATATATTTATTATTATATATAATCATCTATAAATGTTGATATAATGAAATGAATTAAACTATTTATGTGGATGGTAGGTTATACCAATGTATGAACAATGTTTCTATTTTTTTGAAGGATGGAAAAAGGGTTAAATTATATTTCCACAAGAAGGAATAAATTTTATGTTACAATTATAAAAAAATTTATTAAATATATCCAAATTTCCAAAAATGTACATATAATATTAAAAATAGATCACATAACTTCATAGAGGAGGTGGTTTACATTTCTATACAAATGATGTTATCATTTTACAACAGATTGGAAGCTACAATGGTTGATGTGATATTACAAATACACAAGTATAATTAAATGTAAAATATCATATATATATATATATATATATATTATCCCTCATTATATATAATCTTGAAGGTGATTATGGAGAATAAATATCATCTTTTCACAAGGCGTTAGTTTTACATGCACACAATTGGCATCTTTTTTCCATTTTGACAGAAGGGGAGATAAATATAGGTTATGATATTAACATAACAACAAATAATTATATTAAATGTCCTAAAATAACTATTTTATATTGGATTATGTATATTTTAAGAAGGTTAAATAATAATTTAAACCAAATGTAATGTTTAAAATGATACCACATCTTTTAACAACCACGTTATATTATCAAGAAAATAATTAGTATGGATTTATGATCAATAAAATTCTCCTAGTACATAAAATAGGTAAATAATGATAGTTATCTATTGGATGAATTAAAAGGACTTTTGAAGTATATAATGTAGAGGAATTTAGGTATCTTTATACAAGTGGGGGAGTGTACCCACATGAAAATTTCATAAAAGTATATAAAATGATTGTGTAATTATAAAAAAATGCATCCATGTGTGAAACTATTCGACTATTGGAGAGAATAAGTTCAATTTTAATTCATCAAATAGTATTTTTAAAATATTAATTAAGAAACATACCCTTATATTTTGGTTTAAACCACCGATAAACATGTTTTAATCTATATAACAATAATTTTTTTTATAATTTTATTTTCAGAAAAATTAATTTATATCTATTACTTAATATTAAATATATTGGATCAAAATATGGAAATTATTTTTTTCAAATTATATTAATAGACTATATATAATTTAACATAAAATTAAACTCTACGTTGTGTTGGAAAACATTTTTTCATGAAATGAAAATTTCAAGTATAAGATTATCTTATATTAACAATATTCTTAATAATATTAATTAAATGGTTATAAATTTATATATAAAGATACATAATAAATATATTTCATTTAAATAACTCACCGTCAAATATTATTTTAATAATTAAAATGAAATGAAAAATTTTAATGGAAAAAATTGTCTCAAAAGTATATATGGTTACTCCCAAATGATCTTATATTTATTTATGAAAAATTTAATATCAATAAATTTTTAAATACATATATTATATTAATGTATTTTATATAATATTTGGAATAAATATATACTATATTTTCAATTATTCATAAAATCTTATGTATAAAGGAAAATTTTAGGAATTCATTCTATTATTATTTTGAAAAAGGTAGATCAAAATCTAAATTAATTGCAAAAAGTATAATTTATGTTACAAAAAATATTAAAATTTCAATTTTATTACAGTTTGATTGAAATATAATTATCACTTACAAAAACTGAATCTTGTGTGTTACATCATGTATTTCTGGTATTTTGTCTACTCCACTGAAATCCTCTTCTTATCTATCTAGATATTTTCATACAAATTATTTTATATAATTATTATATTAGTATTTAAATAATTTTTTACGTTTCTAGTTTAAGATTAAAAAATCTTTAATGTAATATATATAATTCAGGACATAATTTTATAAAAAATAGGACTACATTAGCATCAATATAAATATAAAGAAATTTTCAAACGATTAGGACTTATAGTTTCTTTTATAGTATCGTATTATATAATTAAATAACAAAATAAAATTAGATACTTTATATGGAGAATTTTTTTAATTTCTATTTTTAAAAACAATAATTTTTATTGTTAAATAATTTCATTCTATAAATGGAACTACATTATTCAGATTTTATATATTAATACATTATTTATAACACATATATCTTTATTCCACTACTCCAAAAAACAATGATATGCTTTTTAATTTCTATACCACTATATTTTTAATATGAATTATTTAAAATTGTAATAAATATATAATGATAAAGTGATTTTATGGTTTATAAAATTTATTATCATTATTTTATTTGTATTATTTATTTATTTTCATTGTTTTTATTTTTATTTTTAAATTTAATTTTTATAAAAAATTTCAAAATACACTATCTTATATTCAATACATAAATTTTATATATGTGGTAATGTTTTACAATAGGATTATTTTATAAATAAAAAATGTTGAATTTGTTGATGTGGTTGATATTTGTTAGTACATTTCCTTGACAAAATCTTCTAAATGATGAAGAATTTTTTTGTTAGTGTTTTTTTTAAATATTAAAATTTGGAAATGAATATAAACCAAAAATCCTTTTTTATTTTCTATCCTTGTTATAGTACATTTATTTTTGATTTATAAATATGGTACTTTTCAAGGTAAATTGGTGGTGAAAATATTTTAAGATGAGATTTTTAATTAAAAAATTTAAATTATTCGTACAATTTATGTTATGATAATTAATAAATAATTAATTATAAATTATGAGTACAGTGATGCAAAAAAATATATCTTAATTGAAAAAAAATTCATGGTTTTATTAAATTTTTTAAGATTTTTTTACTTTAATTCTACAAATGGATAAAAAAATAACTATTTTATAGAGTATCTATAACAATTTAGTGATATATTTCTTGAAGAAAATGATATTCCATATACACATTATGATGTAAGGATAATATTATTCATGATGGGTTTGTGGTAAAAGATGATACATGCCTTACCGAAAGATGGTGCTCTATATAAGAAGGTACACAATGTTTTTTAAGAGCGTCCAAAATATGGGACATAAATGTATAGGATAAAAGAAAAATTTGGGGTTGATTTCTGTTTTTCTAGGACTACAACCTTGAAAATTCTGTTTATTCATGAAATTACTCATCTGAAAAATTTACATTTTAATTTAAATGATTTAAAATTTTAGTTTTTCATATATATCAAAAATATCTAATAGAAAATTAAATCATAGAGCCTAGAATACATAATGGATGTTAATAGATAAATAATTTAATATATTTGGAAATATATATTGTTATATTAGAATTGCAGGTTTTATAGTTATAATGAATCCATATTCGATACTTACAAAAAACATATGTCTTTGATTGTTTTCTTGGTAATTTACAACTTACCTATAGAAAATTTTATAGAGTAAAAATATATCATGTAGTGTTTAATTATTTCTTGGAGAAAACAACCCAGAATTGATGTTGATTATTACTGGTAATCATTAGTTGATATTTTAAACACTTATGGGAAGATAATATAAATTTTTATTATTCCCATAAATAGGAATATTTAAAATTTCCACAACAAATATTTTTATTATAAATCAATTTCAAAGATATGAAAATTTACCTTGATAATGTTATAAGGGTAATAAATCATGACCATTTATTGATTAAGGGTATTTATGATTTCAAAAAAAATATTTGAGGAAAATAGTTGACATTGTTCGTTGAATGTCTTTGATAAGCGATAAATCCTATTGTATATTAAAAATGGTTATCAATGATAAATAATTATTATATACCACTCTAAATAGTTTTTCAAATAATAAATATTCAAAGAGAGTGTCATGACCCATCCTCGGGGCCCGTGTCGTGACTACACCAAGCCCGCCTTCCATAGGCCAGGGGCTGGCGACTAGCACCAAGGCGTAAATCCCGGTAAAAAGGGAAGGCATTGCCTTTGTAAAGTAAACAAGCACCACAGAGTAAGCAAGCGGAGAAGTAAACACTAAGTAGAAAATAGAGTACAACTGAAGTGCGGAAAAGTAAATGGGCCACTATACAAACCCAAACTGAAAGTAAAGTACAACTCGAAAGGGAAAACAACAACTGTAAAGTAAAATACACTACGCCGAGCTGTCCACTGGAAATCCCACCTGTAGGGTGGGTACAGATAGCTCCACTGCTCCTCGGGTCCCGCCGTCCACTCCGAGCACGTCCCGCCCAGTGGTCCACCTCCAGGTACCGTCCTGCTCTGCAAGCCTCAACCACGATCAACGATGTCCGTCGTCTGCACTCAACACAACATAGTGCGGGCATAGCCCGTGCAGGGTGAGTATAATGATACTCAGTAGGGACCCTGAGACCCTCACGGTCTCACTAAAACCAACGAGGATAACCACAAGAAGATCTCAACAGATAACCCCTACTTAGATATATTCCCATACATATACCAATGTTATCAAGTAACTCATCTCAATCATGAGGAATCACAAGGATTGTGAAATCAACGGATAACCACTACTCAGGTATATGCCCATACATATACCTAAGTTATCAAGTGACCCATCTCAATCATGAGGAAACACAAAAGGTCAAAAGTCTCAGCTCAAACCAGGATTTTCATTATCGAAACCGTAACTGCTGAAGAGCTCCATCTCTGGAGTGTACAGTGGTCCTGCCACGACTCTGAGGTACTGCTCACTAACCTAAGACTGCTGAGGTACTCCTCCTGTCGAGTACCGCGGGCCTGCCACCTCACAGAGTAGTGCTTCCCGCCGGGGACTGCCACCCAACACAGTAGTCCTCCCCCCTCATATCCTACAGAGGTACCTCTCCTGTCGAGTACCGCGGGTCTGCCACCTCACATAGTAGTGCTCCTCCGCTATGGGTCTGCCACCTCACAAAGCAGTGCTCCCCACTGGGCTACGTAAGTCACTCTGAATCGAATCGGACAAGCAGTCTTCAGGTCTCGGCCGACTACACGGTCTCTGTACTCCGTACGCTCGTCTCTGGGAGGGTCCTCTCCACGAGCTACAAGTCGATACTCCATGTATCTCAAAGTCCCACGAAGAAGTATCTCAAAATACCGCCTCGTCATAGGGGTCTCAATGCAACAGATGGCGCGTCAATCAGACGCTCGGTCTGTGAGTTATTAGCCTTTTCGTCCCAGGGGCCCGGTTGGTTTCATGAGCGAACCAAAACCAGCCGTATCTCAACTGTACCCCGAACTCACATAGGGTATACTCATAGAAACCGTTTCTCAATGAGATCACCAACGCCATTGACGGTTCGTCAAACGGACGTTCTGTCAGAAAGGTATCAGCTTTTCCGTTCCAGGGGCCCGATTGGATTTCGGTGCGATCCAACCCGGCCACTATCCATCTGCATCCAAATCTCGGGCGGAGGATGCCAAAAGTTCCGTATTGTCAATAAGAACGCAACGAGACAGACGGCGCGTCAATCGGACGCCCGGTCTGTGAGTTATTGGCCTTTTCGTTCTAGGGGCCCGGTTGGTTTCATGAGCGAGCCAACCCGACCGCATTCCAATGGCATCCAAACCTCTAGAAGAGTAATAGAAAAGATCCTTCTCACTTAGAGGAACTCAACAAAGCTTACGACACGTCATTCGGACGTCCGTAGCTCAAGATATGATCATTTCCGCTCCGAGGGCCCGGTTGGTTTCGTGTACGAACCAACCTGGCTGAACTCAAAGTATTCCGAAACCTTGAGTTCGATATAGCAAAACGACCGTCTTGATCCAAGGATCGCATCTCCACTGACGGCGCGTCGTTTGGAGGTCCATAGCCCAAGTTATGGGCATTTGAATCCAAACTGCTCGGTAACCGGGGTTTCGGGCCCGGGTCGTCCCGGCCCGAGACCCCCCTGGTTTGCCCGAACCGTGTCGACCCGCCTCGGCCTGGCAGACCGGCCAGGCGTGCCGGTTCGGCACAAGGAAGCATGTTGTGCGCGACGCCAGCTCGGCCGAAGGCCGAGATGATTGGAAACGGGGGGCGCCAGCCCCCCTTTGTGAAACCGCGGCCCCTTAATTGGGGCCGCTTGAAGACCCGGCCGGGGGAATTATTTCCCCTGGTCTCCACTGCCCGGCCGGCCCGCACTGGTCGGCCGGTTCCGCCAGCAAGGACCGGCGATGGCCGGTCCTTCCTTCGCCGACACCGACGGCCCGGTGCCGGCCGCCGGTCATCTTGCTCCGCCGCGGCCCGGAACCGGCCGCAGACCTTGTCGTTCGGCGCGGCGCGACGGCGTCGCGCCCTTCCGTCGCGGCCCCGATCCGTCCGCGGTGTCTTCGACATTCTTCGACGCGACGGGACGGCGTCGTGTTCTTGAATCCCTTTCCACGGCGCGGTGCGACGGCGCCGCGCGTATGTTCTGCATGAACCGCGTGGTGCGACGGCACCACGCTCCTTCGTACCAACCACAAGAAAACAATTATGAAATAAGGATGAGGGTCGGCCGTGTTTGTGTGGTCCGGCCCCCTCGCATTATTTGATAATAAAAAGAAAGTCAAAAACCACAAAATTCGACATGCCAGAATGAAGAACGGAAAGAAATAACATTAAACCCCTACCTCAGTTTCAAGTGCGGAGCTCGTCAACAAGCCGCGGAAGACAAGCGTCGCAGAGGTCGGGCGTCGCGGGAATCGATCGTCGATTCCGTTGATGTTGGAGGAAGAAGCGCTCGGTGAAGTCAAGTCGAGTCGAGTCGACACTCTCAGAATACTTTGTGGGCGGCGGTGCTTCCCATCCTTGCTCCGGTTGAAGAAGGTAGAAGGTGTTGCTTCACATTCTTTGGAGACGTGGAACGTTCTTCTTCGAGTGGTTGAAGGTCTTCCAAAAGTTCTTCTCCTCTCTTTAGTTCTCCCCACGAAGTTTATGCCAACCCCAAGATAAGAATAAAATCTCTCATTTTAATGTTGGAAAAATGATTTCAAAAGAAATCAAACACTCAAAATAATTAATTAAGTTGGTTTAATTAATTAAATTCAAAGTGTTGGCAAGAATTTCAAAAGTTTGAAATTACGATAACTCTTCTCAATTAATAACCCAAGTTGTCAAGATTAATTAGAGAAGAGTTATTAGGAGTTTAAAGGGGAGATGAAGAGTTAGGTTCGTGTGGGCCCCACCACACTTAATCCTCTCAAGGGAGGTTAACTGGATGTGGGACCCACCTCTAACTCCCTTTGGGAGGATATAACCAACATGGATAAAATAAAATGTGTTTCCACATTTTATTTAACTTCATTTTAAAATCCCCAAAACTAACTCTCAACCCGCATAAAACGCAACATCGGAAAAGGTCTCCTTAAGCGAAAATCGGCGTTGCAAGTTCATCGGTTCCCTCAGAATTCGATTCCGGGCACCGGTTCAAAGGTTAGAAATTCCCACTCATTCGTTCACTGAACGTACCTGCCAAACTTCGGAAAATGATTCTGGGCACACTGGGGCTCGGAATCAGGTGCCATCAGAAACTGCGTTCTTGTAAAATTCCAAAGAAAATTAAGAAAAAAATTTCCTTGAAATTTCCGGGTCTTTACATTACTCCCACCTCAGGGCCTTACGCCCCCGTAAAGCTTCAACACATACTAGGGTCACAAAATCGGTACAAAGCACGCATCTGAGCCTTCCACCCCCAAGTGCTTACCTGGAGGTTCCCGTATTGCCAGAGAAAGTGCACCCGAGGAATCGATCGTCCTCGTAGGATCTGCTCCTGTCAATCCTCGATCCCCACTGAAACCTCCGTGAAAGACACCCCATCGTCATCGTCCAGATCTTCATGGTCGATGATATGCAGAGGGTCAAGCACGTATCTCCTCAGTTGAGATACGTGGAAAACTTCATGCACCTAGTGCAACTGAAGTGGATGGGCCAAGCGGTAAACCACCTCGCCTACCCAGCTGAGGACCTAGAAAGGTCCGTTGAACTTCGGAGATAACTTCCCTCCCTGGACACATTTCCGTAAGCCTCGTCGAGGTGAGACTCGTATAAGGACGTGATGGTCAGCCTCAAACTCTAGAGGCCTCCAAGTCATGTCAGCATAAGGCTTCTATCGGCCCTTTGCCGTCCTCATCCACTCTTGGATGACCAGGACGTTCTCTAGTCTCACAAGAGCTGCTATGATTTATTCTTTGCCGAAAAAGAGAAATCCGGTCTCATCCCCTGGATGAACCACATTCATTGCCTAATACAGTCAATCCTGAAATGAATGATGCATTCATGCCATGGATGACATCGTAAGGCCTCGACGTAACTAACAAGAGATCCAACTGTCACTCTCACCTCCAAGGGTCGAGTCACACTGTCGGCATCAGTGTGTGGTCACTAGGTATCCTTCAGTAGAAAACTCAAAAGTGAGGGTCAAGTCAATAGTCTTAACTGGAACCTCTTAATAACAACACAAAAGAGGACAGGACTGAAAACATCACAAAGGTAAGCATCTTTTATTATTGAAGCTCATAATACAAAGATGCTACACAATAGCAACAAGGAACTAGAAGTAGAAAGGATGTATCTACTAGTTCCGCTCCTATCCATCTGCTCCAAGAGCTCCATGATCGAAAGCCTCAGCTGCCTGAAGCTGATCTCTCGCATGTCCACCAACTCCCTGCGGTAGGGGCGGACCTCCTGGTGGTGGTGGTGGCAACACCTCAAACCGTCGTCCACCTCCAGCTGCCCGGCTAGCTCCTCTCCCATGGCCGCCCTGATCGAACCTCTACCTCTGCCTCAGAGGTTCTTCATTTAACTGCTGGTCATCTGCATGGCGGGTCGGACAGTCACGTGCTATGTGACCAATTCCGTCGTAGGAGTAACACCTCATGGATGGTCTGGCTCTATCACTTCCCTTGGTGCCCCGCACTACCGACCCTGAGTCACGCCGTCGACCACCTGTAGGTCTGGTCCTCTTGGACCCCTACGTCAACTGTCTACTGCCCGCCACAGAAGACTCTACCGCATGCCAGCTAGTGGTGGGTCCTACTGCTGGAGACTTTCTCAGCAATGATACTCTCCACTAAGAGGGCTCGCTCCAACACTCCTATCTACGCCGGAATGTTGTGCGATACAACCGAAGCTCTGATCTCCCGCCTGAGCCCCTGCTCAAAGGTTCGGGCCCTGATGAACGGGTCACGTACCATATCTGTGGAGTAGCGCGAGAGGTCTGTGAATCTCGCTGAGTACTGTGCCACTGACATGCTCCCCTGCCGCAGCTGAAGTATCTCCTGTATACGCACCGCTCGAAGGGTGGCTGGTACAAACTCTGCCCGGAACAGGCTCTCGAAGTCTGCCCAAAGAAGTGTCGCCTCGTCATGCATCTGGAGCATCAGGCTCCACCATCTGCCTGCTGCTTCCTGAAGAACGCTGGCAGCAAGGATCACCATGAAATCTGTCGGCGTCCCCACTAGCTTGAAAACTCTCACCACAGCCTCCAGCAAATCCTCATCCGCCTGCGGGTCTGTCCCTCCCAGAAACCTGGGTGGTCTCTGGCACTGGAACTCATGCAGTGCGCTCAAGCGACGTGCATCCTCTGCTGCTGGGGCTGGGGGCATCGGTGGCCCAACGGGTAGTAGTACCGCCGGTGCCTCCGCTGGTGCCTCAACTGGAATAGGGCCCTATACTGAGGCCTCGTCGCTCGGCGGGCTATCAGTACGCACCACTCTCGGGGCTCTAGCTGGTCGTCCATGGTGAGGCATCCTGAAAGAAACAACGTGACACGGTCAAAAGATTATACATGGTGAGATGACCTGGTTTGAGCTGACATTTAAATAAAACTTATGGAAAACACACATGCAATCGGTATTTTCGTGCACAAAGTCGGAAATCATTTGTCAGGGTCCTGGTGTATGGATACGTCAGCCTCCCGCACCAACACTGGACTCCCTGAACTGAAAACCAAACTTGGTACTCTTAACACTATTGCTTCACAGAAAGAAACATCAGAGTTATAAGTTCTGCAGTAGAACCGAACTCCTTTGATACCAATTTGTCACGACTCGTCCTCGGGGCCCGTGTCGTGACTACCCCAAGCCTGCCTTCTATAGGCCAGGGGCTGGCGACTAGCACCAAGGCGTAAATCCCGGTAAAAAGGGAAGGCATTGCCTTTGTAAAGTAAACAAGCACCACAGAGTAAGAAAGCAGAAAAGTAAACACTAAGTAGAAAACAGAGTACATCTGAAGTGCAGAAAAGTAAATGGGCCAGTATACACAGCCAAACTGAAAGTAAAGTACAACACGAAAGGGAAAACATCAACTGTAAAGTAAAAGCCACTACGCCGAGCTGTCCACTAGAAATCCCACATGTAGGGTGGGCACAGATATCTCCACTGCTCCTCGGGTCCTGCCGCCCGCTCCGAGCACGTCCCGCCAAGTGGTCCACCTCCAGGTACCGTCCTGCTCTGCAAGCCTCAACCACGATCAACGATGCCCGTTGTCTTCAACCAACACAACGTAGTGCGGGAATAGCCCGTTCAGCGGTGTGTATAACGATACTCAGTAGGGACCCTGAGACCGTCAAGGTCTCACTAAAACCAACGAGGATAACCACAAGAAGATCTCAACAGATAACCTCTACTTAGATATATGCCCATACATAAACCTAAGTTATCATGTAACCCATCTCAATCATGAGGAAACACAAGGATTGTGAAATCAACGGATAACCACTACCCAGGTATATGCCCATACATATACCAAAGTTATCAAGTGACCAATCTCAATCATGAGGAAACACAAAAGGTCAAATGTCTCAGCTCAAACCAGGATTTTAATTATCTAAACTGTAACTACTGAAGAGCTCCGTCTCTGGAGTGTACAGCGGTCCTGCCATGACTCTGAGGTAATGCTCACTAACCTAATACTGCTGAGGTACTCCTCATGTCGAGTACCGAGGGCCTGCCACCTCACACAGTAGTGCTTCCCGCTGGGGTCTGCCACCCAACACAGTAGTGCTCCCTGCTAATGGCCTACAGAGGTACTCCTCCTGTCGAGTACCGCGGGACTACCACCTCACATAGTAGTGATCCTCCGCTATGGGTCTTCCACCTCACAAAGTAGTGCTCCCCATTGGGCTACGTAAGTCACTCCAAATCGAATCGGACAAGAAGTCTTCAGGTCTTGGCCGGCTACACGGTCTCCGTACTCCGTACGCTCATCTCTGGGAGGGTCCGCTCCACAAGCTACAAGTCGATACTCCATGTATCTCAAAGTACCACAAAGAAGTATCTCAAAGGACCGCCTCGTCGTAGGGGTCTCAACACAATAGACGGCGCGTCAATCGGACGCCCGGTCTGTGAGTTATTAGCCTTTTCATCCTAGGGGCCCGGTTGGTTTCGTGAGCGATCCAAACCCAGCCGTATCTCAACTGTACCCCGAACACTAATAGGGTATACTCATAGGAACCGTTTCTCAACGAGATCACCAACGCCGTTGACGGTTCGTCAAACGGACGTTCTGTCAGAAAGGTATCAGCTTTTCCGTTCCAGGGGCCCGGTTGGATTTCGGTGCGATCCAACCCAGCCACTATCCATCTGCATCCAAATCTCGGGTGGAGGATGCCAAAAGTTTCGTATCGTGAACAGGAACGCAACGAGACAGACGGCGCATCAATCGGACGCCCGGTCTGTGAGTTATTGGCTTTTTCGTTCAAGGGGCCCGGTTGGTTTCCTGAGCGAACCAACACTACCACACTCTAACGGCATCCAAACCTCGAGCTGAGTAAGCCAAAAGATCTGTCTCATTTAGAGTAACTCAACAAAGCTGACGACACGTCATTCAGACGTCCGTAGCTCAAGATATGAGTGTTTCCGCTCCGAGGGCCCGGTTGGTT
This sequence comes from Viscum album, assembly GCA_963277665.1. Taxonomy (NCBI): domain Eukaryota; kingdom Viridiplantae; phylum Streptophyta; class Magnoliopsida; order Santalales; family Viscaceae; genus Viscum; species Viscum album. Next base: position 440,215,481 of record OY728160.1, on the reverse strand, counting down.
TCGTGTACGAACCAACCTGGCCGAACTCAAAGTATTCCGAAACCTTGAGTGCGATATACCGAAACGACTGTCTCGATCCAAGGAACGCATCACCGCTGACAGAGCATCGTTTGGAGTTCTGTAGCCCGAGTTATGCGCATTTGAATCCAAACCTCTCGGTAACGGGGGTTTCGGGCCCGGGCCGTCCCGGCCCGAGACCCCCCGGTTGGCGCGAACCTGGTCGACACGCCACGGCACGGTCTGGACCGGCCCGGTGCGGCCCGGCCCGACCCAGCCTGGCTAGGCGGACCGGCCCGGCGCGCCGGTTCGGTGCAAGGTAGCGCGCTAGGCGCGCTGCCAACTCGGCCGAAGGGCGAGCTGATTGAAAATGGGGGGCGCCAGCCACCCTTTGTGAAACCGCGACCCCTTAATTGGGGCCGCATGAAGACCCGGCCGGGGGAATTATTTCCCCCGGTCTCCACTGCCCAGCCGGCCCGCACTGGCCGGCCGGTTCCGCCAGCAAGGACTGGCGACAGCCGGTACTTCCTTCGCCGACACCGGCGGCCCGGTGCCGGCCGCCGTTCATCTTGCTCCGCCGCGGCCCGGAACCGGCCGCGGCCCTTGTCGTTCGGCGCGGCACGACGGCGTCGCGCCCTTCCGCCGCGGCCCCGCTCCGGCCGTGGTGTCTTCGACTTTCTTCGACGCGACGCGACGACATCACGTTCTTGAATCTCTTTCCACGGCGTGGCACGACGGCGCCGCGCGTATGTTCTTTATGAACCGCGTGGTGGGACGGCACCACGCTCCTTCGTACCAACCCCATGAAAACAATTATGAAATAAGGAGGAGGGTCGGACTTGTTTGTGCGGTCCGGACCCCTCGCGTTATTCGATAATAAAAAAAAAGTCGAAAACCACAAAATTCGACATGCCAGAATCAAGAACGGAATCAAATAACATTAAACCCCTTCCTCGGTTTCAAGTGCGGAGCACGTCAACAAGCTGCGGAAGACAAGCGTCGTGGAGGTCGGGCGTCGCGGGAATCGATCGTCGATTCCATTGACGTTGGAGGAATAAGTGCTCGGTGAAGTCGAGTCGAGTCAAGTCGACACTCTCAGAATACATTGTGGGCGGCGGTGCTTCCCTTTTTTCTCCGGTTGAAGAAGGTAGAAGGTGTTGCTTCACGTTCTTCGGAGACGTGGAACATTCTTCTTCGAGAGGTTGAAGGACTTCCAAAAGTTCTTCTCCTCTCCTTAGTTCTCCCCACAAAGTTTATGCCAACCCAAAGAGAAGAATAGAATCTCTCATTTTAATGTTGGCAAAATGATTTCAAAAGAAATCAAACACTCAAAATAATTAATTAAGTTGGTTATATTAATTAAATGCAAAGTGTTGGAAAGAATTTCAAAAGTTTGAAATTAAGATAACTCTTCTCAATTAATAACCCAAGTTGTCAAGATTAATTAGAGAGGAGTTATTAGGAATTTAAAGGGGAGATGATGAGTTATGTTTCTGTGGGTCCCACCACACTTAATCCTCTCAAGGGAGGTTAAGTGGATGTGGGTCCCATCCCTAACTCCCTTTGGGAGGATATAACCAACATGGATAAAATAAAATGTGTTTCCAAATTTTATTTAACTTCATTTTAAAATCCCCAAAACTAACTCTCAACCTGCATAAAACGCATCCTCAGAAAAGGTCTCCTTAAGCGAAAATCGGCGCTGCGAGTTCATCGGTGCCCTCAAAATTTGATTCCGGGCACCGGTTCAAAAGTTAGAAATTTCCGCTCGTTCGTTCACTGAACGTACCCGCCAAACTTCAGCAAATGATTCTGGGCACACCAGGCCTCGGAATCAGGTGCTGTCAGAAACTGCGTTCTTGTTAAAATCCAAAGAAAATTAAGAAAAAATTTTCCTTGAAATTTCCGGGTCTTTACAGAGAGTGTGAAACATTGATTTCATATTTGTAAAAAAATAAAAAAAAATAATGATATATATATATATTGAATAATCCATCAATAGTTTTTGAGCATTTCCATTCAAGATGTCATGAGCTTAAACAAAACATTAACAGTTTGTATGGTAGGAAAAATATATATAGTTAATTTTTTATAACATTTTTAGATATTAAATGTATGATGATGGAATTTTCAAATACAAAATGATATTTAATATTAATAGGAATAAGTTTAGAGTTATATCCCAATGTTTATTTTAAACATATAATATTTTATTTATATTTTACAAAATTATCTAAAATAGAAAGAAAATATTTTTTATTTCACACCTTTATAGAATCATATAACCTTAAGGATATCCATTAAATTCAAAAAGTAATTTGTAACAAAATAGATGTTAACATCCATGAAATCTATAGATTTGAATGTTTTAATGCAAAAATATATCCAGTTATATTTTGTAGATTACATTCCATCTATGTTTGATTGATTATTGGTATAGTGTGTTATATTATTAAATTTGATTCCTAAAAATGTGATAGATCATAGTTGTTTGCATAATTTTTAGAATGACACATTCTATGTTCATTATAATGTGGAAATTTATTACCATGTATTTTTTTTGAAATCATTGTATCTTTAATGGTTTTTTAGTATGATATACTAATATTTATGGTCTCATATATATACAATGGATGTATTAATTTGGTCGTTATTTTATTTTTCAATGGTTAATGTTTTGAATTATCTATTAAAAAGGGATATAATGTTGAGAAATATTTTTTTGAGTAAATGGTTGAGATTTTTAGAAAAAAAATTCTTCATTAATAATTGTTGGTTTTCTAACATCCCCCCATAAACATGTCATTTTTCATGGAAAATAATCCTTATTATGAAAATAATATCATTGATAGGTTAAAATAATATTAGAACACTTACACATATTTAATAATATATATGATTTTTAGTCAAATATAACATTAATTACTATTTTGATAAAACAATAGGATCTAAAAAATAATGATATGTTAATATAGACTTATCCATACAATTATTTTTCTATTCATTTAATGATATCATGCATTGTAAATCCGATGTGTTATATAAATTGATGTTGTGTATGGGTGAACATTCTTAAATTAAAAATATTTGTTTTTGTACGACATAAATGGATATAAAATGCATTCTAATGTCTTTGATAAAATATGTTCTGTTCGAAATAGTATTTCATTAATTTTTAATTTTGTAAATAATTTTTCAACTATAATGGGAAAAAACCATTCATCAATTCAAGATAATATTAAGGATTAATATATGAAATATAGATAAATATTATATTGAATCTCTCGTCCCTATGATAAGATATAAATTGGTATTCGGTAAAAACAATTCCAAACATTTTGATTTAGATTTGATTCTAGTAAATATAGATTATAAAAATCACCATTTTTAATGAACCCACCCTAGAGGCCGCTAATCCATTGTTTGAAGTCATGTCACCACATGACCTCAGGACTTCCTCCCCAAATTCTATATGAGGTTTACTAATAGAAATGGTCTAATAGATCTGGTGGGGTGACTATAAATTCTTCTTTCATAGTAATCCACATTTTATGAAATGAATAAAAGAAAAAAAATATCTACAAAAATATAAAAAAACATTACCAAAATTTCTTTAAACTACGAATGAGCCCATCCAATAGTAATAATTATATGTTATTTCAATATAGTATCATGTGTAATGAAACTTCAAATAGGATACAAACTGAAGAATCCAAAAAATGGAATCCAAGACAATATCTTCTTTAATACTCCATGAAAATCTCAAGAAAAAAGATCATCCTTCAAACACTGAGCCATTTCCCTATTCCATAACTGTGAACATGATATTTTTATAGGTAACCAAGGCTAGTCTATATAGGGTGTGGGTATGAATCAGTAAGCCTCTAACATAACTTGATAACCAAATATACAGTATAAATATATTGTTAATTCATGTACTAAATGTATCACAAAATATGACAAGTAATAAATGGGTTATATTAATTAGATATTACACATATACTAATTAATTGTTTGTTCTATAGGTTAAGAAATTCATATATAAAACAAAATCATATGTCAGTCATCTACTATACATAATGGAATAAGTCATGTTTCATACCACACTAGGGAAACCATTCAACGAAAAATTATATCACACTTACCACAAAGCCTCAGTCCAGGTAGTCTAACCCAATGAATTCATAAGGGGCCTAGAGCCTTAGTCAGACTCACTAACCCACACTTGATATATGTGGGATTTAGAGCCTCATCCCAAATCAACCCAAAAGAGGATACTTAATCTTATATATCACACAACAAAAATTGATTTAATAACCCATATTTAAATATACTATTTCAATAAACCAAAATCCATAAAGACACGCATCATTCACAATACATTTCGCATTAAATACATATACTATAATTCTTTTTTAAAAAAAAAATCACGCCCCAAAAATTTATTAAAATCAAAAAGTTACAATAGAAATATGAGGTGTAATGTACTTACACCAGTAGGGAATTAATTTAGGGTACAAGAGAATACTCATACAACACTATACCAATACATGAAACCAAATAGCATGTGATCACCCTTCCTTCACATGCAGATTTCAAAACATCAACCATTATAAACTTGATCTACCTTCAATAGATGACTGCTGCATCAAGAGTTTCTTCAAAACAATAAAGCCATTAAAAGCAGAGATTCCATGTATGATTAAGCATCAATACCAATAGCAGCGCAAGAACATTAGATAGAAATTAGGCCCAAACTGAGATAAGAGTAGCAGGTAAGAATGACGCCAGCCAAACAAGAAGCTGGATAGATAAATACCTCAAAGATCCAACCAGAAATCCATAGTCCAAAACGGATTTAGTCTCAAAGGGAAGTAATAATATACAGTAGGCCAGCATGATAAAATAATCCAATTCATCCCTTGGCCCCCCAAGAAGTGCAGGTTGCATCCAGATCCAAGATATCCACACTGAGTAAAAACAAACAGGCCATAGAAAACTTCACAAGAAACCAAAGCCTGTTGAAGCTTTTGAAACAAAATCCTTTTGCAATTCCAAATGAGAACCCATTCCTGATCTGCCACATCTATAAAGGATAAAAGCCTATTTTGGCCAGCAATGAAGAACCAGAAGGTTTTCGAAACCGTCCATCGACCATATCGGAATTCAACTCAAAATAAAAGACAAACATAAAATGAGAAATCCAGGTTACAACAAGATTCATCATATAAGAATCCAGAAAAAGAGTAGAACACAATCAGAATCATAGACAAAATCCATCAAGATGCTGGAGAATTCAGAGACAGATTTTAAACCAAGGGAATAAACTCATATAAAGAGAGATTAATGAGATCTTTTAGACCCCTTCTTTATTATTTCTGTGAAGATGTCTTGATTAATGGAAAGGTATGTGTCCTTTGAAATTTACTCTTTTCTAAAAGTTTGATAGAGGATAGTGTCCCGAAGCTTCTTTGATGATTCAGGTTCCTGACAGCCAGATACATCCTGTTTTACAGTCTCTTCATTCTGTTGTTGGGCCTTCACCTGTTGGGATATGTCAATCTCTTTATGTGACATGTCAAAAAGGAGTTCATCTTGATTAGTTTTTGCATTTTCGTGAAGATGAGAATGCGTAACAATGTTTCTCTCTATCTATGAGTAGTCTCTACATTTTCTAGTTTTCATGGGGTTTGGAGTGATGAAACCATCATCATCCACTAGAGCTTATTTACCTTTAATTTCCATGGATCTCAAATAATCTTCCTCAATTTTTCTTTGTTGATCATCCACTTCAATTGAAGTGTCACTAGAAATTGAATTCTCCTGATCAATTACTGTGGCCTCCGTGGGATCCAAACATTTATTCTGCCCCTCATTGAGCATGGTTGGGTGGGTGTACATAGAACTTTCTTATTAGGCATGTTCTTGCGGTTTGGTAAATCTATGAGTGGAATTATCAGGGAAATCAAGAACCTCATTGACAATGACTGATAATTGATTTCTAGGCTCTTGAAAATTCAATCCCCCTTTAACCACATCATTCCTTTCTTTGATAAAACAATCCGAGGGTCAAACCACAGCCTTGGGGTTTTCATTGCCTTTTTCTATCCACTATAAATTCAAATTTTTAGAGAAATTATTAGTCTTTACACAACTGGTAGAATTGCGCCCAAGTCTGAAACACAAATGACAATAATCCGGGACACTTTCATAAAACACCTCTTGTAAAAACCAAAATTCTCCACTTTGTATCCATATAGCCGATGGAAGATGCTGGGATACATCTATTTCAATACATACTCTAGCTACAGAGGGCCTTGAGAGTGCCTTTGTGGCATAATCAAGCCTCAGCGGGGAACTAATAAGCGAATCAATGGAAAATAGTGCATCTTTCTTAAATAAGTGTAGTGGTAATTCAGGAAATCTTACCCATAATGGCACAATCGGAGACTTAGAATGAGGATCAAAGTCTAGAGTCCATTTAAGATTTCTCATTTGACATCCCCCAAAGGACCATAACTATTTTTCCCAGAGTCGGTAATAGTTCTCAACTGAGTCAAATTGAAGCACGATATGCATGTGGTTGAGGAGACCTAATTGAAAACCCATAAAGCTGATGGCTTCTAAAGCAGAGTGATGAAATTTCAAGTACGGCCTTCTATTTTGAAATTTACCAACTAAAAAAACCGAAGATCCGAGGATAGCAAACTTGCCTCATCGGTTGAGAAGGCTATTGCGAGTTGACCGTAGTGTCGAAAGGTCTTAGGGTTGATCTGGACAGTATCAACATGAGCATTGGTGTCTTCGAATGATTTCCAGACAAGCACTTCAGTGAAGGTACGAGGATATGTGTTAGGGTTAGAATTGTGTGGCGGTTCATTCCTAGTTTGTGACGGGTCTCCATCTTTGATTACTATCATTCTTATATATACATTTCATACAATAACATTTATATGTTTCTGCTCACATATAATTTTCCATTCCATCCAATAATTCATTTAACACATTCACCTTCATTCATTTAAACAATTCAAAATGTTCCAAACAACCCCTTATTCCTTTTTAATTGTAACACCACAAACATACATGATATGTTTCTCTTTTATAATACAATATCATGCGATGTATGCAACACTGAGATCAAGTGCACTGTGACCTATGAAACTAGTCATTCTAAAAGCAGTTAGAAGAAGTAATACCCACTTTTCAAATTTTAAAAATTTCCATTTTCAAATTGAACTCCATTTTATGATTCAGAATTTTAAAATTAACTTAGGGTATATTTTTGGTATTTTTCCGAAAACATTCAATTTTTGATGAATAGTAAAAAACACAATGTAGTTGTTTAAAACTAATTTTCTATTTAAATGACTATTTAATTTATTTCAATTTATTTTTATTCAAAATAGATATATAATACCTAAATTAGTTCAATGTAATTCACTAGATTCATTTTTTAACAAGATTAGATGTATAATTTTTTATAGAACATTTTATCGTCTTTTACCCACCATCTAAGAACATTTGTAAATTTGAATAAAGTGTAATTTTAGCACTTCTGTGAGTTGAATTTTAATAATCCGAGTGGCATAGTTGATATCAATAAGTAAAATGTTTAATAGAATGAAATTATTTTTTCATGAATAGTAACTTATGAATTTTATTTACCATGGTTAAAAATAAAATAGGGTAATTAAATGTAAAAATTATATTATAATTACCACAAATCATTTCATAATTATATTAGATATGTTTATTTCGAAAAAAACCATCTGTAGGAATAAAATATTATCATTTTTTATCCAAATCAAATTGATTGGGACATTTATTATTATTTTATGTAAGTAAGAGTTAAAATTGTTAAATTAAAATTTTAATAACTAAAATAATTCAAATATAGGGTTAAACATAAGATATATTTGACTATAAATTTCATTAGAGAGATAAAAATATTTCCTACATCATGGTATTTTATTTTAATTTTTTTGACACTAAATAATTATATTTATTTATGACACAATGATGATGTAGACATTACCATGTCAATGAAATATTAAAATAATTGATATTATAAATATCAAAATAAATGTAAATTGAAAATTTTGATGAGTTACACTAATTTTATAGGTTAATATGACATGTTTGGGTTGATTTAATATATTTTATGAAGTAATAAATTTATTTTGACTTTCACAATAACCAAATACTTAATAGTTTTAAAATGGACATAAATGGGGTTTTAAAACAAAATAATGTATTTTTTAATGATATAATATACCTAATAGTATTTGGTTCATTCAAATGACATATATAATGATATATATTTCATTAATTAACCAATTTAGGTTATCTTGGATTTTTATAGTATTTTTATTAAATATGTAATAAAAAAATACTAGAAAACGTGGTAAAGGTTAGACTATTTATCTAAGAATTAAATGTAAAAGATAAGGTTAATTTAGCGACCTAAACATTTCTATATCCTATTGGTTTAGAATATTTTGAACAATTCCCACCGTATCCTTGAAATAAATCCATTTGAAGCCTTTATAAACTGAAAATGATTTTATAATAAAATAATATTTCTATCATTTCCTAAAGTGAGCCTCACCTATCTTATATAAGGGTACTTCCCCTTCTCATAATTTTACACCACCAAATCCATTTTACTAAGCCATGCGCTACTTAAATATCCTCCCAACTAATCTATATTAAACCTAGTGTTTATACAATGATCATAGATCCAATCAAATGAACCCTTTTGATCAAATCAAAAGAAACAATTTGAAGAATATGTATTTACTTCATCACCTCTTTCCAATATATTTTTTTCTTCCACTTCCACTTAATTTTTTGTTTACATACCAAAATAATAACTCCAGTACCTTCAGCATAATGTGATGTTATTATAAATATGTTACAACCATATTCATTTCTATATCTATCTTATGAATGCCTAATTCACCACACGTGCGTACGTAAGGCTTATCATATCCACGTCGTGGGGTAGTTTGTTATTCGACACTTCAGTATTTGGATGGGTATAATAATGGGTAAAATTTATGTCAATATTAAATATAATAAGTTAAAAAAACTATATATTATATAACATCCAATTACATACGATTTCACTATCTATAGAATGAAATTTTTGCTCGTGCGTACGTATAGATTACTCTCTCCACGAATGTGATGAGATTCATTCCCCATCATACCCATTCATGAATAATTATCATTTTAGGATTTAAAATAATGTTTAAGAACGTAATATAATTATTTATATGAATCCAAAACATCCTACCAATAACAAACATGACATATATAATAAAACATATAATAAAAAACGAATCACTTAACACCCAAAACAATGATACTACTGAAATATTATCAACAGAGCAATATTATAAGATCATATGTGATATCGTATTAATGTATATGGTTCATGTATAATTTAATAAAATTGATTTAACTATTATATATGAGTTTAATTTACTCTCTACTGAGTAAAGGTACACGGTAAGGGTTAATTATACAATCTCTTTATTATCTGAGGTTGTTTATACGTAAGCATCTATTAAAAAATCTTTATCATCCACATCAGTGTTTCTTAAAAATGAATTTGATTTTTTAATATTTCATTGAATATGGGTTAAATTTATTTACACCCATGTTTGAATTTTTTTTAAATGCCTAGAAATGAATCATTCAGTATTTTTCAAAACAAGTTACTTTATGACGATTTCAACAAATAAATGTATGAATATTTTCATAAGATATACGGTATGTGGGGATATTTTCCACCATTATAACACATTAAATGATTCCTATGAATGATTATATTAATATTTTCAAAATAAATGTTTTCTTTTATAATTACATGACTTTTAAATGATTCTAAAATAGAAATATACATTTCTATCAAATTGATTTGATTTGATCCATGTCAACATCCCTTGATAGATTTAATATTTTTTTAATGTTGATTTATTATGATAAAATTTCTATATTGTATTTAACTTTTGGTGATATTTTTGACTATGGATGGGTTATTTTATACCATTTAAGGTTTTTGGTTAAATTATTAACAATTTGTATGCTAATTTTAATAAAAATGTTTACGTTTTGTTTCAACCTTTTCATATGAGGAATGAATTAGACATAGTAAGTGTTGGGTAGAGCCCGCTATAGCACCTCGATGCATCGGTAGGTCTCATGAGACAAACTATTTCTGGGCAGAAGGCCTCGAATAAATCTTAATTTTAGTATAGAAATGAGTCTTTTACTTTGAGGTTATGATGTACGGCATTATGCATTCCATCATTATAAAATTAACTATTGATATTACATCTAATTATTCGACATGTATAATATCAATGTGAATATGTAAATGAAATTATTTGATTTATTTTTTTCCATATTATACTGATGTTTATGTTTAAAAGGCTTTTGATTTAGTCTTATAAATTTCCTTAAATGTTTATTCTTATTTATTAATGTTTCTGCTATATTTTAATCATTACATATCATATGAACTCACCCCTTTCTATAATTTCTTTTTTCCAGTATTCAAAGAATTATTTTATGACTGAACTGTAGGGATAAGATAAAAGATATGAGTGTGGTTAATGGAGTCACAATGGTGTAGTATTCCATTTTATAATGTAATTTAAAACTAATGTATGTATCTATTACATCCAAGGCTACTACACTGATCGATCATTCATTATTTTATCTCTTGTGATCAGGCCAATGTTATTTAATAATGCAACAACTTTGGGTAACTAGGTTCCAGGAATTACATTTGGCATCAAAGGATGTTTAGCACAATCTTTTGAAACCATATTTAGAAAAACTCTAATCAGAGAAACATACCCTAAGATTTAATTTGAGGATTTGTATAGAAGAACATCTTAGAATTTTTTTAATGTAGAGATTTGGTGAATTTTCCAACCAATACATCCCTGTATTGATAAGATAAGGTAGAGGTGGTTGTGGCACAAATCTATCTAGGGGTAAAACATGAAAACATTACTTTTAACTAGACTCGAAGGGAATGTGGTGCACGACAATGGGCCTTGTTGCACTCTTGGTTAGGACACTCATATGGGATATGATTATGATAGTTCACATTTTATTTTCAAACAATTATGAAGTATTTTTGAGTAAATACTTCTTTATAAAAACAATTTATTATGATTATGGATTATATGCATAAATTGGTCAATTTATGTTTGTTATTTTACATTTTTGGAAATATGTATTGTAATTCATAAACTAATATAGTGCATTCCAAAGTTTAAAAATGGTTATTAGTTGAAGTAATGGATATCGTATCAATGAAAGTAATCCTTGGAGGGATTTCCCCTCTACCCAAGATAATTATTTTTGAGCTGGTGATGAAATTGGTGTGGAACAACTTATAACCATACTAGGAAAACTCACTCAGGTTAGGAATTATAACCCTAACTGCATGAGGAACAAAAGTTACACATAGAGGAGGATCAATGTTAGAACCCTTCATGAGGAAACAACCATCAACATTGAATGGGACAACCAATCCATTTGTATCTGAAGAATTGATAAGTTTGTTAGACAAAATATTTCATGCTTCAGAGAGTTGGGAAAGGTAAAACATTTTCATGGAATTATACTTCCTCACAGGAGATGAAAACCAATGGTGGTCATTAATTCAAAACAACAAGTAGGATAAGAAGTATCATATATGGAATGAAGGTATTTTAAAAATATTTTATTAGAAAAATAATTTCCTCATGAGAATCGAGCTAATATATAAAGGAAATTTTTGAGTCCGAGTCAAAAGGAGGTTTAGAATGTCAAAAAGTATGAGGATATCATTAAATGGATAAAAAGTCATGATAAAAATTATATATGTAACCTGATAAGTATGATTGATTTATTCTATTATGGTCTAAAACCATTTCTCAGTCGATCATTTGTTTCACAATCTGTCATGTCATATGATGATATATACTCATGTACTATTAAGATAAACAAGTATTTTATAATTCATACTAATTTTAAGAAATTAAAGAGAATAAGATATATTTTGAACACTCTATAAATAAAAATAACGTGAAGAAGGGAAATGTTTAATTTCCATCCTGCATTAAATGTCAGAAGAAATACCCCCGTACTTTCCAAAATGGAATGGGAGTTTGTTAGATGTGATGTTATAAAGCCACCAAGACCATAATTTCAAGGGAAAGTAATAGTCTTTCAATGTGGAATGCTAAAATTTAATGAAAATGTGGAATTATAAAAATTAATGTCCAAAGTGACAAGGAATCTTACCTCAGAAAATGAGAAGGGAGGAAGGCCAAGATTATGTGATCACAACTACTGAGGATTAAGTTCTAAATAACATTGTGGTAGGTACTCTAATCATTTCCACAAATTATGCCGATGATTTATTTGATTCTGGATCATCACATTCTTTAATATAATCTTTGTTTCCCATGAAAATTAGATATTTAAAATTTTAGTTAACAAAGGAGTTGTTATTCCCAACATATAAGCGATGTATCATTGCAAAATAAATTTGGGAATCAGTTACAAATTTGGCATATAAACATGCTTTATCTATTGATCTTATTTTCATAACCATGATTTAATTTGATATAATACATTACATTGGATGGATTTCTGACCATGATTGTATGAAGAATGTGGATACAATTTTTAATTATGATAAGGAATCCCTTACCATTATAGAAGAGACATCACCATCTGATTCTCATCTAGATCCACCCTCAGTAGCTCTAATGAATTCAATTATTAGGGAGGAAGAGATTAAAATAACTATGGATGAGGAAAATAATGTTCAAATAGATGATGTACCTATTTTTCAAGAATATGATTATGTGGTTCAAGAGGATTTATCTAGACATCCTCCAGAATGGAAAACTGAGTGTTCCATTGACCTAATTCTTCATTCAAGTCCTATATCAAAGATCCCTTATGTAATGAACATTGTGGATCTAGTAGAACTAAAGAAATAACTAGATGGATTGATTAATAATTAATTTATTCTCCCTAGTTTTTTCCATGGGGATCCCCTATTCTTTTTGCTTCAAAGAAAGATTGATCAATGAGTTTTTGAATTGACTACAGGGAGATCAATTCTATAAAAATAAAGAACATGTATCCCCTACCTCACATTGAAAATTTATTTGATCAACATAATGGAGCTTAATATTTTTCAAAGATTGACCTTCGATCTGGATATAATCAGTTGTGCGTGAAGAAGGAAGACATTTTGAGGACATCATTTCGTACCAGGCATAGGAATTATGAGTTTACAGTAATTCCTTTTGAACTGACTAATGCACCCTTTATTTTCATGGATATAATGAATAGAATTTTCACATAATATATTGATGACTTTGTAGTGGTATTTTTTAATTATATCTAGGTATATTCCAAAAGCTATTAAGATCATGATAATAACATACACACTATTCTAAAAACTTTTAGAAGAAATTAATTACTTGGGAAGGTTAGCAAGTGTTTATTCTAGATTTAGGATATTTATTTTCTTGTACATATTTTATCTATGGACATAATTTATGTTGATCCTTCGAAGACAAAGGAAATCCACGAATGTCCATCACTGGAAAGTATAAATAAGGTACACAATTTTATTTGTTTAGCATGTTACTATATGCATTTTTTCTATAATTTTTTTCGATTGGATAACCCATTTACCAAGATCACATGTAAAAGGGGTTCAATATGTATTCAAAAACGAGTTTGAAGACTGTTTTGAAGGACTGAAGTGAATATTTATCAATGAGACTATCTTGAATATACAATCAAGGAGTTATGGGTTCTGTTATTTATAGTTATGCTTCAATGAAAGGACAAGGTTGTGTCATTATCAAGAATGATATGGTTATTTCTTATGCATCACGACAACTAAAAATTCATGAACAGAATTGTCCCACATATTATCATGAGTTAGTAGCTATAATATTTTCTCTAATGATATGGAGACACTATCTTTATGGTGAAAAATGATAGATTTATACTGATCACAAGAGTTTTAATTATATTTCCTCAAAAAATGAACTCAACATGAGGCAAAGGCTATGGCCTGAACTACTAAAGGATTAAAATTTCACAATACACTACCACCCATGGAAGGAAAATAAAGTGGTAGATGATTTGATCAGAAATGTTCATGGAGATCTAAAACAGATGAATGTTGAAAGGGATCCTATGTTCATGGCTCTAATAAATTTGGATACGGGAATAATAATGGAAGATGAATCATCAATAATTTTTAAAATGGTTTCCAACCTATCATTACATGAAAGGATAAAAAGTTCCCAGACTAATGATGATGAGTTTCAAATGAAAATTAAAACTATGAATTATGGGAGATCAATTGAATTCGTTTATAAAGACAGAATTTTGAAAATTGAGAAGTGTATTTATGTTCCTAACATATGTAATCTAAAAAGGGAATTGTCAAATAATGCCCATATATCTATATATTATTACACCATGGAAATACTACGATGTTCATATATTTGAATGAAAATTATTGGTGGGATGACATGATGAGGGGGATTTCTAATTATGTTTCAAGATGTATGGTTTGACAGTAGGTGAAGATTGGGAGACAACATCCTAGAGGAAATATGAAACCATTTCCCATACCATAGTTGAAATGATATAATATTATGATGGATTTTTTCATGGGGATACCAAAGAATACTAGAAGGAATGCTGTAATATGGGACATTTTTGATCGTCCTACCAAGTAAAATCATTTTCTTTCTATAAGAGAACATTTACCACTTGAACTTTTAACAAGACTATATATTAAAAGATTTGTAAGGCATCATGCTTTACCCTTATCGATTATTTATGATTGTGATCGACATTTTGCATCAATATTCAAGAAAAGTATTCAGAAATACCTAGATACTAAACTTCATTTATGCACAGCCTACTACCCTCAAACTGATGGAGAATCAGAACATACTGTTCAACCCATAGAATTATGTTAAGATCTTGCTGGCATTAGATTGAAGGTATGTTGGATCAGTATTTACCTCTGGTAGAATCATCCTATATCAATAGCTTCCATTAATGTATTTAAATTACCCAATATGAAGCATTATATGGAATGAGATGTAACACACCAACTTGTATTTTTGATTTTGGTGAATGAATACTTGCATGTCCAAAACGTGGGTATGAAATAGTGGAAAATTTAAAGATTACCCAATCCCGTATAAAAGTAGCTCAAAGTATGCAAAATGGCTATACATATAACTAATGGAAGGATTTTGAATTTCAAGTAGGGGATCGTGTTTTCTTGGAGGAATCAAAATGGAAGAACGTTATACGATTAGGTAAGAAGGAAAAATTTTGTCGTAGGTATATCAGACCTTTTGAAATTTATGAACGAATTGGAGTTGTAGCTTATAGTTTGGAAATGCTGCCAAGTCTCACCAAAGTTCATGATGTGTTCCATGTATCACTGTTGAGAAAATACTTTCCTGACCAAACACATGTCCTCCCCTATGAAGAAATAGAATTTGAACCTGATCTACCTTATTGTGAAGTTCTTATCAGTATTATTGATACAAGAAAACAAGTTTTCAGAACCCGAACGACTCGTCTAGTTAAAGTTATTTGGAGAAATCATAAAATGGAAGAGGAAATGTGGGAACCCGAGGAACATATGAGGATGAACCTCCAGAATATTTTTATGTAGTAGTTTTCTAGAAATTCCCGGGATGAAATTATTTGAAGGAGGGAATAATATTATACCCCATGTTTCTATGGTACATTTCTCTTTTAATAATACAATAGTGTGTGATGTACGCAATATCTTGTTCAAGCGCACCACGACCTATCAATCTAGAAGTTTTAAAAGTGGTTATGAAATGTAATACCCACTTTTTGAAATTTTATAAATTTTATTTCTAAAATTGGAAATCATTTTAGGATTTGGAATATATAAATTATTATAGGGTAATTTTTTTGTATTTTTCTGAAAACATTACATTTTTTATGAATAGTGACAAGCACAACATTGTTGTTGTAAAAATACTTCTTATTAAATAAATATTTATTGTATTTAAATTTATTTTCAGTAAAAATAGATACATAACACGTATATTAGTTCAATATAATTTTTTGGAGTCATTTTATAATAATAATAGATGTATAAAATGTTGTTGAACTTTTAAACATCTTTTACCTTTCTTCTTGGAACATTTGAAAATTTGCATAAAAAATAATTTTATAGCTTCTGTGATTAGAATTTCAAAAATTTGAGAGACATGGTTGACATTATAAAGTAAAATTTGGTTCAATAGGATGAAAATAATTTTTTATGAATAGTTACTTTTGAATTTTATTTTCCACTTTTAAAAGTAAACAGGGTAATTAAAGGTAAAAATGATATTATAATTACACTAATGCATTCCCTAAATATAATGGATAAGTTTATGTAAATCAAAATAAACCTTAGAAATAAAATATGATCCTTTTTTTATTTTTATTATATTAGAACATTTATTATTAAATTATTTAAAGAAGAGTTAAATGATTTAAATTTAAATTTTATTAAATAAATTATTTTTATTATTGGGATACACATAAGATAAATTTGAAAATAAATATTAATTATAAATATAAATATATTACCTACATCATCGTATTTTATTTATAATTTTTAGGCATTATATAATTAAATTTATTTTGGACACAATAATGATGTAGTAATTACCTTAATAATGAATGATTAAAATAATTTATTTTATAAGTATAAAAATAAATTCAAATTTGAACTTATGAATATTTTCACTAATTTTATTGGTTAATATGACATTTTAGGGTTCATTTAATGTTTTTGTTTCAAAATTAATCATGTTTTTTTTAAATTCACCAAAGCCAAATACTAAATAGTATCAAAATTGAAATAAATGAGTTTTTTAAATATACTTTATTAATAAGTGATATAATATTCCTAAAAATATAATTTTTATATAAAGGAATTTTATAATGATATATTTTTTATTAATTAACCACTTTAGGTACTCTTGTAATTTTATAGTATGTTTACTAACAATGTAATATAACAATACAAGAAGACATGGTAAAAGCCAAACTATTTAACTAAGAATTAATTCTAAAAAATAATGTTAATATGGTGACCTAAATATGTCTAAAACCTATTGGTTGAAACTATTTAGATCCATCGACACCTTATATTGGATATAAACCCATTTTTAACCATTTGAAACAAAAAATTAGTTTAAAATAAAATAATATTTCTAACAATTTCTAAAGTGACTCTCACCACTATTATAAAATAGTACTTCCCATTAGCTAAATTTTACACCACCAAATCCATTTGGATCGGCCCAATACTACTCTAATATCCTCCAAATTACATTAAATCCGACTTAGAGGCCATAAATTTTCCATATATCAAACCTATGTGTCCCTTTTGATCAAATTAAAAGGAAGAACCCGAAGAAGAGGTAATTACTTCCTCACCACTTTCAATATTATTTTCTTCTTCCACTTTCTCTTTCATTGATGTTTCCATAACTAAATAATAACTCTATTACCTTCTATATACTGTGATGTTATTAAAAATATGGAAGAACCATATTCATTAATATAATAATTACATGAATGACAAAGTCACCATACGTACGTATGTATGGCTTACCATCTCCACGTCATTGTGTAGTTTGTTATTCAACACTTCATTATTTGTATTGGTTTAATAATGTCTATAATTGATGTAAATAATAAATATTACATGTTAATTATACTGTATATTTGATATACCATCTAATTACATACAATTTATCCATCGGTAGAATGATATTTTCTTTCATGCATACGTACGAATTACCCTCTCAACGAACGTGATGATATCCATTCCCCATCATAACCATTCATGAATAATTTTCATTTTATTATTTAATATAATTTAAAAAATCATAAAATCAGTCTATATATGAATCAAATAAATCCTATTCATAAAAAATGATATACGTAACAAAACATATAAAGGGAAACAAATCAGTTATCTCCCGAAACAATGATACTACTGAAAAATTATTAATAAAGCAATATTAGAAGATCATATATGATATCATATTTATATATGTGTATCTTTTATAATTAAATAACAATGATTTAACTATTATTAAAGAGTTTAACGCTCCCTATACTAGGGAAAATTTCAAGGTAATGGTTAATTTTACAATCTCTTTCTTATCTGAGGTTTTTTATATGTAAGCATATGCTGGGAATTGTTTATCAACAACATCTGAGTTTCATAAAAAGGAATTTGATAAACTTTTTTAATATTTCCTAACATTTGGGTTAAAGTAATTTTATGTTATTTTTTTACATTTTATAAATTTTTTTGAATGTGATCTTTCCGTCAATTTTCCAAACAAGGTACTTTATGATAATTTCAACAAATTAAGGTATGATTTTTTAACTTATATAGCAGGTGAGGTTATATTCCACTGTTATAACACCTTCAAAGCTTCAAATACATGATTATAAGAATATTTTCAAAATAAATGATTTATTTTATAATTACATGACTTTAAATTTATTTCAATATAAAATGATATATTTAGCTCAAACAGTTTTAATTTCTTCTATGTCAACATCCTTTAATGGATTTTAATCTTGTTTGATGTTGATTTATTACAATAAGACCATTCATATTGTATTGAATGTTCTGTGATATGATTGAATATGGATTTTTTATTTTTATACCCTTTATGGTTTATAGTTAAATTATTAACATTTCATGTTGTAGTTTTAATATGAATGTTTTTTTTCAACCATTTCATTTGTGGAATGCATTGGACTTAGTAAGTAACAGATGGAGCCTGCTATAGCTTCTCGATGCATCGGTAGTTTTCATGAGCCAAAATAGTAATTGGAAAAAGGTTTTTACAAAATTTTATTTGTTGCCTTGGAACGAGGCCCTCACAAAGAAGTTATGATATCAAGCACTATTCATTCCATCATTAGGAAATTAGAAACTAATATTTGACTAGTTGAGTATCTATGTGAATATGTAAATGGAATTATTTGATATATATTTTTCATATTATACAAATGTTTATTTTTAAAAGGCCCATGTTTTAGTCTTATCAATTGCCTTAAAATTTTATGCTTATGTATGATTGTTTCGGCTATATTGTTATCCTAGATTCTAATTTGAGCTCACCCCTTTCTATGTTTTATTTCTCTCATGATGTGACGTATTATATTATGAATGACTTGCATGAATTATCTATGGTATATGATTTTTTTCATAGGAGACACAATGTTATTTTATTCTATTTCATTATGTAATGTAAAACATATGTGTGTGTCTAGTACGTCCATGGCTACTAAACTGATCGGCATTTCGGGATTGTATCCCTTGTGATCATGCCAATATTATGTAATAATGCACCGACTATGGGTATCTAGGGTTGGGGTATTACATTAACCACTAGACATATCTATCGTTGTTAATTTTTATAACCTGAAGAAACAATTTAAAACATTTATCGACACATATACTTCATTACTATCAATTATATGCATGATTTTACCATTTTACATGCTCGTGTGGTAGAACAGCCCATTGGTGGGCTTATAATATGTTTAATCAATCTCAACACATCCCATAGTTATTGTGAGGTTTTCAATCAATCCCTTAGCCAACCAATTTGTGAAATATTATATAGGCATCAAATTCACAACTAAAAAACACCTGAAGCAGAATCACATACATCTAAAACAAACTACAATACTAAGGGATCAAACTTGTTGACCACCAACCTCAAAACTAAAGATGAATTCTTGGATAAGAATATGTTTAGATCCAGATTAATGTACCCCTTGAGTAACCAAAAATTGACCAGCTTTAAAAAATTTGTTTTATAGAATCAAAAAAAGAAGAACAGACCCACAATCCCAAATTTCAAAAAAAGAGCCATCATAATAGTTAAACTTATACGAAGGATCATTCCAATCCCAATGATTCATTGTAGAACATATAAAAAACGGAGGATTATCTTTGGGAAGACCTGGTCAAAATAGTTAATCAATATGTTTGATAGAGGAGAAATAAAGGGAATAAATAGGATGAGAAACTATAATATCTCGATGGTGGAAAATATTAAAAAACCCTTCTAATGATGTGAATAGTTTTGCCACAATGTTTTCAAAATCGTATGCCAACTGTTAACTGGTCTCTATCCAAGGGGGAACGGTCGAATGGTTATTTTCTAAGCCCCACATGGTTAAAAATAAATTATATAATCTTGTGGAATGTCTCTCTCAAGGACCAAATGTTTTATCATCTTTTTTTCATGGTTTAGTTAATTGTGTGACCTTTTCCAATGGATTGCATATTTTTGGAGCATGGATAGCCTTATACATGATCCAAACATGTATCACACATTGGATGGCCATTTATATCTTTATTTCATGTCCAAAACCACATGACCCCCCCCAAGTCTCTTACTCACATCATAAACAATTAATTAACCAATATTAACCGATTTAACAAATAATTTAAATAGTAACATACCATAGTAAATCCTAGGATCTTACAAACACGTCACCATAATATAGATCATCTATTAGGTGAACTCCCGAGAATCACTGTGTTTACTACAAAAAGGGATTGGTGCACTAGGATAGTATAAGGCCCCAGCCATAAACCATACTTAATCTTGAGTTATTACAAGATTACACCTTGAGGATCTTTTCAGGTTTAGAGTTTTAGAGAATTAGAACATAAAACCTTCATTACATTCCACATTTAAAAAAAGTGGTTACAAAAAATATAGTATTAATTTTTCCCATCAATGGAAACATATTTAAAATAAAAGATGGATTCTTTCTTGACACTTACTTAACACTATCACCATATCATGTACCTTTCCCTTGACCTGTGAAAAACATTTCAAAAACTTGGGATGAGCTTAAAAAGCTCAGTAAGGGATTTAAAAATATGGAACGGAAACATGGGTACATATACACATAAGAATGAAATCATACTTTACCCATAAAACTTAAGCACTTTAACATACCTCATCAAATCATGAATAAATCATAGAAATCATAAGACATGAAGGTAACTTGAGGCATTCATAACATTCTTATGTTGGGAGTAACCCTCTTGGTTACGTTTGGAATACCCATCATAGTATATTCCCTAAATCTTCTCGGAGAAACCTTAACGTTTCACTCCTTCGCGTTACCCAATGAATTGGAGAGTTATATCGGGCTCACCCACACTTAGTTTATAACGGAACCACCCATCTTCATAACAATTCCCAAGGACCATAACATAATCGTATCACATAAAACATACCTAAAGGAAACATAACATTTCAACATTTCAATCACAAGATATCAATAACACAGTGATATAATAAAAAAATTATCAAAACCATTTTAAATATCAAAATAAATGAAATGTAAAACATGGTATTTATTTTTCTTTAAGAAAGGTATGGCTTGTATAGGAAGCCAAAACTCAAATAATGGTCACGGCGGTGGAGAAGTCGTTATCGCCGTATACGTACGACAAAAAAGACATTCCATTTTTTCGTTTCTTAAAATGAATTGTATAAAAAAATATTCCTTTTGGATAAATGAAAAAGTCAAAGGGTTTTATACACCATATAAAAGAAGGATGTGTATAAAATAAAATATGCCTCAATGAAAGGAGATTGAGACGAAGTCCCATACCTCGGGTCCGACTTGACTCGGTCGTTCATTAATCTCCTGAATAATAAACTTGAGTTAATTTATATTTGCTTAAGAACCTTTTTCAAGTTCATTATTCCTTTTATATCACTTATTTCCATGTCATGAACACTATGTAATTATTTAAGTTAATAACGGTCGTTTTAACGATCATTGGTACTTGAGTAAAAAATAAACCCTTTATAATTACAAGTTGTTCATGTATCCATTATATCCAGAATGGTATCCATGATGTAGATATCATATATGTCATATATATCCAGTACATTCATGCATTTATAATATAAAATAATTATTTAGAGGTACGAAATGAAATGCACTGTTCATGGAGACGGTAAGCCGTACGTACGTATGAGCGCTACTTTCATTTCCATTTCGTATTTTATAGAATGGAATAATAATGATATAGAGGTATATTATAATTATAGTATAATATCATATATAATATCATAACTCCATCCTTTATACATCCCACATATGGTATTAACAAATCAAATCACTTTGAGGCGGCGGTAGTCCGCACTTCCTTAAATGAAGATATCGCGTCTACCCATAATGGAACCCATAAAGGTATGACCAAAATGAAAAATACAGAATCTTAAGGAAAACATAAAAATATTATATATCATATATAAATATAGTGTCATCTTAATGGCCACCTTTGAAGGTGTTAGAAGAATGTTGAACAACCATCGTTTCGGGAGGCAGAAATTCACCAACCACGGAAACAATATGTTCTTTAACCATTAGATGTAGGTGTGTGTAAGTGAAGATAGAATACATATTATAAAAACATCCTAGTATATTTAAGATACTGGAGTTGTTACAAAATAAATGAATAAAAAGAGTTTAGGGGGTTGTAGAAGAAAAATAAAACAAAAGGACTCAAGTGAAGACATTACCTTAAAATCGGGTAACTCCCTTTGGTTTGAGCTCAAAAGCTTCCTTGGGAAGACTTCTGCCCAAATGGAGGCTTCAAGGAGTAATAGAGGGATGTGGAGAGACAAAATAGGCCAGGGTTGGCCGAGCCAAAGGTTTTGGAAGTGTGGGTAAGGAGGTAGAGGCGGGGGCCTTTTATAAGAGGAGAGGAGGGGCACTCTTTGAAAGTAAAGAAATGTTACATTATTTTAAAATGAGTTTCAGATTCAAAAGGGCCCACATTGATATAATTATAGGGTAAGGTGATAAGGGTTTGAAATCCATCCATCTAATAGGTTTTGGACATGTGTAGGTCATAGATTTTACATTATCATTTCATTTTATTTAAATCCATTATTAATGAGGTAATCGCTGCATCATCATGATGTCATATATAATTTAATTTATTTAAATTCTAAAAATTATAAAAAAACTACTATGATGTTGGAAATATTTTTAGATTTCCAATGACTATTTATAATAAAAAATATGACTTGTATAACCCCATGTAAAATTTTTTTATTAATAATCTCATGTTTGTGTCATTTTTACTTTTACATTAAATAAAAAGTTATATATGTCATTTCCCATCCAAAGTGGCTCCATGGGGTCCCCAAGTTGACCCATGTATTGTCTTGGTCGGCCATGACACATCCAATGAGGGTAGTACATGTGTCAAGCTCATCTCATATTATTAAAGCATTATTTTTACCTTAAACTACACTAATTACCTCTAATCGCGATTCTGAACTTAAAAGTTACTATTCACAAAAAAATATTTTTATCCCATTGAACCGCATTTTACTTATTAATGACAACCATGTATGTTGGATTTTTAAAAATCAAATCACAAAAGTGGTAAAGTTTCATTTAAACGAAAAAACAGTTTCTTTAAATACCACTTAGTGGTTTCACTATTCATCAAAAATTGAAGTTTTTCAGAAAAATACCAAAACATCACCCTAAGCTATATTTGATATTCTGAATTCAAAAATGAGGTCTATTTTACATAATTCAAATCATATAAGTTACATTAATTAATTTAATAATTAATTCCCGCTGTCATGACAAATAGCATGTTTTTATGAAACAATAAGTATCAAAAGATTGACACAAGTTTAAGTCCAATTTCAAAGTAAAATTGATTCCAATGACCACCATTGGATTAAATGGTAAAAATATATTATAATGCCACTTCAAAAAAAATTCATAATATAATCTAATCATATAAATAAATTAGATTAAAAATAGGTTTTGAATTAAAATACAACATTTTCACTATTCATTAAAAATGAACTTTATCGGAAAAATACCAAAAATTCACACAAAGTAAATTTTGATGTCCCAATCATAAATAATAAGTTTATTTTGACAAACACAGCTAATATAATTGTCAAAAGATATATTTAAAAATGGTTTTCCATCAAAAGGAAATAAAACAATCTTTTAAAAATATTCGTGTATTCCATGCTTAATATTGGATTTATTTTCATTTTAAGCCTCTAAAACACTATCCAATTCATTAATAGACATAGATAAAAATATCTATTATTCATTACTTACTTGGGATGTTACATCCTTCCCCCCTTTAGAAAATTTCGTCCCCGCAATTTATTTACTTATCGAATAAATGGGGGTACTTATCTCTCATTGCGTTTTCAGATTCCCATGTTTCCTCTTCAATCATGTGGTTTTTCCACAAAAACATTACCTGATGAAGCACCTTATTCCGTAACACTTGCTCCCTGTGGTCAAGAATCTGGACCGGTTTTTCCTCATAAGATAGGTTCTCTTCCAGCCGAACTACCTCTGGACTCAAAACATGAGATGGATCTGGAATATACTTTCTCATCATCGAAACATGAAAAACATTGTGTACCTGAGATAAACTCGGAGTTAAAGACACTCAGTATGCAACTGATCAAACTCTCTCCAGAATTTCATATGGTCCAATGAACCTTGAACTCAGATTTTCTTTCTTACCAAAATTCATCACACTTTTCCATGGTGACACATTGAGAAAAACATGATCACCTACCTCAAAAGATAGATCCTTCCTCCTGTTGTCCGCATAACTCTTCTGCCTGCTCTGAGATATTCTCACGTGTTTCTGAATCAGCTGAACTTTTTCTTCCATCTCTTCTACCAATTCTGGTCCCATCTGCTTTCTTTCACCCACTTCATCCCAAAAATCTGGAGTTCGACACCGCATCCCATATAATGTCCGAAATGGTGCCATCTGTATACTGGAATGAAAACTGTTATTATATGAAAATTCCACCAAAGAAAGATGTTGGTCCCAACTTCCCTGATAATCCATCGAACAAGGACATAGCATATCTTCCAAATTCTGAATTGTTCGTTCTGACTTCCCATCTGATTGAGGATGAAAAGATGTACTAAAATTTAATTCAGTACCCAATGACTTATGAAGGCCTTTCCAAAAGATAGAAGTGATCCTGGAATCATGGTCAGATACAATGGAGAGGGGAACTCCATGTAACCTGACTATCTCTTTATGATACAAATGGGAATGTTGATCTAGAGAGAATGTATCTCTAATAGGAAGGAAATGAGCAGATTTAGTCAAGCGATCAACAATAACCCAAATTTCATTATTACCTCGAGATGTCTTCGGTAATCCCACAACAATGTCCATCGATATATTCTCCCATTTCAACTCTGGCACTGGTAAAGGCTGAAGCATCCCTTTCGGTAACTGCCACTCTGCTTTAACCTATTGACATGTCAAACACTTCATAGTAAAATCAGAAATATCTCTTTTCATTCCATCCCGCCAGTAATACTCCCGCAGATCACTGTACATCTTAGTACTGTTAGGATGAACTGAAAACGGAGAACTATGAGATTCACATTACAACTCTCTCTTCAACTGCGAATCACAAGGCACAGACAATCTCATCCCAAATCTCAAAACGCAATCATTATCAATGTTGAATTCAGGAAACTTAACTTTCTGAACCATCTCTACCTTTTTCTGCAACTCACTGTCTTGCTTCTGTGCTTTCTTGATTCTATCAGATAGAGATGATCTCACTGATACCTGAAACAAAACATAAGAACTTCCTGCTCCAACAACTTCTATGCCAAAGTTAATCAAATCCTTCACCAAAGGATCACGTTCCAAACACAACATCGCTAATGAAGCTTTACTTTTTCGACTCAAAGCATCATCCACTTTATTTGCTTTTCCTGGATGGTAATGAATTGTACAATCGTAATCCTTGATTAATTCTAGCCATCTCCTCTGTCTCATGTTTAACTCTTTCTGAGTGAATATATACTTTAAAAATTTGTGATCAGTATATATTTCACACTTTATCCCATAAAAATGATGCCTCCAAATTTTTAATGTGAAAACAACAGCAGCTAATTCCAAATCATGTGTAGGGTAATTTACCTCATGAGTTTTCAACTGTCGTGAAGCATAAGCAATTACCTGATCATTCTTCATCAGGACACAACCATGTCCTTTCAATGAAGCATCACTGTAGATAACAAACTCACCATTCCTGGAAGGCAGTTCCAAAACTGAAGCATTCACCAATCTTATTTTCAACTCCTGAAAACAATCATCACATTCTTTTGTCCACATAAACATAACACCCTTCCGAGTTATCTTAGTCATTGGAATAGATAACCGTGAAAAATTTCTAACAAACCTTCGATAATAACCTGCCAAACCATGAAAAAAATGGATATCGGTTAAATTTGTGGGTCTTGGCCATTCTTCAACAACTTTTGTTTCAGCAGGATCAACAGTTATGCCATCTTTTGAAACAATGTGACCCAGGAAAGAAATTTGTTGTAACCAAAACTCACACTTTCTGAATTTTCCTTATAGTTTCTTTTCTTTTAAGGTTTGAAAGATAACCCTTAAATGTCTTTCATGATCCTATTTAATTTTAAAAAACATCAAAATATCATCAATAAAAACAACCAACATTTTTCACCTGAGTCAACTGATCCATCACTACAAAAAACTGTTTAGTTCTGATTCTGACCATCTCAGGATACTAATTTGAAAGGTCATTTCCCTCTGTATGCCTTCCCTAAAAATTTATTCTTTTTCTTATATGAAAAACCATTCCTTACAAACATGTCTCAGATGAAGAAACATGGTAATCTTAAAATTCTATATCATTTCAAAAAAAATATTTTTGGATAATAATTTAATAGAATTATAACTCCTAAAGTTGTATAATCCTCCCTTTGATACCAAATATAAGGCCCCAGCCTTAAACCTTACTTAATCTTGAGTTATTACAAGATTACACCTTAAGGGTATTTTTAGGTTTAGAGTTTTAGAGAATTAGAACATAAAACTTGCATTAAATTCCACATTTAAACAAAGTGGTTACATAAAAGATAGTATTCATTTTTCCCATCAATGGAAACATATTTAAAATAATACATGGATTCTTTTTTGACACTTCCTTGAAACTATCACCATATCATGTACCTTTCCCTTGACCTGTGAAAAACATTTCAAAAACATGGGATGAGCATAAAATTCTCAGTAAGGGATAAAAAAATATGGAAAGGAAACATGGGTACATATACACATAAGAATGAAATCATACTTTACCCATAAAACATAATCACTTTAACATACCTCATCAAATAATGAATAAATCATAGAAATAATAAGACATAAAGGTAACTTGAGGCGTTCATAACATTCTTACATAGGGAGTAACCCTCTTGGTTACGTTTGGAATACCCATCACAGTATATTCCCTAAATCACTTCGGAGAAACCTTAACATTTCACTCCTTCGCATTACCCAATGCATTGGAGAGCTATATCGGGCTCACCCGCCCTTAGTTTATCATAGAACCACCCGTCTTCATAACAATTCCCATGAACCATAACATAATCATATCACATAAAACATACATAAAAGAAACATAACATTTCCACATTTCAATCACAAGATATCAATAACACAGTGATATAATAAAAACATTATCAAAAACATTTTAAATACCAAAATAAAAGAAATTTAAAACATGGTATTTATTTTTCTTTAAAAAAGGTATGGCTTCTAGAGGAAGCCGAAACTCAAATAATGGTCACGGCAGCGGAGAAGTCGTTGTCGCTGCATACGTACGACAAAAAAAACATTCCCTTTTTTCATTTTGTAAAATTCTTCGTATAAAAAAATATTCGTTTTGGATAAACATAAATGTCAAAGGGGTTTATACACCATATAAAAGAAGGTTGTGTATAAAATAAAATATACCTCAATGAAAGGACATTGAGACGAAGTCCCATACCTTGGGTCCGACTTGACTCGGTCATTCTTTAATCTCCTGAATAATAAACTTGAGTTAATTTATACTTGTTTAAGAACCTTTTTCAAGTTCATTATTCCTTTTAAATAATTTATTGCCATGTCATGAACACTATGTAATTATTTATGTTAATAACTGTCGTTTTAACGATCATTGGTACTTGAGTCAAAAATAAACCCTTTATAATTACAAGTTGTTCATGTATCCATTATATCCAAAATGGTATTCATGATGTAGATAACATATATGTCATATATATCCAGTACATGCATACATTTATAATATTACATAATCATTTAGAGGTACGAAATGAAATGCACCGTTCATGGAGACGGTAAGCCGTACGTACGCATGAACGCTACTTTCATTTCTATTTCGTATTTTATAGAATGGAATAATAATGATATAAAGGTATATTATAATTCCAGTATAATATCATATATAATATCATAACTCCATACTTTATACGTCCCACATATGGTATTAACGAATCAAATCACTTTGAGGGGGCGGTAGTCCGCACTTCCTTAAATGAAGATATCGCGTTTACCCATAATGGAAACCATAAAGGAATGACCAAAATAAAAAATACAGAATCATAAAGAAATAATAAAAATATTATATATAATATATAAATATATTGTCATCTTAATGGCCACCTTTGAAGGTGTTAGAAGAATGTTGACCAATCATCGTTTCGAGAGGCAGAAATTCACCATCCACGGAAACAGAATGTTCTTTAACCATTAGATGTAGGTGTGTATAAGTGAAGCTCGAATCCATCTTATAACAACATCCTATTATATTGAAGATACTAGAGTTGTTACAAACGAAATTAATAAAAAGAGTTTAGGGGGTTGGGGAAGCAAAAGAAAACAAAAGGACTCAAGTGAAGACATTACCTTAAAATCGGGTAACTCCCTTTGGTTTGAGCTCAAAGGCTTCCTTGGGAAGACTTCTGCCCAAAGTGAGGATACAAGGAGTAAGAGAGGGTTGTGGAGAGACAAAATAGGCAGCGTTTGGCCGAGCCAAAGGCTTTGGAAGCGTGGGTAAGGAGGTAGAGGTGGGGGCCTTTTATAAGAGGAGAGGAGGGTCACTCTTGGAAAGTAAAGAAATGTTACTTTATTTCAAAATTATTTTCGGATTAAAAAGGTCCCATATTGATATAATTAAAGGGTAAGTTGATAAGGGTTTTAAATCCTCCCATAAAATAGGTTTTGGACATGTTTAGGTCATAGATTTTACATTATCATTTCATTTTATTTAAATCCTTTATTAATGAGGTAATCACTGCATCATCATGATGTCATTAATAATTTAAAGTATTTAAAGTATAAAAATTATAAAAAAATACTATGATGTAGGAAATCTTTTTATCTTTCCAATTACTATTTATAATCCAAACTCTTACTTGTATAACCCCATTTAAAAATTGTTTTAGTAAAACATTTCATGTTTGTGCCATTTTTACTTTTACATTAAATAAAATGTTATTTATGTCATTTCCAAACCAAAGTGGCTCCATGGGGTCCCCAAGTTGACCCATGGATTTTCTTGGTCGGCCAAGACACATCCAATGAGGGTAAGACATGTTTCAAGCTCATCTAATATTATTAAAACATTATTTTTACCTTAAACTACAGTAATTACCTCTAATCGCGATTAAGAACTTAAAAGTTACTATTCACCAAAAAATTATTTTAATCCCATTAAACCACATTTTACATATTAATGACATCCATGTATGTCGGATTTTTGAAAATAAAATCACAGAAGTGTCAAAGTTTCATTTAAACGAAAAATCAGTTTCTTTAATTGCCACTTAGTGGTTTCACTATTCATCAAAAATTGATCTTTTTCAGAAAAATACCAAAACTTCACCCTAAGATATATTTAATATTCTGAATTCAAAAATGATGTCTATTTTAATAAATTCAAATCATATAAGGTACAATAATTAATTTAATAATTAATTCCCGCTGTCATGACAAATAGCGTGTTTTTTTGAAATAATAAGTATCAAATGATTGACACAAGTTTAAGTCCAATTTCAAAGTGAAATTGATTCCAATGACCACCATTGGATTAAATGGTAAAAATATATTATAATTCCTCCTCAAAACCTATTCAAAAGATAATCTAATCATATAAATAAATTACATTAAAAAGAGGTTTGGAATTAAAATACAACATTTTCACTATTCATTAAAAAATGAACTTTATCGGAAAAATACCAAAAATTCACCCAAAGTAAATTTTGATGTCCCAATCATAAATAAAAAGTTTATTTTGACCAACATAGCTTATAAAATTGTCAAAAGATATATTTAAAAATTGTTTGCCATCAAAAGGCAGTAAAACAATCTTTTAAAAATATTAGTGTATTCCATGCTTAAGATTGGATTTATTTTAATTTTAAGCCTCTAAAACACTATCTAATTCATTAATAGACATAGATAAAAATATCTATTATTCATTACGTACTTGGGATGTTACAGATAGCATATCAAAATCCCTCACCCATTTTTTTATTTAAACATTACAATGATTCCATAAATCTCAAACAAAGGGCACAATTTTTCCCTGCAAGACCCTCTCAATATGATCCAAAATACAAACCAAATTCTCTTTAAAGGACACATAATATTCAAGAACAACATCATCAACATAAATCATTTGGGATAGGTCATGGAGATACTGATGATGTTGTGACACATTAAAAAAAATCATGGATACCACTATACCACAATGGGTGATCCAATTAGTATTCCACTGGTACAATCATCTCAACAATCACAAATGGACAAAAAAACCTAGTATCCAATTTTACTAACATTCATATTTGATGGAGATCAAACCTTGGTAACACACTTTGAAAAAACTGATCACCAACCATAAAATAAATAGGACTAAATTGCCAATCGGAATACGAGGTCATCAAAAATTGAGCCTTAGCCATCCATTTTTGGATTAAGTGAACATGCTATGATGTCTCCTACATGAGACTGAAAAACATTAAATCTAACTCCACAGCCTACATCCAACATAATAGCGAACTCAGTGACATCCAGTAGTGTGCCTAATATAGTTCCATATTAAATATTTCATTATAACTGTCAATATAGGATAACTCAATAAGATCCATTTTTCTCTTTCACAATCCATCATTCTATAGGATATAATTTATCAACATGTCCTATAGTACATGAGTAGTTTCCTCAAAATACTCTTTATCTGTGAGTGGAAATACAAACTCAAATTGAAATAGGTTTCAGGAGCATTCCGTAATAGCTTCTAGAAGCGAGAAGTAAAAAATGAATAATGGTTTACTATTGTTGTTCTTGGAAACCCATAAAACTAAACCATCTATTGAAAATATATCTCAACGAATTGGTGTACGGTGAATGTGTCATGAATATATAATAAATTTGAAACCTTTTCCAAATGATGTACAACTACCCCGGGGGAATCCTTTGTCTGTGGAATTCTCAGATGACCCAAAAAATTCATCTTTGCATCATCCCTTTTCCAATATGGAATGGAAAATGGATTTATGAAACCAACTGATTACTAGTTCTCCACCGATAAACACTGACATGTATAATATCATTCCACGAAACCGAAAACATACTTCTTCATCCTTGTCCCCCTAAAAACCTTCAAAAATAACGATATAATTTTAAAACTAATATGCACCTCTCACATTTATGCATTAAAATCACACATGAATTCTTCCCACAAACATGTTGCACGACCCCATGGCCACAGATATAGATTACCACATCATCCCCAAAAGTCCAAACGGATGGTGTATACCCACCACCAAGACAGTCCATCAAGTAAAAACACTCTAGATCCTCAATATTCTTCTATGAGATCCAGATCATAATTGTGGACCTAAAATTACATGGATGAAAGGTTTATCTTTTCATTAACCAACTACACCTCCTATGGAATCTCTACAAACCGTTCCACGATCATCTATTTATAAATGGATTCTTGAACTATTTGATTTTCAGTCATTATACTCAATGAATTTACTAATGTTTCACTTAACAATTTTCTTAGATAGCTCAATTTCAAAGGTCTGCAAGTATTCAACCCAGCTCTACTGCTTAAGATTCATATCATAATATGGGAAGATATACATAACGATTTTATGATATGTATTGACAATACCCTTATCTATCAAAAATTAATGTTTCCAACACTTTTAAGGAATAAATCACAAAGGCAAATTCAGTATTGTGTATAGTTTAATTTCACTCATGAGGCCACAACATCCTAACCCATATGCCACGACCTTGTCACCCTACATCAACACTTCCTGATTATAACATAAAATGAATCCCCAAACAAGGGATACTCAAAACCAAAATTTAGTTGGATCAAATTTTTTTCTTATTCATCCAAATATATATCTCTTAAAAGGACATACCACCTGCTTCAGACCATTAATACTTGAAGCCCTTTTTTGTTAATCACTAATGTGGTGCTGCCAAATAGGAGATGTTTTTCATGATAGATCAACAATAACCAACAAATCCAAGAAAATACCAGACATCAAAAACATTATTAGGATTCAGTCACGATACAAAATAATTCATAGTCGCTTGGTCTATGCACATATTCCTTAGATATAATGTGTCCCGATAAATATACATTGCTGATCTAGACATGAAACATGGATAGCTTGGAAAACAACATATTCCTTCTCAGTTTTCATAAGACGATGTAAAAATGTTTGGAATGATCATCAAGAGTCATGGAGTACAGTAAGATTACATAAAAAACCAAACCACATATTGATCAAGGTATAGGAGAATGATTTTATCCATTAGGTCAATAAACACCAACAATGCATTGGTCAACCTGGACGAAATAAAAATTCCCGTATAGACCAAATTTACTCTTTAATGTAATATGTGGTACATAAAAAGTCTTCACCCTTATATAATAATACATTTATATGATATAAAACTTGTATAAAACTAAATCACATATTAGGAAGTCTATAAGAAAATCAAATTGAGGAAGTGGGTATGTATTCTTGACTATCATCTAATTCAACTTCTTATAATGAAAAAAAATCAAAATGATCCATTATCCTTCCTTGAAAACAACAATGGAGTTCCACATGGTTATGTACTATGATAAATAAATCAATTGTTATATAGTTCCTCCAAATTTGGTTTTTCTATTAGTGTTTTTCCCATTCCATTCTATATGAAATAATGGAAACTATTTCTTCATATGAAAACTTCTCTACTGTGAACTCAACATCACTCTCAGGTGGAAGCCTTTAGAATTTTCTAAGAAAAACATCCTGAAACATTTTCACCTATATAATAAATTAATTCCACTCTACTCCCATATAATCAATCATAAGAATAGCTATAAGTGAAAGAGTATACCCAAATTAAGAATAAATTGGCCCCACACATCTTTCTTTGACATCATATTCTCCCTGATGGACATAAGTACCCCCATCTGAGATATAAATTTAACCCTATAAGGTTAGCATTAAAGATGTTCCTATTATGACACCATCCAATCCGTGCCCAAAATTTGGTCAAAACCCAAATTCTATAGCATAAATATTTCCCAATGGAAATTGTATTCCAAACCATTGAGGGAACACCCCTAAAATGATTTATATTTCTAGACCAAACTCATAATTATTTATCAATTAATATATCCTCACACATATGTTTCACCCCTAGGACCAAAACACACAAAATGTGAATATATAAAATAATTTTATGAAAATTTATCATATAGGTCACTGGAATGAAATAATGTTACATGAATTTAATCTAAAACAATATATGGCCCAACCATGCCACCTCTAGGTGTAGGTTGATCGGTATGAATCTTGGCCATTCCAGTAACCTAGGATATAGTCGGATTTCCTAGAACTATTGAACCTTACTGATATTGATGCCCCAAGAATACCACAACCATTACCCAGAATGGTAAATCCAATAGACACTATAATTACCACTTGATATGGGGTAACTCACCCCCTGAATGAAATTTTCATTAGCCTTTATCATCCTTCAATGACCAGATTATGTGGTTTTCATGAGAAACAATTAACATTACCAAAATTCTACATTATTAGAACTAAACATGTGGATGAAATCACTAACCATGCATGTTTCCCATACTACCACACTGATATGAGAAATCAATATCACTATAAAGAGAGGCTAGTTCAATTTTCTAAATAGTCTGTCCACCACTTCCCTAGTTCAAACTCTGGATGTGGTGATTCCAAATATTGGAAGCCTCGCATCTAGGTCACCACTCTGTAATTCCATGTCCACCACCAGAATCGTAATTGATATTCCCATTTTGAATAAGTTCCTTATCCACCACCTCATCAATCCTATTTAAATAGATGATACTCACTAGGGAAAAAATCTCATGTCTCATTCCATGCTTGAAACATTTCACTGTAGCTGCGTCATCCCCTTCAAAATATGGAACAAAAT
The DNA here is from genome assembly GCA_963277665.1 of Viscum album. Lineage (NCBI taxonomy): Eukaryota > Viridiplantae > Streptophyta > Magnoliopsida > Santalales > Viscaceae > Viscum > Viscum album. The sequence goes on along the minus strand of OY728160.1, from coordinate 440,180,956 downwards.
GTTCAAATTCTGTGAATCCTCAAACATAATACATCATGGATGTGGAACCGTGTGTCATCCTCATAAACAATAAAGCCTTATATTTATTCATTAACATTATACAGAATTTTTCTAGAAGATTTTATGGGAAATCAATCCATATCATTCCATATCATTCCATACACTAGCTATATTTGAACTAGAACATCAAACCATATCTTCTTATATCCTCACCAAATGTGTCCCACCAACAAGAAACTCTTCTCCATAAAAATATCCTAATTATCAAGAATCATATGAATGGATTCTCTCAAGAACACTGATATAATACTTTTTCCATCTAAAGAATAATTTGGAGGCTATTGTAGCAGAAAAAATGTACTCATCTCAAACATACTCGACCCAACCTACCTTGGGTTCCATTCAATTATCATCATTAGATGAGCGATGTTCTCACAAAAAGTATCTTATATCATGTTACCGTAGAATGCCATGTTTTATTTCTCCACTTCTAGAGGATCATTCTTAAGGATGTCTTATTTTTTATCAACTTGCACAAGATTTTATGTTGACATCATTATAAAATTCCAAACACAAACTTTAGAATACATAACAGATGCATCAAAAACATTTGAGAAGAGGGCCCTTAACTATTCATAAAAACCCATTACACATACACTATTCCAAAGGATATCATCACACCGATTTCACTACCACTACCGATCCCTAACATGGGTCATGGTCGAAATTGGGTAAACAAACTAAAAAAGGAACAAGTCCTATATTAGGAACATTTCTAAACAAACATACCATCACAAAAAAATATTTCACACTTTAGGACCTTACAATTTCTCAAATTACAAAACCAAAATTTAACACATTTACCACTCTTTATTAAGATACATTATTTAGATTTTATTTAACATTCCATCAATGTTCATATTTTCATTATCTATATAAACAACAACTTATTTCAATATTTCAATGAAAAATATATTAATTTTACAACCCATCTATCACAAAAATTACTGGTATGTGCCTACTATGATGTATGTCACATATATCCTTAGGTTCCTAAAATGATTAATGAATGAAAAACTGCATTACATTTTCACTACTATAATAATGTTATAAAATAATCAAATCCCTCAATAAGTGCATTAGAAATAATGAAATATTATTCTACTATAACAAAACCCATTAAGAATTAAATTCCCACCCTTGGCACTTGGGATTTTTCCTTGTACATGGGTTAGATACTCCCAAGTATGAGATAATCACAAAGACCCTCAATCATTATAACCTCTTATATACCAATCTCAAATTGTAAGGTGATAGCATATAACTTCCTCATATACCACCTTTTATTATCCCCAACTAAGAGGCATCTAAACTGGTTCCCCAAGTTGAGTCTCTAAATAAATCAATCACACCATCCCATATATTAGAGTATTATGTATTGAAGACAAAGCCAAATATAAAATGTGTGGAGACTATATCATATTTTTCAAATTATGCGTAGACGTGATGAATAAATAATGAACAAGAATTAATTAATTTTTTCAAATCATGGTATGATCCGACCACTAAATATAAACATGAAAATTAATTTCAATACAATATTATGTTTAATGATAACCCAATCAGAATAAAAACTGAAAAATCCAAAAAATGGGTTTCATCACAATGTTTTCTCACCTCTTATATGCACAAATCATGCCCCAAATTAACCCTCTAGCACTATGACATTTCTGTTATCCTGACCTGCAACTAATAAATATGTTCACGTACCCATTATCAACTAGATAAGTGTGTGAGTACAACATTGTTGGCCAATATTAATGGGTTCTACAAAATAACCAATCCAAACAAATATATTATGTGTGTAATAAAAGAGCCACAAAATAAACAAATTATAAACTGGGGTTCATTAATTAAATTTTATCACTTTAACCATTTCATTGATTGGTCAATGGGTTAGGAAATTCATTTATTACACAAAGTCCTATACAGGTCAACTACCATGCATTAGTGAAATAGTCTAGTTCCTTCTCTCACTAGATAAAAATTATTACATTCAATTACATCACATGTACCATAGACCCTCAGCCCAGTTAGTCTCTTTCAATATTGCCTTTGGGGGTATGTAGCCTAAGTCCAACGCCCTAACATTTGAATTATATGGGTTGTATTTATAGCCTTAGTCCATCCCAACCCTTTTTTGGAGACTCAATATAATACCAAACATACCACAGAACAATGTGCACATTATTTAATAACAATTCATTTAATATTCCATTTCAACAAACTAAAATCTATAAATAAACACATCATTAAAAATTCATAGTTCAATATCTACATAAATACATATTATTCCGTATCCCATTTAGAAATTCCCATTAATATTACTTACCTCAATTAGATGATTCTATTTTGAACCATAAATCATTTAAATAATTCAACTAAATTCATTTCACCCATTCATGTGGATCCAAAATTTCCCTTCATCCATCTTAACAACTAGACAAAACTACCATTGACAAATTTAATAACTCAAACTAACATGTAAACACATATATCATATGATCAACTCCATTATAATCTATTTAATGATTTACATTACCAGTTTCCTTGTTTAGGTGGTGGAACAACACATGGGTAGACCTAGGATGCATTTAATCAATCTTGAAGCATCCCTTGGGATTGTAAGGGTTTGAATACATAACATAGACATTCAATGATTCCAATAAAAAAATCATAATATGCATAACAAGAAAATCATAAAATCAATACCACATACACCTATAACAAAAATAAATACTATTGGATATAACATGTAGACCACCTACCTCGAATATGTTGATGAATGATCACTTATCCTTAGCATTATATACGGATTCATCAACACTTTGAAACCCCAAACTATGTTCCATTTGGAAAATGTGGTATTTGTTTTTCAGAAGAAGATGAAAGAAAGGACAATTGCAAACCTATAAAAATGAAAAAAATAATTGTTAAACTTACTAGAAGACTTTATCATAACTCAATGAAACAAAAAATGTCTTAGAATTTAGGGATACAAATCATTAGGAAGTTCTTCTTAAAGTGGTTTGTCACTGGGGTTGATAGCAGAGAAATGAGGGAAGAAAATAGATGTGAATCCTTGCAATCCCCTATGAGAAAACTGTAATAACACACTTTTAATGACATATAGGGTTTGACAACACGTTATTCCACGTAGTGTGAAAATCATGATCCATCATATGATTAAGAGGGGCAAGGATTCACATTTCCCTAGGAATCCCTACACATTTAAACAAATCATTCCCCAAGTATGTAGAATACATCTCCCTAATACAACACTGTTTGGCCTTCCCACTTGCACAATTTACTTAGCAATGCACCCTTTTTCTTTGGATAGCATGGTATGGGAGCATGGATACCCCTAACCATGAAACAACAATGAGATATTCAAAATATTTCCATTTTCCCACTTTTCTGTCTCAAATCACAGGAACACCACCAAGGCTCCACATAAACCCAGTAAAAATTTATTTATCCAATGTTAATGGATTTAAACAATGATTTAAATAGGAACACAACTCCAAAAAATCATAGATATTGCACCATTATTATTATAAACTTGTGAAACAAATATTATTGGATCAAGATCCATTTATTGTGCAAGATTCTATCAATTTATATGATTTTTTATAAGAGAAACATAATAATGTATTATGTGTCATTTGTATATCCATAAAAATATTAAAATTGGAATATTTTTGAACCTGTTAAAAATATGGTTTCTACAATATAGAATGATAATAATGAAAGAATATGGAGAAAAAATATAACAATATCTTAATATTATAGGCATTATATATATATTTTTTGTTTAAAATTTATAATTTTATATAATATTACATATAAATTTTTAATTTTTTTATATTTATGTCATATAACTATTCTATATGATATATTTATTATTATTTTTTTACTATTAATATATTTTTCAATTTTTTTAATTTTGATTTTTTTAATATTGTATTTGCACATTTAAATAGAGTTTGACAAAAATAATTTTGTTTTTTAAATCATTTTGAATTATTATTCATTAGTACATGTTACTAATTAGTTATTATAATCCTAGATATTTGTTTCTTTATTCTTTTAATATATATTTTTTCTTTCATAGTTGTGGTTCTTATTTTATAGTATCTTATTTATGTAATTTAAAATATATTAATAAATATACATTTTATTTATTTCTGTAATGATTTAAATATTTTTAATTTGAAATACAATATATAAATTATAAAATGTTTAAATAATTTTTTATTTATTTGAATGTTTGGAAAATTTTAGGTCAAATAGTTGAGTCACAGAACTTCTATGGAGGATCCTACACGTACATATATTAGGGAGCCTCCTCATTATTGAATATAAGAGCCTTTTACATATATAAGGAATAAGAAGTCCTCTACGTTTGGATAAGATTATAACACATGTTTATCTAAATTAACTATTTCACATAGATAAGATAAGGTTAATGTTATTCATTGGGATCTAAATGGTAACCATGTGGGTTCATAATCATTTTTTAAGGATTTTTATCTTTTAATGATTAATGGAAGGTTATCTTTCTGATTTTTAATGTATAGGTGTCGACCAAATTCAATAATACGAGCAGTGGCAGGCCATTTGGTTATGATAAATTATTATTATTCTGTTTATAATAAATGTTTTACCTAATTAGGGTTATTTTTTCACCCACAAAAATGATTTATGATATTCTTGGGAATAGTTATGTTAGGAGTAACTGATTCATTTTATCTTCTTGGAGGAATATATATTTTAAACAAATAGAAAAATTGGATTTCATTTTTGTGAAAAAATGACAATCCATGGAATATATATGTTTTTATAGAAACATATACATGGAAAATATTAATATAATTTAAATTGTATTAAAATGTTTTGGTAAGGGAAAATATTAATATTTGATGTGTTTGAATATATAATCATTGAAAATGATAATATTAATTAATATTTTTTATTAAATAATAGTTGATCATGAGATTCCATCAGAGGATCCAATATATATATAAATATTCACTAAAATTATCTCATGGATAGTATATATTTTTTTATGAATAAATAAATAAGGGAAAATTAGAAAAATTGAGAGTCGATTCAACAAGCTCCATAGAGACTATCCCTCCACCCCCCATCCACTCAAGAAAAATGAGAGAGGTATCATGAAATACCCAAAGACATTTTGAAAATTAATCTTTTTAGTTTCTTTGATTTATTTTGTTTTACACTTCACCAATATTATCTTGCTCTATACGCAACACTGTATTAGCTTGTAGCATACACAACACTATTCTTTGCTTTTGAGGCACACAATTTAATGTTCTTTCGAATAAAATTAATTTTACACAACACCATGTATAGATTTTTATCAATTTATAACGGAACTAAATTTTTAGTAAGTTATATACAACAGCAAAGGAATCTTTCCCTATACGAATCCCTAACTTGCATTACAAGAAAAAGCGACCTTCCGCAATAGCGTGTGTTGTACTCAATAACGAGTTTCACTAAACAAGATATTATTATAATATTTTCATGAAGTAGCCATTATGAATAGTATTAAATACTTTTTTAAATTTATTACATTATAATTTATCTTATACATTTTTTAGATAATGGTATTAGAACAAAATTTAATTTTCGGGTAAATGAGTATTTTTAAAAAAATGTCGTTTTGCTGCCTTTTGATAAGCCCACCCACTTTAAATATCGTTTTGACGTAGTTATAAGTTCCATTTGACAAAATAAACTTATTTATTGCAATAAAGATATAAAAATTTACTTTGGATATTTTTTTAATATTTTTCTGATAACTTTCATATTTTCATGAATAGTAAAAATAGTCTAAATTTTAATTAAAAACAACTTTTTTTTCATCCAGATAATTTATATTGTTAAATTATAATATTTAATGGTTTTAAAGTATAAATAGAATATTTTTTTTTTCCATTTAATATAATTTAATTAATTATCATTAATTTTACATTGATTTCATAGGTAAAAACATTTCAATGATTTCCAATGTTTTAAATTTTAAAACACATTTTCTAAACAGCTGGATTAATTTTAAATTAACTACTGAAACTTTTTTGTTTTGAATTTAGAAAAATGGATTCCATATTTGAAATAAGTATGTTAAAATTATGTTAATAGTCTACTTTTTATTTTTTACACATTATGAATAGTAACTAAGTTAAATTTTATTTACTATAGTTATTTATAAATCATGTAATTAAGGGTAAAAATGAGATTATAAAATTACCATAACACTGGAAAAAATTCAATAGGATAAATAAAAGCCTTTACATATCACCCAAGGGTTGGAATAGATTCATTTCATGGACTTTTAACCCTGAAAATAATGTAATTATTATTAAAACCAAAGAAAGTGACATCATGTCACTCTCTTATATCTTATAAGTGTAATAATTTTAATTTAGTGATAAAATTCATAAAACATCAAAAATAAATAGTCATAATAAATCTAATAAAATTATGAACATTATGTGAATTATTAAGAATTTTTATGGATTAAATAATTATCATTAATGGTGACACAATAGTGATGTACAAATTATTTTATTGATTGAAATATCAAATAAATCATTTTACAAATATTAAAATAAATATTATATGAACTATTTAATGTGATCAACGAATTTTCAGGATAAATATTACATTTTAGGGATCTATTAAATATTATTTTTCGAATATATCTTCTATTTAGATTTTATTTAAATTCAACTAAGTGAATAGTTCCAAAATTGACATTGTTGATATTCTATAAAAATAACATATTATTAAATTAATTAAAAATCAAACAAATATTTAAAAATTATAAATTGAAATTTATGTGGTCTAAAATTTCATAATGTATCAAATTATGGATAATTCACAACACATAATTATGTATTTATAAATATTTAGAATTTAGAATCTTATTACCACAAATAAAATTAAATAGATTAAATAAGAATAAATCAAAATGAAACTATTTAAAATAAAATCAACACATGTCCAAATTTTATTGGATGATAATATTACAACCCAATATAATCTAATATTTTTAGTTGAGTAATTTTGGATGTTTGTATGTGGGGTTTGAGTTTATTATAAATTAATATTTTTGAGGTTTCCAAAGTGCCCATCTCCTCTCTTATAAAGGGAATCTCCTCTCTCTACTCTTGACAACGTTCTGAGCATTCATTTTCAGCCAAAACCTGTCATTTTCTATTATCAAATTCACTAGAAACATTATAGAGGCCCTGGTATTCTTCAAAGACCAAATTTATTTCCCTAAGAGAAGGTTTAGAAGAGGCACGTCGATGAAGAGGTAATATCCTATACCGATTCTTTAAAATTTATTTATTCTTCTCATTACTCTAATTTAATTATTTCATTATAAAGTATTAACATCAGTATCACTCATATACTGATATGTTATTATAAATATGAAACAACCCTATTTTAATTTTTATCCATCCTGTAGAAAATTAAATAATTGTGTTTGTGTATGTAAGAAATACCGTCTCAATGTCGCGGTGTAATCTGTTTTCCACCACCACCTTACTAGGATGGGTATAATTGTGTAAATAATTTCTATATGTTATTATTATATCATGATACTAATTATGAGATATTATATCATCCAATCCAATTCCATTCAGTAATTATCGGAATAATATCATCGCTCCTGCGTAGGTACGAATTACCGTCTCCACGACGCAATGAGATTCATTCTCCATGTTAAATATTTATGAATTATTATAAACTATATATAATAAATAATAATGAATTATATGACATAATAATACAATTGGATATATATATATATATATGTCATCTACTTACTTCTATTCAAGTCAATAAGGAAAGGAAAACAACGTTCATGCGTACGTATGGAATACCGTCTCCATGAACGGTGTATTTCATTTCATTTATCTATCTATTATATATATATATACTGCATATATATGATATATAAATCATTATTAAATTTTTTAATTAAGGAAATTATCATATAAGTAATAATATCATGAACAACCAGTCCAAACACGTATGATAAATGAAATGTTTTTATCCAAAACTATGCTTTAACATAGAATTGACAAAAGAATGGGTAATATAAAGTATTAAGTGAGTTATAAATAATATCGTAAATATTATTATTGTTATGTTAAAAGTTAATAATATTTTTAAACCCACTATTGAAGAGTTTCAGACACATTCTGAAGAAATTGGATAGAAGGTAAGGGATAATTATTCCCATCTCGTTCTTATTTGAGATTTTTTATTAGTAAGTATTTATTAGGGTTATGTTTATCATCAATGTCCATGTTTTCAAAGAATGTTTTCATAATATGTTTATTATTCTTACATGTATTTTCGAAGTCATTTTTACCATTTTTTAACTTCTACCACATGGTATGGAAGGAATCATTCTTTTTTTTTACCATATGAGTTACTTCATGACATTTCTTGCAAAAGTACGAGATGAATGTTTTTTTGACTTATATGGCATGAATAGATTTTTATGGTTTCCTAACTCATTATTTTCATGAATATTCCTATACATGATTTCGTGATTATTTTCAATAATATCTTTTTCTTTTAAAATTTATTGTCATTTTGAGAAAAGAAAATGATTTTGATGAAGAAAATATATTTTTCTCAAGAATTCATTTAAAATGTTTTATGAAAACAATTTTCCATCTTAGATTACATTATTTATTATGTTTTTGTTTCAAGTATAATGTATCTATTATTTTAATGGTTTTATTTTTCTTATTATGAAATTATATCCATTCATTTTATATGGATTATTTTATGATAGAATGATATTTATGAAACCCATTTTATTCCATGGGTTATGATGAAAGATTTATGTTTATTTTGTGGAACATGGAAGATTGATTTAATTATTAGAAGGGTGGGACCTATATTTCTATCCAATGCATTGGGTAATTATTTATATCTCATGAGATAGACCCAGCATAAACGACAAGGGAATCTGGTTCATTAATACAAGTTTGGAATGACAAGTAAACACGATTCAGTAATGGATTTTGTCCACTATGATGGCCTTGGAAGAAATGCCTTGGATACTATGGAAATCATATCATGTGCTTAATGGTTTTCCACAATTACATGTTTTATTCCCATTTCATTTTATCATGATTAATGTTACTTTATGTTCTATGCCTTATGTACTGCGATGATTTATGTCATTGTTCAAGATTTTGATGTTTTATGTTAATCTTTTTACGTTCAACTGCTTATTTATTATTTTATGTCCACCATGATTACCCTTACTTAGAATTTGAGCTCACTATTTTTATTTTTTCCCCAATATATTGAGAAAATTTTTACGTAAAAAAACAAAAGGTGAATATCTTTATAGGATATGTTGATGATCTTTGACTGTGATTAGAAGATTTTGTTTCGAGTTTCCATAATACAAAACTAATATAGTCATTGGGCGTCTCTCTTTGTTATGTTTTAAGTAATTCGAAAAAGAACTATAATTTCCATATACGTCTTGTTTGGGACTCTACAGTTGGTATCAAAGTGAAGGTCTAGTTAACCTTTTGAAACTAGGATGCAAAAACGTTTGTGATATCCCTAGAGATATTTCAAAGGTATGTCTAGGGATGTTCGTAATGATAACTATAATGTGTAGGTTACAATCCTTTAATTATGATAATGAACATGAATAACTGAGAATTAACCCTATGATGTTAGAGATTGAACATACTCCCCCTTTATTATGTTATTTTCCTAGTCTGATTTTTGCCTCTCACACTATTGTTTTTGGGTTGTAGATAATGGATGGAACCCGACGAAACCGTGTTAATGATCAATGCAATGGGAAATGCAATGATTGTCCTTATAAAAAACCAAATTTTATGGGAGATAGAGTTCTAAATCTTATTGTTATACTTACATAAGCTATGGATCCTTCTAGACTTCCAAATGAGAATAGTAGAGAACAATATTTTATTGAGTCTTTCATGAGGCAAATTCCACCTTCTTTCAATGGGTCTTCTGATCCACTTTTTGTTAAACAATGGATCGGTACAATGGAAAAGATATTTTCCATAATTATCTGTTTAGTACATGAAAAAGTCATTTTAGTAGTTTACTGTTTAGTAGGTGAACCATACCAGTGGTGGACTCTAATTAAGAATACAAGGCCCCAAGATGAAATTGAATCCATGGAATGGGATGAGTTAAAAAACATATTTTTCAATAATTACTTTCCTCGTATTCTTCGAAAAAATATGGAAAAAGAATTCCTTGAGATTAAGAAAATGTTGGATGAATCTGTTGGTATATACGAGGTGAATTTTACAAGGCTTGAAAAGTATGCATCTGGCTTTATCAGCCAACATGAAAGTAAAGTTTATTGATTCTTCAGTGGATTAAATACAATTCTTCGAAAGGCATTTTCTATAAGATCCTTCAGTATCTATGAAGAGATTGTTAGTTGTGCTATCAAGTTAGTACTTGAAGTTTTTGTTACATATCCATATAATGGTTTTTACAAGAAACAAAAGATGGAGTTTAGGAGAAAATCTGAAATTCCTGGTGAAATGAAGATGAATGTTTTGTTATGCTCAATGTGTGGAAAGAAGCATGGTGGAGATTGTCTCAATGGGACTAGAAAATGTTTTAAGTGTGTAAAATAAGGTCATCGAGCAGCTGAGTTCCAAAGTAATGGAAAAAAGGTAACTAATGATGTGAATAGTGAAAAGACTATAGAGAATGCACCACCAACACTTTAATGCTACAAGTGAAGAGAAATGGGGCATTATGCTTTCCAATGCCCTAATCCAAGTGTTAATGATGATCGAAAAAAAACAACCTCTTATAGAAAAGGAAAAAGGGAAGTCACATGCGATAACTATTGGGGATTTTTAATAAGGAAACGAAGTGGTGGAATGATTAAATGTTTATGTAATGGGATTCCAAAATAGTGTTGTGGAATCTCATTTATAGCATTGTTGACTTTTGAAATATCTATGTATTATTTTATTGTGTTTGTCAATAATTATATTGTACTGGTAACCATGAAAGGTGATTGAAATATTTTTTAAAATCAGATGATATGCCCATAATTAAAGGATAATGAGAAAATAATATGTTTGATAATATTAATGATCTCATTACTGGAATAAGGAAAAATGACATCATGGTTTGAGTATATTGAAAATTTTCATATTTTGGTATGTAAAAATAGTTATCTTTTAACAGAATTAATGTTTTCAAAAAGGTTCTATGGTAATTCTTGTTTCCAGAGAATACATGATTAAGGTATTCACATGTTTGGAATGAGACCAACAAGATATATTGTATGATATATGGGGGATAAATTATGGTATTCACATGCTTGGTAGATGACATTTATAGTAATAATTTTCTTTATACTATGAGATTGGGAGAATTATATTCAATAATCCTACAGGTTTTAATGGATTATGTTGAACATCATATAGTATTGTTAAATAGTCACTCATTATTTTGATTATTTCAAGTGTTTATTGTCAAGGTTCACCATACATTTTACGTCTCGAAATACCTGGTTTCCTATTCATTTTATTTGTTTCCATATTGAATATAATAATATATTTGAAATAATTACCATATGTATATAGTAAATCTATTTTGAAAACTAATCATTAATGATGGTCTTGAAAAAAAATTAAGTTCTGATCATGGAGATGGTAGACCATAAGCACGCATGAGTAATGGTTCCATTTTTCATTGATATTATGTAATAGAGGTATGTAATATTTTATCATTAAAATGAAATTAATAAAATATATATCATATTATTAAATTAAATATACTTATCAATAATATATTCGGATTGGTGGTGAACAAAGAGTCACATCTCTTCATAAGGGTGGTAGTACACACATACAGAAATAATGTTGTCATTTTTATGTGATTGAAATAGAAATAAAAAATTGATATATATATATATAATCTTTTTATAATGATAAATATTTAATTTATCTACTAATTATGTAATGTATATAAAATATATTAATTTACATTATTCCTGTGACCTCCCATGTAATGTGTTAGTGGAAGGAAAATCACATCACTTTCTAATGTGGTAGGTCGTCGTAAACATGAGTGATGTCATCATATCACTTATGAAATGTAATTTCATATATATATATATTTGATATTATTTATAAAATGGTAGAATTATGTTATAAATATCATATAATTAATATATTTTAATTATCATACCCATACCTGTTAGGTGTTACTGAAAAAATGAATGACATCGATACATGATATGGTAGTCTAATGTACGCAGGAATGATGGTTTTGTAAACGATTTAATGGAAGTAGATATGGTACTTCATTGTTAAGTTACAATAAAAAAATAAAATTATAGTTAAATTTAATAGGATATTATATCATAATTTTCTTAATAATTTATTAAGGTGGAGGATGAAATAAAATAACAATGATTAATGATGATTGTGACCTCTTCTTTAGGTAACCACATTATGTTTTCATTAATTCATTCATAGGATGAATTTATACAAAAAAATAAGCCTTTTATGATGATAATATTGACATTTTGATGTTATTTGAGATGTTATTTTTTTAAAAAAAATTGTTTATTGTTATTCATAACATAGAAGAGAGGGTGGCCGTTTATAGGTGAGGTGAGGTGCACAATTGTAATTTTAGAAATGATTCAATTATACTAATCTTTTCATCAATCCAAATATTAAAAGTCGGTCTATTAAGAATGTAAAAAGATATAAGTTATAAATATGGTAAACATTTGTTATTATGAGTTTGTAATTCTAGATAAACTAAATTTAATGTTTTATTCATTGTATTAAATAGATTTAATTTATTGGAAAAATATATATACTAAAGCCTCCATGTGTTATGTTTTATTTCAATCATATACCTTGGTATCATACCAACTATCAAATTCATTATTATTATTTTTTATTTTATCGGTCTTATAGATTTTATCATTTTAATATATATATATTAAATAAATTTATAATAGGTAAAAAGATGTAAAAAAATAAAATTATAAAATATATTTAATGGATATTGACTAGAAGTTGGAATATTATTATGTTCTCTTCTCATATTATAATGGAATTTGTATACGTTTAAGTGGTATTGAAGCCCATCACATTTAGTTTTTACCCCTATTAACCCTTTTGAAAATTTTCTTAATATTATAATTTTAAAACATTTATGTGTTAATATACATATTGTAAAATAAATGAAAAACCATAAATAGACCCTGAATGATTTTTAATAATATATTAAAAATATATTTCTTAATATAATTTTTTTATAAATTTTAAATCATTTAATAAAATATATTTTATTTTAATATATATTTAATTTAATTTTTAAAACTATTAATTTAATTTGGATTCAAATATAGTAAGACGAATAGTTAATTTGAGTATATTGATTTAAAACCATAATTAAATGACATATAGATCTAAAAATTTAATTTTAAACAGTCAGTAATTAAAATTATATCAATTTTACAATTGATAATATCCTTTACATTGTATTTCTATAATTTAAATAAATAATATATTATAATTGCACAATCATTTATTGTAAATATTTAAATAATAAATGTTAGAAATAAATGTACATCCTGAAATTAATTTCAATAATCTATGTATAGACCTTTATATTCTATCATAACATGATTTTGCCTCTTTTTGGAAATATAATAGATATTTAAAACTAAGATGGTGACACTTTGTAACTATCATTGAACTACATATTATATATGACATGTTCTTGAACATTTTTCAACTAAATCAACATATTTAGAGCCAAATATAGTAATAAATATTTAATTTCTTTCGATAATAATTATTATGAAATATTATGAAATAATCATGAAATTTTAAATGCGGTTAACACCATTTTCCCTTTACAGAGGTGATAAATTTTACCGCATACACTATTCATAATGCCTAAAAATAGATAGATTCAATTTACCAAATTTTTACTTCTTGATTCAAAATATGTAATAAATTTTAACAATGATAGTCTCTATAATTGTTATAAATCAATTATATAATATTTTAAATAATGTGACAAAATATTTTTTTGAAAATATTGTATATTAGAATGAAAAGAAATTTCATATTATACGAACACTAAAAAAATATTAAATGAAATATTTAATTTTATTTAATATATAAATTTTAAATATCACTAAAATTAGTGGAAAGTAGTGATGAATTTTATTTATTAGTATGAAAAAATGTTACGCCCATAAAGATAATTTTTTAAGAAAATAACCATTTTTTTTCCACAGAAATTTTTATTTTTTAATTAAATATTATAAAGGAAATTATTATAAAGATATGTAATCCATTATTTTTAAAATTTTGGTTATCCATTTTTGTAACCCCCATCATAATCATTATGGGATTACCAATATATTATATTTTAATCTAATATAATTGTTATTTATACTCATTGTTTCATGAACCACAATCTAATGAAGATCACAAATTTATTAAAAATAAACATATTATAAAATATTTGGTTAATACATTCTACCCTAGTAAAAATTATTTTCACCATTGAAATTTTATTACTCTTATACAAATAAATGGTGGTTTAATTCTTTTAAAAATTCATTAGGGTCCCACACATCATCCTAAAACTGGATGTTTCAACAAAAAACATTGACTAATTGAATAGTCATATTATGTGACACATAAAATATCCAAAAATAAACATTTTTCTATGTTAGATAAATCATATTACTGTGTTAGGTCTTCTATGTGTAGTACATGTGAATAATCAGGTATACAATTTTCATGATAGATACATATAACACATCATGGACAAAACATAGATTCTATAGAAGTGACAATAGTTATGTTATCAATCAAATTTGATCTACAATTTTAAAGGAACGAATATTCCTACCGATTATATCGACTTTGTTTCCATATATTGTAACCATATTTTTAGATGATATTCAACGGAATAATTTTTCACCATCTTCAAACATTGTATCCTTTAGATAATTGTGAAAAGATATTTTTATCAAATTTAAATATCCCTTATGTGTTGCTGAATAGCGAGACACATCTCAAAAATTTTTCTATCAATGTCATGTAACTATATATTTCATTCCAAAAATTTATCCCATAATGTTGGATTTCTAAACATCATGCTATAGAGAGATTCTTATGGAGCCATATGAAGGCTTTTCTGAAAACTATTTTTATATTAAAATCTCACCAATGGAAGGTGTTGATCCCAAAAACCTTTTACAGCCGTAGAGATATATCACAACATTTATTATTGAGTTTTAATGTCCCACTATGACATAACATCAATATGAGGACGATAATATATTCAGAAACTCAACATGGTGTCTAAATATTATTGATGACATTAACTTAATATTGGGGGAAGAATCAAATACTGGTAAGAAAAATTAAAACGTGGTACTCAATGATACCATCTATCTTTATTAATTTAAATAACATAATTGTTATCAGGAGATATGTCTTATGTAATGGTAATAAATTCTGTTTATTGATTAATGTGACCTATTACAACCCATTTATCATTATTCCCATTACTTTTTAGGGATTCCAAGGGAAAAATACAGGGTACTAATTTACAAGTTTTATTCTAGATTGGGTAATGGTTATAAAACTCCTTTGACTTCTTTCTCTCTGCCTTAATTTTATGATATTCCAAGCACTGAGAAACAAGTCCTGTAATATCACCCATTATGTATTCCCACTAGTAGTACTCATTTTAATATCTATACATTTTCACATATATATGATGAATATATAAAATAGAATTATTAAATTTGATAAGTATATCCTTCTTTTAATTAGTAACTGGTCAGATAGATACATTCTTCCTAAAACTTCTTATTCCATAAAAATCAAGGATGAAATCAGAATCATTTCTCACATTATATTAACAATCCTCATGTTTCTTCTGTGCCTATTTAATCATCACATAGTTATCTGGTTGTATAATGTTTTGAGCATAATATGACATATCCCATTCAATAAAAATGTCATGATCCATCCTTTTAAATTATAGAAATATTATATCACCTATGATCATAATCACATATTTTAATCCATGATAATTTTGACTCGAATCATATTTCATCTTATTAATTTTCCTCATTTCGTATTGTATTGGGAAATCATAATTTTAAATAAACTCTAACAATATTTTCATGACCATATTAAACACTATCTATGTGAAAATACACCCCATATATTTTTGATCAATATAATTGTAACACCATTCACCGTAATGATAATGCCTCCATATCATTGATGGAAAAAGAATTCTTGATAACTCCAAATCAGGATTTGATTAAATTTTTTCATGGACCTTTATTATTTAGGATATATACAATATCATCATATTGGTTATCATAAAGGTGATTAAAAATAATCAATTCATGGAATCACTATAGATTTTAAAAACATATATTCTAGAGGTTAGTAAAATAAATCGTTTTCCACTAACCATTGCTTTAGTTCTTTTATCTTTTCATCACATTAAAACACTTAATTAATGTGGTACCCTACTGAGTTATCATTTCTAGTAGGTTGCACAACCAAGAAATTTTTTTTCACAAGGAATGAATAATAGTCCTTCAAAACAAAGAATCATTGGATATTAGTCATAGTGGTTATACTGAGAAAATGTTAAATAACTTCATTCATTGATATATATGTATATATATATATATATATTTACAAAAATGAGATTATGTGACTCAAAAAATATAAATTTTTTTTCCGAAATTCACACATGAATTTTTTTGACATATATTTTCATTCCTTATGGTGTTAGGTTAATTACTCATGTGATCATCATGCTCTTTCTAGGTATTTTAATATATAATAATATCATCTATAAATAATACAAAAATTGATAATTTGACCTGTTAAAAACTATATTTATTTAATCTATATTGTAATTTGTGTAATTAATAATTCCAAATTACCCCAGTATACATGTATAATGTCCATACCTTGTAGGTAATGTTTCCTTTGGTATATCCACCTTCCTAACCACCCAATTGATGATTTCTGGAACGAAAGTTAACATTCAAAAAGAATTGATTTCCACATAATTGATAAAAAAAGACATAAATATGATTATGGGATATTAGTTATTTCTTGTAGAGTTTTTATGTTATAAATAATAAAAGTATAGATTAATTTATCCATATTTTATATTAAAAAGGGTAGGTTCATCCCAACTTGATGCACTTGCATTAATGGATTCCCAGCCAACATTTTCCAAGAGTTTCTTCCTCTATTACTACAACTCAATTTCAACCATTCTATATATTGTATTTGAAATTGGTCCAACCACATGTCATATTAATTTTAAAAACTATACATCAGATATTGTATGATGACCACCAAACTATTTGAAAAATAAATTAAAACACTTTCACATAATATGAATATCATTTATATAGAGTCTTCTCAAAATGTAATATTATAACACCCATTTTGAATAGGAATAAAAACAAATAAAACAGTTTGGATTTAAATAATATGTTAATATTTACGATCAAAATAATGGAAGAACATATATTGATAGTGAATATTAAATGTAAATTTCAATTCACAACAAGTGAGCTGGGATTTATGTAGGGAAATCTAATACATTAAAAATATAACATACAATTTTACTAGGGGAAGAATAAAAATACATTCATGAATCATATTCCCACATAAATAAATTGGGCTTAAACTACATACTTTTGATGCAACCATCATACAACTGGGATTTTTCACTACTTAAAAATCAAATCATTATAGATATTGTTAGGAAATTCCTATATAAAACTATTTAGATATAAATGTGGTAGTATAAATATACGAAAAAAATAATTTATACGGTGAATATAAGTTTAACTTACCCCATATTATTTGTGACTTACATGTTATATATATTATTTGATAAGCATAAACGTATCCAATTGGATGAGTTAGTGGTATATTGACTATGATCATTAGGTATTGGTTGTAATAGTTCACAAAATCTTTACAGTTAATGCCTTATAAATTCATAGTC
The DNA here is from genome assembly GCA_963277665.1 of Viscum album. Taxonomy (NCBI): domain Eukaryota; kingdom Viridiplantae; phylum Streptophyta; class Magnoliopsida; order Santalales; family Viscaceae; genus Viscum; species Viscum album. The sequence goes on along the minus strand of OY728160.1, from coordinate 440,162,761 downwards.
TCACTCTTACCCTTCCATTCATAATCATCATGTCATTATTCTCCATACTGAAAGAAGAATACTTTTATTTTTAACTATGTACCATTTTTTTTATTTTATCAAGTTTCACATGTTTAAAAACCTATCTTTATCTTCTTCCCCAAATACATTTTTTTCAATTTCATCCTTTTATTCACTTACATTCCAAACAAAATACCCAACACTTGGAAAATTAATTCTATATCTTGATAGTACATGATACTATATACACAAATGATGAAAATGATTGGGATAATACTTACCTTTGATGTATTTTATTAATCCAATTAATGAAATCCTTAGTATTACTATTTTGGTGGAATACATAGCCCACAACATGACTTTCTATCTTCGTAATTTTTTCTTCATTCATAAAAACATTTTACACTACCACTTTAATCAAGAATAAATTATTTGGTGTCTATATTAAATCATTTTTCACAAGGTGGATATTTTTTAGTTAAAAGTTACCAGAAAAACATAAATCACATTTTCATGATTTACTCATAATCATTAAAATATTTAATAAATTACTCCCATTGATCTCGATCACTTGAGATATGATAAGTTTTAATGAAAACATTATTGTTTTAATTACTCCCCTGGATGAGAAATTTATTTTCTACGGATCATATCCATTTCCAATATTAAAATATATTTTAAGTCTTTTTTAATGATGTAGGTTACTAATTCATGAAGATTTATTACACTGTGAAACTGCATTATTGATAAGTAGGATAGTCAATATGGGAATTATTATTTAATATAACATTATTAATCATTCCCTATATATTAATTATTTATCCATATCTTATTGCATCTCCAACTCCATCATCATTATCTTTTTCTAGGGAGAAATTTATAAATTGTTTACATGTTTTTAAAATTCATATATTCCTTCAACTAGGAACCATTTATACACAATGGAGAAAATTGGATTAGATCATGACATTAATAATTGTAATTTATATTTTCAAATCTTGGGGAATATGTAAAATAATTGTAATTTTTATAATTAACTAAAAATAATAATCTTGGATTTTTTGGAATATTCTGTAGGTTCTTAAAAGTGTTATGATCCATTATATATATTTTTCTAGAAAATAGATTCCAATGATTCTAAATTTTTTTGCAGATACCGACTATAAAAACCAACACCCTAATAAGCCATTGTTGATTTTTTGTATATTATATTAGAAATAGATAAAAAAATATTATCCTAAAGGAATGAACATTTTAGTAGTTTGGTTGTCCAAGATACATACATGAATCTCACATTTAAATTTGATAAAAAAAATAAAACCTGATATTTTCATTTAGATCATTATTTAACACTATAACATTATCCTATATATGACTCAAAAAACAATTACTAGTATCTTAGAGAAAGGATTCATAAAAATGTGATGATCTCAGATGATCAATAAATGTATTCATAATAAGGAATCAAAATATGGTATGTATAATATGGGATGAGATAAATAAATAAAAGAGAAATGTATATAAGAAATCACAATGGTTGGAATATTTACATAGATAAAAAATATTCAATAAATAACCTGGAAATCAATAAATTAGTCTATAATTATTTGATTCATAATTTTGGACTTATAAAACCCACCATTAGGGGCCTATAAAATGAAAATTTAATCATATTGTCATTGAATTATTCCCTAACACATTACTTAGTTTTTTAAGGCCTCATCTAAAAAACCAATTTTTTATCTCATTAAACATAAAAATGTATAAAGTGGATATGAAATTTTATTCCCCACCAATATCATAATATGTAAAATGACTTCTTCATATTAATAAATGACACAACTTATCCAATATTACATAAAAATATGAAAGTTTCCATATTCAAATAACTATAAACCCCAATATCAATGCTTACTCTAGTTAAACAGACTATGAACCATCTAATGAATGAAAAACGATGTTATTAATAAAACATACCATCAGGGGATAATATGTAGAATATAGTTTAGATGATGTTCATGTATATAAATTCCATAAAATTAACCTTAAAAATTATTGAGGAAAATAAAATTTTCATCATAAAAAATATCTATTAAAAAATAACCATTTCAAAAATATTATTGAAAAAAGGTAATTTAATTTAATATTTTACAATTTTAAAGGAATATTCTATTTATTGATTGGTGATGTTGGTGTAAAAATATTATTCATTATTTATTATTTTATAATACATTCATTTCAAAAAGTAAAAACATTCTTCATTTGATAAACGAAAAAAAATAATCAATATTTTCTTAAAAAATAAAAACTTAAGTAAAAATGACATTAATAAATAATTTGAGAGTAATAGAAATATTATATTAATGTTTAAAGTAAAATAATGATATTGAAGAAAATATTATCTTTGTGGGTAATTAATAATAAACAATCCAAAAAATGATGAGATTGTGAAAAAAAAACTTACCTTAGGGTTAACATCATTTGAAAGTTTCCATTCCAGTAGTATATTAAATATATATTTATATAACTCTTATAATGAACCCTAATCATATATATCACACCATATATTTATTTCTTTTAACATTTTATATTCAATTTATTTACAATCCATTTTTAAATCACTATTTAGGTTAATAAAAACATGTTTTTAGTATGTTTTGGTTTGATATTTTCATTATTTATAAATTCATTCATGTAAAATTATCTATAGAATGATAATAATTATATAATTATCATATTTATTCAATAATGGATTAGAATTTTATCTATGAAATTTCCCTTCGTAGAAATATTTCATACAAATAGGAAAACTAGAAAAATATTATTCACATAAATGATGAGTGATACATTATTCTGTACATAAAACAATAAAAAATATAAAAAATATACCATGATAGAACATAAAAAATAATATAATATGAATAGAGTAATTATATATTCTCAATTGAATATAATTTCCTAACATAATGACAATGTTGTAGAAATAAAATTTAATTTTATTAATTAAATATTCATTTTGATGATGAATGATTATATAACATTGAGATAAAATACACATGAATGAATAATTATTGGAATATTCGGTATTTATAGGATGTATTGAATCCATATGATCTTTGGAATAGTAATATGACCATTAGGAATAGTAATTTGGCCGTTATAATTGTAACATCATATATGTAACTTGAATATAATATTTTGGTATCATATAAATTAAAAATGAAACATATTTTAAAAAATGGAACAAAAAAAATAACTGTTTTCTATGGGTAAATTTTGTGTGAGTATATTGATGAAATGTAAATTCATTTTTTCAATTTTATAATAAATATAATTAATAGAAAAAATATTTTTATAAAATGGATTTATATATTAATATTATGTTGTATTATAATTATTATATATGTTTAAGGGTCCATGTGTAATTTTTAAAAGGGTCATAAATAAATTATAATTTTAAAATTTGTATTTTTAAATAAATGATGATTTTATTTACAAATTAAATATATCATACATTAAAAATTATCATTAAAAAAGGAAATTAATTTTTAGAATATTATAATCGATACAGGTTTTCGGTGAATTTATGATAGATTTCTAAAATATTGTAATTTGTAGTTAAGAGTGAAATATGATAATTTATGTTATTTAACATTATAATACAAAAACAATAATTTTTTAGTAATGGAAAATTTATGAACCCATTAGTTAGAATTCACATTTCCCATTTTTTGTATATAGTACCTAGAATATATTATATTTATATTCCTATGAACAACTTATTAACTAATGATTATAGTATTTAAAAACACATCCCTCCTCCGCTTATAAATACCTTCCCACTACCCTTTTTTATCACACATTATAAAATTTCATGCATATCAAATATCTAAAAAACCCCTCACACACACTCTCCACACATGCATTTGGTAATGGTCTTCAAAAAATGAAACCTTCAGGTTCCTCAATGTGCCCTTCAAGGATTAGAAAATCAATATATAACCTTCTTAATCCACCTCTATTAATTTCATTCCTTCTTCTAAATTCAATTCACATCAAACATTGATAAATTAAAAATAAATCCAGTATCAATTGTATACTATAATTTTATATCTTTAAATTCATATCTTATAACCACCCCCTTTATCATCCCCTTTTATTCAATGAAATTAACACATTTTCAATATTATGGAGGTTAACCGTCAATATGGATAATGAATTTTTATCTTCTTATTTCAACTTTCAATGCAGGTAATGAAACCATTAAACTGGTTAAATAATATGATAATTATTATAAAAATATTTATTTCATTTTTTGGATCTAATATTGTAACACCCCGAGATTTTATGAAAAATATTCTTTTTAATTTTATTAATGTCTTGTGTCATACGCTACAGCAAAAGGAGCTTTCACAAAACGCATCCTTAACATGCCTTGCATTACAAGCAATCACGACCTTCCTCGATAGCGCGTGTAGTACGCAATACCGAGTTTCACTAAACAACAATATGCTATTTAAATATTATTAAAACTAGCCGTTATGAATAGTAATAACCACTTTTTGAAATTTTTTAAATTTTATTTTTCAAAATGGACTTCATTTTTAGATTCGGAATATCGAAATTAGCTTAGGGTGAAATTTTGGTACTTTTCGGATAACTTTCATTTTCCGACGAATAGTGAAAATTACTAAATTTTAATTAAAAACTACCTTTTTAATAGAAATAATTAATAGTGATAAATTATTATTTTTAGTGGTTTTAAAGTATATTGAGAATATATTTTTACAATTTAATACAATGTTGGTCATTGGATGTAATTTCACATTTAATCCAGACATAAACAAGTGCAAATCTTTTGATAGTTATTATATCTTAAGAACACGCTATTTGTTTAGACGACGGGAATTAATTTTTAAATTAAATAATGCAACTGATATGTTTTGAATTTGGTAAAATATACATCATTTTTGAGTTCATAATATCAAATATAGCTTAAGCCTAATTTTTGGTTATTTTTTGGAAACTTTCATTTTTTGATGAATAGTGAAACCACTAAGTGGTAGTTAAAAAAATGAATTTTAAAAAAAACTTAATTTTACCTCTTCTGTGAGTGGAATTTCAAAAATCCGAGACACACGGATAATGTTAGTAAGTAAAATGTGGTTCAATGAGATGAATATAATTTTTGGTGAATAGTAACTTTTTACTTTATTTTACCACGGTAAAATGTTAATAGTGTAATTAAGGGTAAATATGATATTATTATTACCCAAAAAAATGTCCTAATTCTATTGGATAAGTGTAATTCGACCCCAAACAACCTTAGGAATAAAATATGACCATTTAGGCCCACTTGGATTAAATTAGGACATTTATTATTAATTAATTTAAAGAAGGGTTAAAATAGTTAAAATCAAAGATTAATAAGTAAATAATTTTTAATAGAGGGTTATACATAATATAAATTAGACTATAAATATTAATCAAAAAGCTAAAACTATTTCCTACATAATGGTACTTTATTTGTAATTGTTAGACATTAAATAATTTAATTTATTTATGACACAATTATAATGCAGTAATTATCTTATTAATGAAATATTGACATAATTGATTTTATAAATACCCAAATAAATGTAATTTGAGAATTTTTATGAGTTCAACTAATTTTCTTGGTTAATAGGACAAGGTATTATTGATTTAATTAACTTTTTTATAACTAATAATTCTGTTATTATTTTCACAAAAATCAATTACAAAATACTGTCAAAATTGACATAAAATAGTTTTTAAAACAAATATTATATTATTAATTGTTATTTTATTCCTAAAAATCTATGGTTCTTCCAAATGACTTATATAAGGTTATATATATAAATAATAAACAACTTGGGGTTATTTTGGCTTGTTATAGAATGTTTATTAACCTTATAGTGTAAGAACACAAAAAGACACGGTAAAAGCAAAATTATCTAACTTAAAGTTAAAACTAAATGATAAGGTAAAAATAGTAAAGTAAACTTTTCCAAATTCTATTTAATGAGAGTATTGCGACCCATACCCACATTAGCTTCGAAATAACTCAATTTGGAGCTATTTAAAACCGAATTTGGCTTTATAATAAAATAATAATTTTAGTTTTTCCAAAGGAGCCCCTCTCCTCCCTTATAAAAGGGAACCTCCTCCCTCTCTTCCTCACACCACTTTGAGCCTTCAAGCTCAGCCAAACCCTACCAAATTATCTTCTCCACTTCCCTAGAAACATCCTATAGGTTCTGGTTTTCTTCAAAGACCAAATCTAGTGCCCTAAAAGGAGATCCCAAAGAGGCGCTTCAAAGAAGAGGTAATGTTTGTTACCGATTATTTCAACTTTATTTCTTCTTCCATTTCTTCTTCTTAGGTTGTTTCATTATTAAGTAATAAAATCAGTATCACTAATATACTGATATATTATTATATGTATGAAACAACCCTATTTCACCATCTATCCATCCTACAGAAAACGAAATCACCGCGCGTGCGTACGTACGGAATACAGTCTCTACGCCGTGGTGTAATTTATATTCCACCACCACCATACTTGGATGGGTATAATGGTGTACATAATAACTATATATGATTATTGTAAAGTGATATTGATTCTTAAATATCATACATACACTCCAATACAATTCCACAATCATGAGAATGATATCATCGCTTGTGCGTACGTACGGACTACCGTCTCCACGACGCGATGAGATTCATTCTCCACGCTAACCATTTATGAATGATTATAAAGTATATATAATAATTAATGATGAAATATATGACATAATAATGATACTGGATTTATGTGTATATATATGTATGTCATCTACTTAATTCCATTCAACTCAATAAGGAAACGAAAACAACGTTCATGCGTACGTACGACCTACCGTCTCCATGAACGGTGTATTTCATTCCATTTACTGATATATAATATAAATCTATATTCTGAATATATATTATATATAAATATGTTTCATATTATGTAATTAAGTAATCATGATCTAAGTAATCATATGAATAATTACAAGTCAAAACACGGACGACAAATAAAACGATTTTACCCAAAACGCTCTTTAACATGGAATTTATAAAATAACGGGTAAAATAATGTCATAAGTGAACCATATATGATATCATAACAATGATTATGATTCTGGAATAAGTCAATGACATTATTTAAATCATTATACAGGAGGTTAGGACACTTACGATGCAAATCGAACCTAAGTTAAGGGAAATATCACAGTCAAATTTTTATCCGAGATTCTTTATACTTTAGTATTTACTGGGGTGTATTTTATCATCCACATCCATGTTTCCTAAATATGTAACATTATTTCCATGAACCTAAAATTTCTTAAATCCAATTTTACCCTTCGGTGAGTTTTTAGTAAAGGATATGAATGGAATCTTTTGTCATTTTTCGTACGAGGTACTTTTTGACTTTTCTAAAAAAAGTACGGAGAATGTTTTTTTAACTTATACTGCATGAATGGATTTTTAAAACATTATTTCCAAGAAGCTTCCTTTAAAAGTTTTCATGTTTATTTTTAATCAAATTCTTTTAGTTTAGTATTGTACTACATGTTAAGAAAGGAAAAGTCTTTTTGAAGCAGAAAGGATATTTTCCTCAAGAATGGAGGTGTTTTATCAAAATTATTTTCCAACTAAGATGATAAAGGGTTCTGTTTCTATCCCTATTTTTACATTTATTTGATTATTTTGTGATGGAATTATATTTTTTTGATTTCCTTTATCTTATATGAATTGTTTTATGATGTCACGATGTTTAAGATTCCAATTTTTATTACATGGGTTATGTTATGATGTATGGTTTCTGATTTTGTGGCACACATAAGAATTGTATCATTATGAGATGGGTGGGACCTATATCTCCCTCCAATGCATTGGGTAATGCTTTTATATCTCATGAGATATACATGGATGGAATGGAAGGTTAAACCGGTTCATTGAAACAGGACTAAAATGAGGAGTGAACTCGGTTCAGAAATGGACTTTGTCCACTAAGATAGTCTTGGAAATGAGTCTTGACTAACAAGAAATGATTCTCTATGATTATGTGTGTATGCCACAAAGTTTCATTTTTTACGTTATGATTATTGGGATTACATTTCACTACTATGATTTATCCCATGTTATGAAATTATGATTTCTTTTTCAGGTTATGATTTCCAAATGTTATGTTATTATGTATATGATGTGATTGATATTTCTTTTGTTTACCCTTACTGAGCATTTGAGCTCACCCTTTTGTATGTTTTATTTCCCCAGGTCAGGAAGAAGGTTATTAAGTAGTATATTTCAAAAAGGGACTCTAGATATGATGAAATAAATGGGAGACAAAGTAGATGCTTTATGAACCAGTTGTTTATGTTTCCCAATTTCTAAAGACTCTATACCTATATGGTACTTTCCTGGTTTTGATATATATTGTAATACGTGTGCTTAAATTCTAATTTAATGACAATGTATTTAAAGTACGGGTCGTTATAGTTGGTATCAGAGGAAAGGTATATTGATCCTTTGGAAACTAGGATTTGAAAGCCTTAGTAAGAATCCTAAGGATAAGTCTAAGCATAGAACACAATCATAGTGTTTTAGAAATGGCCATGAACAACCTATGATAAGACCTTAAGTGTGAAATTTTATTATTGATTATGTGGTTTTCCTATTATAATTAGTGTTTCTCACACTATTATTCTTGGTTTTAGTCAATGGATGGAACCCGAAGGAACCGTGTTAACGCGGAATTCGACGGGAAATGAAATGATTGTCCCCCTGAGTAACCAAACGTTATGGGAGCTGGAATGCAAAATCTTGTAGCCATGATCACAAAAATTTCTCAATCTATGAATCATGCAGGACTTCCAAACGAGCAAAGGAAGGAGCAACATTCTGTTGAATTTTTCATGAGGCAGCGCCCACCTTATTTCAGCGGGTCTACTAATCCATTAGTTGCTGAACAATGGATTAGTACTACTGAAAAGATATTTTCAGTTCATCAATGTTTTGAACATGATAATGTCATCCTAGCAGTATATTGTCTAGAAGGTGAAGCTGATCAATGGTGGAATATTATCAAGAATATGAGGCCAAGAGATGAAATTGAGTCCATGGAATGGGACGAGCTCAAGAACTAATCATTCAATAAGTACTTCCCTCGTATTCTTCGAACAAAGATGGAGAAGGAGTTTCTTGAACTAAAGCAAAAGGATGATGAATCTGTTGGTATATACGAAGTGAATTTTACAAGGCTTGCAAGGTATGTATCTGGCTTTATCAACCAACCTGAAAGTAAAGTTGATCGATTCTTCAGTGGCTTAAAACCAAATCTTCGAAGGGCATTAGCTATAAGAGACTTCAATAGCTATGAAGAATTTGTGTGTTGTGCTACCAAGGTAGAAATTGAAGTTGGTGTTACTTATCCATCTCATAGTTTTGACAAGAAACTAAAGATGGAGTTCATGGAGAAATCTCAGAATAATGGTGATAAGAAGATGAATGTTTCCTTATGCTCAAAGTGTGGAAAGAAGCATGGTGGAGATTGTCTTAAAGGGACTAGAAAATGTTTTAAGTGTGGAAAAGAAGGTCATCGAGCAGCCGAGTGTCGAAGTAATGGAAAAATGGTTTCTTATGATGTGAATATAGAAAATACTGCAGAGAACGCACCACCAACACTTCAATGCTTCAAGTGCAAGGAAATGGGGCATTATGCTAATACATGTCCTAATCCAAGGGTAAGTGATGATCGACATGAGAAACCACTTAAGGCAAAGGAAAAAGGGAAGTCACATGGAATCACTATTGGCGATGTTGAATATGACAACGATGTGGTGGAATGATTAAGTGTTTATGTAATGGGATTCCAAAATAATGTTGTATATAGTATCGTGGAATATTGGAATATTTATGTATTGGTATATTGTGGTTTTCAATAATTTTATGGTACCGATAACCATGGAAAGTGATTGAGATATTTCTGTTAAGAAGATGATATCCGCATAATTAAGGTATAAGAAGATAATGAGATGTTTTATTGTATTCATGAGCTCATGATTGATATAAGGACTAAGTGATATCATGGTTTGAGTATAAAGAATTTTGATGATTTTGGTTTGTGGAAAGTGTTAAATTTTAACTCCATTCATGTTTTCACTAAGGTTCAATGGGTATTAATTCTTAAAGAGAATACATGATTAAGGTATTCACATGTTTGTAATTTGACCAACACGATATATCTTATGATATATGGGGGATAAATGATGGCATTCATGTGATTGTTATGTGACATTTCAAGTGAAAATTTTCTTTATACTATGAGCATGGACCAAAGTATTTTAGATAAGCCTAAAGATTGGAATGAATTATGTTGGACATAAGTTAGGACATAAATTTTTTCGATATTATTGATGGGATGTTATAGTAATATAGCTTCAGAAAAAGGACAACCTGTAGGACGGGCGACATCCCATCGCGTTGGACAAGGCTGTGGGAATCGAACCCACAACCGAAGTGCGACTGGCCTTTATCGCCTACCACTGGCCTACAGAAAGTCCCTGTTTAGTATAAAATAGTATTATTATATTAAAAAGTATGTTATATGAAGTATAAGTCCATTTTAGGAACCATATGTGATTAATCTCACTATAGATGGACTTATGTATTTTTGATAACTTTTCTAACCTTTTGTTTGAGACAGATGGAATGACCCATCAATCTATCACATGATCTGCTAACACATCGCGAATGAAAAATTCAAATTCATTTCATTAAGAGATGAAGTGTAAATTTTCCAAATAACGACTAACAGTGAGACTATACCAAAATCACGAAAGTATTTATTCTAATTCCAATTTCATCAACATTAGGGAAATGATCTTGAAAACCAAAAAATGTTGTCCTAGTGATCTTATATCTAATGAATCAGATGGTACCTTAGATCGTCACAAATTTATGGCTTTGTGATTTCTGGTTTTTCCATAGCCATGTTCTCTACCACTCTCCATCAGAACATGATGGTTAGATTTTTCTTCCATATTCATATTTTCACCGATGTGGAAACCCAGTGATTAGTTTATTTGGGTAACCATTACGTTTCATACTTTTTTTTAGAGATTGGTTTTGGTATTCTTTTTTTTACGATGTGGGTTTCTATTAATGAAAATTTCAAGTAGTAAACCATTTATAACCCCGATGAATTTTGAGGGCGAAATTCATTTTAAGGGGGGTAGAATGTAACACACCGAGATTTTATGAAAAATATTCTTTTTAATTTCATTAATGTCTTGTGTCGTACGCTACACCAAAAGGAGCTTTCACAACACACATCCTTGACTTTCCTTGAATTACACGCAATTGTGACCTTCCTCGATAGCGCGTGTCGTACGCAATATCGAGTTTCACTAAACAACGATATGCTATTTAAATATTATTAAAACTAGCCATTATGAATAGTAATAACCACTTTTTGAAATTTTGTAAATTTTATTTTTCAAAATGGACTTCATTTTTGGATTTTTAATATCGAAATTAGATTAGGGTAAAATTTTGGTACTTTTCGGATAACTTTCATTTTCTGATGAATAGTGAAAATTACTAAATTTTAATTAAAAACAACCTTTTTAATCGAAATAATTAATAGTGATAAATTATTAATTTTAGTGGTATTAATGTATATTTAGAATATATTTTTACAATTTAATACAATTTTGGTCATTGGATGTAATTTCACATTTAAACCAAACATAAACAAGTGTCAATCTTTTGATAGTTATTATCTCTTAAGAACACGCTATTTGTTTAGACGACGAGAATTAATTTCTAAAATAATTAATGAAACTGATATGTTTTTAATTTGGTAAAATAGACATAATTTTTGAGTTCATAATATCAAATATAGCTTAGGCCTAACTTTTGGTATTTTTCTGGAAACGTTCATTTTTTGATGAATAGTGAAACCACTAAGTGGTAGGTAAAAAAATGAATTTTTCATAAAAGTTAATTTTACCGCTTCTGTGAGTGGAATTTCAAAAATCCGAGAGACACGGTTGATGTCAGTAAGTAAAATGTGGTTCAATGAGACGAATATAATTTTTGGTGAATAGTAATTGTTTACTTTTTTTTACCACCGTAAAAAGTAAATAGGGTAATTAAGGGTAAAAATAATTTTATTATTACCCTAACACATGTCCTAATTCTATTGGATAAGTGTAATTTGACCAAAACAAACCTTAGGAATAAAATATGACCATTTAGGCCCACATGGATTAGATTAGGACATTTATTATTAATTTATTTAAAGAAGGGTTAAAATAGTTAAAATCAAAGTTTAATAAGTAAATAATTTTTAATATAGGGATATACATAATATAAATTCGACTATAAAGAGTCATTAGAAAGATAAAAATATTTCCAACATAATGGTATTTTATTTGTAATTTTTTGACATCATATAATTTAATTTATTTATGACACAAATATGATGCAGTAATTATCTTATTAATGAAATATTGACATAATGGATGTTATAAATACCCAAATAAATTTAATTTGAGACTTTTTATGAATTCAAATAATTTTATAGGTTAATATGACATGTTATTATTGATTTAATTAACTTTTTTCGAACTAATAATTCTGTTAGTATTTTCAAAAAATCAATTAAAAAATAGTGTCAAAATTGACATAAAATAGTTTTTAAAATAAATATTATATTATTAATTGTTATTTTATTCCTAAAAATCTAAGGATCGGCCAAATGACTTAGATAAGGTTATATATATTAATAATAAAAAAATTGGGTTTCTTTTGGCTTGTTACAGAAAGTTTATTAACCTTATAGTGTAAGAACACAAAAAGACACGGTAAAAGAAAAATTATCTAACTTAAAGTTAAAACTAAATGGTAAGGTTAAAATAGTAACCTAAACTTGTCCAAATTCTGTTGGATGAGAGGATTTCAACCCATCCCCACCTTATCTTAAAAATAACTCAATTTTGAGCTATTTAAAACCGAGATAGGCTTTATAATAAAAAAATATTTTTTGTTTTTCCAAAGGAGCCCCTCTCCTCCCTTATAAAAGGGAACCTCCTCCCTATCTTCTTCACACCACTTTGAGCCTTCAAGCTCGGCCAAACCCTGAAAAATTCTCTTCTCCACTTCCCTAGAAACATCCTAGAGGTTCTGGTCTTCTTCAAAGACCAATTCTAGTGGCCTAAAAGGAGATCTCAAAGAGGCGCTTCAAAGAAGAGGTAATGTCCGTTACCAATTCATTCAACTTTATTTCTTCTTACACTTCTTTTTGTTAGGTTGTTTAGTTATGAAGTAATAACATCAGTATCACTCATATAAAGATATGTTATTATAAGTATGAAACAATCCTATTTCACCATCTATCCATCCTACGGAAAAAGAAATCACCGCGCGTGCGTACGTACGGAATACCGTCTCCATGACGTGGTGTAATCTATTTTCCACCACCACCTTACATGGATGGGTATAATGGTGTACATAATAACTATATATGATTATTTTAAATTGATATTGATTCTGAAATATCATACACACACTCCAATACAATTCCACAATCATGAGAACGATATCATCGCTCGTGTGTACTTACGGACTACCGTCTCCACGACGCGATGAGATTCATTCTCCACGCTAACCATTCATGAATGATTATAAAGTATATATAATAAGTAATCATGAAATATATGACATAATAATGATACTGTATTTATGTGTATATATATGTATGTCATCTACTTAATTCCATTCAACTCAATAAGGAAACGAAAACAGCGTTCATGCGTACGTACGGCCTACCGTCTCCATGAACGGTGTATTTCTTTCCATTTACTGATCTTTTATATATATGTATATTCGGAATATATATTATATATAAATCATTTTTTATATTATGTAATTATGTAATCATGATCTAAGTAATCATATGAATAATTACAAGTCAAAACACGGATGACAAATAAAACGATTTTACCCAAAACACTCTTAAACTTGGAATTTACAAAATAACAGGTAAAATAAAGTCATAAGTGACCCATATATGATATCATAACAATGAGTATGATTCTGGAATAAGTAAATGACATTATGTAAATCATTATACAGGATGTTTGAACACCTACGAAGCAAATCAGACCTAAGGTAAGGGAAATATCACAATCTCATTTTTATCCGAGATTGTTTATAATTCAGTATTTACTGGGGTGTATTTTATCATCCACATCCATGTTTCCACAATATGTAATATTATTTCCATCCACCTAAAATTTTTTAAATCCAATTTTACCCTTCGGTGAGTATTTAGTAAAAGATATGAAAGGAATCTTTTGTCGTTTTTCGTACGAGGTACTTTTTGACTTTTCTGACAAAATTACGAAGAATGTTTTTTTAACTTATACGGCATGAATAAATTTTTAAAACATTATTTCCAAGAATATTCCTTTACAAGTTTTCAAGTTTATTTTTAATCAACTTCTTTTATTTTTGAATTGTACGACATGTTACGAAAGGAAAAGTGTTTTTGAAGTAGAAATGATATTTTCCTCAAGAATGGAGTTCAAGTGTTTTATCAAAATAATTTTCCATATAAGATAATAAAGGGTTATGTTTCTATCCCTATTATTACATTGATTTGATTATGTTGTGATGGAATTATATTTTTATGAATTCCTTTATCTTATATGAATTGTTTTATGATTTCACGATGTTTAAGATTCCGATTTTTATTACATGGGTTATGCTATGGTGTATGGTTTCTGATTTTGTGGCCCACATAAGAATGGTATCATTATGAGATGGGTGTGACCTATATATCCCTCCAATTCATTAGTTAAAGATTTTACATATCATGAGATAGACATGGCTGGAATGGTAGGTTAAACCAGTTCAGTGAAACAAGACTGAAACGAGGAGTGAACTCAGTTCAGAAATGGACTTTGTCCGCTAAGATTGTCTTGGCAATGAGTCTTGACTAACAAGAAATGATTCTCTATGATTATGTGTGTATGACACAAAGTTTCATGTTTTATGTCATGATTATTGGGATTACATTTCACTACTATGATTTCTCCCATGTTATGAAATTATGATTTCTTTTGCAGGTTAAGATTTCCAAAAGTTATGTTTTTATGTATATGATGTGATTGATATTTCTTTTGATTACCCTTACTGAGAATTTGAGCTCACCCTTTTGTATGTTTTATTTCCCCAGGTCAGGAAGAAGGTTATTAAGTAGGATATTCCAAAAAGGGACTCTAGATATGATGAAATAAATGGGAGGCAAAGTAGATGCTTTATGAACCAGTTGTTTATGTTTCCCAGTTTCTAAAGACTCTATACCTATACGGTCCTTTCCTGGTTTTGTTATATGTTGTAATAAGTGCGCTTAAATTCTAAAGTAATGAAATTGTATGTAATGTATGGTTCGTTATAAATATATAATAATAATATTAAAATAAAATAAAACTAGTTCGTGATGGTCATAAAAACTGTGAAAAAGAAAATAAACCTTTATCTTTAACGGTTAAACAAAAGATTCATCCTTAGAAAATGATATATGGAAACACATAAAAATATATAAGTTAAATAATACAATATAATTCCACTTATGTAAAACTATTCCCATTGTAAATAATCATCCATAATTAAAAACTATGGAATCGGCCATCAAATAATTAAATGAATGCTCCCATAATGACAAAATTGAACATTTTAACCAATCAAAATAGATATAAATGAATATAATTAAACAATAAGAAAAAAATGAATTTATAATGTAAATAATTATGTAATAAAATATTTTTATATGATTTTACAAGAAATTAATTTCAATTGTAATCATGTATGGACATAATTTAAAAGATCTCTCTGAAACATCATATTTATTATGGATAACAGTTTTTCTCTCTTTCCATCACTTTTTCTATCCAATCAAATTATAAAATTATACTATATTGTATATAAATTTTCCAATCATATATATCTAGATTAATTCATCTTTAATTTATAGGGAAATACATATAATAAAATATTCCATTCTTAATTATTCATGATATGAAAACTTGATTAAGTAAAACATATATGTTTCTTATCCATTTTCAATAAATGCGATAAAATATATTAAGCCACTCAATTTATGTGAAATCACTCATTATATCCCAAGATACTATTTTATATCAATTATTTTTTAATGTAATTAATTATTCCTTTATCACCTTTAAACAAAACTTCATATTTTCAATAAAATTCATCTTCAGTGGCACATTACTAGAATTACAAAACATCTCTTCATCATTTAAATTTAGTCGAACATCATTTTTGAAGATCTATTATTACATTTAAATTTTACATTGCAATGATTTATTTAAATATATATTTCATGGATATCATTATGATTAACCTATTTTTTATTCCTTATGACATGGTTATGGAACCCATTTCATTCATAGCACCATTATGTTCATTCCATAAGGTTGATTTAATTATGTAGGAAATATAGTCATGTATTTGTCTTGATATTCATTCCAGGATATCAATTCATTATATTTTGAATTTTTTTGTCTCTTGATACATTATATATGGTACTAGGGAGTAATCCTAACACATTTCGTTACTATAACCACCATGTTACATTGTCTCAACAGTTTACTTTAACATATGTTTATGTAATGAAATATTCTACTGAAGAATTCCAATATTTCCATTTCACATGATTCCATGTTTTCAATATTATTCCTCGATTTGTTCAATCACGATCCACAACTTTTATGTTATAATTTTATGAATTTTATCTTTTGTTTTATTCATTCATTCCATTATTATTCGTGTACAAGGAATTATAGCTCATCCATTTTATCTATGTATTTAATATATTTTCCTGTGAATATGTAGAAGATCAAAGGGTGATATGATATCAATTTAGAGTTTAATATTTTTTTTCTAGTTTCTTGTTTTCTAAATATTTACATAGTCTTTCAAATACACTACAATTTTGTGTCCCATTATTTCTATTTTATGGTTATTTATACTTACAACCATGCAATAATATGTCTAAAATACACGAGTCGTTATTTCTGGTATCTAGGTATAGTCAATACATTGTTGTTAATTTGTAATAGAATGAAATTTAGTAAAAAGACCCAGATAATTCAATCCCCAGTGATAATCTAGAATGAGCACTAGATAAACATATGTTTGGATATTATTTTATTTTAATGTTTATCCATATATAGTCAAAGTCACCTTATTATATGATCTATTACTTATTATTCCAGAATGAAACATTTATTTTTAACTTATAGCTAATTTTTATCATTTTGATAAACTATTCTCACAACTATTGTAATAGTAAATATGAAAATTCCACTAAATAGATTAAACTTTATAGAAATGTGAGGCTAGATCATCATGATAATTCATGATCAACTATATGAAGATATCAATAGTTACATGAATAATATAAGACTTTCACAATGTCTTAAATAATATCATGTTTTGGTTGATAACATATTATTACCCAGGTCTCTGATCTGTAGTGGGACATTAGATCCTCTAATTTCAGAAAAAATGATTTTATCTACATAGAAGATATTTTTTAACTAGTAATTACAAAAGGAAGAAAATTTGTTAGTGATTGTCTATAATTTTGATAGAGAATCTGTTTAGTGGTGAAAATGGTTAAGAAAAAATGTATAATGAAGATATTTATTTCATGTAAATTGGAAGAATCAATAAAATATTTTTCTGTTAATATTTTTACTTAATCCTCCACATTACTATTGATAGGGAATCCCTTGGACGGAAGAAAATGGAAGATGTGTATATTGGGTTTAGAAGGAAAACATTTTTATGATGCAATGATATTCCAATTTATTTTTCATTAACACAAAAATAAATGTGGATCTACTCTTTAGTGTATTAAATAAATGTTTATGAATATACTTGGATATTTGATACGTTCAAAACTTTGAGGAGAGCATATATCATGACATTATGGTCGATGTGGAGATTGGTGAATCTCAGTAGTCTCATCGATGTCAGTATAAATACTATAAAATGGTGTTAAATATGGTATTATCAAGAGATAAATACCATAGAGGCATAAAAACCAAATACCCCATGTGTTAAATGTGTTGGATGATGAATCCCAAGAACAATCTAATGGGAAGCCGATGATATTTCAATTCTGTAATGGAAGTGAATTAGTGTAACACTTAGCGAATTGATACGAAGACGCCCACCAAAGCATAAGAATAATGGATTGTTTATATCAATTATAATCCTACAATATATGTATCAACTTCATGTAACAGGGGCATTATAAAACCCAGAACCCTATGAAATGTGTGGTTGTAATGAATCAATGAAAATAACAATTGAGGAACAAAGGTATGAAATATGCTATAACTATTGTTGTGGAGGAACCAAAAAAAAGAGTTATATGAAAAATAATTACTACATTTGAAAAAGTTAAACTATTATTTGATTCTTTTTATACACATTCATTCATGCCTTTCATGTTTAATAAAAATGTTCAATTAGAACCTCAAAATATTGGTGTTGAGTTATCTTCATGAATAGAAAATAGTGAAATTGTTGCATATAATTTATATAACTCTTCACTAGTCAATTATTATGTATTGAAACACCCATAAAATAATATATAACATCTACATGTGGAGTTTTATGCAATACTTGATATTTATTTTCTATCTCTATATAAATCCAACATCAACGGTTGGGTGAGGGAGACCACTCATAACATCTGATGGAATCCCCTAATTCTGAAAAAATGATACGATGGATAAGGGGAAAACATTTTAATCTCATTATCATTATTATTAATGGATATTATTCCCTTATGATAAAAAACATCTCTCTCACAAAGGATAATATCATGTTTTTATACATGCACATCATGAGGGATTACAAAAATGTGTTCCCTAAAAAAATTTCTTGTCTTCCTCCAAGGTATCTGGTTGATTTCTCAATCGAAATTATACAATGTTCTCTTCACATGACAATGTCTCCTTCTAGGATAGAAAACATTAAGGTAGAATATCCAAAGAAGTTGTTAAATGAGAACATTGAAAAGTGTTTTATATTCCCATGCTCTTCCATGAGTGGTTCTCTGGTCCTATTCATCATGATTAAGTATGGATCAATGTTTATCTTCATTGATTATAATTAGATTAAAAAAATAATTGTACATAACATGTGTCCCATTCCATGAATAGATGAATTTTTCGATCAATTATATGGGACCAAGTATTTCTTTAAGGTGGACCTTCTGTTAATATATCACCAATAAAACATGATGAGAGAATATATTCCAAATATTTCCATTCAAATGACTTATGGTGTTTATGAGATCCATGTGATGCCTTTTAGAATCACAAATCCTACAACAATATTTATGGAATAATGAATATAGTATTTATAAATTATCACCACAAAATTGTTTTTGATTTCATAAATATTATAATAAATTAATAAAAAGTACAGATGAGCACAATGAACCTTTAAATATTGTGATAATGTCTTTGAAAATGGATATAAATAGGAAAAATTAAATAATATGAGTTCTCGATGGAATAATTTTCATTCAAGAGGCAGGTAATCATTTTAAATGGAATATTTGTGAACCCTTATTAGAAAATGGAACCTATGGAGTTGGCCATTACACCATATTTAATATAATTACAATTTATCCTTGGCTTATCTGGGTCCTATTAAATATTTTTAGTAAGATATTAGGATTTTCAAACACACAATACAAGATGATTTGGAAGGGAGTAATGTTTTTCTACATTTGTGGTTGTAAAAAAGATATCAATGAGATGAGTAAAATGATTAGTAGAAAGCTAGTACTAACACGTCTCTAAATTAAAGAATGATTTTTGGTATACAATGATCCAATAAAGTATATATTATGATGTGATCTTATGAAAATGATGATGAGATAGACTACACAAAAATTTAGTTTAATGTTCATGAGAAAAATATTTCCCCACATGATCTAGAGTTGTAAAATATGATATTCACATATGAAATATAGACACATTTTCCTACGGGGATAATATTTAGATATATACTGACCACATGTCCCTCAAATTTATATTCACATATAAGGAAAAGAATACATTCTAGTGATGATGGTGAGACATCATCAAGGATTTTGATTATTCAATCCACAATAATCTAGGTAATGTTAATAAATTTGATGTTTTTCAATGTATAATGGATCTTGTAACTCTATCATGGATGATCATTGAAAAGGATAAAATGTTCAAATACATATATTGGTTAGAAATGGTAATCATAAATATAGATTAATAAGTAATCTTTTCCTAAATGATTTTGAATGAATCCATTTTAGAAAAGTTAATGGATTATTAAAAAAATGGTGTGGAAATTATGTAGATGGTGGAAGCTATCAGAAAATGGAAATTTATAATGTTCAATATTGATGATGAATGACTTGAAATATTTTGGACATTACTATGTTTACAATAAATTAATTATATAATAAAAGAGATTGTAAATGAGGTGCAAAGATAGACCTTCTCTATCCACCTAAGATCACCCTGAAGTATCACAATATCTGAGAGAACTATTTACTGGGCAATATG
This sequence comes from Viscum album, assembly GCA_963277665.1. NCBI lineage: Eukaryota > Viridiplantae > Streptophyta > Magnoliopsida > Santalales > Viscaceae > Viscum > Viscum album. The sequence continues at coordinate 440,142,047 of OY728160.1, read as the reverse complement.
AATTAAGAGAATTATAAATTTACCAAAATATTCCTTGAATTTCTACTAGTGTAGGTTCAAAGTAAATATTCAATGGGGATGATTCAACCATTACCCATACCTATATGTAACGTTGATAAAATCACTATCAATTTTCACACTGGACATACAAAGTCATCCAAGTGAAATAATTCTATATTGGTTGTTTTGGATCAGCATATAAGGAATACACACATTATTGTAATTTGAGAGGACTTATATAATTTTATAATTGAATAGATATGCATTTTAGAAGTGGTGAGGCAGAATGGAGTGTCATTATTGATTTTATCTAATTGAGATCCATGAATAACCTCTAGTTTTTGAAAAATACATAAACATGCTCTAAAAATAGAGCTGATATTTTGAAAATCATATTATGCTCAAACTGATGAGATGTCTTAGAGGACTATAAAAATGATTTAAGATATTGTTAAACCACTAACAATTGAATTAAAAGGATCATGATACCAATTTGTTTGTTTAGATTAGTTATATTATAGCAATAGTACCAACTAATGCTTCCAAATGGCTGCAAATGAAGCCCTATATGAGAAAATTTGTAGAAGACATGCATTCTTGGATTAAGTTTGTAAATATGTATTTGAGGCATGTAATTGATATGGAAGCGGTAAAACAATAATGATGATTCATCATCACCCCTGGGATAACCGAAATTAATAGATTATTTATTCATACGAAAATCGATGGGACATGGAGTTCGAGGATGGAGACATGGTACTCTTCTTCAAATCTACATGGATGAGAGTACTGATATTATGAATGAAGGGAAGGAAATTTACAAGGTAAATCATCCCATTTTAGATTCTAGATCATATCAGAGATATGGAATATCTACAAGAACATCCAATAACTGTGTCTCATGTATACGATTTATTATATATATCCCTCTTGAAAGATAACATACTTGATCCCTCGCATGTATAGAATTCCGAGGAGGTAAAGCTTTATAATGGATCTCGTATGAAGATTAGCCAGTGAAGATCATAGGAAATGGGGATAATATTAATTGATTCGAGACTATTGACATGGTCAAGGTACTATGGAGGAAGCATAAATATAAAGAGGCAACATGTGAACAGGAGGAAATGATCATGTTGAAGTACCCTAACCTATTATCACCTTATTAAAAACAGTTTTGAGGGAAAAATTTTAGAATGGGGGAAAATGTAATGACCCATAATTTTTTCAATCAGTTTTCCTTCTTATAAAAATGTAATACATAACATTAGAAGAAAAATAATTTAATAAACTGGAAATGATAAATTAGTTACTACATAAACCAAAATAAATGAAATTGTTATAGAGGGAAAATAAATAGAATATAATTGTATAATAATAGGACAATAAGGATACGCTTGATCCACCAAAATGACCAAAATTATGAAAAATGGTCTAAAAAGAAAAAAATATTGTTAGTAATAAAATAGTAATTTTTATGATATATGTATAAATAATATTTATTAAAAATATATGTGATTGAAAAGTGATGGGACTAAGAGATATTTAAATGATGTGGTGAACATGTATGGTAGTTGGAATAATAATATAACCATTTGAAGAATAATTTGACAATAGGAATTGTAATCTGATTTTTTGGAATATTAACCCCACCTATGGAAATGTAAAATAGTCATTTGGATTCTTATAAAATTTAAATATAATATATTCAAACCATGGAAAATAAAAATAATTTTTTAAAAATGGATAATTAATTTTTAGTGTATTTATTAATTGTCAATGTTTCATTCATACATGAAATAGAAGCATAGGGAGATGGCTTTAGCTCCCACTGTTAGTAATATAGTGGCTAATGACATTGAAATGCAGAAGAAGGATCCATTAGATCAAATATAGGGAGATGAGGTTAAGGATGGTGAATATGTACCTCACTGAGTGGCTGTCCCAGTCCAGGAGGTTCTACCTTTGGAGGATGTTGAGGAGAATGAAGGTGAGAAGGACCAGGTTGTCTCCAATCAGGGTATTACAGTGGAGTTAGTTGGACATCAAAGTGTTGATTCTCAGCAGCTGTGTGTTCAGGAAGAAATTTATGTTGCTCCAAGTAGGGATTTCAGGGACACCCCTTCCACACTAGTGCGTCATGGGGTCGCAGGCCAGCGACAGAGTGAGAAGAACATCCAAACCAATAATGGTTTTTCAAGTCTAGATGGCTTGACCGACCAAGAAAATAACATTGCAGCCCAACCAATAGGTGGGTACAATGATGAGGACCGATATAGCTATTTTTCAAAGGACAATATGGGTGGGAAACATAGAAAAATACTATACAATACAAGGAAGAAAAAGGGACAAAAATCTATCATGGACTCTGGATATTTAATTTTGACAGCAGGGAAGAAAAAAAAAGGGCGCAAATATTACTCGTACATTCCAAATCTAATAGATACTAGGTCAGGTAAAAAATTGAAATAAAAAGTGATGGAATGCATGTATTTTTCTATTGGTTCTACGCAGGGGAACCTTGAAGGAGTGATGTTTGTTTCTAGTGATATCGATATGGACAAAACTAGGATGGAGAACGAAGTTAGTGAGAATATCTTGGGACTACTTGTTCATTCAGAAGAAGAAATGGTGGAGAAGTTTCATTATATCAATGCTACCCACGAAGAGGCAGACAAGATGATGGGTAGGCCGATTCGAGGGGCTATCAATAGAGATCAATCTGGATGGATTGGCAAACATAATCTGATACGGATAAGGGAATTTATCTAAGGGAACATAAGTAATGAGGAGTATTCTTGATCATGGGATAAGTTGGCGGATTTCTTTGAAGACCACATTACTGATAATATAGATACACAGGTGCATGCTATATCTTGGAAACTTATTAGGGGTGAATCAGCTAATAAGATCAAATTCTGTTTCAATAACATTGTTATCTCTTATGAGGCATGTCCTCTAACATGAATGTATGCGATTTCTCACTTTTCCTTAAAAGTGTTTACTAAATAAAAAATATAATTTTCAGTCAGTCAGTAGATGTTTCATTCAGAATTTTATAATGAATATAAGAAAAGCATACTCTATTTTAATAAAATAGATTCATAAATTAATATTATTTTTTAATAATTATTATATAAATTTATAGTAAATTAAGTAATTTTCAATATCTCTAAAATCGATTATAAAAATAAAATCATTTTTTTAAATAAATAATGAATTTTGAAAAAATAAATTTATCATAGTTAGATAAAAATTCTCCTAATATAGATTAAATTTTTTGAATCAATAGGTTGAAAATTAGTTAGGGGTTTTTTCATATTTTTTAAAATTGTTAATTTTTTGAGAATAATGGAATATGCTAATTTTTGGCATATATCATTATAAGAAAAATAATGGAATTTTTGAGTTATAGATTATATAACAACACATTAATAAAAAATTACATTCACCATTTAATATATATTTTTATAATAATCAATACTACTGATATCATTGATCCGAAATAAAAAAATAATGCATAAAATAATAAAAAACACATATCTCCTCCCATTATAAATACCAAACCTAACCCCCAATTTTCCTCCAAAAATAAATCCATGAATCATGTAAAATAAAATCCTTAAAAACTCATCCCAAATCTTTTTAAAACATTTTTTTTGGTTGTCTAACAAAAAATCAACTTCTATGTTCTACAATGAGTCCTTCAAAGGGGTGATATTTAAGAGGTAACATTCTAAAAAAACCTATCGTAATTTTTATTTTTATTATAGATTATCAAAAATTCTATCATACATAAAATAATAAAAACTCTAGTATCATGTATATATTGAAATTTTTTATTTATAATGGAGTATATTTTTTCTACACCTTTTCACATATCTGATTATTTATGGAATTCAATACATTTTCCAAATTATGTAATTAACTGTCTCCATGAAAAATGTTTTCTTATTTTCAATTACCATCATCATGTATGGTCATAAAAGTATTATTTCATTAAATAAAATAGTAATATTGATATTAAATCTAATTTTATGTTCTGTAAATCATATATAAAATAATATTAATAAAAAATGAAAACTAGTACATGATGTTAAAAACACGCAAAAAACTAATCATTGTCTTTCTTGTTTTATCAAATGAATATTACTCATACCAAAATGAAAAATGATATATGGGAGAATTAAATAATCCAAAATTTAATTAATCCTATACAATTTTACTTCTGGATTAGTATTACAATTTCAGAATGACATCAAAAATTAAACACAAGATAACCTACCATTAAACCATTGAATAAATGTAACTAGTATAACAAAACTGAAAATTACAACCAATCCAAATGGCCATAAATGACCACAATAAAAAAATAATAAATATAATATATGTTTATTTGGTTTTGAATTAGGTAGATTATTAATTTAATCATATTTTCCATGAGAAAAATATCTCTTTGAGAATGTGTTCATACATAAGTTAAGAGATATTTATGAACATCCATATTTCCCGTGGGGTATGTTTTATCCCTATTTGCATAAATTTATTTTTCCATTAATTTTATAAAAATATCCAATATTCTGAATAAATTTCCAAACATATATATCTATCTCACTACATATTATTTTTTGAGTAAATTCTGGTTACAATATTTTCCTTGTTAATTACTCTTGGTAAGAAAACCTTATTAAAAGGAACATCCTAGTTTCTTATGAATTTTCAAATAGAATATAAAAAAATGTTTTAAGACACACATTTTACATTATATCCATAATATAATCATGAAAACCTATTTTAGTCAAATTCTGATTTTTTAGAAATTATTATTTCATCATACCCATAAAAATTATTTAATCATTACCATAAAAGTGAACATTAAAGGAACCTTCCAAAAATTATCTATAAAATATTTCTCATGTATTAATTTTTTCTGTAAATGAATATTTGTTGTCTAATAATATTTATTCCTTCATTAATTTATAGTAATTTTTTATCCCTTCTTCCATGGAGATCATTATGAAATATACTTTGGTTATTCCTTATAACCTAACTCATAAACACATTCCCTTCTACGGGTATCCCTTTTGTTTAATCCATTTTTGTAGATTTATTATTTGGAAGATATATAACTAAGCATGTTATTATGGGTTCACTAAGATAAAAATCCTTTTCATAGTGTATATTTTTTTCATAGCCTGTATGTATGGGGTTGGGGATTATACAAAATACATTATGGGACTCTATCCACCATGTGAAATTATCTTTATTATTAGATTTGACTAATGTTTACATAACGATCAACGTTGAAAACAAATTTTATATTTGGATTATCATATAAATACATGCTCTAAATTTTATATCTCAATATGTTTACACATGATCCATTCCTTTTATGTTATCATTTTATAACTTCTTTCTCATGTTTTTTTCATTGATTCCATTTTTATTCCCTTACTAGTCGTTTAGATCATCTATATTTTCAATGAATTTTCCTTCTTATTCTGGGAATATATAGGATATCAAATTGATTTAAAATAATAGTATAGATATTAATAATTTTTTTTTCTAGATTGATGTTATCGAATTAGACACATAATGTTTCAACGACAGTAGAATATTTCGATTAGTGGATTCTATTTTATCGTTATTTATTCTTAAAATCATGTAATAATATGTATAAAATTATCATATATTTTTTTTATTCATTATATAATTATATACAATAATTCATAAAATTGGGATAAAAATTAATTACAACATTAATTGAAATGGTAGTTCATATGAACGGTAAAATATAAATTAACCTTTAGATGGATAGAAACAAATGGAAATAAATAATATTTCACATATCAATAAACATTATCAGACCATAATAATCATACATTTTCACCATTTCCATTATTAATAACAAAAAATTATACTATAAATGAAAAATTAATCACAACACGTTGTTGAGATAGTAGTCCCCACATATAGGAGAGAAATTATATAATTTTCCAAAGGTTTGTAAGAATTTATGTATTATATTACCATTAAAATGGAATAATTATATCAATAATATAATATGTTAACATTAAACCCATCATAATTATAATCCATATAGTATGTCAAAGAATGTGAATTTTTTTTGCTACTTGGGAATGGTAAGTTTTACGAACACATAAGCGATACATTAACATCTAATTTGAGGGATTAGAAGGTAGATAATGGTGGTTTAAAAATATTGATAAAATTTTTGTATATAAATTATAATTATAGTTTAAATTTATAATAAGTAAAATATATTTATAGGAGGAACACAAATAATTAAATAACAGACTGTACAATTTACTTGATTACCAGTACTTAGGAAGAACTCGTTTGGATAACCAGTTAAGGATAATATTTATAGACATATCAAAGGACAAAAAATTCAAGAATGTGTGTATTGTTTTTTATAAAATAATTTTTTATGAGATGGTGGAACAAGAACTCCATATAGTGTATAATGATGATAACGTATTAGTGTCCTATTCTATGTGTGGGAGAGGACACACTTGTAACTTCTTCAAAGAATAAAATAGAACAATGTTATCATTACAAAAAATGATTTGAAATGAATAGATAATATAATTTTGGATAATTTTAGGAATCTATCCCATTAATAAAATAATTTCTATAGGTTTAATATGTGTTTTTGGCATTATATTTTAGTTTTACCCCCACATTAACAATTTTATTAATTATTGTAATATTAATTGTTCTTAACCATTAATGGTTAATAATTCTACTATATAATAATAAAAGTCCCACAAATAGACTATGTATGATTTTTTATAATCTCATATTATTAATTTTGGGGAATCTATTATATTTATGAAATTCAAATCATTTAATTAAAATATTAATTATATAAAAATATTGTTTATAAATGAAAAAGTGTCACAAAATGAAAAAAAGAAAAATTAAAAAATAGTTTTCCTGAGAACTAGACCCTGCCACAATGCCTCAATCACCTCCCCACTTTTACTACACAACTGAGTATAGGATGATATCAAATGATACTTATTATAAAATAAAAATAATGTCATTTTAACAATATTGATTTATTTTGACAACAAATACATGATGAAATTGGGTAAATCGAATGTAATGATTCCATAACTCCATAATATGTCATATATTTATTTAACATTTTTTTAAATGTTAAATAACTCAAATTATATAATTTATATTATTTTTCAAAACTTTCATGTTTTTCTTTTAATTAAATAAATAATCTATTTGGGATTTGGTAAGAAAATAATTTAAATGTGTGATTTCTAAAAAATATAAAAATTTTAAATCATGAAAATAATTCTATAAATCTGGAATATTTTTTTTTAATAATTACTAACATTATTTTTTCCAATATGTGGACATATATTAGATATTTAATACTAAGAGTTTAACACATTGTAACATTCGTGGATTTATATATTATATAGGCTATTTTCAAGGAATGATGTCTATAAAAACATTATATATTTATCTTAATTTGTTATAGATCAAATTTAATTCAACCAATATCAATTAAGTTATAATGTTTTGACATAATAACTTAGTTTTATCCATTTTGAACTTGATATACCCTTTACAAATGTGATACATTTTTTAAAAAATTAATATTAAGAATTCATAAAAATAAAATCCTAATAATTACCAAATTTAGACCTTATAAGTATAAATATGAAATCCGCATTAATAAATTAAATTACTATAAATTGGAAGTAATTAATTTTTAAATAATTTTTCAAATTTTTATGAAACCATTGTTAGAAAACATTGTTTTATAAATTAAAAAAGATTTACTCTTATAAAAAACTAGAATACAATTCCACGAAAAATAAATCAATTAAAAAAAATATAAAATATAAATTTCACTAACATAAATCACATATATTGATAAATTTTATTAATTGTGGTAAAAATTCATTGATCACATAAAATTATTATTTTTTCATATAAAATCCCCTTTATTTTCATTTTATTAATTTATAATTACTCAAAAATTAATGAATTTTTTTTACATATGTGAAACATAAAATTTCATAATAATTTTAGATTTATTTATAACCATAATTTTAATTTCAAGGATATTACTATTAAATAAAATAATTATATAACACCACAATGTTTTTAAACATGGAAATGTGTGAAAACATGAGAAATTGATGAAATCAAATTAATTAAAGGGAAATGTATTATAAAATAATTTGTTATTAAAATATTCAACTTCAAAGTATCACTGATGAAAATGTGAAAACCCTTGAGATACTGTAGAAAAAAACATGGAGGATAAATCAAGAAAATACAATAAAATTAATGATCAACTCGATAACCAATTCGGCATGTGAAAATCAATCACTACAATCCCTAACGACCAAGAAAAAACATAAACTATGAGATGTTGTAAAAATTTAAGAAACCATTTCCTTTAAGAAGATGCTCCAAAACATAGTGTTAATATATATAGAGGAATATGAAAATTTTAGGTAAAAAATAATAATGGATATAAAAATTATTCTATAAAAATTGTCTTATCATTTCACAATTACTTGCTACATCAAAACCTAAAGACGATTTTTAAATAATTTCATTTAAATGTTTTTATTATAAAATATCCATTGATTTCTATTTGTACATTTCCTATCAAAATTAATGAAATTTTTTAAAAAATAATGTAAAATAAATAAATATAAATAATTAAATTCATCCAAGGAAATTTATATGAAAAATATGTTAATGAGCCTTGCATGAATAAATACTATCATTAATAAAACCATGAACATATGAAAAAGAACATAATATGATCAAGCCAAAGGGAATTTAAAAAAGGACATGGAATTAACACTACAATGAAAGGACTTGAATATTATTAAATAGAGTCATTCTATTGTCTATCTATATCACAACCATAATCTCTATTGGTCGAATACTCATTAAATATTGAATTTATATAACCTAATTCACCCTATGATTTAAATCTACTATATTTTTAAAAGGTATTCAATTAAATCCTGAAGAAATTATAAAAACAGTTAAAAAAGAAAATATTTACCATTACCATAACAAAATACAGAATTTATATTCAATGGCATCATTGGAAAATTTCAGAAATCGCTTTATTTGATAATGGGGATTTAAATAAACCCAATTTAAAAAAAAATTCCAAGACACAAATGTTGAATATAAAAAATATATCAATCATACATATATCATTTAAACAAATTTAATAAACATAAAAAAGTGAAATCATAATAAAAGAAATTATTCCTTTGCAAGGAACCAATATATATTTACACATACCTCCCCAATAGAGGAAACTCTATTTCATTCAAAACATTGTTCTTGTAAATGATGAGATTAATATCCCTTGATCCTAGATCGACAAGGGCATGCCAACAAATTAAGGAATACAAGTAATCAACTTCATGATAGAAGAATAATATCATGAATTTATTCATTGATAAAATATATTTGGATCCCTTAAATGGGTAAGGAGAAAATATTTTAATATAAGTAAAATCAACTTTGAGATTCATAGAAAATCCCTCTGAGTGAGAACACATTACTTCATACTGGGGTAAAGCTTACCCTATGAGATCTGAGACTATGTCGGGAATTCTTAATTTTGAAACAATGACAACTATGTATTGGTGATTAACGTTAAGGAATGATGGGCTCAAAAACCACAAGCATAAGAATCATGACACTAAGACACTCTTTGGTGTGGTATAAGTACTATTTTATTTTCGTCACACCATGAATTACATAATTTAATGGTTATTGAAACTCTATTTATGGTTATATAGATGAATCCATGAATCCCACACATAACACCATAGAAAGTTTGTGATTATTGTCCCTTCTTGAATCATACATATTGTCTTCAATTTTCACAGGATTTAGACAATCGAATTATCAACCCCATGTTGTAAAGAGAAATTAAAACCCCATTTTTATGGAATCATGCAACACTAAAACATCATAAACACGAATTTAACAAACATAAATCAAAAAATAAAATATAAAAATACCTAGAAGGGTGAATCCTTATTTCTTTTAATGTTCCATGATGAGAATGATGGAATAATAATACAAGAATGATGAAGATGGGAAAAGGGGAAATATATTTATTTTGGGGAAGTAAGTATTAAATATAATTATTTTTTTAGAATCCTATGTATTTATATTCTGAATAAATTAACCAAAAATATTATTCCTTTGTATTGAATTATAAAATTATTTTCAATGAGACAATGAATAGATAACCATGATGTCAAGTTAAATATTTCTATGAAATAGGTCTAAATTATTAAAATGGGGGATGAATTAGTAGAGATAAACATGTGGTATTGGATTCAAATATTCATTATTTGATGCTATTTTTTTGATTTATATAGAATAATTTTATACCATTTTTTGAAAACAATTTATTTAAAAAAAATATGTTGATTTATTTATAATATATTTTTCACGCCATGAGTGATTGGTCATTATTATATATTACCAGTATAAAAATAATTTTAGAAAAACCATTTCTAATATCTTTAAAATTATTTATTAATAGAATCATGAGAAGATACAACATCTATACCATTTATTGTTATCTTATAAAATAATTGATTTATAAAAAACAATTTTGCTATTATTGATGAATTTTTAAATAAAATATATTATGATAGACAAAAAAAATTAATTACAGACATATTCTAAGATAATTAAAATGATTAATTACTGTGATATGAAATATATATATTACAAGCATATTTTCTTCTGTCTAAAAAATTTGTAGTATTTTGATAGATATTCAATTGAATTAGTGTGGTAGATATGTTATCGATTATGGAAAGTGTTATATGATATTGAATAGAATATGTAAGGGTGTTCAATGATTTTTAGGAATCTATCCATATTATCATTTATTAGACAATGATTTTTATACCTATTTTAAATATATTACAAGGGATGAAATTTGGAAAATAATGGGTAGTTAGTATGGTAGGACAAAAGAAATCCTTATTAAAACCAAGTATTTTTTTTAATCTTTAAATTAATGTCATAAGGAGAACAAAAATGATTTTTGTAGGGTGTATTATATTTTTTTTAGAAAACAATTTAGACAAATATTTAGAATTTAAATTGGAAAAAAATAAGATGGTATATAATTCATTAATCTCACTACATTTTGATACATTACATTACGTTTTTGAAATCAGAGTGTTATTTCACAATGTAGAATTTTATTATTCATAAAATTTTAACTATAATTCATTAAAATTAGGCTTAGCCTCAATTTTGAGATTTAATATGTTTTCACATTGTTACCCACCTACTGTTGTCTTAGAGTCAATATAACCACAATGTGAAGACATCATGCTTATTAGAGGTAATTTTCATTACATATTTTATATTTGGGATTCAATAATATAATATAGAAAAGGAAATGTTCATGAGATATTCAAATAACACTGGTGACATTATTTCCTTGCGCAAAGAGAGAAAATTATTCTTACCAGTGATGATTTTTTTGCATGAATGGTGTTGATCCATCGTTTTCGATGACGTCGATGGAGGCAGATGGCTGGAATCTCTCACCGGCGTCATGGATGAAGGCAGTTGGATTTTCGTCGACTCGCTTCTCGAGGTGGCGTGCAGCTCAAGGTGACGCAAATCGAGGTGGAGTGCGGATCGAGGAGGCGCGTCGTTCGATTAATGATTGAATTTGAAGTTGATTCGTTGTTTTGTGTATCCCGCTTATGCTGGTTTGAAACTAGAATGTTGTGAGGTTTTTGGTTTTCCTCAAACCGGGATGCAAGGGAACCGACTACCCTCAAACCCGCCATTAGAAAATAAAAAAATGATTTGCAACTGTATCTGTAGGTAGATCAATATTTTCCTAAGAATTAATTATGATACATAAACTATTTTAGGAGGAATGGTGGGAAATTTTCTATAAAAAAGAATAAAATTTATATAAATTATTAAATATTCTTCATTGAATAATAAAAATTTTGAAAAAAGTTTTCTATGGTATTTTTTTGTATTTTGATACCGGTGGGATAATGCTACACTATGATACATGTCGATATTATAGGTTTTAGGAAATGAAATCTTATAATTGTATATGGATTTGATATTGTAATTTCAAAAAATAATATATTTAATAGAAATATAATTTTTTATGAATTATTTTCCAAAAATAATGATTTTATTATAATATTATTTCTATTAATATTATATAAATGAAAATTGAAAAAATTATAAAAAATATAATATATCCCTACATATGAAAAAGTTTTCTTTTTTAGAATAAATATACCAACTCACAAGAAATATAGGATATATGTCTATCCATTATGTTTATATAAACATTAATTAGTGAATATGAATGTGATATAGTCACAAATCTTTCCTATAATAGATCAGTGTTGAAAATTTGTGATGATGTCACAAGAGGACTACTCAAAGAGGGTCATCATTGGGTTGGTGTGTATAGTTCAAGTCAACACTAAGGATGTTAATATGTTATAAGAATATCATATATTGATATATAATTTATTTTCAATCTTTGATACATACCAATGTGGGGGAATATTACATGGGTATAATGAATTATTCCCCAAAAAATGATGTCCCCATCTTGTACTCATTATAGACACACTTAAACATATACTTCACCACCCACATATCTCTCTAATTCTATGAAAACCTAAATAATATAATGAATTTCCCTATATCTTCTACCTTCTATGCTCATTCTCAATCTACTTCAATATTAAAAAATACAAAAGAACCTTGAGGGTAGTACAACACAGTGGGTCGTCCTCAGAAAAGATTCTATGATGCCAAATAATAATTGAATGAAGAAGTAAGCTTAGTGTTCTACTACTAAAGACAATGATGATGATGGTGAGGATGGACAATTGATGAATAATAATTTATATAATTACTTAGCACATTATCTTAAGTGATGATTTCCAAATGGATATATGTTGTTTGGAGGATATAAAATGTTCCATAGTTGACATTTTGTTCATGGAACGATACAGTATCTCATTTTTTAAATGAGAAAACTTTTTATATTTCAAGGAAATAATTCAAAAAAACAATATTCTTTTCAATACATGTGAATTGTGGTTATAGTTTTTTGAATACTTTTCTTCATGTCTTGATTCTGATTTTGTTTTTGGGGATAATATAGACTGAAAATATTAATTAAGATATTGATGTAGTTCATTAATTAATCATAGTTAAATTCCTTGAATCTATTAGAGGACATGAAAACATTATACCATTATAGATTATTTCTTCCTTAAAATTTTCAATATGTTTTTTTGTATAATGATTATATGTGATTTCAGAAGAAACCTTGTTATCTAGTATACAAATCATAATCTATAACATGGATGATTAATTTGAAATATTTTTTGAAGAATAATGTCATGATAATAAATTCAAAGTATGCCTAAATATTTTGATTTCTATTCATTTATGTGGGGAGTCAAACCAAGTTCCCATTAATGCACATGAAATATTGTAGTCCTACTTTACTAGAGCCGTTGTGTTTCGGCATTTTTGTTATGTTTTTGTTTTACATAATCCTTCATGATAGACATTAATTAATGCAAAATCCAATGATAACAAACTTAATTATATAGTATAATAACTAACATATATTTTAGTGTATATTATCATTTAATTAAAATCTAATTTGAATATATTTTTACAAAAAATTTAGAACAAAAATAAAACTCTAATGATTTTTTTGTTTAAAAAAAGTATTAAATTGTGAATCTTATAAATATAATGATTAATTAGTATGTATAAATATAATTAACCACATATTGAACTAAAATTTTAAAGTTAAAAAATTAAATTCTTTAATAAATATATTTATAAAACACTATTAATGTAGAAAAATTACTTATATGATCTATTTATGCTTAAAAATATATTTTTATAACAATTTACTTGGTTGTTTTTGTGAATTTTTTATTTATGTTACGAAATATATTAAAGTTAAATGTCAATAAAATATAATTTTATATGAAAAATGGGTTAACACTAATTTAACTAAAAATTGATAAGAAATATGTAAAAAAAGATGATATTTTGAATTTATATTTCCCAATAAAAAAATAGTTTCTCATAATATTTTATGATTATATTTTATGAATAAGTGAAAATATATTGTAATTTTAAATTTACGAAAGGAACATTTTTTGGAATCATGATAATAATAATATATTTGGATGATTTTTTGGTTTTTTGTAGTTGTTTTATTTTTATATCAATAGTAAAATATTTCATTTTAACAAATAGAGTATCTTTTATTAATCCATTATGTTATAAAATTAATTTTAAATTTATGAAACATTTTTGTATAGAGATTATTTAATAAATTTTTAAACATTAAAATTTTAAATGTATTATTATTATTCAGACCCATTATTTACATTTTGGAACTTAATTAATACTTTCTCAAAAACATTTTTTATTCAATATGAAAAAATATTTCCTATTTAATTTTAATTAATTATATACTTTAAAAATTATATATATATTTTAATATTTTGATTAAACATAATGAATTTGGAAGCTATTAATTTTATTTTTTTATATAAAAATAAGTTATCAAGGCTAAAAATGAGTTTCCCTAATAAACGTATATTATCGTAAATAGTAAATATTAAACATAAAGGACAAAATATATTTAAAATATTATGTCATTTCCTTTTGTGAATGAGAGTCTTATAGGGTAATAATACTAATTGCTCAATTATATTTCCCTATTAATTGATATTTATTTAAAATAAATATTTACCAAAGTCACACCCATCTAACATATAAAAGGATCCTTTAAACAACCCACATAAAATCAAGATAAAATAGTATTATATATACCAAATTCTCTACTATTTTCATTCTTTTTATCTTTACCATTTTTTAGTGTTATTGGACTAACAAAAATACAAAACTATGAAAGATATCAGTTTAACAAAAATGAGTAAATCAATTGAAATGGTATTAGTCTTAACAATGTACTTTTATTATTATTTATTCAATTACATCATAAAATAATTCTATAAAAACCTAAACATAATGGAATAAGTATCATTATTATTTTATTTTGTCACTATGATGTTGAAATAGTCATTAGCAACCACTTTCCCGTACTAAAAGAAATGAAAATATCTCTTATTCATACTTGAAAACTACAGCATGAATGGAGCGATTTATTTTATTTTTCATCACCTCCAGTGATTAATTAATATAAATTTATATTTAATTAATATATAAAATATTTATAAAAAATTTATTATTATATAAAATATTATTTAATGTCTTTCCATAGATTTTAATGTTTCTTGTGCATAAGTGCGGAGTACAACCACCAATAATGATTTATTTACACCACCTTATCATGCTGTTTTGATAAATTTTATGTAAAATATAAATCTAATTTATGATAAATATATGTCATAAAATTGGTTTTTGATGTGGGAAACTAAATTCCATGGTCGTTACAGTGTAATACATTGATAATAATAAATTACCTAAACTAGCCTTGTCACCAATTTCATCATCACAAAACATACATATGTCTATCCTGGAATGATATTGAATCATTAAAAATAATAATGGAAACATTAGTTTAGTTCATTAATAACATATTAATGTTGAAATCTTGACTACACAATGAGGATTTTTCTCACCATTAGGAAACCCAATGAAAATAAACAATGTTACTAACATTTGAGGATAAAAATAATATTTTACTATATAATATGTGTGTTGGTGATGATTATATATGAAGAATATAACAGTAAATACATATGAAAATGTATGTTAAATAAGAAATTAGCATGTCCATGTTTATTATATAGAATGTAAAATAATTTTTTTTTAATTTCTGTGTGTCAAAAGGTAAAGTATTTCTCATATTAATTATTAGTAATATATATGTGTTATATATTCACCACTAATTTTAATTTTTAAGGTGTATGTACTAAAAATAGTTTTATTTTTAACATACATATAATGAAATTTAACAATTTAAATATCCACATATGTTTATTTCTCTAAATGGGGTTGTCACGAACCAACTTGGGTCATCCATGAACAGGTAACCCGAGATAGTCTACGGCATGGACCAAAGGGAGTTCATGATCCCCATAAGATGGATACTAGTGTAGAGCATCAAAACCTACAAGACGGAATGATTTATGCCACAAAAAAACAACCAAGGACTATACACATAAACTAAATATCATTTAATAAATATGAATTGATTCCTTATCAAAATACTATTGAACAGAACAAACTGGAAATTAAAAAACAGTCGAACCACACTGAGTGGATCTCCATGTTACCTCTTGGTAACCTCCAACAACAAGACCCAAAAACATCAAGAGATGACTTGTCCTAGAAAATATAATCCATAATAAAACATATAAAATAGATCGGGTCTATTGACAATTAGATGTACATGTATGGTGTGAGCTAAACACGCCTAGTTGAAAACCACAAAAAAATCCATGTATCTTCATTTAAAAATGAAAACCAATAATGCTATTTCGAACTAAATTTATAGTGAACAGTTTTTAAATTAATGAATTCATTTTTAAAACCATCAATCACAATCTATTTCCCATTAAATATAAACCAAGGAATGAGAAGGGAAATGGGGTGTGGATATACTTTTTATACATTTACATTAATATTATTTTGAAATATCCACACACTCAATGAAATTCACCAAAACACCAAAACCAATGAAAAGGGTATGATCCCACACAAAAAATGAAATAGAACTAGTAATAATAATAACATTAAAATATGATAAATCTTTATAACTCTGTGGAGAACTAGAACATACAATACATGTGACTCATCCTGAAGGCATGCATTACTCAATGACATCATAACACCCTGTCACATGAACGTCTCCCTAAACTTCCTGGTCAAGGAGCCCAATCACATATAAATACACACATTTATCCACCAACTATTGGAATCTATCCATTCAATAACATATACTAGTGAAACTATTGTTCTGAGTGAACCTCTCTGCTATGGAAGGATCAAATGTAATGTTTCACAAGGGGATGTTCCATAAAACTCAACAACATTCCACATATATAACCAAATACAACATAAAATTATACATCACCCAGACCACCACAACATAGTCCATTTCCATAATATAATTATTATATGAATGAAGTCCTATACTGAGGACTCTCTCATCTCACGATTATTCAACTTGGTAAGAGACCAACATCAAGAAGGGTTTTTCAAATATCAATTTTAAAATTCCCATTGAGACATTAGCATTAAATCATTATACCATTTAATGAAACAATTAGAAACCATTTCCAACATAATCAAACACCATATTTATACTAATGTGAAAAAATAGGCCTTTAGACTTCCAATTCACTAAAAAGGGTTTCCCAAGTGCATTCTATTTTCATGTTAAAACACAGAAAACAAATAGAAGAGAAAAATGGGATTTCACAAAACTACAAGCCATCGCTCTTTCAAATTTTCTAAAAGTGTCAGAAATTCAAAAATTTACCCACACTCACAAGAAATTACAAATGTGCATTAGCTTTTAAAACTAATCAACCAAGCGGGTGCCGCGGGTGTCCAGGGCGACACCCCGCGGGTGTCTGGCCGACACCCCGCGGGTGCTGCGTGGGTGTCACGCGGGGCGGCGGCTTCCCCCCGCATCGGCCGCTCAGCCGAGCCGAGCCGGACCGGCCCTGGCCGGGCCGGGCCGGGCCAACTGAGTCGGACCCGACCCGGTTCGGGCCAACCAGGGGGGGTCGGGCCGGGTCGGGCCGGGCCCGGACCCCCCGTCTTCGGACGGACTTCGTTCAAATGGCCATATCTTGAGCTACGGGCCTCCAAACGACCCGCCGTCAGCGGCAACACAATCCTTGGATCGAGACGGTCGTTTTGGTTTATCGCACTCAAAGTTTCGGAATACTTGGGGTTCGGCCGGGTTGGTTCGTACACGAAACCAACCGGGGCCTCGGAGCGGAAACGCTCATATCTTGAGCTACGGACGTCCGATTGACGTGCCGTCACCTTTGTTGATTTTCTCTAAGTGAGACGGATCTTTTGGCATACTCCGCCCGAGGTTCGGACGCAGGTGGAGTGCGGTCGGGTTGGTTTTGCCTTAAAAACCAACCGGGCCCCTGGGACGAAAATGCCAATATCTCTCAGACCGGGCGTCCGATTGACGCGCCGTCTGCGACGTTGAGTTCCTGTTGACGATACGGAACTTTTGGATACATCAACTTTGGACTTTGTGTCAGTTGATGTATCAGCCTCTCGGCTCGTGGAGCGGACCCTCCCGAACGAGCATGCTGTGTGCGGGAACCCTAGGCTGGATGCGACTGCTACTTCGACAGCGACGACCGTGCAGAGATCCTCAGTGGACTGCGACGACTGTGCAGAGATCCTCCGTGGACTCCGACGACGACCGTGCAGAGATCCTCAGTGAACTGCGGCGACGACTATGCAGAGATCCTCCGTGGACTCCGACGACGACCGTGTAGAGATCCTCAGTGGACTGCGGCGACGACTGTGCAGAGATCCTCAGCGGACTGCGACGACTCCTGCACTCAGCGATCCTACGTGGATCAGTGCTTCAGGTCCTGCGTGGGCCCGATCCTGTGTGGGTCCGATCCTGTGTGGGTCATCTCTCATCGGTTCTGTGTGAGCCAACTCCTACAGGTCCTGCGTGGGCCCGATCCTGTGTGGGTCACTGCGAGGTTAGTACCTATCGATCATTCGTGGGTCCGACGTCTCAGATGGTTCAGTGATCATCTTTATCGTCATCCGAAGAAGCATACCTGTGTGAGCTGAATCTTCTGTTTTACTCGATAGAGGTGGTGCGCTTGGTTGTAGCGGCAGACCCGCGATACTGGAGACGAGCGTACGGAGTACGGAGACCTTGTAGCCGGCTGAAACCTGAAGACTGCTCGACCGACTCGACTTGGAGTGAGTCGACTAGCCCAGTGGACAGAGCGCCCGGTATTTGGCGGCAGACCCACGGCGGACGGAGCGCCTGGTAGTTGGCAGCAGACCCGCGGTACTCGACTGGAGGAGTACCTCTGTAGGCTATTTAGGTGAGCGCCCGGTATTTGGCAGCAGACCCTTAGCGGACGGAGCGCCCGGTAGTTGGCAGAAGACCTGCGGTACTCGACAGGAGGAGTACCTCAGCAGTCTTAGGTTAGTGAGAAGTACCTCGGAGTCGTGATAGGACCACTGTACACTTCAGAGATGGGGCTCTTCAGCAGTTATGTTTTTGATAATGAAAATCCTGGTTTGAGCTGAGTCAATGATCCTTGTGTTTCCTCTTGATTGAGATGGGTTATCTGATAATTTCGATATATGTATGGGCATATACCTATGAGAGTTATCTGTTGAGTTTTCCTGTGTGGATTACGTTTTCCTCTCCTTTGTGGATTGTGTTGAGTTATTCTGTGTGGATTTACTGTTTACTCTCCTTTGTGGATTGGGTTGTTCTATCCTGCGTGGGTATGCGTTTTGCTTTCCTGTGTGGACTGGGTTGTGCTAGGGCTCGGACGTTGGAGCCGATCGGGGAATTGTTGACTTAGGTATATGTATGGGAATATACCTAAGCCGTGTCAGATGTTACTTCGTGATTGTATCTCTCCTTCGTGGCTTATCCTTTGTGGATTTCGGGAGACCTTCGGGGGTCTCGGGGTCCCTACTGAGTAGCTTATACTCACCCCTACACGGGCTATGCCCGCACTTCGTGGTGTTGGTTGCAGACAACAGGCAGTGCTGATGGAGACCGAGTGTTCGAGGACTGGACGGTACCCGGAGGTGGACTACATGACGAGTCAGTACCCGGAGGTGGACTACACGACGAGTCAGTACCTGGAGGTGGACCACTGGGCGAGACGTGCTCGGAGCGGACGGTGGGACCCGAGGAGCATTGGAGCTATCTGTACCCACCCATCAGGTAGGACTTCCAGAGGACGACTCGATGCTGCAGTTTTTCCTTTCAGTTGCTGTTTTTCCATTCAGTTGTACTTTACAGTTGGGCTTGTATTTCCGGCCCCTTTTACTTTCAGCACAGCTTGTACAGTTTTTACTTAGTGTTTACTTTTCCGCTTGCTTACTCTGTGGTGCTTGTTTACTTTTCAAAGGCAATGCCTTCCCTTTTTGTTGGGATTTACGCCTTGGTGCTAGTCGCCAGCCCCTGGCCTATGGAAGGCGGGCTTGGGGTAGTCACGGCACGGGCCCCGAGGACGGGTCGTGACAAATTGGTATCAGAGGTGGTCGGTTCTACCGCAGACTCTGATCTTTCTTCTATGTGAAGCAATAGTGTTTAGCGTATTGAGTGTGGTTATCAGTCCAGGGAGTCCAGTGTTCGTGCGGCGGCCGACGTATCCATACACCAGGACCCTGACTTCTGATTTCCGACTTAATGCACGAAAACATTGATTTCATGTGTGTTTCAAGTTTTCCTTGTGATTACTTGTGTCAGCTCACCAGGTATACTGTCCTGACCGTGGCGCACCTGTTTCTTTCAGGATGGCCCCACGACGACAGCCAGATAGGATTCCGAGAGTGGAGCGTGATGACAGCCCACCGAGCGTCGAGGACTCGGTACAGGGCCCTTTGACAGCTGAGGCACCGGCGGTACCTATACCCGCCGAGGCACCGATGCTACCAGCCCCAGCCGCTGACGATGCACGTCGCCTTAGTGAACTGCATGAGTTCCTGCGCTAGCGACCGCCCAGGTTCCGCGGGGAGACGGACCCTCAGGCCACCGAGGACTGGCTGGAGGCAGTTGTTCAGGTATTCAGATTAGTGAGGACACCAGCAGACCTCATGGTGATCCTCGCAGCGAGTCTCCTGCACGCGGCAACATGCAGATGGTGGAGCTTGATGCTCCAGGTGCACGATGAGGCCTCCCTCATCTAGAAGGACTTCGAGAGCCTCTTCCGCTCAGAGTTCGTCCCGGCCACCCTCCGTACGGTGCGCATCCAGGAGATTCTTCAGTTGTGGCAGGACAACTTGACGGTCGCTCAGTACGCGGCGAAGTTCACCGACCTTTCTCGGTACTCTACAGACATGGTACGGGACCCCTTCTTTCGGGCCCGGTCCTTCGAGCAGGGATTGAGACATGAGATCAGGGCATTGCTGATCTCTCTTAACATCCCGACCCAGGCAGGAGTGCTAGAGCGAGTCCTTCTGATCGAGAGCTTCCTGGATGAGTCCACAGCGAGACCTGCCGCAGGGCGACAGATAGAGGAGTCATCGGCAGCAGGTAGCCGACGGATGACTCAGGGTTCCAGGCAGACCAGACCTACCGGTGGCCGACTGCACGACTCAGGCTCAGTTGTACGGGGGATCCGGGGTGGAGTCAGAGCCAGGCGTGCCGAGAGTGGGCAGTGTTACTCCTGTGGCGGGATTGGTCACATGGCTCGTGACTGTCCGACCCGCCATGCTGATGATCAGCAGTTAAGTGAAGAACCTCCCAGGCAGAGGCAGAGGTTCGACCGTGGCGGTCCACAGGGAGGAGGCAGACGAGGCAGAGGAGCTGGCCGCGCAGCGGGAGGTGGGAGACGCTTTGAGGCTCTGCCACCACCACCATCAGGAGGTCTGCCCCAACCACAGGGAGTAGGTGAACATGCGAGAGCTCAGCTTCAGGCAGCCGAGGCCTTCGATCATGGAGCTCTGGGAGCAGATGGACAAGAGCAGAACTAGTGGATACGTCCTTTGTACTTCTGGTTCCTTGTTGCTTTTGTGTAGCGTCTTGTATTATGAGCTGCAATAATAAAAGACGCATACCTTTGTGATATTTTCGTTCCTGTCCTCTTTCGTGATGTTACTAAGAGGTTCCAGTTTTGGCTGTTGACTTGACCCTCACTTGTGAGACATCTACTGGAGGAGACCAGTTACCACACACTGATGCCGACAGTGTGACTCAACCCTTGGAGGCGAGAGTAACGGTTGGATCTCTTAGTAGTAGCGTCGAGGCCTTACGACGTCATCCTTGGTATGGATTAGTATCATCCATGTTAGGATTTACTGTTTTTGGAAAAGAATGTGGTTCATCCAGGGGATGAGACCAGGTTTCTCTTATCGGCAAAGAAGAAATCTTGCAGCTCTTGTGGGACCAGAGATGGTCCGGGCCACGTCAGAGGAGGTCCAGGTCATCCAGGAGCGGATGAGGACAGCAAAGAGCCGGCAGAAGTCATATGATGAAAGGAGGCGGAGGCCACTAGAGTTCGAGGATGGCGACCACGTCTTCTTGCGTGTCTCACCTCGACGTGGTTTGCGGAGATTTGGCCGAGGCGGCAAGTTGTATCCCAGCTTCATCGGGCCTTTCCAGGTCCTCAGCAGGGTTGGCGAGGTGGCTTATCGCCTGGCTCTGCCACCTCAGTTGCACCGGGTGCACGACGTCTTCCACGTATCCCAGCTGAGGAGATACGTGCACGACCCGACACACATCTTTGACTATGGGGAGCTAGACGTGGATGATGGGGCGACTTTTGCGGAGGTCCCAGTGGAGATAGAGGATCGACAGGAGCGGGTCCTATGTGGGCGATCGATCCCTCTTGTGCGCATCAGATGGCGGCACGAGAACCTCCAGGAGAGCACTTGGGAGCGGAAGGCTCAGATGCGTGCTCAGTACCGCCTTGTATCCCTAGTTTGTGTTGAAGTTTTACGGGGACGTAAAGCCCTGTGGTGGGAGTAATGTAAAGACCCGTAAATTTCAAGGAAATTTTTTTGCTTAATTTTCTTTGGAATTTTACAAGAGCGCAGTTTCTGACGGCACCTGATTCCGAGGCCCGGTGTGCCCGGAATCATTTTCCGAAGTTTGGCTCGGGTACGTTCAGTGAACAGACGAGCGGGTTTTTCTAACTTTTGAACTGGTGCCCGGAATCGAATTCTGAGGGCACCGATGAAATCGCAGCGCCGGTATTCGCTTAGAAACGCCTCTTCCGGAGTTGCGTTTGCTCGGGTGTGGTTTTTAATTTTCGGGCTTAAAGTTAAGAAATAAAATAATTTTGCGACAACTTTATTTTATTTCACTTAAGCCACTTGGAAGCCACTTGAAGCCACTTAAAGGCGGCTTCAACTGAGTTGAACTGGATAGGATGCTATCCGGAAATATCCTACCCCCCTTGGTAGGATATTTGTGAGGTGGGGCCCGCACGAGCACCGCCGTTTCTTTCCGCTAAGAAACGCACCCGTGAAAACCCGTCTTAATGAAAGTCAACCGACGCGTTTTCTAAATTCTTAACAGACCATTTAATTGGGCTGTTTCTCTCGTGAATTGAATGGGCTGTTTCTTTCGTGAATTTAATGGCCTGTTTCTTTCGTTGAATTAATTCAACGAATTAATTCAATCGTTTCTTAACCTGTTTCGTGTGTTGGCATATTAATAAAATAAGACCAACCCAAATCTTTGGAGAATGTTTGAGAGGATTCTTGTTCTTCTTCTCCCTCGCGAAGAACACGAAGAACGCGAAGAACGCGAAGAACGCGAAGAACGCCGAACTCGGAAATCGACGACGCTTCCGTCCGTGACGTTCTTCCACGCTCCGATCTCCGATCACCAACCGTTTGAGGTGAGTGATTTCAGATTTCCTCTCAAAAGTTCTTTTCTTTGGTTTTAACGAAACACAGATTTAAATATTAATAATTTAAATCTGTTGTTCTTGGTTCGTTGAGCTCGCCGACTCAACGCCGGATTCCGCGACGACACGACGCCTCCCCGCGACGACGCGACGATCCCTCTCTTCCGTGGTGATCCTTTCCGCGAAGAACGCCCGCGCGCGACGATCGACGACGCTTGAGGTAGGGATTTTATATTTTGAAATAACCCTCCTTATATTCCTGTGAACATTCTTTAAAAATTAAAGAACCGGAATCAAAGAAACAATTTTATTTTATTAAAATTGTTGGTTCATGTGTTGAACATTCTTTTATTCTCCCGTTGTTTTTATCTAACGCGGAGGGTGCGTGTCGAACGAACACGGCCCGACAACCCTCCGTCGTTCTTCGTGTTTAGCGGATTTGGCGGGCGACGACGGAACGTGCCGCAACGGGTGTTTGATGATCCCGCAGTAAAGAACGGAACCCGGGAGGAACAACGGCGCAGACGGGAAGGAAAACGGGCCACCGGAGCGACTCCGGCGGCGCCGGCGGCCGTAGGCGGTGGCACCCCGCGGGTGTCCAGCGCGACACCCCGCGGGTGCCGCGGGTGTCCAGCGCGACACCCCGCGGGTGCCGCGGGGTTGTCACGTGGCACCCCGCGGGTGTCTGGCCGACACCCCGCGGGTGCCGCGTGGGTGTCACGCGGGGCGGCGGCTTCCCCCCGCGTCGGCCGCTCGGCCGAGCCGAGCCGGACTGGCCCTGGCCGGGCCGGGCCGGGCCAACCAGGGGGGGTCGGGCCGGGTCGGCCCGGGCCCGGACCCCCCCGTCTTCGGACGGAGTTCGTTCAAATGGCCATATCTTGAGCTATGGGCCTCCAACGACCCGCCGTCAGCGGCAACGCGATCCTTGGATCGAGACGGTCGTTTTGGTTTATCGCAATCAAAGTTTCGGAATACTTGGGGTTCGGCCGGGTTGGTTCGTACACGAAACCAACCGGGCCCTCGGAGCGGAAACGATCATATCTTGAGCTACGGACGTCCGATTGACGTGGCGTTAGCTTTGTTGATTTCCTCTAAGTGAGACGGATCTTTTGGCATACTCCGCCCGAGGTTCGGACGCAGGTGGAGTGCAGTCGGGTTGGTTTTGCCTTAAAAACCAACCGGGCCCCTGGGACGAAAATGCCAATATCTCTCAGACCGGGCGTCCGATTGACGCGCCGTCTGCGACGTTGAGTTCCTGTTGATGATACAGAACTTTTGGATACATCAACTTCGGACTTTGTGTCAGTTGATGTATCAGCCTCTCGGCTCGTGGAGCGGACCCTCCCGAACGAGCTTGCTGTGTGCGGGAACCCTAGGCTGGATGCGACTGCTACTTCGACAGCGACGACCGTGCAGAGATCCTCAGTGGACTGCGACGACTGTGCAGAGATCCTCCGTTGTCTCCGACGACGACCATGCAGTGATCCTCAGTGGACTGCGGCGACGACTGTGCAGAGATCCTCCGTGGACTCCGACGACGACCGTGCAGAGATCCTCAGTGGACTGCGGCGACGACTGTGTAGAGATCCTCAGCGGACTGCGACGACTCCTGCACTCAGCGATCCTACGTGGATCAGTGCTTTAAATCCTGCGTGGGCCCGATCCTGTGTGGGTCTGATCCTGTGTGGGTCATCTCTCAGCGGTTCTGTGTGAGCCAACTCCTACAGGTCCTGCGTGGGCCCGATCCTGTGTGGGTCACTGCGAGGTTAGTACCTATCGATCATTCGTGGGTCCGACGTCTCAGATGGTTCAGTGATCATCTTTATCGTCATCCGAAGAAGCATACCTGTGTGAGCTGAATCTTCTGTTTTACTCGATAGAGGTGGTGCGCTTGGTTGTAGCGGCAGACCCGCGATACTGGAGACGAGCGTACGGAGTACGGAGACCGTGTAGCCGGCTGAGACCTGAAGACTGCTCGACCGACTCGACATGGAGTGAGTCGACTAGCCCAGTGGACGGAGCGCCCGGTATTTGGCGGCAGACCCACGGCAGACGGAGCGCCTGGTAGTTGGCAGCAGACCCGCGGTACTCGACTGGAGGAGTACCTCTGTAGGCTATTTGGGTGAGCGCCCGGTATTTGGCAGCAGACCCTTAGCGGACGGAGCGCCTGGTAGTTGGCAGCAGACCCACGGTACTCGACAGGAGGAGTACCTCAGCAGTCTTAGGTTAGTGAGAAGTACCTCGGAGTCGGGATAGGACCACTGTACACTTCAGAGATGGGGCTCTTCAGCAGTTATGTTTTTGATAATGTAAATCCTGGTTTGAGCTGAGTCAATGATCCTTGTGTTTCCTCTTGATTGAGATGGGTTATCTGATAATTTCGATATATGTATGGGCATATACCTATGAGAGTTATCTGTTGAGTTTTCCTGTGTGGATTACGTTTTCCTCTCCTTTGTGGATTGTGTTGAGTTATCCTGTGTGGATTTACTGTTTACTCTCCTTTGTGGATTGTGTTGTTCTATCCTGCGTGGGTATGCGTTTTGCTTTCCTCTGTGGACTGGGTTGTGCTAGGGCTCGGACGTTGGAGCCGATCGGGGAATTGATGACTTAGGTATTTGTATGGGCATATACCTAAGCTGTGTCAGATGTTACTTCGTGATTGTATCTCTCCTTCGTGGCTTATCCTTTGTGGATTTCGGGAGACCTTCAGGGGTCTCGGGGTCCCTACTGAGTAGCTTATACTCACCCCTGCACGGGCTATGCCCGCACTTCGTGGTGTTGGTTGCAGACGACAGGCAGTGCTGATGGAGACCGAGTGTTCGAGGACTGGACGGTACCCGGAGGTGGACTACACGACGAGTCAGTACCCGGAGGTGGACTACACGACGAGTCAGTACCTGGAGGTGGACCACTGGGTGAGACGTGCTCGGAGCGGACGGCGGGACCCGAGGAGCATTGGAGCTATCTGTACCCACCCTTCAGGTGGGACTTCCAGAGGACGGCTCGACGATGCAGTTTTTCCTTTCAGTTGCTGTTTTTCCTTTCAGTTGTACTTTACAGTTGGGCTTGTATTTCCGGCCCCTTTTACTTTCAGCACAGCTTGTACAGTTTTTACTTAGTGTTTACTTTTCCGCTTGCTTACTCTGTGGTGCTTGTTTACTTTTCAAAGGCAATGCCTTCCCTTTTTGTTGGGATTTACGCCTTGGTGCTAGTCGCCAGCCCCTGGCCTATGGAAGGCGGGCTTGGGGTAGTCACGGCACGGGCCCCGAGGACGGGTCGTGACACCAACCACCTGAAGGTCAATAACTTCCCTTTAAATGAATACTATATGAAGGAGGTCCCATACTGAGGACCCTCCCATTTCACTATTAACCAATTAGGAAATAGACCTAACTTGTAAAGGTTTTTTCAAATTTCCATTTCAAAATTCCGACCTGTCCTTTCAAAATAAAACATCCTACCATTTACCAAAACATTTAAAAACCATTTTCGAACAACGTAAAAATCCATCTTTATACTAATGCTTCCAAATGGTCCTTTAGTCAAAGAATTTTCCAAAAAGTGCAGCACAAGTGAATTTTAAAGACATTTTAGAACACCAAATACATATAGAAGTGGAAAAATGAATTTAACAACACTACAAGAAAATTTTCATTCACATATTCCAAAGGGGCCTTTAATTCCATCTTTCACCCCCATACACCACAAATGAAAAATTGGCCTTATCATTTCCATCCTCACAACCATTCATGATTCTAGAAAAACTAGGCCAGACCATGAGGAACATATTTTGAATCAATTTTAAAACTCAATATATAAAATATCCCCCATTTTGGAAAGCATGAAACAGTTTTAGGAAAAATGGGAGAAAGGGTATAATAGGTACTCTTTAGGGGGACTATATCTAGAGTGTTATCTTTACATGATTTCACGTCGATGTGCTCTCCTAGTGAAACAATGGATGTCCCGTCATCCAATGAGACACTCTAAACCCAATTAAATCATTTGAATCTCATTTTCATAAATCCACATTTTTCATTCAACCCAGATCCATACATTTTACACATTTAAAATATAAAAAATATGTTCAGAACCCAAGAGATCACTTTTAAAAAATTATCCAAACCACTCTCAAAGAAAACACCACGTTTCACATGTATAAAACCCAATACATGATCTAAATCCATTTGAAAACTTTGGAATTGAGAAAATATCAATCAACCATATATTTTAACCCAAAAAATTCATTTTACATTTTATCAAAGACCTTATCCACAAATACCTTAAGGAATAAACCTAGAAACATGTCAATGTCTATATAAAACAAAATATAACAATTTCAAATTGTCTTAAAAAGAATAATATGTGTATCATATAGGTTCTTAGAAACGTTACAAATTTAACAAAGGAATCAATAATAATTTAAAATTAATTAGAAATTATGTACATGGAAAACCATCTATTTACAATGTGTGAATGGAATATAAAATCAAGTGAAGGGAGAACTGAGCCTCATAGATCATCTTAAGATCCTAGACATAAAAAAAGATAAAGAAAACATAATCCCCTGATATTAGGGCTCATATATGGGAGGAAACTGTAATGAAAACCAAGAAATAGAAATAGTAAAGGAATGCTAAGTGAAAAGGGAAGGGTTTGATGAAGAAACCATAAAGAATCACTATTTGTTTCATAAGAAATTGTCGAAAACGTGGCCAATAATGATAGAGAACAAAGGGGGAGGAGGCTATAGTCTATAGCCAACCGGTATGTCTTGATTTGGGAGGTGGAATAAACTAAATTTTACTTTTAGGTCAGTTTTTATTAAACCTAAAATGGTATGTATAGTTTTGTTTCATGGTTTTGTAAACAGTGCTCAAAACACCAGAATGAAACTAGAAAACATCAACAACATTGCATATTTATGGTGCATGGTTTTGGAAAATTATTCTCCAACTATGTGACATAAAAATTGACTAAAATCCATCAAATGACTCACCAAAACACTTGGTAATACCACCATGTGATCCTTGCAATATTTTAACACAATATAGGGACATCAGAGTTGTCACAAACTCTCCACCAAGACATACTATCCCAATAACAATAACAATCACCATGAGTTGGGTTAGATGAAAAAAAGCCCACAAAAACACAATGGATTTTGTTATACATTATTATATATCCTCAAACAAAATATACAACATTAAAAATTAAATTAAAATTGATGAAAATCATGGTCGAGGTATGACAGGGGTCTTCCATGGTTACCAATTTTTCATGTGTTTTTCTTAACAGAATTCATTTTAATTGAGTTGTAATATTACTTTTTGAATTCCATTATTGTAATATTTGTTTATTATACTATATTAATGCATATTGTTTAATTATTCCATTTTTTAAAGGGATTTTAAATTAATCATGATTAACTCATTTACTATGTTTTTCCACATGAATTTTTACATTGAAATTATTCTATCATCATAAAAATGAATTTTTATTAAGAATTATTCATACACTATAGATGGATCTTTATCATCTCAACCAATATTATTTTATTACATAGACGATTTAATCTCATATTATTGAAAATTAAAATGTATTATCTCATGTTATCATCATATATTACTATATTGATTTTGAGATGGAAATGTTAATATCAACATTATAATGTGAATTAAAATAATGTTTTTAATGTAATTTTATAAATGAATTTATAATTCCAGATTATATATTTATCATGAAGACTAAATTTATGAATAATAAACATTTAATATATTTCCTGGATCCAAAATTGAATATTATTTTTGAAATTAAGTCTTTGAAAAATATTTCACTTCAACTAGTGGATAATTCATTTTAAAATATACCAATAATATAATTCATCCCAAAAATGTTAAATATTTCTATAAAATCACATATATTGCCTCACATAGATTTTAATCATTATATCAAAATGATTTATTAAAATAGAGGTTATTTTTTTATGAAATACTCACAAAATTGATTTTTTTTCTTTTTTTAATTGGAGAATTTATAACACATTATCAAAGTAACCAACATTTGATCCTTTATTATGTAGTACCACTCAAATTAATAATATTTTAAGTGTGTTTTTCTACTTCTTCAACTTATTTAATAGTTATAACGTTTCTGTAGGGATATTTTGTTATGTGACTATCCCTTTATTTTTTTAATGTTTTACGATATGATGAAACCCATCATATTTTCATAGTTTATATTCATATTTTTCATATATGATTTCAGTCAATTTCACTTTGGAACACATTTGTACAATTTTAATTATATAACATCTCTGAAGTAATTATATAGCGATACAATGCATTTGGAAAATCAATATATTTCATTTTATAATATGAATAGTAATTACGAGTGAACCTAAACCCTAAGGGACTGTATCGATTATCTGATTGGTGTGCCTGCAATTATATGATCCCTAAATGCATTAGGTAAAGAATTATATTACATTAGTTGACATGTCAAAAATATGTCATAAAACACAATCCATTGTAGGACTATATTGACTTTTATTATTCGATTAGAGAGTTAACCTAACACATTATAGTAATTTTCTACTATATTATGTTAGCCTTGTATGTGACCCTTTATTAATGAAACACAAATTGATTGTTATGGGTGTTAAAAAATATAAAATTTTAAAATGTTCAAATATTATGATGAATTAAGTACTATATTATCCAAAAATCTTCATGTCTTCATATATAATTCACAATCCATGAATGTTTATTGTTATTTTCATATGCTATGTTCATGTACCATTAATATTCAATTATTACCACATGTTTATATTATTCAAACTTATAATCAAAAATTTTCATCTCTTATTTTTACCCGTAAAGGTAAATTGGGATCCTACCTTCCTTATGATTCTATTCCCTAGGATATAAATATTTGTATAACTTATGAAAAGTCTATAGGGGTACAATAATTGGGTAATGTTTAATTTTTTTAAATAGGTTTTTTATGTGTCTGTATTTAAATGACTACTCTAAATGATTCCAGAGATTGTGTAATTTTATTGCAATATTTAATATTAATAAAAAATATATGCATGTTTATATTGGTTCATATCAATAAGTATAGATGATTGGGATTAAGTTATTGATTTTGAGAATCACATATTGGAGTTTGGGTGAAGGGTTCATCAATTTGTATCAAATAATATATTAGTTATTTTTTGTTATTGTAAGTATATTAAATTTGTGAAAAAACCAAAGGGTAATGAAAAAAAAACAATATTTTTCATAATTTATCGATTTTGTGGTTTCCTATAATTGAAATACCCATTTAGATACATTCAATGGGATTCAATATTTTTATAAGATGAATCTATATGTAATATCACATCAAAACGTTTTTGAAGTAATTATTGAATTTTCTGTTTGTACAAAAGTACATATAATAATATAAAACCTCCTTTCATACTCAAAATGGATACTCTCATGGTTAATCACATAAACATAAAGAAACATTATAAAGGATTTAAATTGAGTTTGAAGATGTAATTTATAAATATAAAAGATAGTATATCTAAACTAAATATTCCCATGGATAATCTAGTTTGAATACCATAAAAACATGATTTAATGTATACATGTCATTTGTCTCTCACATCAACTAATTTTATAGTATTATTTTCATAAATTTAATAATTAATATATTTTCACATTTGATAAGTAATTTATTTTATGTAATTAATAGATCCTTGGGGAACTGAGTTCATAATGGTTTTAATGTATAATTCATTGATTTTCCCAATGATATACCTATGGAGATAGAGAATGGAGGAAACTTTCTTGCAGCAATTCACACCCAATTATCCCAACTAATTAAAATTAATTCTAACCATGATGGGATACAAAAATTAACTAAGGAAAGAGAATATTTGTATCGTTCATTTTATGTGATAGTGTTACTCGACCTTTATTGGTTTCACCAACCAATTAATATTAATGAAATAGATCAATTATATAGGGAATAGATTTTATGTTCTGGAGTGTTTATACAATGATATGATCATCTTAGATATTTATTGTCTTAATGGTGTAGATGAAGAAGGGTATAAAAAGATCATGAATATGATGAATAAGGAGTAATTAGACACTATATAATCTAAAGAGATTAAAAAAATTATACAATAATTTTCTATTGGAAAATTCAAAAATAAAATAGAGAGAGAATTTATAAAGGTGAAATAAGAGGAGGATGAATCCAAATGAACATGTGACGAAAAGTCATAAGAATTTTGATGTATAACTCCACTTTTACTACTATATATAAAATAAATATTGAAATATTCTTTTTTAATGTATCCATGTCATTGAAAGGAATAAGCAAAAAGAAATATTTTTATGAGTAAAAAATCATTAGATGTTAAATTAATGTTGAAAATAAAGACAATGACTCTCTGTACTATTGTGATATGAAAAGAAATACAATGTTTCATGGAAAATAAAATTAATAAAACCATGTAAAATAGACATTTTAGTCCCCTATATTCTAAAATATGGGATGAATTCCTTTTGGAAATAGATCAATGTAATGGTAAATGATTTACATCTATTTAAAACAGGAAATGAAATACAAAACTATAGGAGAAATCAAAATAAAATAATGGCTGAAATAAAGGTATTAAATAATTCTTTACTAAATCATTAACATTACAATTTAATTAGTTATGTTGTTTTGAAAATAAATTCCACATTATAGGAGGAAAAAAGTATAATTTACAAGAAAACCCTCTAAAACCAACATACAAATTAAGAGAATTGAAATTATAACAACTAATGTGGGTAATTCAAAATATAGGGCTAATGGTACAAAACAAATCCGCTCAGTAACATCAAATATAATATTATAATCTCCTTATACCAACTCTATTTTATGATGACTGTTTTCTAAGAACATAAATGGAATGATAATATTATTCATGAAAAATAATAGTAATACTATTGTTTCACATCAAGTATATAATATAATTTTATCATAGTTTTCTTTCTATTCTTGAAAAACACATAATTCTGTATTTAGGGGAATTTTATGTTCTTTTGGATATTGGTTATCATTTTTAATATATATCTCATGTATATTTTTTAAAAAATGATTCTAAATTTCATATCAGATATCAACCCTTCAACATCTACGATTACATGATTAACTGTAAAATATTTATATTGATTAAATACATTATATGAGTTTTAATAATTAAAAAATTTATGTGTTTCTAGGTCATAACCATGTCTGTGAGGGTTATATTTCCTTAGAAATAATATCCCATGTTTGGACTATATTGAGAATACCATCATCCATGCAAATCAATGAATAAATTTAAAAAGTATAGGATATAAGGGTATAAAATGTGACACCCTAATATTTTAGTATATATTTGTATAAAAATAATAAAAATTCTGAAGATATATATCTATATAAATTCCATACTAATGTAAAACTATTATACATTTCAATGAAAAACATTTTCATGTTTTTAAATTTAACCATTATAAATATATTACTTTAAATAAATGAAAATTATATACCAACATTATGAAATAATTTTTTAAAGCAAATATAAATTTCATTTATTTTTAAATTTATTTTTTAAAATATTATAATTATTTTAGATAATTAACTAATAATTCATTTTATACCTAAAAAGTTATTTTCCAAAAAAAGTAAATTTTCTTCATAAAGAATTTATTTCTATAACAAAACACACATTATATGGTTAAATTGTGAACATAATTTTTTTATACAAATATTTTGTTAACAATATTAAAATTATTAATTTATATGATATAGTTATAAAAATAAATAATATTTAAAAATTCATTTAAAAAAATTGTTATAATTTATTGTTATATTTAAAATTTATAATCCAAAATGTTAGAATTTTAATATCAAAAAATAAACATAATTCTCATTTTTAATGTTT
This sequence comes from Viscum album, assembly GCA_963277665.1. Lineage (NCBI taxonomy): Eukaryota > Viridiplantae > Streptophyta > Magnoliopsida > Santalales > Viscaceae > Viscum > Viscum album. The sequence continues at coordinate 440,108,408 of OY728160.1, read as the reverse complement.
CAATATTATTGTACAATGAATTGTAATAATATATATGAAATTTATTTTTAGGTGAATTTTACATGATACAATTTTTACGAATATCATGTATTTTTTGGAATAATTAAGATATAATAATGACAAAAAAATTATGATTTTTTTCCAAAAAATATTTATTTGAAAATTAATATTATACAAATAAAATATTATTTAAAAATTAGGAACACATTAATAACAATATTAAACCTAGAATATATATATATATATATATATATATATATTGGTTTTTAGGCATTTAATATTCATAATTTTATAATTAATTGTAATTTAATTTCTAAATATAATAATATGAAATATTTTAAAAGACTTAAATAATAAAATTCCAATAATCTAAAATATTTAATTTTATTTTCCCTCATAAAAATATGTTTAAATGGATAAATATGAGTTTCAATGGGTAATAATAAATTATGATGAAATGATAAACTATGATAAAATTACCTAAAATATCATAAATCGTAACTCATATTTCATTGGATGATAGATTTTTCAGCCAATAATTTTTAACTATCAAATATTCTAGAATAGTAGAGCCCCATCCATTCAAAATTTTCCTGAATTTCATGTAAGGTTCTAAAAATTTACAAAAGAGCCACACCTCTCACATATAAAAAAGGTTCCCTTTACAACCCCACCTCTAGTCACACCAAAAGCCTTTTATCACGTAAAAATTCATCCAAAATGAATTATAAATAAATTATCACTTTTATATATGTGTTTTTATTCCCAAAATACCGAACTAATATGGATTAATATCTAAGAAAAATGAGGGCATCGAAACTAGATGAATTTGAATTAATAGAGATATTTTATATTTATTTCTCATTAAACATTATAAAATAAATTATATACCCCTTAAAATAATAGAATGTGTATCATTAGTAAAATATAATTTTACTATTTAAGTGTTACATTTGATTAATAAAAAAATCTATATAATGGGTAACAAGAATATTAATCATGCGTACCTACAGACTATCATCTCTATGAATTCTGCTATTTATATTTTCACGAATTCATAATAGGGATGATTATAAATATTTATTCAAATAATATATTTGATATTATCAATATATTTTTTATTCTTTAAGGATGTGTTATTATATGAGTCAAATTTTTTGTATCCATTTAAATTTAAAAATGGCACCCCATGCGTATGTGTAGACGACTTCATCGATTGATTACATGTTTCATTTATTATAACCTACACCCATTAATAGATTTAAAACATTATATGATGAAAATATATTATATGAGAGATATAATTATTTCATGTATATTTTTTATATGGTTTATAATATTGTTTTTAACCATATTATAGGGTAAAATAATTATGTTTCCCATGTTTTTTATTTATATTATATATGAGGTTCATGATATTTATGGAACATCAAAAGTACAAAAGAAAAGGTTATACCATATTAATACTCATTCCATGAGATATTGCCTATTTTCACCACTATCATTCATAATTTTGGTGTACATACTACCCATGGAAACGTTTTTATCATAAATATCATCTAATTAATGGGATTCAAAATGGATTAATTTTTCTAGCTGTTATGGGGTTTTCATTGTTTACCGACGATATAAGTATTTTACAAAACAAAAAAATCCATTTACTGAGTTATAATGTCTCTTCTTGAAATTTATTATTATAATTTTGGTGGATTATATGTTGTTCTTTTAATATGTTTTATTTTAAATGTTTATTTTACGGAATTATATTAATTTTTCATGACATATTTTTTTATGGGTTTTAAAACCTATTATTCTTTTTAGTAGATTTCATTCGTCATTGAAATGAAAAATGATTACAAATAATTCATGTTATCTTGATTATTGGTTCTCATCCATGGCCATACTCATTCTTCACATTGATGATTTTTTATCATATTTATGAAAACCTAATATTATTTTCTCATATTTTCTTATTATTATCCAATTAATTAAATATAATACATTACTATATTCTTTATGGGGTTAGATTTAATTATGGTATTTTAAAATTATTGTAAATGGGTGTTCTATTCGTGATTAAATATTTCATCTTACAAGTCAAATTTATATGAAAATTCATTTATAAATATATTAAATATCTATTATTTAGGATTATATTTAAAATTAAATTTTTTCAAATAGTTTTATTTCATATTGTTGAAATAAATGTTTGATAATGACCTATAACATATCTATTGTAAGAAAATTCATAAAAATCATGATATTTGTTTATGTTTCACATTATTATTAAACTCTACCTAAACATGGTTTGTTTTAGTTGAAATATTTCTACTTCATATAATCTAAAAATTATATTATAGTAACTATTTGAGGTATTAAACACACTATAAAAATGAACTATCTATTATTCTATTTGTATATTATACCACTCTAAGTTGTATTGTAATTAAATTAACCTAATAGTTCTTTGAATTATGTGACTTTATTAATAAATGTTAAATAAATATGAAATATAATCATTTTTATATTTGTTAATTTCATTTTTCTAGATAGTTTTTATATAACTTCTTTTTAGCACCCAATCAGGTTGTGTGGGTATGACCCACCATAAGGATTTTATTTATTGAGTGTATTTTATTTTTTTGTCTAGAAAATGGTTGTGTTTATGTATTCTATATAATTATTACTCTTATATGATGACCATTCATATTTAATTGTGAAAATTTTCATAAAATAGAAAACTAACTTCAATAAACCTCGTAATGACATTTTATGTATAAAGTGGAATAGGATTAAACATGGTATTTAATCCCATAAATTAATTAAAATCTGATTAAATTGACTATATGAAGAGGGGAATTATTATGATATAAATAGAGAACCAAGACTAAGGGTTTTTCTAGATTCATATTTGATGACAACATGGCTAAAAATGAACAATTCACATGACTTGTACATGGATCCTAAATTGATTGGCATAAAATGATCGCCAATTAGTGTTTACTCAACAAATTTCTTCTTTATAATTTTATTATTTTTCAAAATTATTATAAAAGTTATTCTTAGGTTTGACCTCAAACATACCATTTAATATATTTATTGTGTTAGTTGATGTTATATTGAGTTATTTTATTAATTTATAAATATGATACCCCATTAATATTAAATACACCTCAAAGGCTCAATATATAAGATATCATTCAACTATAAAATTTATAATTAAGTATAATATTTCTATTATTGAAATGATAATCAATAAGTAGTACATGGTAACTAGAACATCATTATGCCTTTTATATAATGGATTATATTGTTACTATGGAATCATCATTATAGAAATGTTTCCAAATAACTTGGAAAAAATTTATTTATGTCATCATATAAATTTGGATCAAATGGATGGGAAACTACCATTACCAAAGTATTTTAATGGATTCAATGGAATGCATAATTTCTATATGAAGGTATATTAATGAAAATAATGGAACGAAAATTATCATCACTAGTGTATATAAAATGGCTTTGATGGATTGGAAAATACCGGTATTATGTTATTTAAATGGATATTATTTCATCTAAACTACGAAGTCCATCTTTCAATATAATATCACATACACATCATATCATGATATAATATATTTCTCAATGTATAATTTTTTTAAATAGTCCGAATAATGATATGGTAGTTAAAATAAATGTTTATTATTTGAAATTTTATATATTCATACGAGTATAAATGGAAAGACCCAAAATATAAATCAACACTTAACACAATACCATAATTAAAGAACATGGGTTTAAATATATTGAATATCAAGAAAAAGGATGAGTAACACTATTTCTAACATGAAATTAATATTTTGATTTAAAATTTTCTTAAAATTACTCCATTTGGATACATAAATATTTTTATAAAGGAATGATTTATCTTTTAATATATTTTTATGAGGGGAAAATTATGAGAAAGATTATAATTATGGTTTACTGGATGGAAGTTTAGGAAAAGGTAGTGATAGAAATGTTTTCTAAAAAATAGATCATTATCATATCGTTGTAGATATAAATGAAGTTTTATATTATTTATGATTCAAGTAATACATAAAATATTTCATAAAACCATGGATTATTAATATGTCCCCATGTATAATGACTATTTCTATAGGCTATGACCATAGGTAAGTGACCAATGGATGTATCTAGAATGAAAATATCACTAGAGTAAATTTTAACAAATAGTTTCCCATGGATATAATTTTTTTATTATAGTCCATCTATGAACATGGTTACTAATTCTTATGGCTGATATTGTTGAGGATATAGACTCGGGTTTATAACAGTGATAAACCAACACATGGTTATAGTTGATTTTCTACAAACACCATTTCTCTAGTACATAGGTAACATAATATTCTATTAAGATGACATTGATAGGTTTTGATTCTGTAACCTTGAAATATTATAATATAGAACTATATTACTCCAAATTCAAAATTATATATATCAATATATATATATACAATTTTTCTACATATATATCATTATAGTTATTATAATAATTTTATTCTGTTATGTGAACCATATGTCATGTGTTGTAGCTATATAAGTCCCATATTCAACTACAACATTTGAGTTATGTTTTTCCATAGCCCCCTAAAAATACTACCATATACAAAGGAAACCATAAATATAGGGTTTCCCACTTTCATAAGAACCACCTCTCATGAGAATGGAGTTTTTTTACATTGACTAATATCCATGAGGCATACCACCTATGGATATTAGATATCATCCATGTAGACCCATAACCAGAGGTCATGCTTCCAAAAACAATACGACGATATATTACCAAGAGACATAATCGCCATTATTCAAGGTTCTGACTATATAAAATTTTATTAATTACTAGAGGACATGTATCATATGGATGTTGTAATAAAATGAAATTTCATTCCCACATTACCCCACCACTATGAGAAACTGTTTTTATGGTGATAATCGTCGACATGTGATTCTCGGACCCTTTTCATTCTCTTCCCATGGGGGAAACGTGGTTCCCACATCCCCTTAATGGCCATGATGTACATCTCTTTTGGCTATAGGGTTTTCCCACATGTGATTATTTACATATTTGACATATTTATATATTTGGGGAGCTATGGAAGAATAATATTAAGACCAATAGAGATATGTAAATAAATATATGTTGTTATTTAATACATGTCTATAAAATTATATCAAAAAAACATTTTAAACGTAGTCATTAGATCATTTCATCATGTAATTGACTTATATGAAAAAATGTTGTGATAAATCAGGATATAAAACATCAATAAATAATTATAGTGAATATAATAAACCATATATATTGTATATAGTCAATGGAATATTTTAATTAAAAAAATATAATCAATTAATCTAAAAATCATTAAAGATAAATAAATAGAAATATATAACATTAATAGTGTAAAGTTTTTAAAAAGGATCAACATAGATAGAATATATGATTTATCATTGATAAAATATAATTTTTAAACCAATTATATACAATAATAACCATTTAATTATTTGAATATGTACATAAAAATTGGTTTATCTGAAACCATTTCATTTTAAAAAGAACTAAAAAGGATTTTAAATGACGAAATTGACAATTTAAAGTATTATGAAATGGTAGAATAAAAAAAATTAATATTATTCATATAAAAAAAATAATTATTAGTTGTATTATAGGCATAATTATATATAAAATGAAAATTTTAAGTATATTTTTTTAAAAAAATAATATATAATAGAAAAGAAACTAAGGGTAATAAAAACCCATTACATTCTTATACTAATATATTTGGATAATATTTTTAGTAAGAATAAATAAAAAATAAGAAATAAGAAATATATAAAATATCATATAAATTGATTTCAATTTACAAGTATTATCAAATGAAAGGATAATTTCAAATATACTACAAAACAAGAATCCAAATTTGAAAATAATCGGGGCTAATAAGAACCCAAATTTTTTTGATCTTCATGGTTCAGAAATAGGCCATAAAACTAAGAAAACTCATCAATATTGATGTTATATCACAAGGTTAAATATATCAATGATATATGAGTTTATAAATTGTGATTTATATTTGAAAAATTAGAATATTGGCAAGTGTTTAATGTTTTTGTGAGATGAATCCTAGATAACTAAATATTTAATATTTTTTTAATTTAATTATCTCAATTAATGTAATACACCTACAATGACTCATTATATCTATTAATATTTCACTATTATTAGTATTTATTAAATTATAAAAAAGATCTCTATCTTGGTAATATATTGAAATTTTTTTGTAACATGCAAATATTTTTTAGATTACTATTTCAATTGTGTTTTAAAAAATATTGAAATTTAATGGTTTTTAATTTTTAATTGTGTTTTTAGGGGGATATGTTTTCACTTTAATGTATTTTGAGTTATATTAATGTCAAAATTTTATTTAATATGACTAATAATTCTAAAATGTAGATTGTATTTATAATAGATGGGATGCTTGAAGGGATATTAGGCTGTGATTCAAAGTGATTTATTTAATTAAGTATTTCGATGTGGTAGAAGAGGACCTAACATAGAATTTTATGACGGGGAGTCCAAGATCATGATACAATATTGTGGGGATGAATTTTGGGACATATTAATTTGTAGGAAATTATTCCATATAGGGGGTTAATGTATTAAGTGTATCTCACAGATAATGATATTGGTTCTTCTGTTGAGGATGTGATTACTCCATAAATATATGGACCACACCGAAATTTGAACATATAATGTGAGTTACATAGTTAGTTGTATGGTCAATATGAAACAGAAACACTATGTAATATTTTCTATTTTATGTTAAATAGTTAATTTATTAATTTTTTTGAATATTAAATAGTAAGGGGGGAATGTAATGGATTAAATTTTTAAATGGAAAAACTATATTTGGTGGAATATGTAACAAATGACACTGAACCCAAAAAATTCATGATTATTTAAATATGTAGATTATATCTATGAAATTAAATTGATATGTATGAATATAATTCAAGAATTTTTGATTTAAAAATAATTTTTCTACTAAATTTAAAATTACATAAGAGATAAGAACTGAATGGTCAGTTAATCCAAAAAAATACATTTACATTTAAAACATTTTTCTTACTTTTTTGAGAAAATTGAAAAATTTATTTTTGGACCATTTTTAAATGATATTATATAAATTTAAATTAATTGTTTAAATAACTATATACATATTACCTTGGGGTGTAATTTTGTGGATTTATCCAAAATGGTATTGTTTCAGTTATAGTAGAAAATATATATTTTTTAAAAAAATCATTTCAATATATTTAATTAGGTAAAAATATTATTTTTCATTTATTTTAAATTTTAATAATTATTATTTTATTTTATTAATTAAAAATTAATTCATTTAAATATTCTTCAATATATAATTTAATATATATTTATACTTATAATTTAAACACCTTTTTTCTTATTTTGAAAACTGTAGAAATATGCATAATGTTTTTCCATTTTAATAAATTAAAGAAAACATAATATTAATTGAAATAAATTATACTTATATAGAATATTTAAATATATTTAAATTCATACTATTTTTACAAATTTTCATATAGATAATATATGATCATCTTATTCATAAAAACACATTTCTTGAAAACCATTTTTTTACACATTTGTGGGTTCAACATGAAATTATATAATTCCAATTATTTAAGATGAATTTGAATAAAAATAATTCCTTATTATTATTAAAAATAATTAATTTTAACGAACAAATCACAATCAATATTTAGACTAATAAAAAGTAGAAACAGAAAGATTTAATTATCACTATTAATGAAAAAATAGGGTTATCCTAGGGTTAAACTTAGACGATATGGGATAAAAATGACCCAATTTTTTAAATTTCTATTTATTTTATTATATAAAACTTATATCATTTAATTTTATAAAATATAAGTTTTATATCAATTTTTTCCAGTGAAAAAAATGAGTGTTTAGTTCATTAATTTTAAAAATTCTATGTGTTTCATATCCCCCACACAAAAATGGCCACCCTTATTCTATACTTCAAACACCTTCACAAAAATGAATTAAAAAATAAATACACATATAAATTCTCTAACTAAATCCTGAAATTATATAATTCATTGATTTATTATAAAGGTATCCTTGGGAGGGTTATCCTGAAAACCTAATGAAGTTTTCTGAGGAAGAAGTAATGTCCTTAACCAATCATCATTATTTTATTTCTTCTTCCATATCCTTCAAATGTTACAAAATAATGATCATATAATTAGATAATTCTCTATCACATAATGATATTTTATTACATAATTGAAATAATATAAATGGATCTCCACATCTATCAAATGGGAAACAAAATTGTTGATCATGTGAATAATGGACTACCACCTCGCAAACCAATGTAAATATTTTCACCCAACGCTTCCACAAAGAATACATAATGACATATGTAATTTTTATATTTTATTTTTACAATATATTTATACATGCTTAATTATAATATCAAATATTCTTTCATAATTAACATTCATTAGAAAATAAAATAACATCTCTCGGGTGAATAGCGAGCGGCAGCATTGTGAAGAAATGTTATTCATTATTCACTATTTCATTACATGGAACAGAATAGGGTCTAATAATATTTCTAAATAAGATATTAAGGAAATATTGATATTATTTAAACTAAATATAAAAAATTATCTCTTTCCTTACATTCCATCGATTTAATGATAATTTTTTTAATGTGTACGAAAAACTACAACCTCATGAAATGATGTTATTCATTTTAGTTACTGCATCACATTGATGCTATAGGTAAGTTTATTTTTTAAAATTTTATTTTATTTATGATATTTAAATAATTAAATAAGTATAATATAAAAAATTCCATTATTCCATCATAATCATTAATAAAATTGAAACATTGCTTATGTGTATGTATGACATATAAATTCCATGAATGTAAAATAGTCAGTCTTTAATACCCATCCACAATGATTCATTTAAATGATTAATTGATTTATTAATATTATAATTAATTCATGATTATTTTAATTGATAGAATTAATTAATAATATCTTATACGATATAAAACTTATCAAAGTGACTACGTATATGATTCAATCAAAATCAATGTGACTAACTTGAACATAAGTAATAATGTAATTGGACATAGCTTGATAATAAATAAAATTATATTAAAAATAAACATGAAATGTTCTCCTAAAAATATATATTAATAACAAGTGATTATTATTCATTATAAAAAAGAACACTATTTAATAATTGGATTCGATGCATGGGAGATTTCAGACACACCAATTTCTTCAGGTTATAATCGTTCTTTATCTATCTAAAATTATATGTAATTAATGTTATGGACTAATTTTAATTTATATATATATCTATCTTGAATTTATAAATATCTCATTATCCATTCTTTGTTGGTGTAATTCATTCCTTATGATTATTATTCTTATACATTGGATATGAAATTTATATTAATTATGATATGAGACAAGATAATGATTCCCATTTTCTTTCATGGGAAATTATTATGTTATCCATTAAGATGTACTACAATTATGTGGCACGCATAAATCATAAACATCTAAATAATGGTGTTTTATATATGTTTAAATCTATTTCATTAGGTAATATTATAGAATCATGATTTTTTATATAAGGTATCAAGGAGTAAAACTAATCAATTATTGTAATTTTTCCTCCATGTGTTTTTTTGAGGATGTTTTAATTTACTTATAATTATGTAATTATAAATGATTATTTGTAATTTTCAATTATACCATGATATTTTGATACTCTTTTATTAAGGTTATTCATTTACATGATTACTCATGAGCCTTCAATTTTATGAAATCATTTTATTCAACTAATTCACATGTTATGTTTAATAATAATGCTTATTCACTAATTAATATTTTTACCTCAAATAAATCTATATATATTCCCCCAGATAAACCATGTATATTTCAGATCTAATAAAGGGCAATTAAATAAGTATTTTATGTTTTCTGTTTCTCTTAATGTGTTATTAACCATGTTTTCTATATATAGTACAGATCATGATCATTAGGATTAGAGTTTTTGGATATTTTTGTTTAAAAACTATTATATAATATGATTAAAATGTTGGGGTCACTATGGTTGGTATTATTGAGAAGGATTAGTTAACAATTATAATTGGGAAACCAACTCAGTAGTTATTACGCTAGGGTTATGTATATGGATAAAACTATGTATATGAAAATATCTTGAAATAATGTTAATGTATAGAGCATGTGTTTTCAAAAAAACATCCCCTTTTATACAATACAAGTTATCATGGTTCTTGAGAAGGGGAATATTGTTAATTACTCTAAAAATACATGTTAATTATGCTTTTATCATTATCTGGTAAATGAAAATTGTATTCCCTAGTATCTTAGTTTCACACTCATGTGGGATATTCTTTACAAACTCAAATAATATTTACAAACCCCTATTAATCACAATATATAATTTTGATATGAAAATTAGAATAATTATAGAGTATAACCTTGATAATAACCTAGAGACTGATTAGTTTGAATATATATATATATATCATATATATGGTATTCCTCTAATATTTTTATGTTTATCCCTTATATGTAAACACATTATAATATTTATTTTCATCCATTAAATCTGTGGAAATAGGTGAATTTTTTTTATTAAATAATATGATATTAAAAATGATTATTTTCACAATGATATTTCTAATCTAATCTGATTATTGGATAAAGTAGATAATTTTCTAAATTATAACATTAATCATATGTAGTTTCATACTCCTCCCAAGATGGATGATGTTTTAGTTGAGTCTTTATTGTTACAAAGGCCTCCTACATTTAGTGGATCTAATAATCCTCTAATTGAGGAAATTATATTAACTCCATTGAGAGGATATTATCAATTCTCTAATTCCCAAATACATAGAAATTTGTGTTTTCCATTTATTGCATTGGGGGAAAGGCCGATCAAGGGTGTACATTAATCATGAAAATAAATAACAAGGAGGATATTGATTAAATATAATGAAAAAACTCAAATAATATATTTTCCAACAAATATATTACATAAAAAACAAATTTTAAAACTGAGATGGAGTTAGTCATTCTAAGATAAATGGAAGATGATTCTATCAGGGTGTATGAATGAAACAACACTTGTTATACATGGTACACCACTATATTTTTTATCATAAATAAATATAATGTATAAAATTTCATTACTTTTTTAATAACGACACAATGAAATGATTTTTTATATGATACTTTCATGTTTATAAAGATATTTTCTATATATTCCTTAATATTGAGATAAAAGGTATGTAAATCATAGTGATCTCATGGTAATTGGTACAAATAATGTGAAATGGAGTTTCATTCAATGGTTTCAACTTATAAATATCTATGAGGAGTGTTTCATTAAATTTTAATTTAAAATACCTAAAGGAAACATAAATATGATTCATTTGTTGGAAAGAGGGGCATCATGATAATCAATGTTGATGGGAAATAAATAATCTAAATTATGAGGATGATGAAATGACGGGTTATATTGACACAATGCATACCGTATAGTTTTTTAACTATAACAGAAACATTCAATATCAAATATCACTCCCTAAGCTAATATTTTTTAGTGAGAAATTTTTATAAGAACCTCCATGGTAGTAAGTAATGTAATTTGTTATCAATACTTCGGAGGTGGTTTTTGAAAATTATGTGGTGGTAGGTAAAATATTTATTCATCAAATAAAATAAATCACACTTTTTATTATGGATCTATGGATTATTTCATTTCATGCACGTTTTTTATAATGATTCAAATAGACCCTCAAAACATAGGCATTGAACTATCTCTGAGAATAGAATCATAAAAATTATTTTATTCGAAGTACATAACAAAAATCAAGTAATGTTTTGTGGAATAAACCATCCAAAATATGTCATCATACATCCTTTAGTTTAGTATGATGAAATTATGGGAATGTATTTTATATCTTTATATAAATCAAACATAATCTATCGAGGGAGGGAAATCAATCTTCACGTCCCAATTCATCCATTGATTCTATAAGGAGGTGAATGAATATCCATTGTAATATTCTATTCAAAATTGGATATTACTTCCATAAAATAATTAATATCTTTTAAAAATGATTGAGACAATATATAATATAACCCTTGATTAAATAAACATTGTGATTGATTATAATAATTTATCACGCTAAGAGTTTTCTAGTATTTCTATAAAAATATAGATTAGTTTTCAATAGAATAAAAAACTCGATCTCATACCATATCAATGATTCAATATAGGATGGGTAAAATTGATATAAAAGAGATAATGAAGTATATATTATACAATATGTAATAAGGATTTATACTTCTACGTCCATCACCATGGGTCGTGTCTGTCTAATTCGGCAAGACAAATAATTAGTCAATATATCCATAAATTAACTATCATGAAGTCAAAATGAAATCATGATAATGAAAAAGTATACCCTCCCCCTTTTAGAAGACTTTTTTGAATATATTATTGGGACTTATTTTTCCTCAAAGGTAGACTATCAATATAGATATCATCAATTGAGGGTGAATATAGATGATATTTTAAAAAATATATTTAAGAAAGTTGTGGATACTATGAGTTTATAAGGATTACATTTATACTCATTAATACTCAAGAAATCATATTTGATATGATAAAAAGTCTTTATAGATAACCTATAAAGATTTTGGGTAGTATTTTTAGATGATATATTGATATACACCAAATGGATGGTTCATCCCGTGAAGCATTTGAATATTGTCTAATGACCTTTGAGAATGAATAAACTATTTGAAAATAATTGTAATTTTTTGTTCAGGATGATAGATGTATCAATCATGGGGGGTAATATCATCAAAATGGGATATCTATGTACTATTTTGGGTAATTGGAAATTTAGGACTTCAGTATATCAAAATATGTAATTAAGATTATAAGGACCGAGCCTTAAACATTACATAATCTTGAATTAACTGAATAATTCACATTGTGGATCATTTTTGGTTTAGAGTTTTAGATAATGAGGACTTAACTATTACAAATAAACTTGTAAATTACTTCTAGACACTACTACTCAAGAATCTATTTTTTCATAAAATAAAAACTCTAGAAAAACATTTTAAGTTCCTAGTTTTAGATAGCAATACTTTTCCATGATCCCATACATGAACCTATTCATATTTAAGTCATGTGGAAAAAATTTCAAAAACCCGGGATGAGCATAAAAATCTTAGTAATGGTTACAGAAATTACGAAATGAATCAATAACCCATCATTAAATAAAAAAACAAAACTATACTTTTCGATCATAACATACATTATTAAATCAAAAGATTTATGAATAAAAATTGAAATAATAAATCATGAAGGTAACTGATGGAATTCATAATATAATGACATTGTAGCTATCACATATACATAGGGAGACACATTGGGAGTACCCATCACAATATATCCCCTAAATCAATTATAAAAAACATTAATGTTCACCTCCATCACGTTACCCATTGCATTAGAGAGCTATCTCGGGCTCACCCACCCTAAGATTATCATGGAACCACATGTATACGTAACAATGACCATTAAACATAACATAATAATAACACATTACACTATCGTAAATGAAATATAACATTTCCACATTCTAATCACAATATATGAAATTATGATATTGAAATAAAGAATGATTTATCAAAAAAATTTAAAACCATTTAAAACATATAATAATGATATTTTTTAATCAATGTATCTAATACCACATGGAAATATTTAAATAAATTATCATTTGAAAATATTAATTTTCATATAAATAAGTCCATAAAACCATTTTTAAAACATGTACCTTAATGATAATTATTTAAAATAATAAATCTTTAAAACATTTAAAATAATAATTTAGTTAAAGAGTTTTAAACAAAATTGGAGACTCTTGAATAAAAATAATTGGGGAATAATGGTTAATAATAACTTTAAAATATCATGAGAATAAAGATATTCATGATATAATATTCCAATGGACAGTATATATACCATATAAGAGTGAATTAGTGCATACCAAAAAAGAAGTCTTAATGGAATGTAAATTGGCACAAATTCCCTTATAAAAACTGTATATTAGATTAATGATAAGTAAATTGAATAATAGTGTGTGAAAAATATAAATACACTTAATATTATTTGATATTCAGTGTAAATAAATCAGATAACATTCACATATATTCTTTTTAGGACAAAACCAATGACTTGGATGTTTAACTCAATGAATGGAAATTGTGATAAAATTACTCGTATCAAGTTTATATCGATGACTTGAAAATTTATCAATAGATTGATTATGTGTATCAATAGTATACCCACACATTTGGGATTGTAAATTAAAACATAAATAAATAAATAGACATTCCATACGTAACCATATCATGACATAATTAATAATTATAAGATTAACCCATGGAATGGAAGTTGGGTTAAGAGGTTCCCTTACTGATTTGGTTACATGTGATACATACAACCCATGAAAGAAGGTTCATAAAATAAAGATTTAAATCCTTATAAATTGATTTATATTACATAATTAATACAATCATGGGCTGTATATACACCACACAAAATGAAATAGTGGCGAATATAGAATGAATCTCCCCGGAATAAATAGTTATATGAATATCCTTTACCACGTTGTAATCAATAGAGTCATAGGACCAAAAGTTAATAACAACCAAATGAATCAGGAAATAACATGAATATAAATAGAATCATTATAATATATATCAAATGGCATTACACAATACACCACATGCAATAAATTAGTGGTGAACAATGGATATCTCCCAAAAATAAAAGTGAGATAAGAAACCCCTTACCTCGAGTCCGACTGGACTTGTTTGTTCCTTGTTCTTCCTGAAAAATATAATTAAGTAAATTTATATCGGATTAAGATCTTTTTCATGTTTATTACTCCATTTATATCAATCATTATCATGTTATAATAATTATGTAATCAATTATGTTAATAATGGTCATTTTGTCAAATTTTTTTACTTGAGTAAAAAATGAACAACTTATATTTACAAGTTGTACTTTATCTCCAGAATTATATTAATGATTCAGATATCACAAATATCATATAAATCTAGTATATATATGTAAATATAATAGTACATAACATTTGGAGATAAGAAATGAATTTCACCATTCATGGAGACGGTAAGTTGTACATATGCATGAACACAACTTTCATTTATATTGTATATTTTAATTTAATGATAACATAATGATACATTGTTATATTATATTTCTAGTATTATTTAATATATAAATTCATTAACTCCTTCCTTTATACATCCAACATATGTCATGAATGAGTAATATCACTTTGAGGGGTGGTAGTCTACACATCCTCAAATGAAATTATCACATTTACCTATAATGGAACCATAATGGTATGCTATAAATGAAAAAATACATAAGAATAAATAAAATATAATAAATAATATATATATCATATATAAATATAGTTCTATAAAAATGGCCACCATGAGATGCGGTAGGTGATATTTGAATAATCATCGTTTTGTGAGGTAGTAGTTCGCCATCCACAGAAACAGTATGTCCATAACTCATTAGATAGAGGTGTGTGTAAGTGTAGATTGAATAATTCTTATAAAAAAATAAAGTATATTGCAGATATTTTATTGTTATAAAATAAAGGAATAAAAAGATTTTATGTGGTAGGAGAAGTAAAATAAAATAAAAGGACTTAAGAGAATACACAACCTTCTAATTGGGTATCAACCATTGGATTAAACCAAAAGGTTAACATGATGTGCCTTGTTATAAAGGTAAGGCTTCCAAGTGGATGAGAGAGATCATTAGAGATTATTTAACTGGGTTTTGGTTGAGAGAAGGGGCTTTAGGGGTGTGAGGAATGGGTTATAAGTGTTGTCCTTTTATAAGGGGGGAGGGGCTATTTAGGAATGATTGAAAATATTAATTTATTATATAATGATTTTAGGTTTTTAAGCTCAAAAACTAATTAATTTAGAAGATAAGAAGACTCATGGTCGAAATAAAATCATCAATTAATCATTTGAAAGTTTTTGGATATTATTTTAATCATTATAATCTTATTTACTTAAATTATTTATTAATGAGGTAAACACTGCATCAATATATGTGTCATAAATTAATTAATTTTTTTATGTCTAAAAATTATTAAATAAAATACAATGATGTATGAAATATTTTTAGTTGAAATTATTACTTATATAACCCACTATAAAAATTGATTTACTAAAAGATATATGATTATGTCATTTTTGTCTTTACTTTAAATAAATAAATATGATGTGTCATTATCACTCATAAGTGGCTCCTTGGGGACCCAAAATGAACCCAAGAATTCCTATGGTTAGACATATATTAAACAACAGAATTAGGAAACATGTTACGGTATTTTTATATTATTATAATAATATTGTGTTACCATTATTTAACAGATTTACCCTATAACCATGGTAAATAAAATTTTTACTGAAGTAAATTTTCATATGGTATAAAAATAAAAGTTAACTATTTACACAATTGGGAATTATTTATTCCAAATATGAAATCCATTTAAATAAATTCATAACACATAAGTGGCAGAAAATAATTTAAAATTAATTTATGCTGCCAAAACCAAAAGCGTGTTTTTATGAAATATTTACTATCTAAAGATTTACACTTATATATGTCCAATTTCAAAGTGAAATAACCTTCAATGACCAACATTGGATTAAATGGTAAAAACATAATCTAATTACACTTTTCAACCAATTAAAAATAAAAATCGATCCATATAAATAAATTAGATTAAAAGGCAGTTTTGAATTAAAATACAGTATTATTCACTATTTATTAAAAATGAGTTTTATCAGAAACACATCCAAATTTTACCCAAAGTGAATTTTGATATCCCGATTCAAAAGATAATTTTTATTTTTCCAAATATAACATATATAAGTTTCCAAAAGTACATTTCAAGATGGATCACCATCAAAAGGTGGTAAATCAACCTTTTATGTAAATTATTGTTAAAATTATATTCATTCACATTTTATGACACTATCTTTTATTAGATAGCTTTTAAAAAATTTAAAAAAAATGTATAATAATATTGTAGTTAGTTTTTTTCTTTCACACTAATAAAAATTGAATGCTTTAATTACCATTTAATATAATAATATTATATTATTATTGTGCTATGTATGATTTCAATGAAACCCGTTGTTGCGTATCAGGTATTCCATCAAACATATCTACCCCTTTAAAGAAAAATTAATATTTAATTCAAAAAATATTAATTAAAATGATATTGTATTATTTATATATTTACTAGGGATGATACATCCTACCCCCTTTGGGGAATTGAATCCTCACAAATTTAAAATCAGGCTTAGAAACTTCATTGAATGTCCCGTTTTAGAATAAGTGTCAATAAATATATCACATTAAAATAAAATAAGATAAGTACCAAGGACATCCAACACAATAAATACTAGGATTCCTTGAAAACATGGATATAAGGGAGACAAACAACCATCATTTTCTGATCGAAAGTGATAGAAAACATGATTACGAAAAATTTAACCACTAGAAAATCACATACTTGTGATGGGTTAAACAGTCATTAATTCCACACTAGGAAAAGTTAATAGGCAACGTGTTTGTTTTATGTTACTTTTCATTAAGAAATTTATTTTTGAGTTTAACTAAAAACATAAGGAGATATACATAGTTGTCATGCAGACCTTCACACATTACTAAATTTCTACCACGAAATCATATTTTCTCCAAACTATTAGTATTTAAACTGACTTTCTCACATTAAAAGAGCAAGAATAAACATCCATATTATCACATAATCCAAAAAAGATGAACTGCATATTTCCCTTGTTATTAGATATCAACCAAAACCAAAAATGGTTAATTGAAGATTAAATAATCCCCAAAAAGGATAATATTTTACAAAATGAAAATCTACTCTTAATCCACAAAATTTGTCCAACAATACCCAATGTTTAAGAAATACCATTAAATACAAAATTGTACTCAAAATCATCAAATGTAACCCAAACTAAGATATTAATCCAAAACACAGATTTAATTAGTCACATAGTCTTCTATAAAAATAATAACATTTATCTCCAAAAAAGTCGACTACTGTTAATGTCTCATAATGTATTGTAATTATCATAAACACATATTCTCAATGATAGGTTAATCATTTCATTAATAACACAAATCACCATATTTCCATAATAAGAAAATTTATTATACCAAAATAAAATACAACCATAACTCGTCAAAATAAATGATAATTATTCATTAAATAACATTTTCATATATCAATCTTCAGGGTTAAACATACAACAAAAAGTCTTCCAACTTAATCCCTTCATCAAAAGTGTCGTAACACTTTTTATAATTTCATCATCTTAAAATCTACCATCACTCTTGAATCCTTTATATGTTGACATCATACTCATTTAACGTTCTTCGTGATCTATTAACCAATCATTACTAACTTATTCTGGTATACTTCTTTCCTACAAACAAAATCAAGAAACACATTCCAAGATACAATTATATCAAAACACATGTTATGAAATAATCCATACGTTTCATCAGTCATTGTCTGTTTATTCATGCTCAACAGGAATGGAATTAGGTATTGGTAAACATATATTTGTATGATTCTGGTGATCACACTCTTGAAACTTCTTCATAGGTCATATGTTTGTATAATGACCATGCACACCACATTTAAAACATTCAATTGATCATACCGAAAGAATGTCTTTCCATTTTATAGATTCAACTAGATGATTCTTTTTTCCATGGAAGTTTCTTTCTTTATGACCTTTATCCCCACATCTATAGCATCTTCCTATCCCTTTCATTCATTTTCCTAGGTATTTCTTTCCACATCCTTGACACATAGGTTTCTGAACATACATACAATTATGATTATTACCAGAAATTTTATAGGGATTTGTTTCTCACATATATGATTCTCTATAAAAATAACCACTGTTCATGTGGTCAATCATGACTCTAGATAGATGGTTGAGAATACCCACAAGAGTTCTCATTGTAGCTCCCATTTCATTCAGTTACTCAATCAGGGAACCGTCACAGTTTTATTAACATCCACTGTTACTTTGTTTCCTATTAGATCCATCCATTTACTAAAAACAAAATGGTCAGTGTTAGAATATCAGTAAAATCAAAATATAATATCTAATGAGGAGGTTAAATACTTTGATATAATTATTCGCATAATCTTAAAATGATTCACTTCTTCTAAAATAACTATGAATATTTATAAAATCCTAACCATTATGATAATGTCACTTATGCTTAAAGAACACGCTAAACTTTAAAGTTATCTAAACAGACCTTTGACACCAACTATAAAGAACCTGGCCTTAAACATTACAAAATCATGAATTAAATAAATAATTCACATTGGGGATCTTTTTAGGTTTTGTGTTTTAGGGAATTAGAACACAAATATTACATATCAACTTTAAAATTATAGGTAGACAATACTACTTAGCATCCATGTTTTTCATAAAGTAAAAACTATTCAAAAGAAACATGTTTAGTTCCATGTTTTAGACATCATGACTTTTCCATGATCCCATCGTTGACACTATTCAGATTTTAGTCTGGTGGGAATTTTTTGAAAACAAGGGATGATCATAAAAAGCTCAATAAGGGTTACAAAATACAGAAAGGAAACATTAACCCATCAATAAATAGAAATAAATGAAACCAAACATTTCAATCCTAATATACCTCATGAAATCATAATATTTAAGAATAACACATAGAAATCATAAATAAAAAATATATCTTATAGAATTCATAGCATACATACATTTTAGTTATTACATCAAAATATGGAGTCACATTTGGAATACCCATCACTGTATATTTCTTAAATATCATAGGAAAACATTAACATTTACCTCCATCATGTTACCCAATTCATTCGATGCTATCTATGGCTCACCTGCCCTACCTTTATCATGGAACCACCCATATACGTAATAATGCCCAATAACCGTAACATAATCCTAACACATAACAAAACCATAATAGAATGATAGCATTTCCACATAATAATCACAATATTTCAAATCAGGATATTGAAATAAACAATGCTTTATTAAACCATTTTCAAAACCATTTTCAAAACCATTTAAAACATTTTATAAAGAGGTTTTTTAATCAAACTGTCCCATATCACTTTGAATCATTTAAATAAATTATCATTTTAAAACATTAATTTCCATATTAATAAATATTTATAACTATTTTTATATCATGGACATTAGTGACAACTATTTATAACAAAAAATATTTATAATATTTAATAAAATATTTTAGTTAAAGAGCATCTAACAAAATGAGAGACTCTTCAATAAAAATAATTTAGGAATAACATTGAATCAAGATTTAATTATATAATGAGAATAAATGGATTCATGATATAATATTCCAAAGGATAGTATATAAAACATATAAGATTGAATTGGTGTATAACAACAATTAAGTCTCAATAGAATTAAAATTGAGAAAAAATCCCTTCTAAAAACTATATCATTAGATTAAGGATAAATCAATTACATAATAATGTGTGACATATATAAATTCAGTAAATATGATTTCATCTTCAGTTTAAATCAGTTATATAACATTCTAACATATTTTTTTAAGAAAAAAGTAATGAATTGGATGTTTAACTCATTGAATGTATATTGAGTTAAAATTACTCTTATCATGTTACAATCGATGACTTGAGAATTTATCAATAGAGTGATTATGTGTGTCAAAAGTATATCTACACAAATAAAAAGTTGAAATTATAACATAAATAAATAAATAGAGATTACACACATAATCATATCAGGTCATAATTAAGAATTTTAAGATTAACCCATGTATTCGTAATTGGGTTAAAAGGTTCCCTTACTGATTTGGTACCTTACAAAACATAAAACCCATGAAAGAAGAATCATAAAATAAAGAATTAAATATCCATAAATAGAATTATGATACACAAAGAATAAATTATTGGGTAGTACATAAACCACAAAAAAGTAAATAGTGGAAAATATAACATGAATCTCACTAGAATAAAAAGTGAGATAAAAATCCATTACCACATTGTAATAAATCGAGTCGTATGACAAAAAGTTAATAACCACCATATGATTCACATAATAACATAAATATAAATAGAATCATGATAATATATATCATATGTCAGTACACAATAAACCACATGCACTAAATTTTTGGCAAGAAATGGTAATCTCACAGAATTAATAGTGAGATAAGAAACCTCTTTCCTCATGTCCGACATGACTTGTTTGTTCCTTGTTTTTCCTAAATAAGAAAAATAATTTAATTTAAACTTTATTAAGAGATTATTTCATGTTTTTTATTCCTTTTATATAACACATTAAAAATTTATAAACATTATATAATCATTTATGTTAATAATGGTCGTTTTATCATTATTTTGTACTTTAGTCAAAAATGAACACCTTATAATTACAAGTTGTCCATTTGTTCAATAGTAAATTATATCTAGAATGATATTAATGATTTATATATCATATATATCATATATTTATTGAATATATATTTATTAATAACTGTACACAACATTTAGAAATTAGAAATGAAATGCATCATTCATGGAGACGGTAATCCATACAAACGCATGAACGCTACTTCAATTTCAATTTGGTATTTTAATTGAATGAATACTTAATGATATATAGTTATATTATAATTAAAGTATAATATAATATATAATTTCATTAACTCCATCTTTTATACATCCCACATATGGTGTGAATGAGTCATTTCACTTTGAGGGGAAGGTAGTCCACACTTCCTCAAATAAAATTATCACGTTTACCCATAAATGAAACCATAAAGGTATTATATAAATGAAAAAATACTGAAAAATCAAGAAAAACATAAAAACAATATATATATTTCATATATAAATACATTTCAAATATAATGGTAACCATGAGAGGTAGTATGATATATTTGAAGAATCATTGTTTCGTGAGGTATAGTTTGTCATCAAAAAAATTAGTATGTTCTTTACCCATTAGATAGAGGTGTGTGTAAGTGTAGTTAGAATCCCTCTTATAAAAACAACCTAGTATATTGGGAATACTATTTTTGTAATAAAATATATTAATAAAAATAGTATAGGGGGTAGGAAATTTAAAATAATACAGAAGGACTTAAGATAAGACGTTACCCTTAAATTGGGTATCTCCCTTTTGATTGAACCAAAAGTTTTACTTGGAGTGTGTTCTGCCTAAGGTGAGGCTTCAGCATGAAATAAAGACATCATTAGATAATATTTGGGGAGGGGTTGGATGAGGCAAAGGGCATGAAAGTTTTGAAAAATGGGTTAGAAGTGGTGTCCTTTTATAATAGGGAGGAGTGTCTATTTAGGAATGTGTGAAAATATTATTTTATTATATAATGATTTTTGGTTTCTAAAAATACAAAACTCATTAATGTCGAATATAATTTGACTAATGGTATAAATAAGATCATCCAATAATCATTGGGCAGGTTTTGGAAATTATTTTATTCTTTATAATCTTATTTATTTAAATCGTTTATAATTGAGGTAAAAACTGTATCATTATTTTATCATAAATAAATAAATTTATTTAATGTATTAAAATTATAAAAAATTTCAATAATGTAAGAAATATTTTTATACTTCCAAAAAAATATTTATAATAGAAATGAAAAATTATATAACCCCAAGTAAAAATTAATTCATTAAAAGATATATGTTTGTGTAATTTTTTCCTTTACATTAAATAAATTAATATAAAGTGTCATTGTCACTCTTATGTGCCTCCATGGAGTCCCAAAATAGACCAAAGGATGATCAAGGTCGGACATTTATTAACAAATAGTATTATGACACATGTTAGGAAAATTTTATATTATTATAATAATATTTTATTACCCTTATTTATCAGAGTTTTCATTTTACCATGGTAAATAAAATTTTTAATGAATTAAATATTCATAGTGTATAAAAATATAAGATACCTATTTAAAAAAATTGTATATTATTATTCTAAATTTGTAATCAATTTTAGAAAATTCAAAACACATATGTTTTAGAAATTAATTTAATATTAATTTCTGCTGTCAAAACAAAAAGCGCGTCATTATGAAATAATAACTATCAAAATATTGATACTTATTTATGTCATATTTCCAAGTGAAAGTAAATTAAATGACAAATAATTTACTAAATGTAAGACATAATCTAATATTACTTTAAAACCTATTAAATAGATAATCTAATAATATAAATAAATTTGATTTAAAGTTTGTTTTGAATTAATATACCGTATACTTTACCATTCATTAAAAAAAGAATTTTATTAGAAAAATCCTAAAATTTTACCCAAAGTGAATTTTGATGTCTGAATTCTAAATAAGAATTTTATTCTATCAAATAGAACATATAAAAGTGTCCAAAACTAGATTTAAATAGTGATTTCCATCAAAAGGTAGTAAATCAATATTTTAATGTAAATTATGCTTAAAATTAGATTCATTCACATTGAGGCCTCTAAATTTTGTTAGATAAATGTAAAAACATTTAACAGACATTTTTAATCATATTATAGTTTGTTATGTTCATTCATTCCAGTACAATAACTGGGTGTTAACTACATTTTAAAATAATAATATTATATTTTAATTTTGTAACATAAGATTTCAAAGAAACCCATAGTTGGGTACCCGGTACGCCATCGAACATAGAAACACATTTAAAGTAATATTAATATTTAATTCACAAAATATTAATTAAAATTAAAATGTCTTATTTATTTATTTTCCTGAGATGTTACAAATATATATAGTTTCCATGAATTAAATGGGCATTGAAAATGATTTGTAATTTTTTTTAATTATTTAAAATCCCAATAACCAATATACCATAAAAGGGAGTAATATTATTATAAACTATTTAATGTGATGATAAATTCAAATAATTTCGAAGGAGGATTATTAGACCACCAACAAATACACTAACTAGAATTCGGTAACACTCTATTGTATAATGTTATACTGAAAATATTTCATTAAGTTATGCACAATTGAAAATGAAAAAGTGGTTGGATACACCTTATGCTCATTGAAATTATAATATAATTACTATCCCACACCATATCCCTCCTTGGGTGTAGTGATTATTGATTTGAAAATATAGAAAACCCATCTCCTTGGTGATAATTTTTAAATATATACATAACAAAAGACCCTCAAATATATATTCACATAGAATAATCTTAACATGCACTAGAAAAAATCGTTACATTTGAGAATTGACTAAAAATTTATTGATCCATTTCCATTTTGGTAATATAATATTTTTTTTCGATTCACTATGTAGTAAGGATATGAAATCATTTTTAATGAATCTAATTACGATGGATAAAATCATAGTATACTTGAAAATGATTGAAATATGGATTTTAAAGGAAGTAAAGAAATATTTACCTTATAAAATTATTACTCAACCATCCCATATATAAAAGAAAATGATGGTCAATGTGATGATATTAACATTCTTAAAAAGATGGAATCAATAAGGAACAAGATATGAACATATTAAAAATAGATATAAGGAAGGAGTTGTATAATCTATGTTTAGAAAACATGAACCATGAAATTATGTTATAAGGAGACAAATGATAAATTATGGAAATAAGTCAAACTAATTTATCCACTAAGGGGGCATGGAGTTAGATAGAGGTATATGGAAATAAGTCACGCTGTAATTTTTCACTGCCGATCCAAAGATATAAACTTGAAATAATGCTACACGGTTGGTGGCGGAACATATTATGAAGAATTATCACAACATATAATTTTATGTGAATATCTCACATGATTATAATTAAATGATATATATCGTAGAAGAAGTGATTTTGTGAGGAAAAACACTATCGATTGTATTTGACTGTGATATGAGATTTTACATCATTTTCCATAAGATCCTACAAAATTATATGAATGCTAAATTGAAAATTATTATACATTTTAAATTACAAATTATACCTTATTTGTGGATATTTTTCCTACATTGGAATAAATATTTGTATTATTCTAGATAGAATACATTATTAGATGATATGAACATCATTATATGGTTTATTTATTGTATAATTATATCATTAAATCATGCATCCAAATAGATCCATATAAATATATATATTGGATGTGATGATGATAGTATTCGTATTGGGTTTAATTGTGGAAAATAAGATATTGGTGTCAAAAATGGTTGGGGAGATGACAAAAAATGTCATGACCATTCAACAACATATTGGGGCTACTCAGAGTATAGAAAATATCTATACTACCAATCATCGATGAGAACTAGAGTTAAAGGGTGGAGTTAAAGTATTTCAAAATTAATATACATGTAAGAAAATAATGAGACTTTATATGGCTAGAAATCTATTCACGTTTTACATCACATCGTTTGTTATTCTCGATCAAATCTGAGTTGTGGATTATCGAATAACACTCCAACCAATCATTTTTTATTTTCAAGAAAAATTCAATGTTTCCCACCTAAGGAATTAAAGAACATATACATAAGATATAATAACTTTAGAGTAGGTGCAATTTGTAATTATATCTCTCATGAGGTGAAATGGTTGATCATCTATAACTGTAGATCTATTATTCTACACAATAGGATGGCTGACCTAATCAAAATGCTATAGAGCAACCATAAATATGGATAGCCTATGTGAGAACTAAAATAGGAGATGAATCAAAATTACCCTCTAATGTTTTACTATATTATTCCAATAATAATAAAAATAAATTCTCTAAGGGAATACAATAACGACTTTAGTTTCTCAAATGAAAGACTTTGTTTGATAGAGTATGTTACACAAAACACTGAACAGAATAAATATTATGATTATGTAAATTCAACCCTTATATCGTTGATGCTAAATTGATAGGTATGAATATGAGTCACATGTTTTTGAATTATATATAATATTTCCAATCAATTGAATAAAATAATAGGTGATAAGAACTCAAGATTAATTTATTCTTCTAGAAATATGTATTCATTAAAAATAGTATATTTTTAATGAGAGAAGATTATAAATAATTTTAAGGAATCTTATATAATTTTTTTGAATTTATAATAACTTCTGAAATCATTATTGAAAAGTTATTATATTGTTAAATATTATTATTTGGATGAAATTAATAATTTTCAACTAATATTGAAAAATATGGACTTTTATAAAATAGAAATTTAATTTTAATTTATTATATACGAAAATTATTTAAATTTATTTAAAAATATTCCTATGTATTATTTATTAATATGAAATCAAATTAATTTCCTTTAGTAAAAACTATACTTGATTTTATTACATGTTTATTCTTATCCCTTAAATAAATTTATATAAAAATAGATTTAATGTGGAAAAATATTACCCATTAGAATTAATAAAAATATCTTCTAATGAATAATTATTTAGATTATATTTAATATTATATATCAATAATTATTAATTAAAATTAATTTTACTATTTTTATATTTAATGTAGTTTATATAAGATAAATTTTTTCTTTATAAATGCGTGTATGGAGAACCCATTTTTAATAGAATTATTTTTGATTTATGTTACATAATATTCTTCCACTTCTCATTGCTGAATTTGGAAAAAAGTGATTCCATATTTTCAATAATCATATTTATATTATCTAAAATAGTATGAATAAATTTTTTCTATATTGAAAATAAACAACAATATAAATTAATTTCAAAAATTAATGAAAAATTGGGTATATCGGGAGGGTTAAAATAAAATGAAATGGAATAAAAATTACTAAAAAATTACTAATAAATAATTTATTTTTATATTTATACCCTATAACATAAAAATGAAATTAAACATTCAATTTTTTATTATTTTTTATGGTGAAAAAACATTAGAGAAGTTCTTATTTTTTTATTCTAACTTCGTTCATTCCCACACTTATAAATTGCCACCCAATCTTCCCTCCATTTCCAACCTCCAAACAAATTGGTTTTTCCCATACCTTGATAAATTCCATCATTAAAACCATTAAAATATTCTAAATTCCTATGGTTGACCATAAATTATTCCTGTGAGGGAATTTGATGCAAACCAAAAGTTTTTTTCTAGAGTAGAAATAATATCCTTAACTAATCATCTTTAATATTTGATTTTTAAAAATTATTAAAATTTTACTACAGAATGATAATAAAATTGAATTAGTATATACCAAATAAAAATATGTTATTGGGTTAATATAATAACCTAAATCTATCTCTACATCAATCATGTGTGAAACAAAACTGTTGATTAGGTGAATGGACGACTACAACTTCACAAACCAACGTAAGTTTTTTTTTATCTCTGAATCTCATATATGGATAGAATTACTAGTATTATTTTTATATATTATATTTATACCTAATTAAACACTTTAATTACAATCTCATATATTAGTTATTACATTCAATTAAATAGATAATCTGATAACATCGCTAGGGTGTATGGTGGACTACCACCTCTTAATGTAATGAGATTTTGTTTTCAAATACACATTATATGGATAGAAATATGAATTAATTTTATTTTGAAATTATATTTTCATGAAATAATTATTATAATAAAAATTATATAAATAATATACATTTTTATACTACATTCATTTGAGTAAATTATAGCATCGTCCATGTGTATGACATACTACCACCGTGAAAAGCGATCTATGATTTTATTATTGCATCACATTGATGTTATAGGTAGATATTTATAAAACATAATAAAATATTTATTACGTAATTATCAATATATAAATTTACAATAATAATTACCTTAGTTACATCGTGAGTTTTGAAAAATGGAAATGCAAGTCATGCGTTTTCACAACATACCATATATATGATAGCATTATTGTTCATTATTTACTACCATAATTAATTATATGATTTAAAAAAATAATTGAAGTTAAAGTAAGATAAATATTTCATTATTTTTATTCTAGTGATTATTAATTAGTAATTTCATCTACTTTAGTCAACTATCTAATGTGGTTTTGTACATGTGATCATAACATCGTTAAAATATCTTATTTTTTCCTAAATAATTGTTGATTGAATGCATAATTATTAAATAAAATTAAAGGAATAAATAGTTGAAATATTATCTGGAAAAATTAAATGTTTATAATATTTTTATTATTCAAGAAGATAAAGAACATACAATATGAATCGTGCTTGAGTTAAAGGAACTATAAAACTCCTACACTTTTTCTAACTATCACAACCCCCGCCCCCCTCAAACCCACATTATATCTAATTAATATTATGGAATGATTATTAATTATACATATCTGTATCTAAAACTCATAAAAAAATTATTCTATATTATTTTTTTAATACATCTATTATGTTCATTTCACCAAATCGTCAATTTTGTTATTTTAATTTATTACGATATGTGGAAAGATTACTATACCCATTTTCATTCGATGGGAAATTTTTATGTTATGCCTTATGATTCACGTCATTTAGGTATAATAGATAGATCATGAACATGATATAAGGGATTTACCAATATATCAATTAAATGTATATGTTAATTTTATTGTCACATGTGACTTCCTGAATGGGAATAGGTATTAATCCAAATACATTATGGGATTTTTTTCTCTTGTAAAATTTTATATTTTGTTATAATTTATTCATATTTATGAAATGTAATAATAATCCAGTGAATTTTTTAATTTAATTTTATCTTATGGTATGTTGTTTTTATGTTATGATTCCATGTTATTAATAATTGACCATATTTATTATCATAACATGTTATTCTAGTTACTCACATGTTATGTTTCATTATCAATTTTTTACCTTAATGTGATTTTTAGATCAACACATTCATTATCATAATCCCTAGTTATCTAATAATGTTTTGGAATATGAAATGGGTTTTAGGAGCTCATTAGATAGAATTGAATAATTTATTATGTGTTTAAATTTTCTTTTGTTGTATTATGAAACAAGTTGAACAAATACTCTATGAATCATGATATTTTGTGTTATATTTGTTTGATATTTATGTTTTAAAATAATGAAAAAGTATGTGTACACTATTCTATTTACTATAGGAAGTCCCTATTGTTATATGGAATATCCATTGAAGTTTAATATCTCTCTCAATTTCATCTTCTAAGTGGTGTAGATTCATAATTTATGGATGGATCAATGATATGATCATCATGTTAGATCTATACAGGGATGTATATACATTATCTCCCCTATAATAATGTATTCTCTAGTTGTTTAAATATGTACTGTTTTATATGACCAAATTTGGGGAATTTCATGTTTTCTAGACTTATACCATTTTAGTTCAAATAAATTGACAGAATCTAATGACTATGACCATGATGGAGATATTTATGGGGTCGCTTTCATCCAAATTTTACATTACAATAAATAAATTAATCTTATTATTTTAGGATTTACCAATAGAATACAGAATTCTTAAAATAAAATTAAGAATTTATTTCCTATATCTTTTGGATCGATTGATAACAATTAGAACAGTGATATGTCCTTGAATTAGGGTTCCTTAATACCATGTTAACCAATAATTGATTTCCATATGTGTCATGTTTTATATATTATGATAGAAAATAGAGTTTGGTACCTTATGATGAGTTATGTAATTATTTTCCTTTGGTTTTTGTTGTCGTCATTCTATTAATAGGAATTAGTCCGGGATAAAGATAATTTGGGGTTTGTCAAGATTATGAATGATAATTTATGTGATTATTTTGGATTTGAACGTGTATCTATATCTGTTAAATTACTTGGAATTCAATGTTTTGGTTATATGTGACAAATCATTAACATTAATGTCTTTTTAGTGCTCTCTTATCCTCTCTAATTGAGTAGTTGATCCATAATTCTCTTTGTGGACATTTTATTGGTGCTTCCCTTCCACTATGAGTTAGTTAGTGTTGGATCATCATATACCATTGATATATTGGTTGTATATTTTGCATCAAAATTTAAACATAGTTTTTTCATCATGAATAAATATGAATTATATCAATGGTGGATCAACCACTTTATAACATATATCTTTAGTATATCTTCTTACTATGATTATTTTATTAGTGGTGTATCAAACAGTTGGTTACATAATTTGATTATATATAATCTACCTATAAGACTTTTAATTGTGCTGAATCATCGAGATGGAGGCATACATCATTTTATATCATCCACCTATGGTAATTTTCTACATTTTGATCATCTACTACAGAAATTGAAATAGTTTTATAACATCCCAATATGGAAGGATTTTCATTAATGAATCATTCATTGGGACACTTGTATCGATGGTATATCCTCCATATATGGATGGTTTTGTTAGATGGTATGTCTGAGTATGATATACTCTATAATACCAAATGCAGGATCGAATATATAAACATGAGTTGTTCAAATAAAAGAGGGGGGGGGGGTGAATTATATTCTTTAAAAATCCCTAAGGAAATTTTTCATAACCAAAATTCACCACACCTCTAAGTTCTATTATATTTCTTGATTCCGGAAAATTGATTCCGGAAATGAATCATAAAAAAAGTTTACACCAATTAAAAATATAACTCTAATCATATAGAATCCTATAAAAATAGAGTACAAGTTTATGAAAGTATAATAATCTTATACTTTCCTCAACATCTAAAATAAACAGCGGAAAAGAGAATATTACAAGTAACAAGTAATAACTCTTTTAACCCAAAGTGGAGGGTATCCAACAACCCTGGATAAGAGGTACCTTGATTTATACATTCAAGAAGGTATGTCTTACCCAAACCTAGGTAAGCCCTCAATACAAAGTTCGGTATCTGTCTTGCTATCCCCACAAGCCCTTGATTTGTAAGGAAATCGGCACATCTAACTTCACAACATGAAGTATCTGATTTCATGGAAATCGAACCTCTGCACTATGAATGTCTTCACGAAGAAAAGTACGAACAAGTAGATCAAAACATTCTGCAAAAACCCTGAGAGTTTATAAGAGCCTCTCTCTCTAGAAATCACTTCACCAGCACTTCGTTAAAAGTCGAAACTGAAGTTCCAAAAGTCATCATTATCTCTTTAAAATGAGCTCATATTTACAGGCATGGTTCCAATGGTCGGATCCCTCCTCTAACGGTCATATTTTTCCTTGAATTTCGGAGGGACCTCTACACGTGTCACTCAAACAATAGTTAGTTGATAACTAAAAGAATGACATTGTTTCATAACAAAACTATTATAAGCATAACTAGAATATGATATTCAGAATGTAAGGAAATGAATGTTAAGAATATAACCAAAATTGAATTCATAGTCCATAATATAAGAATGTTCGGATTCTGTTTTGTATGAATTTGGAACCTCAATTATATAGAATTCTGGAGTTTGAATTTAAACAAAATTCAGAATCTGGTTTCTCAAGAATTTGGAAACTGAACTTACAATGTTCGGATTCAGAGTTCATGAGAATTCAAAGTCAGAACTCATAGGAGTTCGAAGTCTGGATACAGAGAACTCGGAGTCAGAAAATAGAGTAGTTCATATCCAGAATTTGTATTCAGAATTCAGAGTCAGAACTTCAGAGAAGATCGTATCCAGAATTCTGATTCATAATTCAGAGTCAGAACACTAAATTTTCGTAACTAGAATTCTGATTTAGAATTAGAAGTCAGAACTCGGAAGAGTTCATAACCAGAATTCTGATTCAGAATTCGGAGTCAGAACTCTGAAGAGTTCGTATCCATACTTTTGATTCAGAATTCAGAGTCAGAACTCAGATGATTTTGTAACCATAATTCTTAGAATTCGGATCCTAAAATAGAATGCTTCATATCTAAGTAATTATGGGTTTCTGAGGTTTTGTTTTCAATCTGAATTTTACACTTAGAAGAATTATGATATGAGTAATATAATAATGTTAAGGATAATATTTTTGGGGGGAAAATTTTTCCTTTATGAAGTAAAACATGGGGTAAAATGTGTTTTTCCTTGAAATAAGGTCTTTGTGATTTTCAAAACAAGAAGGAATGATAAAGTAATAAGTTCACCTTATTGAATTAAAAATCTCCCCTAAGTATGAAGGAATGGAAAAGTCATAAGGAAAACCTTATTGACACAACAATATCCCCATTTTTGGAAAGCACAAACATCCTTACAAAAAATAATATACAAAACTTTTCCTGACTTAGAAAATAAAACATATCTCCCTTTTCACATTGTCAAAGATGAATACGACTATATCCCCATTAGGCATTAGAAAACTAAGGATCGTATTCTAGATTTCTGGAATGGTATTTTCATTATCTTGGGTATGAAAATCATCATAATGAGAACTCCCCCTTAGATAAACACCCCATTGTATAGGGATATTTCTTTTATACTTAGAAAATTTTTTCATCTCCCCTTTAGAATAATTTTTCTTTCTCCCCCTTTGTGATTTTTAAAAAGAGTTTGAGGAAATAGATAAAAATATGGTATCTAAAATATTATTATAGACATCAAAACAAAACAAGAAACCATAATTTAAATAAAATTGGGAGAAATAGGTCATGAAAAAAATAAATCAAACGATTGGATTTGGGTCTATTTTGTTTCTTTTTTTCCTTGGGAATCAGCTTCTTCACAATTGTCTTCAGCTTTTTCATCTCATTGTGATCCTCCAATACTTGATTTTATAAGGCTTTGATCCTATCATCTTGAGCCTTCAGGGCCTCTGCCCAAGCCTTTAATAAGTCATCTTGCTTTACATTATTCTCTTCCATCTCGATCCGAAGATCCCTCTCTATTTTCCAGCTTTGGAAAACAAAATTTAGCACTCCATTTAGATCATTGACATCTTGAATTAGAGAATTTTGTTCAAGAGTTAGATTTTCATGAAAGAAGTTTGTAAGATTCTTGATTTTGGTGTGTTCGGTGTCAAAATATTCCATGACATCTTTTTGAAATTGATCAAGCTCTTCCAAATATTCAACTATTTTCTTAGACCATCATGTCATTTTCCTGCAAGGTTTTCTGTGGGCTTCCTAGTTGATAAAGAAATTCTGGTGTTCGACCTCAATATTAACACATCAATCCATCATCATAGATATAGAGTTTGACTTCTAATTCATGCTATGCTATAGCATCTAGAATCTTGAGACAATTACTGGAATGATTGGAATGGTATCCACAAGCTTCTTCAGGGACTGAAAAACAAAATCATTTACTGAAACTGATGACTCTGAATCTGAAATTTTTCTTGGAGATGGTTCTTCCTCTAGCTCTACAGCTTCCTCTTAGATGATCCTCCATCTTCATTCTGTCTCAAAAAAAATTTGGGGTATCATCAACCACTTGTTTTTCTTACCTAATTCTAGGAATAGCTTCTTCATCATGAGATTCATGCTCACTTTTGGATAACTGTACAATCTTATCTTCATCAAGTTTTTCTTTTTCAGCTCCTTCCTCAACATCTTTAGGAAGAATGAAGTAATTATTATGACTATCATCCTTAGATAACTTGTTTACATCCACTTCACCCTTCTC
This sequence comes from Viscum album, assembly GCA_963277665.1. Taxonomy (NCBI): domain Eukaryota; kingdom Viridiplantae; phylum Streptophyta; class Magnoliopsida; order Santalales; family Viscaceae; genus Viscum; species Viscum album. Next base: position 440,074,463 of record OY728160.1, on the reverse strand, counting down.
ATATTTTCCCATAGTAGCATGTTATGAAGATTTGGCTAGAGGAGTCCGGATTGATAATTTTTCAGAAACACTTTCTTTTTCATAATATTCTTCAACTGTCTTAATCACCTCATCGGAGCCACCACGACTCTCAGCTTCTTGCAATTCTTCTACAACTTTCTTCTCTTCTACAGTCTTCTCCTGTGATTTTTCCAGAGTCATGAAAATTTTCCCTGGTGTCTCTGGTAATGGTTCCTCCAAGAATGTTTTTAGTACGAGAATGATTTCTGAGGCTACATTAGTAGCCTTCAAAAAAGATTGGATAATCTCTGCCTCTAACATATTCTTCTTGAGCTTCTTCTCTTTAGATTTCTTCTCAAGATCCTCACCATATTTCTCTTTCAATGCCTTGGCCTCAGTAGGCTCTAGGAAAAATTGTGTTCCCCCTTCCATCTAATTTTTCATGTCCTTGCTCCATTTGGAAGCCACTTCATCAGGATAATATTTCTGCTTTTTGGGATTTGGAGGTGCAGATTGAGCTTCTTTGGCTTTAGGGGTTTTCTCGGTTACTTCCACTTCCTTTAATTTCCTCTTCTTTCAAGCTTTCATTGAAGTTTCAGCTTCATTAACAATTTTCAGAACTACTTATTCCTCATCCTCGGGTAGATCATAAAACTCACCTGACACTTTAGAGAAACCAACCATCATTCTCTTGAGGGTATAATCACTTATAAGCATTACATTTCAATTCCTTGGCTTGAAACTATAGGGGATATTGAATGATTCTAGGCACCGAAGTATTAGTTTGGAGAGTAACGCAGGATACATAAGAATCTAAGCTCTCAGATTCCCATTCTTGATATAATCAATCATAATGAGAATGTGATTCATGAGGATGACCTTAAATAGGTTTAACAAAAAATCTAAGTTATACATGTCAATTTTCATAAGGGTTTCTTTATCACCCTTCCTCGGTACGATTCGGTCGTGAACCCATAGCTGTAGAATACGATTGTTGGCATACAGATGGGCAATCATTGCGGTCTTGACATCAGTAAGCCCAAGGAATTCCATAGCCTTTGCCTTAATGAATCATCCTTGATCCTCTGGAAGTTTTTGGGAGAAAAATTCTGCCTCACCTTCATAAGATAACCCTACCAAGCTAGCAGCCTTGGTGTAAGAGAGTGCATAGTTAATTCCATAACTTTTAAAGGAAATTTTTTTCCCTACTTTGTTCCTTAATGAAACTATCTGCCTCATAAAACTCTATCAGCAAATCCGGATACAATACATCTTGATCTACTGTCTTTGAAATAGCTACACTTTCCCATCCAATGATCTTGTTCTTCTTCGATATAGTAGAGTCATATTTTTGAAAAAGTTTGGATGAACTAACCTCTCCCTGTAAATTTATCCACTCCAAAATCATCTTGACAATAGACATATCTTGAGAAGGAACTTCTGCAGACATTCGGACTGGAGCACTTCTGAAGGATTTGGAACGAGCTTTTGTACAGGAACATAACTTCATCATGCACAAGATTTGAAAACCTATGTGGTACAACCATCAGGTGTACCATTTTTATTGGTGTTGGAGTGACAATTTAACATCCCATTTCAATACAAAAGATGAGAATTTTTCTGATTTGATCTGACAGGTCAAATAATAGCCTCAAGGAAATTTTTTTATGATCCTGTATTTTGAAGTTATAAAAACAATCGGATTTAAGGGAACTAGAATTCGAGAAATTTTAAAAACAAAAGAAACTACCAGCATGTGAAAGGTAATTATGAAACCATAAGAAAGAATCATACCTTTGGGATTGTCAGGAGAATTATTATTATTAAGGAAAATTCTTCCTGAACGAGTTTAGATTCCAAAAAAAACTCAAAAATGAAGAAGAAGAAAGAAAATTCAGTACATAGATCTTCATTAAGAAAATTTCCGTTACAAAAATCTTCATTACGAAAATTTTCATTATGAAAGACTTTACTATGAAAATTTTATGTATGAAAATTCCCATTAAAAAATTTCAAGTATGAAAATTTCCATTACAAAATTTTCAAGTACCAAAATTTCCATTACAAAAATTATAAGTACTAGAATTTCCATTACCAAAATTAGAAGTATGAGAATTTCCATTAATAAAAGTCTTGTGTGAGAATTTCCATTACAAAAATTGAAAGTACGAGAATTTCCATTAAGAAAATTTTAAGTCCAACAATTTCATTACGAAATTTTCAAGTAAAATAATTTTCATTCAGAAAAAAAACATGAAAGACTATAATATGAAAAAAATGAAAAACATATTTATTAAAAATATGATAAAATTCATTACGAATAATATGAAAAATATCATTACGAAATATATGAAAAAACTTTTTTATGAAAAAAATAAAAAACATTCAATCAAATATACCCCCCCTATGAAAATTAGTTTATTACTATAAAGAGATTGGTTCAACAAAAATTTAATGTGGAATATTAACTTATGGTTATCATTCATAACTTATGTTTAGTGTATTAAAATCTATTGGAGGGTAATGATTTTGTGAAAATATCAGCACGTAGATCTTGTGTTCGGATAAATTGAAGAATGATATCTCCTTTTTCCTTCTTTTTCAATAAAGGACAATCATGTATGATATAACCTGTTCTTCTACATTCATAACACGTAACTTCTCCATCTTTATTATCTCTGTATTCTTTCTACTTGTACTTATTCTGATGATTCTTTTGAGCTACAATCTTGTTCATTCTACGAGCAAGATTAGCTAGTTCATTCTCAGACTTTTCTGTGTCACTAGATTATGACTGAATAATGAATTTATTTATCTTTGATCTAGTTACTCATTCTAGGGTATTCGATTTCATATGTTTAGAAGTGGTTATAAAAGCTACTCCTCCATTCCCATTCTTCTTCTTAACATTTTCAGCATCTCTCTTCATTCTGCTTTCATGCTGAAGAAGAGTTCCAAACAACTCATCTAAGGAAATCTGAGTGACTTTCCTGTTCTCAACAATAGTTTTCCTCTTGGAATCCCATTCATTTGGCATGATATTTATGATCTTTTATTCAATATCATCATCATCCTAACCTTTTTCTCCCATATATTGTTAGTAATTCATGATAGTCATACACTTTTGTTGTTCTTTGCTTATAGGTTCTCCATAAAGAATGTTAAAGACATGGTATTTAGCTCTCAACATAGATCTTATTCTCTCTATGACTTTAGATGTATCAAATTGTGTAACTTCAAGTTTCTTCTAGATACAGTTTGAAGCATCACATGATAATATTTTACTATAGATGTTCCTATTAATGGAATATAACAAATTATTTCTAACTCTGAAATTTTCTTGATATTTTAATATCTCCTGATTCATAAAGGTTCTCAATTCCTTATCCTGATTCTTATCATCTCCAGTCAGCATTAAATAGTTATCAACTCCAGTATTGATAATGAACATCTTCATTCTATCTCTTCAATTCTCATAATCACTTCCATTGAAAATAGGAGGTCTTGAAGGATTTAGATTATCAATAGAAACAACATTTAAACTTGCAATCCTTAAGATAATCTTTAGCACACAAACTTGTTAGTAGTATGTGTTTGTAAAGAAGAGAAAATATCCTAAGCAAGGAACTGGATATTTTATCTCTATGAACGATTGAATATGAACTTTATGAGTCTGAAAACAGATTCCGAAAATGAATGAATCCAGAAAATTCAATTTTGAGTATTCTCTTCTGAATTTAATCATGAGATTAATTCATAGGTAACCAACTCTCTGATACCAATTGTGAGATGGTATGTCTGAGTATGATATACTCTATAATACCAAATGTAGGATCAGATATATAAACATGAGATGCTCAAATATAAGAGGGGGTGAATTGTATTCTTTAAAAATACCTAAGGAAATTTTGCATTACCAAAATTCACAAAACCTCTATGTTCTATTATCTTACTTGATTCCTGAAAAGTGATTCTACAAATGAAACATAACAATAGTTGACACAAACTATGATTCTATATTAAAGTAAATAGAATCCTATAAAAACAAAGTACATGTTTAAGGAAATATATGAAATTTATACTTTCCTCAACAACTAAAATACACAGTGGAAAACAAAATATTACAAGTAAAAAGTAATAACTATTTTAACCCAAAGAGAAGGGTATCCAACAACCCTGGATAAGAGGTCCCTTGATTTATGCTTTCATGAATGTGTGCCTTACCCAAACCCAGGTAAGACCTCAATCTGAAGATCTTTATCTGTCTTTCTATCCTTGAAAGCCCTTAATTTGTAAGGAAATCGACACCTCTGACTTCAAAAACTGATGTATCTGATTTCAAGTAAATCAATCCTCTACACTAAGAAAATCTGCACAAAGGAAAGTTTGAACACATAGTTCAAAACATTCTACACGAAGACTGATAGTTTATAAGAGCCTCTCTCTCGAGAAATCACGTCACCATCATTTTTTCAAAAGTTGAAGATGATGTTCCAAAAGTCATCATGAGATCCTTCAAATGATATTCTATTTATTGGCATGGTTCCAATGGTTGGCTCCCTCCTCCAACGGTCATGTTCTTTCTTGAATTTTAGAGGGACCTATACACTTGTCACTCAAACAACAGTTAGTTTATAACTGAAAGCATGACATCGTTTAATAACAAAACAAGTGTAAGCATAACTAGAATCTGATATTTGGAATGTAAGGAAATAAAAGTTCGGAATCTAACCAAAATTGAACTCGGAGTCTATAATACAAGGATATTTGGATTCTATTTTGTAGGAATTTGGAACCTGAATTCTACAGAATTCCATAGTCTGCATTTCAAGGAAATTCGGAATCTGGTTTCTCTAGAATTAGGAACCCGAACATACAATGTTCGGATTCAGAGTTCATAATAATTCGGAGTCAGAAATCATAAGGGTTCGGAGTCTGAATTCTGAGAACTCGGAGTCAGAACTTAGAAAAGTTCATATCCAGAATTCTTATTTAGAATTCAGAGTCAAAACTTTAGAGAAGTTCGTACCCAGAATTCCGATTCAGAATTCAGAGTCAGTACTCTAAAAGTTCATAACCAGAATTCTGATTCAGAATTCGGAGTCAGAACTCTGTAGAGTTCGTAAACAGAATTTTGATTCCAAATTTGGAGTCAGAACTCTTAACAGTTCATATCCAAAATTATGATTCAAAATTCGGAGTCAGAACTCAGAAGAGTTCATAACCAGAATTTTGAAAATTTGGATCCTAAAACAAAATGCTTCATATCTAAGTAATTATGGGATTCCGATGTTATGTTTTCAATCTGAATTTTACACTTAGATGAATTAGGATATGATTAATAAATTCATGGTAAGGATAAATTTTGACAAGGAAAGAAATTTTCCTTAAATATGTAAAACAAGGGGTAAAATGAGCTTTTCCTTCAAATAAGGTGTTTTTTATTTTAAAAACAAGAAGAAATGTAATAGTCATAAGGATACCTTATTGACTTAACAATCTCCCCTATGTATGAGGGAATGGAAATGTTATAAGGAAAACCTTATTGACTCAACAGTTTTATTAGTGGTACATCATCCAATAGTATATTTATATCAAGGGTATACTAGTCACATATAATAGTTTTATCTAAGGTGTATCATCAACATGGATACTATTATATGTTTTCTATCTTCCATAGATGAATTTTTTTAGTGGTTCATCATCCACTTGGATAGATTTATTTGTTTTATATCATCAAAATAGTAAGTTAAATTGGTAAAACATCGTCATCATACATAATGATGTTTTTATCATCATTATCTAAGATATAGTTAGAGGTGTTATATAATGTTATAATAGGGTTATACCCATACTCATCGATCTGATGTAGAAATCATAAACATGAAATTTCAAAATTTTATTCTAATAAATGTGACTAAATTTTCTCCATCCAGAACATTAAAAATTGAAAATAAATATTGGATAACATACATAACCAAAAACATTGTTTATTTTTATGTTTATAAAATTACGATAAACTATTACATAAAAAGTACACATGAATTCAACAAATTATTTATTCCACTATAACCATTATTTTGATATTATGTCTTCATAATGTCCCACCAAAATAATTATTTAGAAATCATTATAGGATAATTTTATTTAATCATTACTATTTAAAATACAGTGAACATGAATCATATGAAGCATGATCATAAATACTCATTATGGGTTATCATATTAGTTAATATATGAAGGAAAGTATTATTATAGGACTATTATAATGGTACGATGACATATTAAAATTTCATGGGAATAATATAACATTTATTACCCCCATAAATACATAGAACTTCAATCATGAAAAATAGAATAATTCTCTATTAATGTCAATATTCATAAGAATAAATAATCATGTTCAAAATGATTTTAATGTTGATCAAATGAATCATTAGAAACTAATATTAATCATATTGGAAACATGTTGGAATCATTAGAACATTTTCAATATAACCCATTTCAAACCCATGTACAAAATAATTATAAAAATTTTAAGTCTGCAAGAAAAAACATGTAGAATAAGAGTATCATTAAATTATTTCATCTTAATTGGAAAAGGTTTTAAAAATATGACATGGAACATTTCTTGAGGAAAACATCATTTCCATTTAAAAAACACTTATGTCGAAAATAAAATATTATAAACAATTATAGAATTAATTTTAAATATAAATGAAATTAAAAGGGATTATTTAACCTATTATGTGGGTATGAGTTTTGAATGTGAAAATCATGTCGAATACATTTAAAAATTACTCGATTCATATTTTTTTAAGAAAATTGAAATAATAACATTCTCAGAAAATAACATGAATATTGCATTTAAAATTTATATTAAAAATAATAATAATGCGTAAAAATCAATATAACGATTCCTAATACAAAACAATTTATAAAATTATAAAACAGAGAATTAGAAGAAACATTGTTTCTATCTACAGAGTGAAACAATATTGGAATTTCATAAAAAAACCCCAAACTTATTAAGATCACAATTTTAATAAAATAGAACTACAAAATGATTATTTCATGGATAAACATAGTAGAATAAAATAAATTTCATTTATTGTATAGATATTAAAAAATATATTTCAATGGTAATATCTGAATAAACAATCCAAATTAAAAACATAGGTTTTATCATAATTCTTTTTCCACATTGGTTCCATTTCAATTAGAATCCCCGTGAAATAAAATCATAAAATGAGTCATTAAATTTCATGATTATAATAGGATTGCTTATTTTAATCGGAAAAATGGTTAGTATATAAACCCCATAATATAATTTAGGTGAATAATATCAATACTTTCTTAAGGATATAGAATTTGAGATTAATAACCCTTAGAAATATCATATTATATATTTTTGAACTTATATATGTAGATATTATTGTAAAAAATTAAATTAGATAAAAAGTGGAAATAAATAAAAAATACATTTCATTATAAATTCACTAATAATGATGTCAAAAAATATTAAATTTAAATGAATTGTAACCCAATGAAATGAAATTTATTGGAAAACCCCTTTATCGCATAGTAAAATCTATGTAAAAAACATTAGATGATATAAATAAAAGTGAAAAATAAAATAAAATTAATTATTAAGTGTTAATTATATTACATATAAAATGGGAATTATATAAAATATATAAATGAAATTACATGTATGAAATTTAAATAATTATCAATCAATGAAAATTGAGATGGAATCCCTTACAATGAGTCCAAACATTCCATAAATGTCATTTAAATCCTATATATTGAGATTATATAAATTATTATAATCAATTAAAACATTTCAAGTTATAATTCAATATAATTAATCAATAATTTTATTTATTTTAATGATACATTCTAATAAACAATCAGTCAAATCATCATCATGTATTTTCGAGATGTTCAGTTAATTGTTTCAAAATGGATTTGATGTGTTGAATAAAATCGATGATGTAATTGAAACATAAGAATTGGTATAATAATCATGAAATAATTATAATTTTTCAAATAAATTATAATTTTAAAATCATCCATGAATAATCGTTATGAAAAATTAACTATTTTACAATCATGTAGACGACAGGTCTTACGTATTCATGAATAACATTTTCATTATTAAATAATCATTATGTAATCAAGGTAAGAAATATTTTATCATTATTTATTGATAATTATATCATGAATATCATATTTAATTTTCAATATACTTATATATATCATCTCTATTTTGTGGTGATGAAAAATGATTCACATCGCTTCGTGGAGGCGGTTGTCTACAAATTCTTAAAACATTCGTTATCATATTTTAGTTAGTAACATTTTATGAAATAAAATGATATATTACATTTTTATAATGATAAATATTTAATTAATTTCATAGTGATGGGGAAAAATTCATTATCTTTAACACTATTACCTTCCACTAAAAGTGTTTTTGAAAAACAATTCACTTTGATTTGTGAGGCAGATGTTTGTCGAAACAAGAGTGAAATTATTATATCTCACGTGAAATTTAAATTTAATTGGTATTTTTGATATCATAATTAATTAATTATATTTATTTTATTTATATATTTACATTCCATGGGTGTAGGTGATGAAAAAAATTTACATCAGTCTGTGAGGAGGTATTCCACCAAACAAGAGAATGATGATTTTGTTTCCCAAATGATGGACGATGATATGAATTTATGTTATTACATTATGGTATTAATATATTAATATATGGAGTATATTTTTGAAGTTATATGATCTTAATTTATGAATATGTTATCAATGTGTAAAATAAATTAAATAAAAAAATTCATTAACCACGATGCCTCTGTTTCAGCCATACTTCATTGTATAGCGTTAAATTCCTTACTTGGTAGGATTTATGATAAAACCAGTGATTAAATCATATATTGAGGAATTTGGGAAAGTGGTTTCTACTATTATTGGCTGATTCAGAATGATAATATGGTTTTTAGTAGAGGTTATATGTCTTGACCATCTTAAATTGAGGTGAGTGGAACACATATATATTTGAAAAATAAAAATTTATACCCATTTTTTCTCAAGAAAAATGAAAACAATACACCATTCATGATACATATAAATTTTATGGACTAAATATTCCCTTAAAATATATTTTACAAAAAATATTATTTTATTTCAACTCCTATCTTTTTAGTTTAACACCTCGATAAATTAGTTTTTACCTTAATTCTGGTAAAAGATATTTACTATTTCCACTATTCATTATCAAAAAAAATTAAATAAAATTTATTTGATAATATAAAATAGTTTTTAGAAAAAAAAAATTTATTTTGTATATTTAAATTCATTTTAGTTGATAATTTAATTTAAAATTAAAATTGTAGTTGTTTTCAGAAAGCATGTTTTCAAGAAATGCATTTTTCAATCCAAAATAGGTATATATTTATTTTATTAATATTTTTCATAATTATATGAATATAAATTAATAATTATTGTTATATAATAATTATTTTTATGTTAAATAATTCCTCATTAGTGTTTTATAATTAATTAAAATGGATAAACATTATTCACATTGAAACAATTCTTTTGAAAACACTGTATTTTAAAGAAAACATTAATATATATTAAATCCAAATATAAAGATGATTCAAAATTGATAATTTTTATTACATGTAAATAATGAATATTATCTTATTTAAAAAATATTTAAAAAATAATATGACATTTTATTTTTTTAATTTATTTATAAGTAATGACCTTTTAAAAAACTGTATTCCTAACTACTAATTAAAAAAATTAGTATTTTTTGGAAAATAATTTAATAAAAAATATGTTAAATATGATATGATGATTTTAAAAGTTAATTATGTTTTATAAATATAATTAAAAAACTCCTTAAATATTAATTATTATTTTTTCTAAAAAAAAATAAATAAAAACATCTTTGTAGAAACCATATATTTGATGAATGAAATTAATTTACTAAAAATTCATTGATTGTTTACTAATTTTTTATCAATAAATAATTATTGATTATGAAATAGATATAAATATTTCCATATTTATATATTACTTTTTATACTCAACCATATAACATCTAGGTTATAAAAATCATATTTAAATATATTTATTGAATGGTTTACTTAGACTCAGTGTTTCTTGTATTATTCAATACCGAGCATTGATTACTTATTTAACATTTCTCTTATTCAAAATATATAATATTAAATAATTAATTTTATTTAAATTATAAATTCAAATCAGGAAAAATTGTTTAACATTTAAATATATCATTGTTTAACTCCAGAATTGTAAAAAACGATAAAAAATATCCAATTAATAAGAGGGAAATGGAAGTACGAAGGTCACTGTAGCGACCCGATCCATTTATACATAACATTTCACGATTTTATGCATAATTAATCATCAGATTACAAGCCAAGTATTTTTATGTATTGTGTCATGGAAGACTAGGTACATATAACATAAAACATGGGTCTAAAAAAACTTCTTTATCTAATCTCCATAAAGAGCTTCTAACTTCCTTTGAGATTTTACATCTGCATAGGGTACCTTGGGGAGCACATGAACAAAGGGATGAGCTAAAAAACCTAGTAAGGGAATGAGCATATGGATACATCTCTAGAACATGAGTTAGGATGGATGACGTAATTATATCAAAAGCATGAAACTTATAAAATCATTTAATATAATAATGGGATCATACAAACATGGAATCATATAAATGTGGAAGAATCGTAAAACATTTCTTTAGTATGGGTCAAGGCTAACCACCAATATTGTTTCCCATTTCAGTACGGGACAAGCCTAACCGCCAATCCCATTTCCTATTTTAGTACGGTTCAAGGCTAACCGGCAATCCAATTTCACATTTCAGTACGGGTCAAGGCTAACCTCCAATCCCGCTTCACATCGCATCTCATGAGACTTAACCTTACCCAATGCATTGGAGTGCTATCTGGGTGCACCCATATCAATATATTCATGACTATGAATTCTCAATAAATAATCTTGCCACATAAATAATCATACATAATCAACCATACATAAACATAAGGGTACACATGGAAAAAATTGGGTACCACAATCATGACATAAAACATATCCAATGGGCGTATCACGAAAGTGTCCATGAAAGGAAGGGATTAGAACATACAGGGACATTTATTGCATAAAATAGGAATATAACATGGTATGTGGTGTCAAATATAAGTGAAAAAATATAAAAAAAGTATTTTAGAAACATTATCATTAAAACATTTTTGTGCGGTTTTAAGGAAAACACTATAGAGATTTTCAAATAGAAATGATGAAATTATTTTATATAAAACAAGAATTAAAAAAAGAATGTTTTCATAATAAAAATACTGATTTTATAAATAAAATGGTTTTTTAAATCATAAGATAGTGTCCACTTGAAACTTGGGTTAAAATTTTGGAATTCCCCTTAAAACAGGTTGGCTTTTTGGAACGTTCTAAGGTGGAAATCATTCAAAATCATGTATATCCCCAAAAGAATGTGATGAAAGGGTCTTGATATAAGAATCATTTAAAAATACCCATAAGTCATAAGAATCACATAAGTAGATAAGATAACACCATTTCTAAGGAATTATAGGGCAACCTGAAAGAACAATGAAGGTTCGGGTGGAATTCGTTACAATTTTATCAGCATGGTGTCAGGTGTGACCAAGAGGGGTTGATGATAAATATATAGGGTTTCTCATCACTTATAAATCCTGAAAGAAGTATGGGGGATTTTCTTAAACATACCTCATCATTTTCTAGTACACATAAAAAGTCATAGTATATAGTTCAAATCTTGATTAAGAGACAAATGGATAGGATCCCTTACCTTAAATCAAGTGGTGTTTCCCACTTGTTATTAATTACCTATTGAGACTTTCCCCTTTGAGAACCTCTTAAGGGGAGAGTTTTTGGTATTTTTAGGAGGCTGAGAGCTTTTGGACGTGGGGGAAGACCTTGGGGAGTTATTTGGGTTGAATTTAGAGAAGGCTTGGAGCTTGAGAGTAATAGAGAGAAGAGGGAGTGAAAGGGGGTTTTTATAGTGGAGAAGAGGAGGGATTTCATGATATTATAATCCTTAATTTTTTATTTCTACCCAATACAATGAATAGTAAGTATAACATGACAAAAATAGTAAATGGGTCATGTGAATTCTAACCATGGGTGGTGACATCAACCATGATGCTAGGAATAGTCTATTTAGCTTATAATGTATATATACGGTAAATTACCGTATTTTTATATTCAACAAAAATTCATGTATTTCAGAAAAATCCCAAAAACTCACCCTAACCATTTATCAATGTGTAGAATCCAAAAATGAAGACCATTTTTCAAAATTAATTTTCTAAATATGATTATTTTAATATTTAATTAAAATCATAATTTATTATCTAAACTCGTATTTACAACATGCTTTAACCCATTCTAAAAGAGAGGTATATTGTACTTCCAACATGAATATTATTATTATACTATCATAGGTGAGGTTACTATTCCTTAGGGTATGTCACTATTTATAAGGGTATGTTAATATTCATTAGGGTAGGTTAATATTAACTAATTTGTTTTGTTTTATTAGACTCCAAAAAACATCTTGAACACAACCGTGCATGTCGAATTTTCAAAATTCTAGAAACATAAGTGACAAAAATAAGATTAATGGTCACTTATCACTATGTAGTTCATTATTACGTGATTTATGGAATATTTATAAGAAGGTAATTTACATTAAAAACATTGGGTTGTTTCATTCTTCCCCCTTATGAAATTTCTCCCTTGAAATTTCATTTTACAATCTAGGCCATAAACATGTGAGGGTAACTTTTCCTCATCACCTCCCCCAGTTCCCAGGTTGCTTCTTCAAACTTTTGGTTTCACAATAACACTTTGACCAGGTGCATTGTCTTATTTCGAAGAAATTTGTCTCTACGATCTAAGATCATTACTGGTTGTTCCTCATAAGAAAGATCATTCTCCAATGGTACCACCTCTGGATTGAGTACATGTGAGGGGTCTTTTATGAAATTTCTCAAGACGGATACCTGGAAGACATCATTTACTTTAAACATGGTAGGTGTAAGTGCTGGTAGATATTCTACAACTCCAACTCGATCATGTATATCAAAGGGGCCGAAGTATGTAGGATATAACTTCCCTTTCTTCCCGAACCTCAAGACCTTCTTCCACAGAGATATGCATAGAAATACCATGTCTCCGAATTTGAACTCAAGGTCTCGTCGACGATTATCGGCATAACTATTCTGTCGACTTTTGGCTACCTTGTTATGCGACTGAATGGTTTCCAACTTCTCCACCATTTCTCTGCCCATTTCAGGTCCAAGCAGCTTACGCTCCCCGACTTCATCCCTACATGCTGGTGTTCTGCAACTATTCCCATAATGGTCTTCATATGGTGCCATTCGGATGCTCTAATGGAAACTATTTATTGTAAGAGAATTCGACCAGAGGAAGATGTTGGTCCTATCCTCCTTTGAATTCCATAGAACATTCTCTAAACATTTCCTCTATTTTCTGAATAGTTCACTCAGGTTGGCCATCAGTTTGTCGATAATAGGCCATGCTACAGTTCAACTCAGTGTTTAAAGCATGCTGGATACTTTTCGTGAAATTCAAGGAAAATTTTGGATCTCAATCATATACAATGGATAGTGGAACTCCATGCGGACTTACAACATTATTGATGTACATCCGTGCAAGTCGGTCCAATGAGAATTCCTATAAAATTGCGATGAAGTGAGTTGTCTTTGTACGACATTCCACAATAACCCATATAGCATTGTTCCTTCTTGATGTCCTTGGAAGTCCAGGGAGAATGTCCATGATAATTTTCTCGCACTTCCATGTTGGTTTGGATAGTGATTGCATCATCCCCTTAGAATTTTTCCTCTCAGCCATCACTTGTTGACAAATCAGACATTATGATGTATATTCTGCGATCTCCCTCTTCATATTGTCCTACCAATATTGTTCTCGAAGATCACGAGACATATTTTTTCTCCCTTTGTGAAAAGTTAAGGTTGAGCTATGTGCATTATTTAGAAGCTCCTTCTTTATCCCGGAATCAAATGGTACACATAGTCATGACCCAAATCATACAAGTCCTTTATCTATCTTGAACTCTGAGGATTTCTCATTTCTAACAGCTTACACCCTCTTCTGAATCTCTACATCTTCTCTTTGATCATCATTTATTTTCTCCACAAGGGATGGTTGAGGGATCATTTATGAAATGATTGATGATTTTCTTCCCTTAATGACTCCAATGTACACCCGAATCAAATCTACGAATATTGGATCCTTTTAAAAACTCATCATTGATAATGATGCATGATCCTTCCTACTTAGAGCATCTACCACCTTATTTGCCTTACCCGGATGGTAGTGGATTGAGCAGTCATAATACTTAATGAGCTCTAACCATCTTCACTGGCTCATATTATGCTCTTTCTGTGTGAATATATATTTGGGACCATTGTGTTTGGCATATATCTTACACTTTTCCCCATAGAGATAATGATTCCAGATTTTCATCGCAAAGTTCATGACTTCTAACTCGAGATCATGTGTGGGATAGTCTTGCTTGTGGATTTTCAACTATTGTGAGGTATAGGCCATCATTTTATCATTTTTCATTAGTACGTATCATAAGAGTTTCATTGAATCTATTTATGTTGGCTCTATAATGTCAATCCTTTCCCAAAATTGCATCAAATTTCACTAAAGGGATACTTATATTTTTTCAAAGATGAACAGTTTCAAAAACATCAACAAGTGATACATAATCATAAAAGTTTTCACCAAATGATATAAAATCATTTTAAGTAGCGACTCGATGTTCCTAGAAAATATTTAAGAAACACTCAGAGGGCATGAACTAAAATACAACATGACATACATAATAATTTAAAAGTGGTTACATGTACCTCCGTCATCATGATTTATCTCAACATTGGACTTTCATTGTCCCCTTGTACTTGGAGATTTTTGATTCTCATCATGCTTCCCATCCCTTCCAATGGAGCATTTTCCTGGATAATGTCCAACTTTTCCACATTCCAGGAAATGAACAGTATAAGGTAAATTAGATATAACCTTATCTCCATTAATCACATTATCCATTTTTTTATAGAAATTGGCTATTTTATGCCCCACCTTCCCACAATTAAAACATCTCTTGGATTCTTTGTGACATTCTCCTTGATGCCTCTTTCCACACTTTTTTCACAAAGGAAATTTGGTCTTCTTTCCTTTATCACCTTTATCAGATGAACTTCCTTGATATTTCATCTTCCTTCTCCTTGATGAATTTGGGAATTAAACTATATACCAGTTGTGGATTATGATTTTCAATAGATGATTTTTCATGTTCACAATATGTTAAACTTGGGATCCCATCATCATAGGCATATCATTAGGGTAGTTGTCACATTGCATATCACATTTATTGTTGGCACACATTATTCTTATTTTCAGCCATTTACTAAGAAGGAAGAACATACAATTAGGGGGCTTGAATACTTATTTATTGAGCATAAAAGGAAACTTTCAACATAAAAGGTAAAATTTATAAGGAATAAGTACATCCTAACTTGTGATCCTAAGGTAAAATCCAAGGTTATCCTCAATCTATTTCTTGACTTATATTTTTATGGGATTTTATTTCTTTATAATGTTTGGTACTGAGCTCATAAATCTTCCAAATCATATCCCCCAGGAGCGTCGTAACCACGAGTGCAGAAAGGCCCGTTATTGTGCACTAGTTCCCGTTCGAGTCTAGCTCAAAGCGGTGTTTTTGGGTTTTACCCCCAGATACATCTGTGCCAGAGCCGCCTCTAACATCTCATATCCAAACAAGGATGTATTTGATTGATAAACCACTTACTCTATAGTCACCAAAATTTAGGATAGATTTATTATACTTAGTCTCTTCATTAAGGTTCTCACTAAGGTTCTTTATTCTTACTATCCAAAAATAACTAGACTATCCTCTGATACCAACTGTAGCAACCCGATCCTTTTACACATAACATTTCATCATTTTAAGCATAATAATCCTCAGAGTACAATCCATGGATCGTTAATTCTAGTGTCTTGGAATACTAGGTACATATAATATAATACATGGGGCTAAAAAACTTCTTTATTCAATCTCCATAATGAGCTTGTAACTTTCTTTGATCTCTTACATCTGCATAGGGTACCTTGGGGAAAACATGAACAATGGGATGAGCTAGAAAGCCAAGTAAGGGAATGAAAATAAGGATAAATCTCAAGAAGATGAGTTAGGAGGCATGAAATATTGATATCAAAAGCATGAAACTTATAAAATCATTTAATAGAAGCATGAGATCATACAAACATGGAATCACATAAATTTGGAAGAATAATAAAACATTTATTTAGTACGGGTCAAGGGTAACTGCCACTCCTATTTCCCATTTCATATGAGTCAAGGCTAACTACCAATCCAGTTTCCCATTTTAGTATGGTACAAGGATAACTGCCAATCCCATTTCAAATTTCATTACGGATCAAGGCTAACCGCCAATCCTGTTCCACATCACATCTCATGAGACTTAACATTAACCAATGCATTAGAGCGCTATCTAGGTGCACCAATCTCAATATATTCATCAATATTATTTCTCAATAAATAATCTGTTCACATTAATAATCATACATAATCAACCATACATAAACATAAGGGTACCCATTGAAGGAATTGGGTACCACAATCATGACATAAAACATATCCAATGGGCGTATCACGAAAGTTTCCATGAAAGGATGGGATTAAAACAAACATGGACATCCATAGGGTAAAATAGTTATACAACATGGCACATGGTGTAAAATATAACTGAAAAAATATATACAAATGTATTTTATAATCATTAGCATTAAAACATTTTTGTGCGGTTTTAAGGAAAACACTCTAGAGCTTTTCAAATAGAAAAAGGAACATTCTTTTATATAAAACCATAATTGAACCAAGAAGGTTTTCATAATAAAAATACTGATTTTATAAATACAATGGTGTTATATAACATAGGATATAGTGAACATGAATTTTGGGTAAAAATTTGGGAAGTCCCCTTAAAACAGGTTGGCTTATCAGAAAGTTCTTAGGATGGTATCTTTCAAAATCATATATATCCCTGAAAGAATATGATGAAATGGTATTGATATAAAAATAATGTAAAAATAAACAGAAGTGATAAGACTCACATATATAGATAAGATAAAACCATTTTTAAAGAATGATAGGGTAACATGAAAGAACAAAGAAGGTTCTGGTGGAATTCATTACGATTTTATCGGCATGTTGTCATGTGTGACTAAGAGGGATTGATGAGAGATAAATGGGGTTTCTCATCACTTATAAATCTAGAAGAATGTATGGGGATGTTATTAAACATATCCCATAATTTTCTAGTATAAATATAAAGGCATAATATAGAGGAGAAATCTTGATTAAGAGGGAAAAAGAGAGGATCTCATTCCTTAAATCTAGTGGTGTTCTCTACTTGTTATTAATGGCCTCTTGAGACTTTCTCCTTTGAAAACATCTTAAAGGGAGAGGTTTTGGTATTTTGAAGATCCTGAGAGCTTTTAGACATGGGGGAGAGATTTGGGCAGAATTTAGAAAAGGATTGGATCTCGAGAGCAGTGTAGAGAAGAGGGAGTGAAGGGGGTTTTTTATAGTGGTGGAGAGGAGGGATTTCATGATTTTATAATCCTTAATTTATTATTTCTTCACAAGACAAAGAATAGATTGTATTACATGACCAATTATAGTAAATGGGTCATGTTAATTCTAACCATGGGTAGTTACATCAACCATGATGCAAGGAATAATCTATTTAGCTTATAATGTATATATACGGTAAATTACCGTATTTTACTATTCAAAAAAAAAGAAAGTATTTCCGAAAAATCCCAAAAATTTACCCTAACCATTATTCGACGTTTAGAATCCTAAAATGATGTCATTTTTTAAAAATAAATTTTTAAATATGGTGATTTTAATATTTAATTAAAATAATAATTTATTATCAAAAACCATATTTACAACATGAATTAACTAATTCTAAAGCATAGTTATATTTTACTTCCAACTTGAATATTATTTTTATACTATCATCAGTGAGGTTACTATTCATTAGGGTATATCACTATTCATAAGGGTATGTTTTTATTTGTTAGGGTAGGTTAATACTCACTAATTTTTTTTGTTTTATTAGACTCCAAAAAACATCTTGACCACAACCGTGTATGCCAGATTTTTGAAATTCCTAACACATAAGTGACAAAAATATGATTAATGGTCACTTATCACTTAGTAGTTCATTATTATGTGATATTATGGAATATTTATATGAAGGTAATTTCCATTAAAAACATTGTGTTGTTACAGTCACATTGAATAACATCTAACTACGTTACCATGTAGGATTTTTTAATGTCAACATAGATGAAATAACATTGCTAAAATAATGATGGATACTGAGAGAGATCATTGATCAAAAAAAATTGAATGATCATGAGAAAGTAATAAAAAAACTATAAACCAAGATGTGTTAAAATGACCATCACCTAATGATAAATATAGGTAATATGATAGAATTTTTTAATAATTATCCTTCAAATATATTATATGAATTCATTACAAATTATAATAATAATATAATAAATAAATAATCACATGATGACATATTTTATTATTTAATCTATTTCCACAATAATATCATATTTTCTACATAATATAAGTATTAAAAATAAATTATTTTCTAACGAATCAATAAATTAAAATTCTAAATAAAATTAACAAAAAATTGTTCAATATATCTATTACACTAGTATTTTTTCATTATCCAAATATAAAATCATAAGAACATGGTATCCTTATTCCCAAAATCAATTTTTTTTCAAAATGTGATGCCTTTGAAAAAATGACCAAAGTCTAAATTTTATTAGATTAAAGTGTACAAAAGTAAAAAGTACGAGAAAATATTACAATTTTTTTCATGAAAGGGAATAACAGCCGTTGAGAGGTCTTCACACCATGTAATGTCTTAATTATCTCTCATGTTGGCCAAGCCAGCTACAAACATGTTTGCTTCTCGGTACACATGTATGATGATGTAGTTCAGGTCGCTGGTAAAATGGTTGCATTCTATCCAACAGGCATCAATCCACCAATCAAAATGAGTTACTCCATTCCATGTTCCTTTAACGATGGTCGTTGAGTCACATTCAATCAATAGGTTCCACCAAACATAAACCATGGAAAATTTAATTTCATTAATCAAGCCCATCCTCTCAATTTCAAGGGAGGAGGCTATTCTTCAGTGACCCATAAAGAAACCTAGAATCTATCTGAGGTGATTTCTAAAGACAATACCACACCCTGAAGGTCCCTTATTTCCCTAGGAGGCTCCATTTATGTTTATTTTAATCCATCCATGAAGAGGGGATCTCCAAAACACCTCCAGAGTGTGGTGTGGTAGACAAAAGTTTCTGTTGATCCATAGACATTTCAGTTTACTAAAACCATGCACAGTGTTGTGCCAATGACCTTTTTTAATGAAAGTAGATTCTTATATGTAAATAAGGATCTAGGTACAACCTTCATTAAGATTGAGTGTGTAGTTGTTATGAATAATTTCATTTTGATCATAGAAAAACACATGGTGATGTTCAGAAACTTCCACAAGGAAAAGGTATATAATTTTATGAGATCCATCCATCTCTGAATAGTTCATATGTAGATATATGACAGAGTCAAGAATCAACCATCTACAATAAAAGATGTAAAAAATATATTTCAAAGATCATAAGCAGTACCACTAGAAAGGAAGAGGTGGTTTCCATCTTCTCTATATTGATTACAGATTTTACTTTTAGAGCAAAGATGAATTGCAAACGATTGTAGGAAAATACTAATGGGAACACTATTATGAGAAAGGTGCTAGATGAGACTGAATCTTTGGGTCTTTATACAAGGTATGTTGAAGTGTTTAATCTAGCTGTAATCATTTACATTGTTACATCACATATGACGGTTGTAATGGTTTGAAGTAAGCATTCGATTGTGGGCCATCTCTCAAATTATGAAATCATTATTGTAAGAAAAAGGTTAGTCTCAAATGAGATTCAAAATATTATTGGGGATATGGTCTTTTTGGTAATTTAAGGTATATATAAAAGAGTTTTTGTTGTTTTTTGGAGTTTGATCGGGTGAAATCATAGAGATTAAAGGCATTCCAGTCTAGTTATCTAGCTATAATTTCATGGAAGAATATCTGAAGACCATTCATCCGATGTTAGTCATAATATTGGTAATGGATTGCTGGATGGAAGGCCATATGGATGAATTATTAAAGCTAAAATTTGTAGTCCTACATTTACCAAGAAATCTATTTTTGAGATAAGTGAGGGATTCATAATAATTGTTAAAAAAATTCAATTATGCTGAGCTTGAGGGGCTTCATTAATGTATTTTATTTTATTTATACCGATTCATCCATTCTCAATAGGCTTACTACAAGTTTACCAATGGTCCATCACAAGCTTTCATTCAAAGGTACTACCAGCCTATATGAAATTTTTAATAGTTGTGTTCATTTTTTGATAAGACCAATATACTAATTATAAATCATTATAGAGTGTACCATCTTAGAGATAATCATGAATTTAACAATGCAAGTCCTACCTACCATAGAGAGAGATTTACACTTCCAAGAGGAAAGATGGTTTAGAACATGATTGACAATAGTGATGATGTTTCAATCATTGGGTCTACCCAAAACATACAAACACCATTATTTGTGAAGGGGAGAGAGCCTTCAATATGACCCAAATCACATAAAATATTAAACATTCTATTGGGGGGAAAATTATTCCAAAAAAATATTCAAGATTTTTTCCATCTTATGGATTTACCTGAAACCTCCTCACAGTGGGAGGGATCAGTTTTGAGGTTAAGTATATTTTTTGGTCTCTTTGAAGCAAAATGATGATGTCATTAGCATAAAAAAGGTGATTTGGGGCATTTCAATTTCTGGAGACCTGAATAGGTTTCAAATTATTCTGAACCACTAGACGATTGATCAGTATATTGAGGTAGTCTTCCTATATTGATAAGAGAATGGTAGAGAAAGGGTTACCTTGTCAAACACCTTTGGTGCATTTAAAGTACCCTTTGGGAGAGCCATTGATGAAAATGAAGATAGTGGCCGAGTTGAATAGATATTTGATAACATTGATGAAGTGTGTTCTAAAACAAAAACATTTATTGAATGTGATGATATAAATCTAATCCATGGTGTCAAAAGCTTTCCTATTGTCATGTTTAATAGCTATGTTTCCTCCTCTATTAGTTTAATCATGTTCTTGATACATTTAGAGGCAAGATAGATACAATCATGAATTTATCTACCTTTTATAAAGCCAAATTGATTCCCTGAAACAATTTTGTTTATAATAGTGGATATCCTATTAGCAATGATTTTGGAATTGATTTTTTAGAGAGTGTTGATAAGAGAAATGGGTCTGAAAAGATAAATTTCAGAGTCATTAACAACATTAGGGATCAACGTGAGGAACAGAGCATTACTAGAATGAGGAAGAAACCCATTTGTGAAGAAGGAATTAACAATATAAAAAACATTTAACCAAATCACAACCCAATAATGATGGAATAATCCATTGTTTAAGCCATTAGGACCCGTGGCACTATCAGGATTCAGATTGAAGACAATGTCTTTGATTTCATGATCCATCGACCTGTTAAAAATAAAGGTATTATTTGCATCAGAAATCACAAAAAGAATGATCTCAAGAAGGAGGTCATGGTTGTTATCAGGGCTATTAAGAATGGTTTAATTATAGGAGACTATATGTAGAGCTATTTCATCTTCTGTAAAAAAACTCTTATCCCCATCTTTTAGAAATCATAGATGTCTACAGGCATTCGAGGTTCTTTAGAGGGAGTAATAGAATTTTGTATTTCTATCGCCATTAGTTTACCATTTAACATTATATTCATTCTTTCTCATATTGTATTTAATAGTGTGAATGATATTTTTATTGACTGAAAAGTTTATTTTTTATATAAGATCAGCGTGGAGGGCCGAGTTGGTGTTTTTTAGTGATTATCAAGTTCATTCTCATAAAGAGTAATGTAATTTTTAACTTGTTTTTCTTTGGAGTTACACCATGATTTGAGAGTCTATTTGAGGTGTTTTAGTTTTACGTTGCATGTAAAGGCATTATAGATATGAAACAAAAAGGACCAAAATATTTTTGATGACATGATTGCATTCTTCATTTGAGAACCACTCATTATTGAATTGGAAGGGAAACCACAATTTCATGTTTTTGGAGGAAATGTTTTCCAGGATGGGGTGATGATGAGAGTTCAGTCTGTGAAGAGTGATTCTATATATAGTGTCCCAATAATCTAATGTTAGGATATTTGTAAAGTCTCTGTCCAATTTGGAAGCAACCACTTTATTGTAATGTCTTCTATACCCGGTGTTTTTTTCCATATTGAGAATAATTTCTATTTGATTGATGTCCGCAATCGTGGTTTTAAATTCTCTCGTGGAGATAGAGTTGTGATATGGGCCAATTTTTTCACTAGAGTTATGAATAACATTGAAATCCCCCATATAAACCCAAGGGGAATTAGTGTTGGTGACTAAATGGGAGAGGCCATTCCAAATAATTCTTCTTTCTTAGTATCTATTCATAGAATAAACAAAGGAGAAGAAAGTAAATGTACCATCAATAATAAGGTTTCATGTGAGAATATTATATGAGTTACTAAAAAAAATAAAATCCTCAAAAGATGAATTAGAAAAAATCCATAAAGAATCAGCATTTAGATTATTTTTTATTTCACCAGAAAACATGTAGTTTTGTTTACACAATTGATAATATTTGGAGGATAATGATATTTTTGGCTCTATGATAGAAAAAAAGGTAGGGTGATGATTGTTAACCATTATATTTAGGACATTGGGGTTGGCAGAGTTAGAGATACCATGAAAATTCCTGAAAAATATCTTCATTTAAACCTGGTTTTGGTGTTACAACTCCCTTTTTTATTTTATCAAGATCCTTTATTTCTATTATATCTCTTATCCTATTGAGTATGAGTGGACTTTTATAGTTATTTGTGGGAATTATTTAGTGGTTCATTCATGTGTATAGTCATATCTAAATATGTGGTATCCTTTGAAACTAGCGAGTGGTCATTGGGACTTGAGGAGACCATATTTTTAGGCCTCGTATCTCAGTCTCTATTTATTAAAGTATGGGGATTAAAATTACCTAGAGCCTTTGTATCCAATGTGAACCACATATTGATAACGTTAGTATAGATACTTTGTTCTTATTTTTTGGGTTCTTTATTTTCTTGCATATTGATCAAATCCAACATAAATGGTAATCTATCATTTGATGCTGGTTCTTATGGAATGATAGCATATGCAGTAGAGGAAGTACATAAGATATCTATCTCGGGCTGAACTTCCCAATTGAGAGTAACAATGGGAGTGGAGGTAGTTCTAAAAAAAAAATTTGGTTACATTTAACTTTTTGATAGTGGTCTCATGTGGATCTAAAACTAGGTCAATGTTTCTAGTGATTTTTGAACCATTGGGGGTTGGTTCAGTGTTGTTTACATTGCATAAGTGCAATGAAATAGAATCATCAGAGAAATAGTTAATGGATGAGTTTGTGGAAAAAATATAACTATTTTTAAAATCGATGTCATTTTTACTATAGAGAAGGTTTTCTAGATTTATAGAAAAAATTTGAGTAGGAGTAGTTAGAAGGGAAGGAATAACAAAGACAGGTGGACCCAAAGTAGTCTTCTGTTGGAAATATTGAAAATGACTCTTCATGTGTTCCTGGGGGTCTTTAAAAACATACATATCTTTGGGGACTAGAAGCGAAGATGTATTGTTATGTATGATGGGTTCCATGATCTTTTATATGTCCACATCAGTTTCTACAATGGATAGAGACTACATGGTGGAGCTAGATGTGGTGTTATCCACTACAAGAGAAGTTTTTTGTGGAAGGCCCAATGGTTGTGGGTGGGAGGAAATGTGTTGAAGGCTTTTCCTCCTCAGTGGATAGATTAATAGTATCTAGGACCTGCTGTCACGACCCGCCCTCAGGGCCCGTGTCGTGACTACCCCAAGCCCGCCTTCCATAGGCCAGGGGCTGGCGACTAGAACCAAGGCGTAAATCCCAGTAAAAAGGGAAGGCATTGCCTTTGAAAAGTAAACAGACACCACTGAGTAAGCAAGCGGAAAGGTAAACACTATGTAAGAACAGAGTACAACTGAAAGTGCGGAAAAGTAAATGGGCCAGTATACAAACCCAAACTGAAAGTAAAGTACAACTCGAAAGGGAAAAAACAACTGTAAAGTAAAAGCCACTACATGGAGCTGTCCACTGGAAATCCCACCTGAAGGGTGGGTACAGATAGCTCCACTGCTCCACGGGTCCCGTCGTCCGCTCCGAACACGTCATGCCCAGTGGTCCACCTCCAGGTACCGTCCTGCTCTGCAAGCCTCATCCAAGATCAACACTGCCCGTCGTCTGCAACCAACACAACGTAGTGCGGGCATAGCCCATGCAGGGGTGAGTATAAGCTACTCAGTAGGGACCCCAAGACCCCTGAAGGTCTCCCAAAATCCACAAAGGGTAAACCACAAAGGAAGATACAAACACGAAGTAACAACCGACACTACTTAGGTATATGCCCATACATATACCTAAGTCATCAATTCCAATACAATCTAACCTCCGAGCCCAAGTACAACTCAGTCCACACAGGAAAGTATACGTATTCCACACAGGAATGAAAAACAAAATCCACACAGGATAGCACAACACAATCCACACAGGAAAGTAACAGGATTCAGCTCAAACAGGTATACTTCTTCGAAGGATGATAAAGATGATCTCTGATCCATCTAAGTCATCGGACCCACAAAGGATCGATATGTAACTAACCCCCGCAAAGACCCACATAGAATCGGGCCCACACAGGACCTGTAGGCGCTGGTTCACACAGGACCGCTGAGCGCAATGACCCACACAAGATCGGACCCACACAGGATCGGGCCCACACAGGACCTGTAGCACTGATCCACGTAGGATCACTGAGTTTTGTTGTCGTCGTCGAATCTACCAAGGATCTCTGTACTGTCGTCGTCGCAGTCATAGTAGTAGTAGCAGTAGCAGTAGCAGTCACAGTCGCAGCCAGCACTAGGGTTCCCGCACACAGCAAGCTCGTTCGGGAGGGTCCGCTCCACGAGCCGAGAGGCTGATACATCAATTGTCACAAAGTCCAGAGTTGATGTATCCAAAAGTTCCGTATCGCCAACAGGAACTCAACGCAACATACGGCGTGTCGATCGGACGCCCGGTCTGAGAGTTATTGGCTTTTTCGTCCCAGGGGCCCTGTTGGTTTTTAATGAAAAACCAACCCGACCGTACTCCACCTGCATCCAAATCTCGGGCAGAGTATGTCAAAAGATCCGTCTCACTAAGAGGGACACAACAAAGCTGACGGCACGCAAATCAGACGTCCGTAGCTCAAGATATGAGCGTTTCCGCTCCGAAGGCCCGGTTGGTTTCGTGTACGAACCAACCCGGACGAACTCAAAGTATTCCGAAACTTTGAGTTCAATATACCGAATCGACCGTCTCGATCCAAGGATCGCATCTCCGCTGACGGTTTGTCAAACGGAGGTCCGTAGATCATGTTATGGGCAAAAGACCGAAGTCGATTCGAAAACGGGGGGTCCGGGTCTGGGCCGACCCGGCCCGACCCCCCCAGGGTCGACCCGACCCGGGTCCGACTCGGCCCGGCCGGCGGCGCGGCCCAGCACGGCGGCGCGGTCCGGCGCGGCGGCGCGGCCGGGGCGCCGCTCGGGTGCCACGCGCGGGGGGCAAAGCCCCCGCTTTCCTTCAGCTGGCGGCGCGGCTGGATGCCGCGCCTTGGAGAAACCGCCCCCCCCCTCACGTGGGGGCCTTCCTTTGAGAAAAATAGGGGGGCGCTGCTCCCCCTTTGTGAAACCGCCCCCCCCCCATTATGGGGGGCCAATTTAACAGCTCGGGGGAATTTAATTCCCCCGATTTTGCACCGTCCTGGCCCGCCCGACCTGGCCGGCCGGCTTCTTCTCAACAGGACCGACATGGGCCGGTCCTCTTCCATTTTCCGGCACCGGCGACCCGGCTAGCCACCGGTCATCATGTCCCGCCGCGGCACGGAACTGGTCGCGGCCTTCGTCGTCCGGCACGGTGCGACGGCACCGTGCCCTTCCGCCGTGGCCCCGCTCCGGCCGTGGAACCTTCGGTTTCCTTCGACGCGGCGCGACGGCATCGCGTTCATGATGAATCTTTCCACGGTGCGGCGCGACGGCGCCGCGCAATACTTTCCGTGTGATTCCCGCGTGGTGCGACGACACCACACCATCTCGTTCATCCACAAGAAAATAATAATATTCAAGAACAAAGGAGGGGGGATTCGGCCGTGTTTGTGCGGTCTGGCCCTCCTCTCGTTAGACGATAACACATAAACATTTATCCCCAAGTTTGTCATGCTAGAACCAAGAACGAGAATAAATAAATAAACAACAACAAACCCCTACCTCGGTTTCAAGAACGATGTTCATCAACGACCCGCGGAAGACGAGCGTCGCGGTGGTCGGCATCGCGGGAAAAAGGACATCGATGTTGTGAAGCGAGGGTTCGAAGATCTTTGACAGCGATTTCATCACGGAAACCGTCGCGGAAGAGATGACGCGGAAGAATTACGTCGTCGGTGTCGCGGGTATGGTGTCACGGAAGACGGTTCCCGAGAACGTGGCGTTCTTCGTCGATGTTCGAAGGTTCTTCGCGTTCTTCGTCAAAGCTTGAAGAAGAAGAAGAAGAAGAAGGCTCCAAATTCTCTCAAGATTGTCTAGAGAATTCTCACCCAAATAAAATAAGCTAAGGTATTATTTTATTTACTCAAACAAACCATTTTGAAATTCAATGGTTTGAAATTAAATAACTCCACCCATTTAATAACCCAACTTGTCATGTTAATTAAAGAGGGGTTATTGGGAGTTTAAAAAGAGAAGATGAAGAGTTATGATTCGTGTGGACCCCACCACACTTAATCCTCCCAAGGGAGGTTATGTGGATGTGGGTCCCACCTCTAAGTCCCATTGGGAGAAGTTAACCAACAAGTTAAAATAAAAATTTTTATTCCACAATTTTTATTTAACTTATTCTAAATTCCCAAAAACTAAATCTCAACCCGCAATAAACGCAACCTCGGAAAAGGTCTCCTTAAGCGAATATCGTCGCTGCGAGTTCATCGGTGCCCTCAGAATTTGATTCCGGGAACCGGTTCAAAAGTTAGAAATTCCCGCTCGTTCGTTCACTGAACGTACCCGAGCCAAACATCGGAAATTTATTCCGGGCACACCGGGCCTCAGAATCAGGTGCCATCAGAAACCGCGTTCTTGTAAAATTCAAAAGAAAATTAAGAAAAAAATTTACCTTGAATTTTACGGGTCTTTACATTACTCCCACCTCAGGGGTTTACATCCCCGTAAAGATACATAAAAACTAGGGAAACAAATGAGGGTACTAAGCACGCATCTGAGCCTCCTGCACCCATGTGCTCTCCTGGAGGTTCCCGTGCTGCCATCTGATGTGCACAAGAGGAATCGATCGCCCATGTAGGACCCGCTCCTGTCGATCCTCTATCTCCACCGGGACCTCCGTAAAAGTCTCCCCATCATCAATGTCAAGCTCCCCATGGTCAATGATGTGCGTCGGGTCGTGCACGTATCTCCTCAGCTGAGATACGTGGAAGACGTCGTGCACCCGGTGCAACTAAGGTGGTAGAGCCAGGCAATAAGCCACCTTGCCAATCCTGCTGAGGACCTGGAAGGGTCCGATGAAGCGCGGAGATAACTCGCCGCCTTGGCCAAAACTCTGAATACTACGTCGAGGTGAGACCTGCAAGAAGACGTGGTCGCCATCCTCGAACTCTAGTGGCCTCCGCCTCCTGTCAGCGTATGACTTCTGCCGGCTCTGAGCTGTCCTCATCCGCTCCTGGATGACCTGGACCTTCTCTGTTGTGGCCTGGACCATCTCTGGTCCCATAAGTGCTGACTCCCCAGGGTCCTTCCAGCACAATGGAGATCTACAAGGTCGGCCGTACAACGCCTCGTACGGTGCCATCTCTATGGTGGAGTGGTAGCTGTTGTTGTACGCAAACTCCACCAACGGTAAGTGGCCCTCCCAGCTACGACCAAAGTCGAGGACACATGCGCGGAGCATGTCCTCAAGAGTCTGAATGGTCCTCTCCGTCTAACCATCCATTTGAGGGTGAAAGGCTGTGCTCAGACGTAGCTGCGTCCCGAACGCCTCTTGTAACCCCTTCCAAATCCGGGAAGTAAAGCGAGCATCTCGATCGGAGACGATAGATGATGGCACACCGTGGAGCCGCACAATCTCATGAATGTAGAGACGTCCCAAGCTCTCCACTGAGCCCTGCTCTCTCATGGGTAAGAAGTGTGCCGACTTGGTGAGTCGGTCAACAATCACCCAAATGGATTCGTGACCACTGGAAGTGCGTGGAAGTCCCGTCACGAAGTCCATAGATATCCCGTCTCACTTCCACTCCGGGACCTCCAAGGGCTGTACCAAGACTGCTGGTACCTGATGCTCTGCCTTCACCTGCTAGCAGGTGAGGCATCGAGAAACGAAATCTGCTACAACCTTCTTCATGCTCGGCCACCAGTGCTGTCGTCTGAGATCCTGGTACATCATTGCCACTCCAGGATGTACCGACAAAGGAGAAGTGTGAAACTCTCTCAGCACCTCCTCTCGCAAAGCGACTGGTACCATAGTACATCCTCTGAAAAGGATGTCGTGCTCTGCTCCAAGGGAGAAACCATCAGGTGCCTGTGCCGAGGATATCTGTGCACGCTGTGTCTCACAGTCAGCATCCTCACGCTGTGTCTCTCTGACCCGCAGCAGTAGAGGAGGGGTGACTGTGAGAGACTGGAGGAAGGCTGCTCCATATCTATCCACGAAGGATATCTGCAAAGAGGCTAGCTGATTCGTCGCCTCCTCAAGTAGCTGAATGCCTGTCCTCCTGCTGAGGTCATCGACTACTACGTTCCCCTTCCCAGGAGTATAGACTATCTCAAAGTCATAGTCCTGGAAGAACTCGAGCCATCGCCGCTATCTCAGGTTCAGATCCTTCTGCGAGAAGATATACCTGAGACTCTGATGATCAGAAAATACTGTAAAGCACTCGCCCATAAGGTAGTGTCGCCATGTCTTCAGAGCGAAGACCACTACTGCTAACTCCAGGTCATGGGTAGCGTAGTTCTGCTCATGCGGCCTCAACTGACGTGATCCATAGGCGATCATTTCCCGCTCCTGCATCAGGACACAACCGAGTCCGGTCCCTGATGCATCGCAGTAAACTATGTACCCTACTCCCTCCTCAGGAAACCTCAAGATAGGTGCGCTGGTCAATCTCTGTCTCAGCTCCTGAAATCTCTGCTGACATCCGTCTGACCACAGAAAGGGTTTCCCCTTCCTCCTTAACGTACGGAAAAGCTGCAAATATTTCTCCTTTTCCGAAAAGTGAAATCAGGTCTCATCCTCTGGATGAACCACGTTCCTTGACTAATACAGTCAATCCTTTCATGATTAGTTAATTTATGGCATAGATGACGTCGTAAGGCCTCGACGCTTCTACCAAGAGATCCAACCGTTACTCTCACCTCCAAGGGTTGAGTCACACTGTCGGAATCAGTGTGTGGTCACTGGGTTTCCTCCAGTAAGAATCTAACAAGTGAGGGTCAAGTCAACAGTTTTTAACTGGCACCTCTTAGTAAAAACAAACAAAAGACAAGAAAACAAAATTCACCAAGGCACGTATCGTTTATTACTTCAACTTAAAGTACAAGGACACAAGGCAACACAAACTACGAAGCTAGAGGCATTATGAGCAAAGGCCTCTATGCCTGGAGCTAGTCCCGCACTAGTCCACCCGCTTCCGGAGCTCCATGATC
Organism: Viscum album; assembly: GCA_963277665.1. Taxonomy (NCBI): domain Eukaryota; kingdom Viridiplantae; phylum Streptophyta; class Magnoliopsida; order Santalales; family Viscaceae; genus Viscum; species Viscum album. The sequence goes on along the minus strand of OY728160.1, from coordinate 440,044,248 downwards.
GTAAGCTTCAGCTTCCTGAAGTTGTGCTCTCCCCTGAGGTCGGGGTGGACCTCCTGGTGGTGGTGGTGGTAGAGCCTCAAAGCGTCACCCACCACCTGCTGCTCGGCCATCTCCTCTGCCTCGTCCGCATCCTCCCTGTGGACCGCCACGGTCGAACCTCTGCCTTTGCCTAGGTGGTTCCTCAACCATCTGCTGCTCCTCTGCATGGCGGGTCGGGCAGTCACGAGCCATGTGGCCCTGCCCGCCGCACGAGTAGCACTGTCTGCCTCTCGAAAGACTGGTTCCTCACTTTGTGCCCCGCACTACTGAGCCAGTGTCCTGAGGTCGTCTGCCTGAAGGTCTGGTCTGTCTGGACCCCTGAGTCATCCGTCGACCGCCTGCTGCAGATGACTCTACCACGTGCCGCCCTGTGGTGGGTCTCGGCGCGAGTGTAGACTCAGTAAGGAAGCTCTCGATCAAAAGGGCCCGCTCCAGTACTCCTGTCTGAGTCGGTATGCTGAGGGAGATCAGTGATGCCCTGATCTCGTGTCTCAAACCCTACTCGAAGGTCCGGGCCCGGAAGAATGGGTCCCGTACCGTGTCGGTCGAGTAGCGCGAGAGATCAGTAAATCTCGCCGAGTACTGAGCGACCGTCATGCTGCCCTGTCGCAGCTGAAGAAGCTCCTGGATACGCACCGCACGAAGGGTGGCTGGGAAGAACTCTGAGCGGAAGAGGCTCTCAATGTCCGTCCAAAGTAGAGATGCCTCATCATGCACCTGGAGCATCAATCTCCACCATCGTCCTGCTACTGCGTGCAGTAGCCTCGCAGCGAGGATCACCATGAGGTCTGCAGGAGTCCTCACTAGCCTAAAAACTCGTACCACTGCCTCCAGCCAATCCTCTGCTGCCTGGGGGTCCGTCTCCCCACAGAACCTAGGCGGTCGCTGGCGCTGGAACTCGTACAGAGCTCCAAGGCGACATGCATCGTCAGCAGCTGGAAGCATCGGTGGCTCGGCGGGTAGAGCTACCGCCGGTGCCACTGCTGACAAAGGGCCCTGCACCGAGGCCTCGTCGCTCGGTGGGCTGTTGTCACGCTCGACTCTCGGAACCCTAGCTGGCTGCCATCGTGGGGCCATCCTAAAAAGGAAACAGGTGTGCCACGGTCAGAAAAGTATACTTGGTGAGCTGATATAAAGTAATCACAAAGAAAACTTTGAAACACACACACAATCAATGTTTTAATGCATTAAGTCGGAAATCAGAAGTCAGGGTCCTGGTGTACGGATACGTCGGCCGCCGCACCAACACTGGACTCCCTGAACTGATAACCACACTAAATTCGCTAAACATTATCGCTTCACATAGAAAAGATCAGAGTTCACGGTAGAACCGAACTCCTCTGATACCAATTTGTCACAACCCTCCCTCGGGGCCCGTGCCGTGACTACCCCAAGCCCGCCTTCCATAGGCCAGGGGCTGGAGACTAGCACCAAGGCGTAAATCCCAGTAAAAAGGGAAGGCATTGCCTTTGAAAAGTAAACAATCAACACTGAGTAAGCAAGCGGAAAGGTAAACACTATGTAAGAACAGAGTACAACTGAAAGTGCGGAAAAATAAATGGGCCAGTATACAAACCCAAACTGAAAGTAAAGTACAACTGGAAAGGGAAAATAGAAACTGTAAAGTAAAAGCCGCTACACCGAGCTGTCCACTGGAAATCCCACCTGAAGTGTGGGTACAGATAGCTCCACTGCCCCACGGGTCCCACCGTCCGCTCCGAACACGTCCTGCCCAGTGGTCCACCTCCAGGTACCGTCCTGCTCTGCAAGCCTCACCCAAGATCAACGCTGTCCTTCGTCTGCAACCAACACAATGTAGTGCGGGCATAGCCCGTGTAGGGGTGAGTATAAGCTACTCAGTAGGGACCCTGAGACCCCTGATGGTCTCCCAAAATCCACAAAGGATAAACCACAAAGGAAGATACAAACACGAAGTAACAACCGTCACTGCTTAGGTATATTCCCATACATATACCTAAGTCATCAATTCCAATACGCTCCAAACTCCGAGCCCAAGTACAACTCAGTCCACATAGGAAAGTATACGTATTCCACACAGGAAAGAAAAACTAAATCCACACAGGATAGCACAACACAATCCACACAGGAAAGTAACAGGATTCTGCTCACACAGGTATACTTATTCGAAGGATGATAAAGATGATCTCTGATCCATATAAGTCGTCAGACCCACGAAGGATCGATAGGTAACTAACCCCCGCAAAGACCCACACAGGATCGGGCCCACACAGGACCTGTAGGCGCTGGTTCACACAGGACCGCTGAGCGCAATGACCCACACAGGATCGGACCCACACACGATTGGGCCCACACAGGACCTGTATCACTGATCCACGTAGGATCGCTGAGTGTTGTAGTCGTCGTCGAATCCACCAAGGATCTCTGTACTGTCGTTGTCGCAATCACAGTAGTAGTAGCAGTAGCAGTAGCAGTCACAGTCGCAACCAGCACTAGGGTTCCCGCACACAGCAAGCTCGTTCGGGGGGGTCCGCTCCACGAGCCGAGAGGCTGATACATCAAATGTCACAAAGTCCGGAGTTGATGTATCCAAAAGTTCCGTATAGCCAACAGGAACTCAACGCAACAGACAGCGCGTCGATCGGACACCCGGTCTGAGAGTTATTTGCCTTTTCGTCCCAGGGGCCCGGTTGGTTTTTAATGAAAAACCAATCCGACTGTACTCCACCTGCATCCAAACCTCGGGCGGAGTATGCCAAACGATCTGTCTCACTAAGAGGGACACAACAAAGCTGACGACACATCAATCGGACGTCCGTAGCTCAAGATATGAGCGTTTCCGCTCCAAATGCCCGGTTGGTTTCGTGTACGAACCATCCCGGCCGAACTCAAAGTATTCCGAAACTTTAAGTGCGATATACCGAATCGACCGTCTCGATCCAAGGATCGCATCGCCGCTGACGGTTCATCAAACGGAGGTCCGTAGCTCATGTTATGGGAAGAAGACCAAAGTCGATTCGAAAAGGGGGGGTCCGGGTCCGTGCCGACCCGGCCTGACCCCCCCTGGGGCGACCCGAACCGGGTCGACCCGACCCGGGTCCGACCCGGCCCGGCAGGCGGCGCGGCCCGGCACGGCGGCGCGGTCCAGCGCGGCGGCGCGGTTTGGCGCGGCGGCGCGGTCCGGCGCGGCGGCGCGGTCCGGCGCGGCGGCGCGGTCCGGCGCGGCGGCGCGGCCGGGGCGCCGCTCGGGTGCCACGCACGGGGGGAAAAGCCCCCGCTTTCCTTCAGCTGGCGGCGCGGCTGGATGCCGCGCCTTGGAGAAACCAGCCCCCCCTCACGTGGGGGCCTTCCGTTGAGAAAGGGGGGGGGGGGGGCGCTGCCCCCCCTTTGTGAAACCGCCCCCCCCCATTATGGGGGGCCAATTTAACCGCCCGGGGGAATTTAATTCCCCCGATTTTGCACCGTCCCGGCCGGCCCGACCTGGCCGTCCGGCTTCTTCTCAACAGGACCAGCATGGTCCGGTCCTCTTCCATTTTTCGGCACCGGCGGCCCGGCTGGCCGCCGGTCATCACGTCCCGCCGCGGCCCGGAACCGGCCGCGGCCTTCGTCGTCCGGCACGGTGCGACGACACCGTGCCCTTCCGCCGTGGCCCCGCTCCGGCCGCAGCGCCTTCTGTTTCCTTCAACGCGGTGCTACAGCGTCGCGTTCATGATGAATCTTTCCACGGCACGGCACGACGGCGTCGCGCAATACTTTCCGTGTGATTCTCGCGTGGTGCGACGGCACCACGCCATCTCGTTCATCCACAAGAAAATAATAATATTCAAGAACAAAGGAGGGGGGATTCGGTCGTGTTTGTGCTGTCCGGCCCTCCTCTCGTTAGACGATAACACATAAACATTTATCCTCATGTTTGCCATGCTAGAACCAAGAACGAGAATAAATAAATAAACAAAACAAACCCCTACCTCGGTTTCAAGAACGATGTTCGTCAACGACCCGCGGAAGACGAGCGTCGCGGTGGTCGGCGTCGCGGGAAAAAGGACGTCGATGTCGTGAAGCGAGGGTTCGAAGCTCTTTGACAGCGATTTCGTCGCGGGAAACCGTCGCGGAAGAGATGACGCAGAAGAAGTACGTCGTCGGTGTCGCGGGTATGGCGTCGCGGAAGACGGTTCCCGAGAACGTGGCGTTCTTCGTCGATGTTCGAAGGTTCTTCGTGTTCTTCGTCAAAGCTTGAAGAAGAAGAAGAAGAAGAAGGCTCCAAATTCTCTCAAGATTTTCTAGAGAATTCTCACCCAAATAAAATAAGCTAAGGTCTTATTTTATTTACTCAACCAAACCATTTTGAAATTCAATGGTTTGAAATTATACAACTCCACCCATTTAATAACCCAACTTGTCAGGTTAATTAAAGAGGGTTTATTGGGAGTTTAAAAAGAGAAGATGAAGAGTTATGCTTGGTGTGGGCCCCACCACACTTTATCCTCCCAAGGGAGGTTAAGTGGATGTGGGTCCCACCTCTAACTCCCTTTGGGAGAATTTAACCAACAAGTTAAAATAAAAATTTGTATTCCACAATTTTTATTTAACTTATTTTAAATTCCCAAAAACTAACTCTCAACCCGCAATAAACGCAACCTCGGAAAAGGTCTCCTTAAGTGAATATCGACTCTACGAGTTCATCGGTGCCCTCAGAATTTGATTCTGGGCACGGGTTCAAAAGTTAGAAATTCCCGCTCGTTCGTTCACTGAACGTACCCGAGCCAAACATTGTAAATTTATTCCGGGCACACCGGGCCTCAGAATCAGGTGCCATCAGAAACCGCGTTCTTGTAAAATTCCAAATAAAATCAAGAAAAAAATTTCCATTGAATTTTACGGGTCTTTACACCTTCTTTTCAATTTCAATTAATAGCCTTTTAAAATTAATCAAATTTTATTGTTCTTTAATATCATCTTCCCAATTAGTACAAAATATTTCCCCTATGTGTTCCAAATTGTGTGTTTTTTTTCCAAAGAATCCTTTTTGTGTGGTTCGTGCATGTCTATCATGGGGGTCATGTCTTTTTTACCATTTCTTATTTCCTTCCTATCATTCTCAATTGGTTGTGTTACATGATTTATAATCACCCTACAGTTGTATATAGTGCGACGAATGATTTTACAGTGATCAAAAAAGGGGGATTAAACTCAAATTCTAATCTAAGTTTAGTTTTCAAATCATTGGCATTGAAATTAATAGAGATAGGTGTCATTGAGTCATGATTTTCCTCAACCATAATTCTAGAAAAAAGGCATAAGCCAGCATTTTATTTCCTCTGATAAACATTTAGAGGAGTAAATATGCAATTGACAATGTCATTCAAGATTTTTGGGTGCCAAAAGAACTAGTTGAGACCATGCAACTTAATTCATACTTGTACCAATGTGTTTCTTTGTGTGTACAGATTAAAGGTTGAGTCCCCCTCTAAAATTATGAATAAGCCCGAATTGAGGTTCTGATTTCCAGTCTTCCAAACACATTATAAATAATCATGGGATCTTAACAGTATGTGAAAATAGACTTTTCTTATGGGAATTAGATTCTAGTTTGCAGAATTATAGCAATGGAAAATTTGTGAATGAAGTTCATTTAATGTCTAGGGTGGGTTACCTTTGGGGTAGGAGATGCAACCCAATACCGAGAATTTTCACAGCTGCACTCTTTGTTGAATGGAATATAGGTCCGTCTCCACCAGATATCCACCATCATCCAGACGCTTGATAAGGGAAGGACGCATCAGGAATTCATTACCTGGATTAGATATTTTGAGTGCATCCAGGAATGATATCCATTAAGTTCTTCCAGATAGATCATGGTTATATGAGTCTTTCCCAGAAGATTCTTCATTTCATGTAGCCACTACCAAATGTTTCTCCGGGGGAACCTATATTATATGTGGCTTCATGAAATGATGTGAATCAAAGTGACCAGGAATGAGTAAATTCACCATTGAGGTGAAGGGTGCCAAGATCCGGATAAAATATTTGAAGTGTCATGGGTTAATGGAGAGAGTTGGTCTACCATATCTCTAAAACCCATTATCTCCATTTCATCATAAAAACATGTAGTTTGGTAATGAGGTATTCGGGTGTCCTCCCAACCTTCCCACCACACATCCCCAACAAGGACCAAGGTGGCCAACCCATGGGATTTGGAAGGTTCCCAACTAGGTAGAGGGTCCTACGAGATTTTTGTTAGAATATAGTGTGTATTGTATTGGGAGGACGTGAACCCGGATCCTCGTGGTCAGGATGCCACCACCTTAAACCAACTCACCTGTGCCCTGCTGGAAATTATTCCCAAAATCAATAAATCAACATATGATTAAAAAATAAACTAATAAAAAAAATACTAATTTCCAAAGTTCAAACTAATGAATTCTATAATTAAATCTATTTATGTCCCAAATAACCTCAATACCATCAAAACTAATTAGTGGTTTAACCTCAATGGATATATCATAAATTTCTTCATTTACTCATGAATATATTTTCATAGTCTTCTGAAATAACATTAACCACATTTTCACAAAATCACATATCAACCCCATGGTTATTTATATAATAAATCATTTTTTACATTATTAACTAAATATAAATGTTCATATAAAACCTAATGATTATCAATTCATTAATAATTTTTCCCACAAAATATAATTTCATACATTATGTAAAAAAATTAGTTCCATATAAATCCACCTAAATAATATCATTTGAAATTTCTTTAAAAACATTAAAATCTCCAAGATTAATAGATAAAAATGGTTTTCTGAGAAATGTAACATGTAATCAACAATATAATATTAATAAACTTATGGTTACAAAATTCCATAAGAGAAAATTACAAGAAAAAAATTCAAATATCAAAATTTATATAAATTATTCTCTGATAAATAATAACACAACCTTGTACAAAAACTTCTAGTGTGTTGAATAATTAGTTATATTCATTAAAAGATACAAATCATGTTCATTTGATCATCAATACGGGCATCAGAAACAGGAAGGCTTCCATAAATCCATTTGTTTCTTTCAACTAGTCCATTAAAGATTGAAAAAATGTTTCTTAATTTTAGAAAATTCCTTTGGATTATCGAATGATTGATGATGATTGAACTAGTTTTGACATTCTGAAATAAATAATGGTTGAAAAGCTCGCATGTTATTTGGAAGGAATGAAATCCACAATAGAGCTATTTTAATAAGTTATGGATGATGTTTACAAATACTTGAATGATGTCATTGTACAACATTTCGTGCATGATTCCTCTATTGAGAAATTGATTATATATTCCACCACATCAATTCCAAACATGTCACCTCTGGCATTTAATAAACATGTCAATAAAAGTCAGCTTGACCATTTTTTTTTGTATTTGTCCAACATCACTAAGACATAACTCTCCCTTTTGGAGACTACCAACATACCCGCTCAAATTGAATGATGTGGTTGGAGGCATAGAGTTTTATGTGCTATTCAATGTCATAGGAAATCATTATACATATTTTTTGTTGGAATTAACGTTTTATGTAATTTATTGAGCTATTGTTTAGTGATGTTTTGTTATTTTGTCAGATTAGAAATGTGGTTTTAGAGTTGTGTAGCCTTGTTCATGTTTATCTTTCCCAACAAACGATAATCTCTTCATTGTATTCCATGCATAAATAATTTCTATTTTATGCATAAAATTATGTTTTAATATGATCATACCATTGGAATATTCATACCAAAAAATATGTGGATTATCAATCATAATTTTTTTTAATTTTTTTTCTTAGGCTAGAGACCCAAAAAAATAATCCTGATCCATTTGATTCCATTATGAATTTAATGAACCATTTTAAACATTCAATGAATAAATAAAACGTTTTGAAATATTTTAGAACATTTTATTCATCATGTATTTGAAACCAGTATAATAAATAAATGTATTTTAGTTAAATTAATTGTATAAACCCTTCTGTAACACCCTCATTACTGTCTCTAATGATAAAGAACATTATTCGATACTTTGGTTCACAATTTAGGTGATCCTATTATATAATCTATATGGGGATCACCTAGTTAAATAAAGGATCACCAATATTATAAGATATATTGGGCTCACCCAAAACTATATTGGAGAACCCATAGTATATGTCATACCGGGCTCACCTGCCGCTATCTGGGCACAACCATCATAGAAGATATATCCATATCACCCATTCTTCATAAAAAATATCCATGTACAATTCATGAATAAATTATTTATATGCCTTAAAATTTCAGTCATAATATTTATCAATATCATTTTTTTATTGATTAATGTATTGAGAAGAAACTAGTTCCAAGATATTCTCATAATCCATCAACAGAATGATGATGGATGGTATCAATGTAGTATTTTTCTATTGCTGTTAAAGTAACATCTTAGGTTATTGTCATTACTGAATTGATATAACATTATAATATCATTAATAATATTTTTAGAAAAATAAATTTTTTCACATTTACTAACATGAACATAAGGAAACTTAAATGTAGAATAATTTTGAAAGATTACATGGAACATTCCTATAATAATATATCATATCAATTTTGAAAAAACATATATATATATATATAATATGAATTTTATTAAAAATTAGAGAAGTAATTTTTTCATTATTTTTAATTGAAAATTTATTATTTAGATTATTATGTTCTCATGATTGCAGAAATTTTTAGTCATGATATATAGTTTAATATTAACAATTCCATTCTCAATTTGTAGTAAGGGTGAAAAATAACATATTCAAAAAATTATATGATAAGTAATTTTAATTTAATTCGTAAAAGTAATATTATTGATAATGCTGACATTAATGATTCATTGTTAAAAATATATTATAACATAATTAGGAAATAAGTAATAAGGGGAAAATGTATTTTAAAACAATGATAGAAAAATGTTATATTTTTATAAAAACAATTTCTGAACATTTTTATGAACCAAAGAGAAAAAATAGATCTATTTAGTTATTAATATCATTAATCAAAAAAAGAGTTGGAAATTAATTTTATTTATTACAAAAATTATATATTATTTTCTAAAATTTAAATTGAAGCCTATAAAATCCTGATTAAAATTGAGACCAAAACATAAATCATTTACCACTTTGGTAACTTCTATATCATAAGAACAATGTACGAATAACTTCAAATGAAAAATTAAAAGTCAATAGAATAATTATATTGATGAAATTAAATGTAAAAAAATGGTATTATATAACACTCATAAAATAATTAATGTTCCTAACATCAATATATTTCCTAATAAAATTGACTTTTAGAGAAATATCTCATAACAAGATCACATCATTTAATTTAGAATTAATAAATAGGGATATTGTTAGTAAAAAATTAAAGCCCACAAAATATTTTATGGAATTAAAAATAAAACAATTCATATAATATTATAATATAAATATTTACATAATGGAGTCAATGAAAATTAATTGTCACCCAATTATTTGTAATTGAGCTCAGAAACCCTTTACCACTAATTGAATATCAATTAAAATCCACATGGATAAAATTAATTATATTGAAACACGAAATGAAATTGATTTTTTATATATTAATTATATTTTTTGTAGAAGGGGTAGTAAATAAAACATATAAGTTCAATTAGTTTAGTAACACTAACATATGTCTCAATGAATGATAATTAAGACAAAATTTCATAGCTCGATTCAAGATATTCCATGTATGTCCTTTCAGATTTGTATAATAATTTCAAATAAATTATTTTATATCCTAATAAAACTTTACATGATTAGTAACTTATACATAAATAAAATATATATTTAATTTAATTTCATATTTAAATACATATTTAGTTAAGCCTCTACAGTGTTTTATGGATGTTCAATTTATTGTATCAAAATGTATGTGGTGTATTGAATGTTCAAAATAAATAATTCATAAGTAATATTTATAATAATAATAATAAAATAATTATTATTTTTTATAAATAAATTAAAAAATTAAAGTTACACCTCTTTAATGGTTAATTAAAATGTAATATGCATTAATCGTGGATATTGTAAGTCATATATATGCATGAGAAACAATTACATTTTTCATTGACCATTATAGAATGATAGTTAGTATTTTTTAACATTAAATAATTTTTATTTTATTATATATATAATAAAATTTCATTAATAATTCTTATAATCATTATCAATGGGTTTTTGTGATGAATCAAAAATCAAAAATCTTTGAAGAGGCGATAGTTCACATGTATACAGAAATGTGATTTGCATTTTTCACTGACTGGAATGGTAAGAAAGAGAATTGAATATTACCTTTATGTAATGATATTTATTTATTTAAAATCATAATTAAATCTCATATATTCACTATTAATATCCATATTACATTCCCTAAAAACATTTAGTGAATGTCGAATCACATCACTTCGTAATTCCATAGTCTGTCAAACATATGAGTGATGTTATCATATCCCCTACAGGATGAATCATAGAAGATATAATTTGTATCTTAATTCAAGAAGTTTTATAGTGATACATATAACATATATAAACATTAATTTGATCCTTTTATCAACCCTTGACATGTAGTGATGAAAAAAGTATTTATATCGGTTCACAAGGCGGTTTTAGTCCATTTACATGATTTATGATTTAATTTCCCATTTGATGTATCTGGAGATCAAACTATAGTATGTTGATAGAATAATAAAATATATGTATTTTAAATATAATTTTGTTAATATATCTTCATATTTTAAAATTATTTTATAAATTTTTAATATACTAAAAATAAAAACACTTCTTTAATCCTGATACCTTTTATTCGGACAACCACCTTACGGTAACACCAATGTCCTCATGTGATAGATAAATGAAAAAATAATGGATTCTATGGTGTGGTGTGGCATGTAATTTTTTTATTTGGGTAGGTATTGGTTAAACCAAATTATTTTTAATATATGTATATTAGAAAATAGTTCTTGGACTTTTATAAGTGAGCTGATTGACACACATGAAATTTATGAAAATAAAAGGGGATACCCTTGATTTTATAATCTAAAAAGGAAAAAAATGCACTATTATAGGGAAACAGACATTTTAATGTTAAAATATTAAAAAATGGATTTTATACCAAAAATTTAGTCAATTAATTGCTTATTGTTTTGTTTCACATACATAAAAACCACATTCACCATTATGGATGTAATTTATTATTTTTTCCAGTATTTATTAGAAGCGAAAATTCAGGTGAACATAAAAGATAAAAATAGTTATTTATAGATAAAAAATTTAATCCAGTTATTCAAATATTTTTTAAATCTCTATTTTTATTATATATTAAAATTAAACTCACAATCACCATAAGATTGCATTTACTGATGAAATGTATATTTCAAGTATTAGATGATGTTATATTAACTTTACAACATGTAATCATCACAATATGAATTCAAATTAATTTTTATTGATTTATATTATATAAATTTATTTTAAATAATTCTTTATTAGGGGATATTTTAACTAAACAAAATGGATAATCATTTTTCACTTTAAAATATTTTTATAAAAACAAATTTTTAAAACCAGAAAATAAATTTATTTTAAAATATAATATAAATATGATTAAAAATTATGTAAGAATATTTAATATTACTAAATAATACATTACAGAGTTTAAATCATTTAAAAATCATTATGGTACTTTTAAATTAAATAATTTATTGAAAAGAAATAGAATGTTTTTAAAAACCTTTTAACTAATAAATAAAAAATCATTATTTCTACAAAAATTAATAATTTTTTAAAAAATAGAATATTGGCTAGATGATATCAAATAATTTGTTCGTTTCAATAATTAAATTATTAAAAATATATTTAAATTAATTATTTTTCATTTTCTGAAGAATTAGTTGAAAAAAATTTGTACAAGACATATATGTAAAAAATAAATATAGCATACTAAAAATTAACTATTTATTTACATTGAATTTATGAAAACATTAAATTTTTTATGTAATATATGAATAATAATTTATTTGTTACATTTGATACCATCCAATTAAATTGGTTGGTTATAATGGTCATAATCAAATAATAATATTTCATTTATCATTTAATATCAATTTTTCATGTGTTATAAATTATCAAACATGAAATAATTTTGTAAAATCAAGGGGTGTCACACATCAAATAGAGTACATGATATCTGTTGTGGTACCAACATCTATGGTGTGTTATGTTGGTGGTTTATCATTCACTTGTGATTTATATCGATTCAGTATTTTTAACTCGAGTATTGGTTGTACCAATATATCACACACTGTGGGTTAGTGACACCTCATCTTCCTATAGATGTATCAATCACCATAAGAATTATATTTTTGAAATATCATATACCTATATAAGGTGTGGTTAGGATATATCATTCACCTACTGTGACATGATGGTGATAAATCATTGACCTTGATTACGAGACATAGAGTGATATATCATCTATCCCAATGGTGTGCTAAATCTATGGGAATATCATCATTTTCCTTCAATTGAAAAATAACTAATGCCCTTATATTGTACAAATATTTGGAATTATATTATATAATATTGTATTCACCTTTTAAAAATTCTCTGTTTAGTTAGAATATCATATATACCATGAAAGTATGATTTGTATAAATTATTTAGGACATTATTAGATGTTGAATATTGAGTTTTTCATTATCCTTACTCATGAATCATGATAGTCAATAAGACATCTTGTATAGTGACATAATAATTAGAATGTATATTGCATCTATGGATAATTGAGCTAGTGGGGCTTGTTTTGTATAAAGATATTGGACTAGGAAGAAACTCATGAAATGTTTTATGAACCCCTACTCCATTGTTTATTTTTAGATCATATATTATTTAATATACTCATATGAGATCTTGTTTATTCATTGATAGAACATATTAAATGTAAATAACTAATTATATTATTTTAATATTTATTTTATTACTTTTATTAAAATAAATTATCTAAGATGTTTATCTTTATATGTCTACCTTCTTATAGGGATATTTCATAAAATCTCCTATGTTGTGAATTATTGTTGTAGGTACCAAATATGGTATATTATACCCATGAAAATCATTAAACCTTAGTATATGTTTGAAGATTCAAAAATATGGATAGGCAACCATAATTCATATAATGAAATGCATCTATAAATATAGTGTAGAACTAGGAAAAGGATATTATAAAGAGACATTAAAGAACATTTCATTTTTTCATAAAATTTGAGATAATATTGATTGGCGGTTAGGAATGTTTGGAACTTAGTGTATATCTAGTTCTAGCCGGTAGCTGACACACCATTAATATAATTATATATTACCTAGAAATTTTTTTTGTACTATTATAATATTTTTTGGTTTACATATTTTATATATAATGCATTGTTTTATTGATTTATCATTTATTTCATTATAATATTATCCTAGCATGAAAAAAGAATATTTTTCATGTATAATTCTTTATATATATAGATCAAATGAAATTTAAATAATTTATCCTGATTATATTTTAATTTAAATTCATGTATTGATTATTAAAAAATTAAAACTGTATCTTATATAATAATATCATACATAACATATTTGTGAAAATATTTATAATAATCCCTAGAAAATAATTTTTTTATTTCACCTAGGAATATGGTCCTCAGAAATATTAGACTTGAATAGATAATTATTGGGTAGAGCATAAATAAAGCAGATATATGAGAGAGTTATATAATATTTTGATAATTTTTTAGATAAATGTGTATATATTATTTCTTATCCTGAACATTGATATATATGGTTGTGATAGATTTTTTTATTTCATTAATGTAAAAGGAATTACAGTTACATTCCATCATTTTGAAAATGAGTATATATCATGTAGTGTAGATATGGCCATGTTCAATATGTAATGGAGTCAGATAAACTAAGTTCACATGTTCCCATTATCAATCAACTACACCATGAGAGATAATATTGTATGTTTTAGATAATGTGTATGGATAACTGAGGGTCTTGATGGCTGTGTTAAACATTTAAACAGAGTATGTATTGTAAAACCCTAAATTTACTCTTGAGTGGGATGGATAATAGGCTAACATTATTTTGATAGAGTGTATGTAGAATATTTTCTATCTTTTTGAGAAAAATACAACTATTTTTTCGCTTTCCTGATACATTCATTGAGTACTGTAGAATTATTTGTGGGACACTCTTATTTTGGATAAATAATATGTACGAATAAAAATAAAATATTTCAATAATCTATATTTCAAGATGTTTTTCCTTGAGAATATATGGGCTAAGAGGGATCATTATATTAAAAATGTTGTTAAATTTTATTTTTCAATGATAGATGATTCCAGGATATTTACCAATATATTTTAGTTTCCACCATAAATTGGTTGGAAATGAGACTTATAGGGTTAGTTATATTGAGGATGGTTAGGACCAATCAATTAATATTTTATTGAGAATCATCTATTTTATATTGTTATTCAAGGTCATCAATTATACCATAACAATGGACTAGAACCATATATATTGTATACTATTTGGGAGTTATGATTCAAATTCAATATTTGGATTCAGTTATTTGGAAGTTAAAAGAAGACATATGAGGAATCATCCATGTTAAAAGATTTATAGACTAGCTATGATAGTGGTTTAATTCTTTATTTATGTATGCAAGCCTATATTGAGTTCAACCAGTGTGGTCTCTTAAGGCATATTAAATAAAAATGTGTTAGGAATGTGAAGGATTCTTAAACCTTTATGGAAATGTTATACCTATAGTGGTCATTATTTTGATTATGTATGTTAACCGGGGGTGAATTGAGTACCAAATTAAAAGATCTATCAAAAGCATGTTTAAATAAAATCCAAAATATTTCTCAGTTATTAAAAATTGGGGTCAACATATGTTCATATATTTTAAAATATTTATCAATGATTTATTATGCCTCATCTAAAAGAATAATGAAAACTACATTAAATATTGAAACAGTTTACTTAATAAATACCTAATATAAAAACTAATTATAACTAACTAAAAAATATTGGTTTTTTAGAGTTTACAATAGGGTTTGTTTTAATTTATAATTAAATCAATCAATAAAAAACCCAAAATTAAAAGTATTCAATATGTTCAGTTTTAATCTAACACACAATCCTCTCCACATTGAAATCACCAACATCAATTCATATTATAAATAATAATATATGATCCATAACCTAGATCATATAATAAATAAAAAGTATTTGTAGGCCATGTTGGAACTCTTCAAAAAAAAAATATAATAATTAAACATATTCCACTCATGGACCTCTACCAAAACAAATGGGAAAATGAATATAAGAGGCCTTGGGAAGATATCATGTATTTTCAAGTAAAATCCTTAGAGATAGTTTGTATTTTAAATTTAATATTTATGTACAAAACAATCATAATGAAAACAATTATAAATATAGAGAGAAATTAAACATTGGGATATTATATTGTTTCTTATTCTTATGTGATATATATCTCAAGACTCATTTGATGTTAAATTAGTTGATTCTCAGATCGAGTTTCTAAAAATAATAGTAGAACATAGTGACATGAACTCTTTCTGGTGTGTCTATAGACATTATTATGAATGTTAAATGTATGGCATGTCTTCTACAACTCATAACTTGTAAATATAATAAGTTTAATTCACAGATCACATAAATTGTTAATTGATATTGCAGTGTTTCAGCTATATTCACATGTATGTGTATATCTCTTTCTACCACTCATCACAATCTTCTATTATGCATGAGGGAGTCCTCTACATCATATAATAGTAACATGGATGAATAATTATCTAGATCCTCTAATTGTATTTCATGACTAAAAATAACATTTATTAAGATCTATTATAATTTAAGAATAATTATAAAAAAACTGGAAGTATTAAATTCAATAATATTACCATTAAAATTATTAAATTCAAAATAAACAAAAATAGAGTTGGTGGCTCCTTTGAAGGGTTAAACGACACTTGAGATGACTTTTGTTGGTAGTTAGTCAATTTGGTGGTGTGTCATGAAAATGTTGACTCATATTAGTACTAATTTTTTTTTAATGGTAAGTCATCTTAACACTTTTATGAATTTTCATTTTTATGGGTGGTCATCTTCAATGGTGAATATTGTGCAACCCAAGGTCTTTTCCATATTTATCTGATTTTCTATTGATATTATCTGATGTTAGTTTTTAACTATTTCACCCATTTTATATAGACCGTCTCCAATTTTAAGGTTTTTAGATACATTATAAAATTTCATGGTTCATTTATGATTTATATATTAGTGGGGTTTCTTTACCATACATATCCAAAATTCTATCTAAGTAGCATTTTTTTCTAACAGTGTGACTTTTCTATACTTTGTTATATTTTAATCATGATGGTGATTCGTCTCGTGTGGTGACTAGTATTCAAGGGAAAGTCATGTGTGTGTAGTGAGTTTTTTCCATACATATCAAAAAATTTCACCAATTTACTTTATAATATAAAATTGTGTCATAACACATTAAACTCAATATCACCAAAAAACATGATTTAGTGGTCATTAAAACAAGGGTAAATAAAATATAACTATTTTTATGATCACAAATAATGGAAAAATATAATATATAAATAGAACAATTTGATTTGTGAAAATATCTATATCTTAAAATATAAATTGGATTAAATATAGAAATAAGGAAATGAAATCAAAAATAGGTAAATGTATTGAAATATGGTATAAATGATAACGAAAAATGATGGCATTAAATAAACATTATTGCAAATTGAAATAAAATATATTCCATAGATTTTTTCACCCCCTAATGGGATTTTTAAAATGTGAAAAGAAAATAATTAATAACAAAGAAATGTAATAATAATTAAGGGAACATCCATTGAAAATCATGTGAATTAAAAAAATCATTATAAAATCCAATCAAAGACCCCCATTAAAGACAAAAATAAAATTTCATTGTTTATTATGTTGGGTAGGATGAAAAAATGCTAATTGACGTTCCTGATGTGTGAAGAAGAATGATCAATAATAGGGTCTAAGGGAACTTGTGGGATATTAGTAGGAACATCAGTTAGACAAGGGGTCTATCTAATGATAATTGGAAAAATATGTTGAAATTTCTCTCTATGAGTCAAATTGAAATTTTGTAAATGAAATAACAAGTGTGACTTGGGATATCTAGTCAACCCAATCCTAGAGAACTATGGATGAGAAACAAAAGAAGCCAGATGAGTTGTAACAGGATTGTCATCCTAATCTACTACTGTAGTTCCAGAAACAGGTTGAAATGAATTCATAAAATTATTGAACTATATAATTATGTTTCACCCCCTTTTCATTACACTAATTATATCATTCTTCTCGTCTATAAAAATAATAAAAACTAATGTTATCATCATCAACTAATTCATTATCCCTTTAAATGATTATGAAACGTGATCCATTATGATATTTTGAGTTAATAAATTGAAAATATCATTCAAATTATTATTAAAATATAATCAAGATACATTATAATTCATTAACATTAAGATATTATATTTATCATCATTAGTATCCTTCATATATTCACTCACAAAGAGATGTACATGATTAATTTAATAGATATCTTTTCTAATATATTTCATAAGTAAGATATGGTGTATTACCAAAAACACAAAAAAAATCATCTCTCATGCCTTTCTTGATCTAAACCAAATAAAATCTAGGTGTTAGATAAATGGAAGAACAATATATTGAAGTATAATTCCCTACAGTATATATTAATGATTCTATATAAACTAAAAATGAAGTCATCATCATATCCACATTGGATCTCAAGGATTCAAACCCATTTTCCATCCATCTGTTCCATATTTCTAGTTTAAGGATATGATGAAATTTTTAATAATGAGTTGTATTAATTTATTAAATAGATAACTTTTATCCCCCTTCAATTAACATAATGACATTGGGGGAATGATTTCTTGACAACATAATAAAATTTGAAATCATCATTTATCTTAAGGATTTCAAGTCACATATGGTGAAAACATCCAATTGAATATATGAATTAGTAGGTGTATGAAATATCAATGGAAGGTGTTATATCATTCGAATAAAAACTATTAAATTAAACTCTAGTATTAATCAGAGATATCAACCGTCTCATTGGGTCCAACACTTAATAAATATTGGGTGTCTTAGCATCATAGTCATAGTAGTCCAAATGATTTCTTACATTCCCAAGGAAATTATCCCTCTCTATAAGAACTAGTCCAATCATTATAAAAAATGAAATACCACAATTCTTATCAAATGGAAAAATATACAACTGTAGAAAAAACAATGGTAGGTATGAAATTCATATTCCCAACATATCTATGCAAAAACATATTCTTTTAACAAAAAATTGAATCAACCTCTATATGTTCATACAATTACTTTACACCAGTTGTTTGTTTAGTAACCATCAATTTATTAGTATCAAGATACATATGAAAACTATCAAAATTGTGATAAACTTGGTTTTTCTAAAAACATGGGGATCCACCCACACAACTAATACTTCCTTCCCATCTATGGGTGTTGTTTCATTATGTTCAACAAGTATGTGTGTCTCATTGAATCTAAATACAATTAAAGAAGATATAACTTCTTGAGGAATCTTAACAACTTCATACCAATTGTGGAGACTAATATCATCAGGATCATAACCTCCATCATCTTCATTATCATCTCCATCTCCATGTTATTTTCAATATTCATCTACACATTGTAATCCTTCTTCGTTTTATTTTTCATTACCATTCTCATCATTTGAGTTATTTATGATAAATTTAAAGATCATTTGAATTTCATTTAAATTGAAACTTATGTTTTTTTCATCATCACATCCTTATATTAAGAGACTATATCATATATATAGGGACCTTTTTTGATAATGATCACTATAAGTAAAAATATGGGAGCCTCGATGAAATTATTCATCACTTCCTTCATCCACTTCAAATTAATCTTCCTAAATACCAATGGAAGAACTCTATTTATCTGAATATAAGTACTCAACTATGTAATCTAGGTACAAATAAAGATTCAAAATATTATTTTATATAACCAAATGATCAATAAGATTGTGGCCATCATAATCCTATCATTATCATCAATCCATTGTTTATTCTATGTATTTCAAATCATATTCATAATTTTACAAATAACTCTTGTAATATTGAACCCTATCCTAATTATAACAAAATTATTCTTCATCTTCATTATCAAATCCATTAGATTCAAGAATTTTTGAAATAAAATTATGGTAGATTAGATAACTTGATATATTTGATGTTTTGAACATATTGATCATGTGTAATTTTACTAAACAAGTCAGGTCTCTATCTAATTGGCACGTGAACTAGTTCGTGGCATGGCCTAAAGGCTGTTCTTGAAACCTATAGGCTAGAAAATGTGATTGGGATTCATATTTAATATGTGATAATATTTTATCTAATATAATAATAATAGATGAAACATTTCTCTAAATAAATCAAAACTGAAAAATTACACAAACAAATAATCCCTTAACAACATTCTAGTTTTCATACATTTATAACTGGACCCAAAAATCCCAAATAAACTACATTATAGGAAATGTAAAACTCATACCCAACACTTAATGAAACTTTATGTTCCACATTATCATGCCATCATCTCCAACCTTCATCGGAAGGCCACTAACCTACCAAACCATCATCTCTAGGTATGTTTCATTTACATGGAAGACAAACGAAACATGGTCTACAAACACCAAAATGTGTTTGAAAACTATTAGTTAATGAATAGAAGGATTCCATGCTAATGAAATGATTCTATTCCGAACAATTTATTAGAAAACTAAAAATCTCATTAAAGTGGTGGATTTTGGGAAAATTACAAATGAAAACATCATTATATGTAAACAATTTAATGTTGAACACTTTCAAAGAGAACCATTTTATAACCCTTGTCATTATGGAATGTTTGAGTTTATAAATACATACACATGCACATTAGAGGTCCAGTGTATATCAATGTATGTTTCCCCAACATACAATGTAGAAAACTACGTGTAAATCCCCTAGGGTTAATCTAGGTCATGTTGGACCCTACAACCTGATTACTTGGTGAAAGGTGTTATAGTAACCACAACATTAAAAATCCTCTTGCATTACCACCTAGAGAGAATAAATTCCCAATGTTATAGTGGTAATAATCCATCATTATAGTTTTGTTAGTGTTATAATTGTTAATACAGGTATGTGAAATCGAGATAAGCCACATCTATACCATTGGAATACTACTTCTAGTCTAACCACCAATATAAACGGGGTTTCGTTGTATATCAGTTAAAGCTCAGATGTTACACATATCACCACTTCTACAACTGAATTCCAATAATATCAATGAAATTAAACATTTTCCATAAAACAAACTATATTCCATTTTAATCACATCAAAACCTCATTGTAGACACATTTTATTTAAGTGACACAACTCATAATCCTCTCTATATATAAGGCCCCAACCTTAAACCTTACTTAATCTTGAGTTATTACAAGATTACACATTGAGGATCTTTTCAGGTTTAGAGTTTTAGAGAATTAGATCATGAAACTTTCATTACATTCCACATTTAAAACAAAGTGGTTACATAAAAGACAGTATTCATTCTCCCCATCAACGGAAGCATATTTAAAATAAAACATTGATTCTTTCTTGACACATCCTTGACACTATCATCACAACATGTACCTTTCCCTTGACCTGTGAAAACCTTTTCAAAAACTTGGGATGAGAATAAAAACTCATTAAGGTTTATAAAAATATGGAAATGAAACATGAGTTCATATATACATAAGAATGAAATCATACTTTACCCATAAAACATAGGCACTCTAATATACCTCATAAAATCATGAATAAATCATATAAATCATAAAGAAATAAAGGTAACTTGAGGTATTCATAACTTTATTACGTAGGGAGTAACCCTCTTGGTTACGTTTGGAATACCCACCACAGTATATTCCATAAATCTCTTCGGAGAAACCTTAACATTTAACCCCTTCGCTTTACCCAATGCATTGGAGAGCTATATCGGGCTCACCCGCCCTTAGTTTATCACCGAACCACCCATTTTCATAACAATGCTCAAGAACCATAACATAAATGTATCACATAAAACATGCATAAAGGAAATATAACATTTCCACATTTCAATCACAATATAACATTTTAGGATATTGAAATAATGAATCCATTAAAAAAACCATTTTCAAAACCATTTAAAACATTTAATAAAGAGATTTTTGAATCAAAGTGTCCCATACCACCTTGAAGCTTTTAAAATTTTAAACCATTAATATCCATATATATAAATCCTTAAAACCATTTTTAAGACATTTATATTAATAAGAACAAATCATTAAAACATTTAAAGCGATATTTTGGTGAAAGGGTTTTTACCAAAATTAGAGACACTTGAATACAATAATCGAGGAATAACATTTAATAAGAACTTTATAATATCATGAGAATAAATGGATTCGTGATATAATATTCCATAGGACAGTATATACACCATATAAGAGTGAATTGGTACATAACAACAATGAAGTCTCAATAGATAAGTAAAATGTGATGAAATCCCTTATAAAGTAGGTATCCATAAATTAAGGATAAATCAATCTAAAAATTATGTGTGACAAATATAAATACACCCAATACAATTGGATATTAATTGTAAAACAAGAAAATGTCATTCACACATATTCATAGAATGACATATTCAATAACTACATGTTGAACGCAAAGAAATCCTAATTGGGTTAAAAAGTTCCCTTGTTAAAATTCGACAGCCTAACGGCGTCACTTCAAAAATTCACAAAATGAGTTGATGAGAGATAAAAAGGGAATATCATCACTTGGAAATAAAATTTACATCAATCAGGATATAGAAGAACATATCCTAACATAATAGTATGTGAATTAAAAGACATAACAAACGAAGTCTTTTAAAAAGAGGAGGGTGAAAGGTTCCCTTACCGACACGGGTAACTTTCGAAAAGTACACCCCATTGAAAAAGTGTCATACAATGAATATGTAAATACCCATAAATGGAATTATATTACAAAATGAGTGTAATAATGGGAAGTACATAAACCACTCAAAGGAAACTGTGGAAAATGTAGCATAAATCTCACGGGAATAAAAGTGAGATGGAAAATCTCTTACAAAAACTCGGCAGCCTAACGACACCACTTAAAACATCAAAAATGGATTGATGGGAGGAAATAGGGTCTCTAATCATATCAACGTAAAGTTTACAGAAACAGGAATACAAAATAACATCCCCCAACATAACAAATAGGAGCCTAAAAGAAGTGACATAAATGAGAGTACTTAAAAAGAAAGAGAAAGGTTGGATCTCTTACGAAAATTCGGCAGCCTAACGGCGCCACTCAAAACGTCCAAAATGGATTTATGAGAGAGAATAGAGTCTCTCATCATATGAACATAAAAATTTCAATAATATTAATATAAAAGAACATCCCAATCACAAAAAATATGAGCTTCGAAGGAATGACATAAAAGAGTGTACTTAAAAAGAAAGAGAGGAGTAGGATCCCTTACCTCAAGTCCAACTTGTCTTGTTCGTTTATTTATATTCCTGAATAATAAACTTTTGTCAAATTATAATTGCTTAAGGACCCCCTATAAAGATTATTATTCAGTTCATATAGCATATTTTAATGTTATAAAAATTGGTTAATAATATGAGTTCATATCAGACATTTTTGTCTATGTTTGGTACGTGAGTCAAAAATTGAACTTGTTGGAAAATAATTTTCCATGTAGTTATAGGTACAACATATAAAGAATAGTATTTATGTTTTAAATATCATATATATCCAGTATATATTCATTTTATACTATTACATTTCATTTGGAGATAAAAAACGAAAAGCACCGTTCATGGAGACGGTAGGCCGTACGTACGCATGAACGCTACTTTCATTTTTTCTTTGTCATATTAACGGGATTAAAAATAAATGATATATATATATATTATAATTCCAGTATAATATATATGTTATATAGGTCACATATGTTCATTAATTTCATTCTTTATACATTCCAAGTATTGGATGTATGAGTCACATCACTTGAGGGGGCGGTAGTCCACACTTCCTAGTATGAAATTATCACATTTACACAACATGAAAATAATTAAGGTATGGTTTAAATATAAAATAGAGAATCATATAGTAAACATAAATACCATATATATCATATATAAAATACATTGACATCATAATAGACACCTTTAAAGGTGTTAAAAGAATATTGAACAAGCATCGTTTTGTGAGGCAGAAAATTGCCAACCACAGAAACAGTATGTTCTTTAACCATTAGATGAATGTGTGTGTAAGTGTATCTAGAATACTTCTTATAAAAACATCCTAGTATATTTAAGATACTTTATTTTTTACAAAAGAAATGAATAAAAAGAGTTTAGGGGGTTGGAGAAGCAAAATGAAACAAAAGGACACAAGTGAAGACATTACCTTAAAATCGGGTAACTCCCTTTGGTTTGAGCTCAAAGGATTCCTTGGGAAGTCTTCTGCCCAAATTGAGGCCTCAAGGAGTTATAGAGGGATGTGGAGAGTCAAAATGGGCAGGGTTTGGCCGAGCCAAAGGCTTTGGATGTGTGGGTAAGGAGGTAGTGGTGGGGGCCTTTTATAAGAGGATGGGAGGGGCACTCTTGGAAAGTAAATAAATGTTACTTTATTTTAGAATGGGATTCGGATTTTAATGGTCCCAAATTGACTTTTTTCTAGTATAAGGTGATAAGGGTTCTAAATCCACCCATCCAATAGGTTTTTTACATGTGTAGGTCTTAGATTTTACAATATCTTTCCATTTTATTTAAATCGTTAAATAATGAGGTCATCGCTTCATCATTATGATGTCATAAATAATTTAATTTATATAATGACTAAAAATTATAAAAAAAATCCTATGATGTAGAAAATATTTTTATATTTCCAATGACTATTTATAGTCCAAAATATCATTTATTTGGACAAAATTAAAAATATTTTACTTAGGTGATACATTCTTTGTTACATTTAACATTATTTAAAAAAAATAGATAAAAAGTCACTTTCTCACAAAAGTGATTCCATGGGGTCCCCAAGATTGGAAAAAAGCATCAAATGGTCGGCCATGAGACAACCAGTAGCCTTAGGACACATTTTGTGGGCATTTTAAATTATTATGATATTATCTTTTTATCTTTAACTACCTGATTACTCATTAATCAAGATAATTAAAGATAATTACCGTTGTTACTATTCATAATGTCAAAAAACCAAAGAGTCTTAATTACATAATTTGGACCTTCTTATTCCAAATATGTAATCCATTTTACAAAATTCCAAACACATAAATTTCAATAATTAATTTAAAAAAAATCTCCCTGTTGTCAAAACAAATAGCAGGTTTTTTAGAAACAATATTTATGAAAAGATTGGCACTTGTTTATGCCCAATTCCAAAGTGAAATTAATCCCAATGACCATAATTGGATTAAATGGTAAAAATATATTCCAATTAAACTTTAAAAAAATTAAAAAGAAAATATAACCATATAATTAAATTATATGAAAAAGCAGTTTTGATGTAAAATGCAGTATTTTTCACTATTCATTGAAAAATGAACATTGTCAGAAAAATACCAAAAATTAACCCAAGGTAAATTTATATGTCCCAATCATAAATAATTTGTTTATTTTGAAAAATTTATCTTATAAAATTGTCAAATGTTGGATTAAAAAAACTGGTTTTCCATCAAAAGGTAGTAAAACAATCATTTAAAAATATTAGTGTATTCAATGCTTAAGATTGGATTCATTTGTATTTTAAGCCTCTAAAATTTATTGGATAAAAGTAAAAACATTTAACACACATATATAATCTTAATTTAGTTATTTATATTCATTCCTGCCAATACAGTAGTTATGTGTTAACTACTATTAAAAATAATATTATTTTATTATTAGAGTGCAACGTAAGATTTCAAAGGAACTCGTTGTTGCGTATTGGGTTAGCCGTTGAGCATAGCATTCCATTTAAATTAATATTGACATTTTTTTTCCAAAAATAGGGATAAATATAAAAATTTCATATTCTTTATTTACCTAGGGTGTTACATCCTTCCCCCCTTTTGGAAATTGCATCCTTGCAAATATAAAACTGGTCTTGGAAATATCATTGAAAATCCCACATCGGAACAAAAGTCGGTAAAACAATCACTTTAAAATAATGATAGAGAAGTATAAAGTTCGCCCGAGTTAACCCATACTAGGATTCCATGTAGGAAAACATGGAAATGGAGGAGAAAACATAGGGTCATGTTCTGATGGAGAGTGATAGAAAACATGTTTAGGAGAAAGTTAACCACAAGAAAATCACAAACTTGTGATGGGTTAAACAGTATTCGATTCCCCAGTAGGAAAACATAATAGAAAACATTTTTGTTTTAAGTTACTTTTTATTTAGGAATTTATTCATAAGGAAACATAATTACTTATCATGTTGACTTTCAACTTTTATTAGTTTATTACACAAACTCATACTTTCACCAAAAGATGAGTATTTAGGAAGACTTTTTCACATTAAGAGTACTATAATCAACTTCTAGGGAATCACATAATCCACAAAAGAGAACAATATACTTCCCATATATTTAGACCCTATCCAAAACCAAATCCAAAATGTTAGTACAAGGTCAGATAATCCAGAAAACGATAACCCTTTATAAAAAGAAAATATATTCTTAATCTCCAAAATTTATCCCACAGAACCCAAAGATCAACGAGGACCATTCGATAAATAATTTGTCCATAAAATCCTTCAAAGTAAACCAAACTAAGATTGAAACCCAAAATTTTTAAGGTTTTAGTCACATAGTCTTCCATGTTAAATCGTAACATTTATCTGCAAACAACATCAGTTGCTCTTAAAGTCTCGTATTGAAGAGCAATTAACCTAATCACATATCCTCCATGATAAGATAATAATTTTCCATATATAACCCAAAATCAAATTACTCTTAATTCATAAAATCATCTAACTAAAAAGAATCTGTCAAACTAACCAGGGACTTCACATAGTCCAGTGGTAGGCAATAAATACCTGTTGCACTTTGGTTGTGGGTACGATTCCTACAGCTTTGTCCGACACGACGAGTTGTTACACGGTCTGCGTGTTGCCCTTTTTCCAAAACTATATAATTCTCAAATCATTCCCCAAAAAGAGAAAAAATCATCAAAAATAACCATAACATAATTTAACCTCAATTTTATCTCATTCCTTTCACTTCCATCATAACTTATAGTAACCCATAATTACCTCAAAAGTAAGGATCATATAAACCCAAATGGTTCTTTATAACTATGTCCACAAAAGAACAGATAACTATTCCTTGAATAAAATTTTCATATATTAAACATCAAGGTTACACATACTATAAAAAGTCTTATAATGTAACCCCATCATCAAAAGAGACTTAATACTCTTAAGAAATTCACCATAACTCTTGAAGCCCTTATATGTTGACTTCTTACTCATTAAAAATTATTCATGATCCATTAACCATTCCTTTCCAACTTATTCTAAAATACTTCTTTCCTACAAACAAAATCATGAATCATATCCAAAGATTCCAAAATAGGAAAGCAATAGTTATGAAATAATCCATACCTTTGATTGGTCATTTTCAGTTTCTTCATCCTCAATCGGACTGGCATTAGGTATTGGTAAATGAACATTTGTACGATCTTGGTGATCCCATTCACGAAACTTCTTCACAGGACATGTGTTTTCATAATGATCATGCACACCAGATTTAAAACATTCAATTGATCCCTCAGAAAGAACTTATTTCCCTTTCCTCGAGTCAACTGGATGCTTCCTTTTTCCATGGAAGGTTCTTTCTTTATGACCTTCATTTCCACATCTATAACATATTTTTGTCCCTTTGAAACATTTTCCTAGGTGTTTCTTTCCACATCTTTGACACATAGGTTTTTTAACACATGTACCTTTAGGATTATTACCTGTACTTCCGTAGGGATTTGTTTCTCTCATATATGATGCCTTAGAGAAATCACCAAGGTTTAGGTGGTCAATCATGACTCTAGATAGTTGGTTGAGGATAATCACAGGAGTTCTCATTGTAGCTCCCATATCATTCAGTTTCTTGCTCAAAAAATTGTCACAGTTTCCTTCACATCCACTATTACTTTGGTGCCTTCTAGATCCAGCCATTTACAAAAACCAAAAAGGTCAGTGTGATTGTATCAACAAAACCATCATGTACTAATGAGGAATATAAACACTAAGATATAATTACTCATTCACTTTATCTAAAACTAGGACTCTTTCTAAAATCCTAACCATTATGGTAATGTCACTTATGCTTAAAGAATACCCTAACCTCTAAAGTTATCTAAACCGACCTCTGATACAAACTATAAGGTCCAAGCCTTAAACCTTACTTAATCTTGAGTTATTATAAGATTACACATTGAGGATCCTTTCAGGTTTAGAGTTTTAGAGAATTAGATCATGAAACTTGCATTACATTCCACATTTAAAACAAAGTGGTTATATAAAAGACAGTATTCATTCTTCCCATTAACATAAACATATTTAAAATAAAACATTGATTCTTTCTTGACACATCCTTGACACTATCATGACATCATGTACCATTCCCTTGACCTGTGAAAAACATTTCAAAAACATGGGATGAGCATAAAAAGCTCAGTAAGGGTTATATAAATATGGAAAGGAATCATTAGTTCATATATACATAAGAATGAAATCATACTTTACCCATAAAACATAGGCACTCTAACATACCTCATAAAATCATGAATAAATCATAGAAATCATAAAGACATAAAGGTAACTTGAGGCATTCATAACTTTCTTACATAGGGAGTAAACCTCTTGGTTACGTTTGGAATACCCACCACAGTATATTCCCTAAATCTCTTCGGATAAACCTTAATGTTTAACCCCTTCGCGTTACCCAATGCATTGGAGAGCTATATCGGGCTCACCAGCCCTTAGTTTATCACGAAACCACCCGTTTTCATAACAATTCCCAAGAACCATAACATAAATGTATCACATAAAACATGCATAATGGAAATATAACATTTCCACATTTCAATCACAATATAACATTTTAGGATATTGAAATAATGAATCCATTAAAAAAACCATTTTCAAAACCATTTAAAACATTTAATAAAGATATTTTTGAATCAAAGTGTCCCATACCACCTTGAATCTTTTAACATTTTAAACCATTAATATCCATATAAATAAATCATTAAAACCATTTTGAAAACATGGATATTAATAAGAATAAATCATTAAAACATTTAAAGCGATATTTTGGTTAAAGGGTTTTTACCAAAATTAGAGACACTTGAATACAATAATTGAGGAATAAAATTTAATCAAAACTTTATAATATCATGAGAATAAATGGATTCATGATATAATATTACAAAGGACAGTATATAAACCATATAAGAGTGAATTGGTTCATAACAGCAATGAAGTCTCAATAGAGATGTAAAATGTGATGAAATCCCTTATAAAGAAGGTATCCTTAAATTAAGGATAAATCAATCTCAAAATTATGTGTGAAAAATATAAATACACCCAATAAAATTATATATTAAGTGTAAAACAATAAAAGGTCATTCACACATATTCAAAGGATGACATATTCAATAACTACATGTTGAACCCAACAAAATCGAAATTGGGTTAAAAAGTTCCCTTGGTAAAATTTGACAGCCTAACGGCGTCACTTCAAAAATTCAGAAATTGATGAGAGAGAAAAATGGAAAATCATCACTTGGAAATAAAATTTACATAAATAAGGGTGTAGAAGAAAATATCCCAACATAATAGTATGTGAATTAAAATACATAACAAATGAAGTCTTTTAAAAAGAGGAGGGTGAAAGGTTCCCTTACCGACTTGGGTATCTTTTGAAAACAACACCCCATTGAAGAAGTGTCATACAATGAATATGTAAATAACCACAAATGGAATTATATTACAAAAGGAGTGTAATAATGGTCAGTCCATAAACCACTCAATGGAAATAGTGGCAAATGTTGCATAAATCTCACATGAATAAAAGTGAGATGAAAAATCTCTTACATAAACTCGCCAGCCTAACGGCGCCACATAAAACTTCAAAAATGGATAGATGAGAGGAAATAGGGGCTTTCATAATATTAACGTAAAGTTTACAGAAAGAGGAATACAAAATAACATCCCCCAACATAACAAAGAGGATCTTAAAATAAGTGACATAAAGGAGAGTACTTAAAAATAAAGAGATAGGTTGGATCTCTTACGAAAATTCGGCAGCCCAACGGCGCCACTCAAAACATCCAAAATGGATTGATGAGAGAGAATAGGGTCTCTCATCATATAAACATAAAACTTTAAGTATGAGTAATATAAAAGAACATCCCAATCACAATATATATGAGCTTAGAAGGAATGACATAAAAGAGTGTACTTAAAAAGAAAGAGAGGAGTAGGATCCCTTACCTCACGTCCAACTTGTCTTGTTCGTTTCTTTATATTCCGGAATAATAAACATTTTTCAAATTATAATAGATTAAGGACCCCCTATAAAGATTATTATTCAGTTAATATCACATATTTTAATGTTATAATAATTGGTTAATAATATGAGTTCATATCAGACGTTTTGGTCGATGTTTGGTACGTGAGTCTAAAATTGAACTTATTGGAAAATAAATTTCCATGTAGTTATAGTTACATCATATCGAGAATATTATTGATTTTTAAATATCATATATATCCAGTATATATTCATTTTATACTATTACATAGCATTTGTAGATAAAAAACGAAAAGCACCGTTCATGGAGACGGTAAGCCGTACGTACGCATGAACACTACTTTCATTTTTTCTTTGTCATATTAACAGGATTAAAAATAAATGATATATATATATATATTATAATTACATTATAATATATATTTTATATAGGTCACATATTTTCATTAATTTCATTATTTATACGTTCCATGTATTGGATGTATGAGTCACATCACTTGAGGGGGCGGTAGTCCACATTTCCTCATATGAAATTATCGCATTTACACAACATGAAAATAATAAAGGTATGGTTTAAATATAAAATAATGAAGAATATAGTAAACATAAATACCATATATATCATAAATAAAATACAGTGACATCATAATGGCCACCTTTAATGGTTTTAAAAGAATATTGAACACTCATCATTTTGTGAGGCAGAAAATGGCCAACCACAGAAACAATATGTTCTTTAACCATTAGATGAAGGTGTGTGTAAGTGTATCTCGAATACTTCTTATAACAACATCCTAGTATATTTAAGATACTTTATTTGTTACAAAAGAAATGAATAAAAAGAGTTTAGAGGGTTGGAGAAGCAAAATAAAACAAAAGGACACAAGTGAAGCCATTACCTTAAAATCGGGTAACTCCCTTTGGTTTGAGCTCAAAGGATTCCTTGGGAAGTCTTCTGCCCAAATTGCGGCCTCAAGGAGTTATAGAGGGATGTGGAGAGACAAAATGGGCAGGGGTTGGCCGAGCCAAAGGCTTTGGAAGTGTGGGTAATGAGGTAGTGGTGGGGGCCTTTTATAAGAGGATGGGAGGGGCACTCTTGGAAAGTAAATAAATGTTACTTTATTTTAGAATGGCTTTAGGATTTTAATGGTCCCACATTGATGTGTTTCTAGGATAAGGTGATAAGGGTTCGAAATCCACCCATCCAATAGGTTTTGGACATGTTTAGGTCTTAGATATTACATTATCCTTCCATTTAATTTAAATCATTAAATAATGAGGTAATCACTGCATCATTATGATGTCATAAATAATTTAATTTATTTAATGAATAAAAATTATAAAAAAGATACTATGATGTAGAAAATCTTTTTATCTTTCAAATGACTATTTATAGTCCAAAATATCATTTATTTAGACAAAAATAAAAATATTTTACTTAGGTGATACATTCTTTGTTACATTTAACATTCTTAAAAAAATAGATAAAAAGTCTTTTTCTCACAAAAGTGATTCCATGGGGCCGCCAAGTTTGGCACAAGGCATCCCATGGTAAGCCATGAGACAACCAGTAGCCTTAGGACACATTTTGTGGTCATTTTTTATTATTATGATATTATCTTATTATCTTTAACTACCCGATTACTCATTAATCAAGATAATTAAAGATAATTACCGTCGTTACTATTCATAATGTCCAAAAACAAGAGAGTCTTAATTACATTATTTGGAACTTCTGATTAAAAATATGTAATCCATTTTACCAACTTCCAAACACATAAATTGCAATAATTAATTTAAAAAAAACTTTCCGTTGTCAAAACAAATAGCGGGTTTTACAATATTTATTAAAAGTTTGGCACTTTTTTATGCCCAATTACAAAGTGAAATTAATACCAATGACCATCATTGGATTAAATGGTAAAAATATATTCCAATTACACTTTAAAACAAATTAAAAAGATAATATAACCATATAATTAAAATATATGAAAAAGCAGTTTTGATGTAAAATGCAGTATTTTTCACTATTCATTGAAAAATGAACATTGTCAGAAAAATACCAAAAATTAACCCAAGTTAAATTTCTATGTCCCAATCATAAATAATATGTTTATTTTGAAAAATAGATCTTATAAAACTGTTAAAAGTTTGATTTAAAATAACGGTTTTCCATCAAAAGGTAGTAAAACAATCTTTTAAAAATACTAGTGTATTCAATGCTTAAGATTGGATTCATTTATATTTTAAGACTCTAAAATTTATTGGATAAAAGTAAAAACCTTTAACACACATATATAATCGTAATTTAGTTATTTATATTCATTCCCTCTAATACAGCGGCTATGTGTTAACTACTATTTAAAATAATATTATTTTATTATTAGAGTGCAATGTAAGATTTCAAAGGAACTCGTTGTTGAGTATTGGGTAAGCCATCAAGCATAGCGTTCCATTTAAATTACTATTGAAATTTTTTCCACAAATAGGGATAAATATAAAAATTTCATATTATTTATTTACCTGGGGTGTTACACTATATTAGTCATGTAAATCACACACTAAAAACCCAATTGAATGGTACAATCCCCTTCAGTAAAACTCTTATACATTATTACCATTATTAAAACAATATCTTCATTTTTTATAAAATTCATGATTCAAAAAAATTTATAACAAGAATAAAATTCCCCTAAAAAATCCTTTTTCCATTTAAAATTTCCTTTTAAATATACATGCACTACTATTGCCATTGAAATTAAATTATGCACCTTTCAAAAGAACCCATAAAACCCTTTTTAGAAACATTATTTTTTAACACAAATAAAACATAGCCATTTACATTGTGGAATCTATCCCTATAGTAAAATCATGTAAAATCACACAAAAATTACCTTTTTAATATCATAATTATACCATTGAACTAATTAATGAACTCCAAAACACAACTTGAATTTATATAAAAATATTCGGTCATGGAACCACCAAACTATTTTGAATAACATTCTAAAAAATGGTGTGACATCCCATAAACACCTCAACCACAAAATATAGATGCAAGAAGATACCCTAACTGAGTAGAAAAATCCCAAAAAATCATTATTAAAATACTAAATGTAATCCCAAATCACATGAGTGAGAAAACACCATTGGAAAAGTGGTAAAAACTAGAATAGAGAGGGAAATCAAGAGAGAACACACTCAAGGAAGGGTTCTGTGAAGAATTTAGGCCAAAATCAACAAAAAACAGGGATCCAAGAGTGACATGGGTGGGAGAGGGGGCTCCTAGGGATGCCGAGGGTGAGGAGTAAAAAAGAGGGGGTTTGTGGTTTAAACCATTAAGAGAGAGAAAAAACCCCAAAATTTTAATGACTTGGTATTCCTTATAGATAGTATGTATAGTTTTTCAATCCATGTGGAGACCACCCGGACCCCTCTACAAAAGAAGAAAACAATTGCATCAGAAATCCACACGGTCTGACAAACTGTGTGGAAGTTGTGTGGTCGCTTCTGGCCATGACCAAGACCTGTCGTATAGTTTGCTGGGCAAGGGAATATTGATACTCCTAACTGTGTGCCAACTATGTGTTGCAACTTTTTGATCCCAAAATTCCTAATTTTTAAATATTCAAAATGAAACCTGAATAAAAAATATATAACATGGTAAAATAGAATAAATACCTCAAATTTATACATCTTTTACACATGTTTCTCGATAGAAAGGGCCAGAGACCCGACCCAAGGAAATCCCCAAAAAGGCTAGAAAAAAATAGGAAGGATACTTCGTCACCATTCAAGGAGATTCCCAATGAAAATTGAATAAGAGGGGGACCAAAACTACTTTCTCAAAAATAAAAAATATAAATTGAAGGAATTCCTAATATGTGTTAGGATACCTCCAAAATTGGAATCACCTATAGCAGATCGATTAAAAGAAAATAATCATTCCACAATGCACCATCTGACTTTTCATCCCAAATCACCACATCCATCACTAGATGGAACCCACACCACCTATCTAAAGTATACAAACAAGACCAAATCACATCCAAATAACACTCCCACAACCTACATTCAATGGAAGCATTGGGGACACTGAAATCCCAACATTTAAATTAGATTGAATGTAGGAGTTCGATATCTCCCAATGAGAAAACCTACTTCCAAGCGATCACCTGGAATGAAACTAATGTAACGACATGGGGAGGCCCGAACAAACTACCCACTATAATATACAACCTGACACACAAGACGATACTAGTACAACAATATGGAAAGGCCCAAATGGACTCTACAACATATTTAATTTGAAGTCATCGATTTACTCCCATGAAATTTCAGTGAGACCCGTAATTGGCCTCCCAACAATAATAACAAACCATATTTCTTAAATGACTAGAACATACTAAAAAAGGAAACCTAACATTGGAAATCTCATGTGATGCCTACATGACCTAACCTCCCCCTACTAGGGACAAAATTAACGAAACTCCAAACCAAATATAATATAGTACATAGTCTTTCATTCCCATGGGTATTACCATCCTATGATGTTCCCAATAATTACCATGTTCGAAAGGGACCTACATTGCCTTATATACAAGAATAAACACAATAATATTTTCATGCAAAAATATATAAGTACCAAGGTTCAAGAAAACAAACTAACCAAACTTCAATGTAACAATGGAGAAACTATCCAATTAAAAAGATTACAATAAGGAGAAACATGGTCCCCGTGTGTCTCTCTAACAAATGGGACCATACATAATGAAAAAACTATGCAGGAGGCTTAATTTCTATTACCTCCCATATAGAATATGAACACTAGAAAAAAATCCATAAGACCCATGGGGTTCCCTAACTACATTCCATATTTACTGTAGAACATAAAGTTAGAGATCTGTTGACTATAGCATATCCATCCTCCCAGTCAGTCACTGATGTCCCCTGATTGAAACTTCTTCTTATGGTTCCACATGTAACAATACAACAACGTAGAGAAAAAAATACTCACAACACACCCTGACATCCACTCACCACCCATAATACACTCTAAATAAAGAAAGTGTTTCGAATTGGTGCAATAACCACTAATTGTTACATTGAATGAGAGACGTCTGGGGGAAAAGTGAACATAGAAGATATCTTCCCATAAAATGGAGGAATCAGAAATTTTCCTAAAGAAAACACACTAATGTAAAAAAAAATATTTTATTGGGAGATTACTTAGGCTTCACCATTGTAATCAAGTGAAAACACGATTCCAAAAATCATCATCAAACATGAATATTCTGGCAGGTAGAATCACTAAAAGGAGTAGGAGAAATAAACTGAGTCCCAAACTACACATGATACTCGTAAACAGCCATAAAACCTCTCTTAATTGGGTATACCACACTGGTGGCCTAACAAGAACCCCTGATTAGAAAACACCATTGAATAGTATAAAGACTATTTTAATATATCATTCAACCCCAACAAACCAATCCATTTTTTTAATTACCGAGTGAATTTTCCTTCACCACTTCAAGGAAGGATCTTCATACACAACAGTGTTAGAACACATTCTTGAAGACTCATACAACTCAGAAAAACTGAATTATACTTAACATCCTCTCACATTATCTACCACAATACGAGATAAAAAACATAACCAAGACAAAAAGGAATTAGTATCCTCTTCCAAAGTTTGAGGATAGACACGATATGTTGATTAACTGGAGGACCATCAAATGAATAATCACTCATGGTCATACTTCAATAGTTTTTTTACATTGTTAAGGGGAATACTCTATCCATGAAGGAAAACAAATGACCTAATAAAACATGTTCATTGGCCAGAAAAATCAAAAAACCAAGACCAAACATTCAAGGGGAACCGCTATAAGGGCACCTGAAAAACATCTCAAAAAATACCAAAAACCCACACCTCAGACAATCTTATTGACAAAAGAAATTCTTGGAATATCATTTGAAAAAAAGGGGACTACAAATTTAAAACATCCTGCAACAACAAATATAAAAAAATACACCATTCCATCACCAATTATCAGAACACATCATCTAATCACAAACAACTTGTTTATAAAAAATTAGACTTATTGTATCACATTTACCATGAGTGACTCATATGTTTAACTCTTTCAAACTTTTGGGACACACCGGGGACCCATCCAAACCCCCACATAACCCAGGGATGTTGTCACCTATATGGTCACTAATTTTCAAGAAAAACCGTTCCACATTCCGAAAACATCATGTTTTACAACAATCCGCATTTCATAAATAATATATTAATTAAAACTCATTTGTTTTATCTTAAATCAATCATTGATGACCATCATAAAATTTAATTTAATATGAATCATTCCAATTTTTACACAAAAATCATTTTATAAAATATCACCTTTTCAAAACACATTCAAAATAATTCCAAAGAACAATTTTTTCATACTTTGAGAATAATATCATTTCAACTTTAAAAAAAAAATTCCATAAAATAATCAAATTACGTTTTTCATATTAATATTCTAAAACCAATGAAATAGATGATAGTGCAAGAGGAAACTAGGGCTGACGAGTGACATGGAAATATAGCTGGAGACCATACTCCAATCACTCCACCATCACAGATAGTTTTTAGGATAGTGTAATAGGATAAACATGCATTTCTATACCATTTGATCCCACTAAGGTCTCTTTAACCATCTACTATATCATTTCCCAATCAACAAATAATCAGAAGGATCAAATTATAGAGATAAAACATGACTTTGGTGACTGGAGTCATGTAATGAGATGTGCATGCTAGGAAACATACTCAGAATTAGAATGTAATGTCCCAACTATCAAGGCACTCATCTACCCTAAATATTCCCTATGGAGGATGGACTAAAAGATCCGACCTAATTTGATACCATTTTTTCATGAACCAATACTATTAACCATTATATCCAGCACCTTACCCAGTCGATGGCTAGTCCTAAATGGTGTTCAGGATCCCTATGGGGTGGCATTAGTGCAGGGGTATCACAAGTAATGTGTAGGTATTACTTAATAATTTTAACACAAAAAGAAAAACAAACATTAAAAATACCAAAACTAAAAAATAAAAAACCAAAAAGGACCCTAACAACTTTAATATTTTTTGATGTGGACAATATAAACCATAAATATATGAAAAAAAATTGTATCAAAGGAAAACTAGAACTCCAACCCAAACCTCTGTGCACCATGATGATCCACACCCTCAATCCACCATCACCAACTCAAAATAAAAGGACACTAATCACCTATAACGCGATCAATAAACACGATTAATTAACCTATAATATAATGGGAAATATGTTCTATATACACCCAGAGGTGTATGTATGGTGTGTGCCAATTCCCAGTAAGATTCCACCCTAATGAATATAGTCCATGATAAAACATCCCTAAGATAATATAACATTATTAGTAAAGTGGAGGCTTTCATAATATTTATTTTGGAGAGTGTCTTCATTGATAATAATTTTAAAAAGGAACAATATCTTTGAAAACCATTTTCTAATGACATAATGGAAATATTGTGTATATAAAGACACACTATCATGAACATTATAGTTACCTAGATGGTGACAGATGGAACCCTAATATATAATGTAGATAACCATGGATAAATCCACACGGTATAATCTAGCTTGAGTGGGACCTTAATTCCATGTACCTTGGTAGACATGGTATAATAAACCAAACCACATACGTTCTCACCCACAAACCACTAGAGAAGATAATCATTCAATGATCTAGTGTTGATATCCAATAAAATTAGTTTTGTTGGTGTTGAAAATTTTAATCTAGATAAGTGAAACTAGGACTAGAAACATATGTCACACCCGAATAGTAGTCCTAGTCCACCTATATTGATACTCAGTGTTCCCTAGTACTCATGTTAAATTTCATACATCACACATATCATGATATACTCCACTCAATGTTAATAATCTTAATAAAATTTACCATTTTCCATAATACAAACAATTATCCATATTTCTCTCACTAAAACCTCATTTTTTTGACACATTTTATAATAGTCACACAATTCAGAAGTCCTTCGTTAATTTTCACGATAAAACACAATAAAACCCAACCAATTAAATGGAAAATCCACATTTCACACACACACAAAACATAAAATAATATTGAAAAGAAGATTTTTATCCTTCAAATAATTTTATATTCAATGACAAAAGGAATAATAAGGATATCATGCCCAAAATGATCAATTTTCCATTGAAAATAAACATTTAAACAAACACACTCTGAAGGTTACTTTGAAATCACGTTCCTCAACTTTTACAAACCCCCTAAACCTCATTTTAGAAATTTTATATTATAAAACACACAAAACATAGAAATTTTCTCAGTGGAATCCTTCCCCTCCATAAAAACATGTCTAACCAGTAAAATATTTACCCATGAACACCACAACTAAACCATTAATCCCATTTACAAAGTCAAAAAAACCTATTAAATTCATATAATAATATTTGGGAGTGGAACCACCTACATCTCGTGAAGAACATTCTAGAAAAAAGTTCGAAATCCCACTTGCACCTCATCCCCACCACAATTATGTAATAAGAAACCATATTTAATATGATAAAACCAATAAATCCATGATTAAAAAGATATATCGAAACTATAATAATAGGATATTGAAACACATAATGGAAAATTGGTAAAAATAAATACAATAAAGAAGGAAAAAAGAGATAAGACACTCAAATAAGTGTTCCTAGAAGAATCTCGGCCAAAATCACTATGAAATCAGATATCTGAGGGTGAAATATGAGGGAGGATGGCTACCAAGGGTGGATGAGGCTAAGGTAGGATGAAAAAAATAGTGGTTTGGGGTTTATAATGATAGGAGAGTGAAAACCCCCAAAATTTTAATGACCAGGTAGGCCACATTGTTTGTCCGCAGGGTTTGTCAAACCGTGCGAAGACCAAGTGGCTGCCTATGTCGAGGTAGACACATATTGCATGGGAAATTCATATGGTCTATGAAACCATGAGGAATCCATGTGGTCTCTACTAGACATGGCCTATACCTACAACTCAATTTCTAGGACCAAGAAGCATGGTTACTCCTAACCATGTTCCAATTGTGCAATGGAACATGGCTAGATCATATTTAATATTTATCTATAAAATTGAAATGGAAACCCAAATGATTATTCATGGAAAATGATAAATAGAAAGAAAACCTAAAAATTAAAAAAATTCACACCTGGTTCATGAGGGAAAAGGAATGGGACCTTAACTGAACATGGAAAAAAGGTAAACATCATAACCTAGTTGTGACACGTACCACTTGGATATTCCAATAGTTAATCATGTCACTAATCTTCATATGAAACAGAAGATATACATATTCATAATTCCTTATTAGGAAGTTACCTTTCCACAAGAAATGAATTTGATGGAAAAAGTTGAAAAGAAGAAAATATTATCTATATATTTCAGTAGAAACTGGTCTTATCACTATCCAAACTCCAGATAATTATACCAAAGAATAATTAGAAAAAGTTATCATCTTTATCAGGAATAGTTCATTGATAGAATTTTTTATCTCCATCTTTGGGATATAACAATAAACAACCCCACATAATTGAATAAAATATGGTTTTGGCCATTTATACTAGTTCATACCCACTCTTCATCTTTCTCAAATATGGACACAACAATATAGTAGAACTAGGTCACTCATATAGAATATAATGGTCACTAGTTATTGGAGAAAAAATCAACCGTTAATTTATATTTCATAACTATGATCAAATTATACTTACATAAAATTAAAAATTCACAATGTAATATTTTTTCAACAACCACAAATCAATTCACAAGCTCTAGGTTTAATGTATTAACAACAATAGAATGAATGGGTTCCCATTTTTTATTCTTTCATGGAAGAGACTTGAAAAGATAATTTTCATTAGCAATCTTCATTCTGGACATAGAGAATTTCTCTAAAAAATTAGATGAATGTGTGGTAAATAATTTGGTTTTGATATAGAGAATTTCATGGTGAGGGTTGAGATATATGATCAAGTTAGTGAAGGGGTTAAATCTAAGACAAATGTGTGGTTTATATCAGATAATATATATATATAGATTCATAAATCTCAATTTGATATAAAATTTTAATTGAATGAAAAATAAAATAAATAACTAATATAATGAATTTAAAATTTTCATCAATAATTCTAAAAAGGAATTACTGAAAAAGGAAACTGATTGAAATGGTGTGTAAATCCAATGGTGGGAAAAATTAATGGATTTTAAAATTCAATATTGGGTTAAATTCAACAGTTAATAAAACTCAATGGTGGGTAATACTCAATGGTTAGTAAAACTCAATGGTGTAAAACCCATTGGTGGGTAAAACTCAAAAGTGGTTAAATCTCATTGATGAATACTATTAAATTATTCTTAACAAAATTTATCATTCCTAATTCATTTTTGATGTAGTTCGATCTCTCATAAATCAATGGATTGGTGAAAATATTATCATGTTTATGTTATATATGGATATATTAAAGATTTATATAACTCTTTTGAAAACATTCTTCCAATAAGTGATATCAGACATCATTATGTTATGTTCTATAGTGATATACATTCTTATCATAAAGGTTCATCAAAATATTGTTGACAAAACAAATAGGGACATGTCAGAATTGAAATCCACGTTTTAGTAAATACTGTTAAATCAAAAAAAATTGTACACAATAACTAACTACATCTATATATTCATCTTCATCATTAGACAGTTCAATATAATTTTTTTATTACTACACAATTAATCCAGAGACCATCAAAAAATGTTCCAGTTTTTAGAGGTGTTTTTTCTATCGAAACCAGAAACACAAAAATCATCATTCATATAACTAATTATGTAAAATGATTTCCCTATTGGATAGAACAATTCTTAAATAAATCTATATTTGAGGTATTTAAAAATAATTTTTATAGAAACTAAGTGTTACTCTATTACGTTTTATTGAAAACAACAACAGATAAACACACTAAACACAATGTCATATAAAGTAGTAGTTATTGAGAGACAATATCCAATAATAACGTTGTAACTTGTTTGATCCACTTATTTACAATCTCATCAAGTTCTAATTTACTGTTGGTACACATACTAGTGTCACTACTCTAGGTTCTATCGAAATATAATGATTTTAGAAGATCATTATTATATTTACATTGATTTAAAAAAAAACATTTCTTATTTTTAAAAATATGAAACCTAATAAAAACTATAGGGTAACCCATTAAATTAATTTCATAATATTTTTCATAATTTAAAAAATATAAAAAATAATTATTTTTTATATTATCAAAAAATAATATAATCTACAAAAATTTGAACAATGAAAACATTTTCTGATTTTTTTTTGATAAATATGGTATGACCCCTTATACATTTTAAAAAACCATTTAAAATATGAAAAGATCATATCCTATCAAACAAATATCTAGGTGATTATTTTAACCCATATAGACTTTTTGATAACTTGATAAAATGAATTGGAAAATTACATTTCGATATCCATGTAGATGTTCATGAAAATATCCTCAACTATATACATATTTATTAACCCACTTTTGGAATCCATTAGATATAGTTTGAAATATAGTTCGGATACATAGGAATGCAATGTTATAACAGCTTCATGTTTTGAAATAGGTATATATTTTTATTCATAGTCTATACCCTATTCTTCACTGTACCCTGTGTAACATGTCTATCCTTATTCCTTACTATTCTTCAGATTAGAGAACTTTGTTTCCAAGAACCTATTTATTGTGTATAATAATGGGGGTTACAGTTATATCAACATGTTCCAGTACTTTATATATTTCAGAATGATTATGTTATTAATTAATATCCATTACATATAATTCATCATTTTTTACGTCATTGAGGTTCTTCGGATCCAATTATGAAAATATTGTCTGATATTCCACCCATGATTTTTGTTTACCTCATGTTTGTGTACCTCTATATATGTCTCCTACAATAATATATAAATGATTGTATTTATGATTACTCATAACTATAAGGAGGTAATAGTTGGTCACCTCATGTCCTTTTATAGGATTTCGTTTAATCTCTTGATGTTCTTCGAAACTGGATAGTTTTTCTACATGTTTTATAATACGATCCATACGTTTTTAATTGATGTTCCTAGTGGATAAATCATCCAAAATGTTTTTTAAAGGATTCATAGGTTAATATAGATATTAAACATCAATATTGACATAGAAATACTCCTCTAATTTCTTGGGTATTTTGTTAAAAACTCTGTAGGAATTTTATAATATGAATAACATAGATAAATATTTATTCAATTTTAAAAGAGAACTAGTAAATTATATCATTACTATTATGAATAAGGACATTTAAAATTAAAACTCTAATGTAATTAACCTTTTTATTTATATTATTCAACTTTTCATTATGGGGTTTCCTTAAGATATTTCAAATTAAGACTATATTGATAATATAACAGGCATTATTCACAACCAATTTCTAAATGTAGACATGTAAGTCATATTCATTAATCATAGATCAGGTTAAATCTTTATGTATTTTATTTTTTCTTTCTACAACTCCATTCTATTTTGGGGTCCTAGAAGAATGGAAGTTAACACTATATCCAGTTTTGAGGAAAAATGACTCAAAGTAATGATTTTTAAAATCACATCCATGATCACATATTAAGTTATTTACTCCATGCAGAGTTAGTATTTCTTATAATTAATCATACTTGGTAAAGTGAGATAAATATTTACTTTTGTGAGATAAAAAAATTGAGGTATACCAATAAATTCCATCTATATTTACAATACATAGTGCTACCTATTTAATCTTGAAACCCAAAATAGTCCAAAAAATTCATTTAAACCTAATATAGAGGTTGATATATTGATTTATATATCTTTCAATTAATGGAAATCTTGTATTTTTTCCCTTTTTGAAAAGTGTTAAAATCTTTTTTATTTGGGAATACAGGTTTGGGTAGATCCACGTCTAACCAATTATATGAATGATTTCTATCATAGTGAATATTACCATGGCCTAATTTCATATTCAAATGAATTGATTCTATATTAGAGGCACATTAGAAAGAATAATTTTGGGAAATCAAACAATATTAATTAACAATATATATATTCACATTTATAAATGTAGTAAAAACTGATGAATTTGTATAATTAAAAACATCACAATAATTGTTTTCAAAGATATGACTAAAAAATCATCACATAATTATGTGATGGTCGGAAAATTTCATTTTAAACCATTAACAAAATGTACACTATAAATTAAAACTGAGTTAGTGTGACTGAATTTTCCATGGGAAATGATAATTCTTTTAGTACAATCACAAAATGTGACATAACCACCATTAACCTTTATTAGCATATTGAAGCTCAAGTAATATCATATTAAATGTTTCAAAGATTAATTTTCCCTGTATTATAGAATTCTACAGGATCCCTTTAAACAGTTTTCTATAAAATAATTTGAATATGAGAAATTATATTTGTACCCTTTTTGTGGACCAGTATTTATTAGTGATTAATGAATTGGGAACCAATATATTAATAGTGTGTTTCCAGTAAGAAAATTGTAGTTTTTTGGAAATAAACAAATTTATTAGTCCTCTATAATAATAAATATAATCAAAATGTCTCTACTTATATATAGGAACAAATTTATCTTCATTTCCATAGTC
This sequence comes from Viscum album, assembly GCA_963277665.1. Classification (NCBI taxonomy): domain Eukaryota; kingdom Viridiplantae; phylum Streptophyta; class Magnoliopsida; order Santalales; family Viscaceae; genus Viscum; species Viscum album. The sequence continues at coordinate 440,000,562 of OY728160.1, read as the reverse complement.
GATATACTTGACTAGTAACGACTATTTGATGAATTTATTTTCCTAATATATCAATTTGAGTTTCACATACATTTATAAATATATTTAAATATTTCATATGTTTCTCATATGAAATTTTTAGTTCATTATTTCCATATTATATTTTTTTTATTATTTTAATTGTCTACAAAGAGATTAGGTGTAATATTAATAGATAAAACTTATTGATTCTTTAAATAATTGTATTTTTCATTAATGTCGTTAACAGAATGATCAGTCATCGTACAATATTAATATATTTAATCTATTGAAATATAATCAGAATTTTTATTTTTTAATGTTATCATAATAATGTATTGAATATAGAGTCAATTCATTAGAAATGGATGTCATGAAATCCATGTTTTCCCTGTTAAACTTTACTTCATTAGTAGAATCTGCATCACTGGAGATTTCTTCATAGACTCTCAAGGTGTATTTCATGGATTTATTATAATTTATATATTTTTCCTCATACATCCTTTTGTGCATTATCCTAGGATAGTAATAATAAACATGTTGTTTTCACATACACTGATAACATGTACAGTTATTTCAGTTATCATCTCTTTTCCATACCTTTTTCCACTTCCATTTATTTTAACTCATTCCATTATAATTTTTTTCATTATGAAATTATTATTATTGTAGAATATCATTAACCATATCCTAATGTGTTCTATTTCATTGTGATTATTAGATTTTTAATCTTCAACAATGGATCATTTATCTTGTACCTTTCCCTTTTATTTTTGAATGATGTAGTAGTCTTGAAGGATATAGACTACAATATTGGATAATAATATTCCTCATTGATAAATTTAACAACTTCATCATAAATCATCAGATTCAAAATAAATTCATTGAGATGAATCTTACTAATTTCACAATATTCCTTTATTGAAATAGTTTTCCCTCTTCATATCTCAATAAGACATATCAACAGTCTCATTACATGGTATTTATATAAATCTAGATTTTCCATGGAGAAAATTGTTTTTTATATTTCATGAAAATATTATTCATATAATAAATAAAATATTTTTCTTTCATTATAAAATCATCATATTTAATTATAAAATTATTTAATATCATTTATTTAACATTAATAATTCTGTTGTGAAAAATATTGAATGCATCTCTATTTTTTTTGGAAATTTTACTTGTATGTATCCAATTGAATTTGTCATTTCCTAAATACTATGAAATATAATTAATTTATTTGAAATAAATATTATATTCATTTTGTGTTTCATCAACCCATATATTCCAATTTGTACTAGGTAACTAACTATTCTCCTCTGTAATATACCAAAAATCAAAACCCATGATTTCTATCTGCATTTTCATATTAATCATTCATTGAGCATAGTGATTCCCATTTAGGAAAGGAGTACTATTAATATAAGAATATGTTTATTTTATTATCCATTTAATGATATAAATTTATATTTAATAGAAATATAAGATCATTGAAACACAACAAAAATAACATCAGGAATGTTTTAGAAAAAACATTGATACCAAATATTGGTCAGAGTAAGTATCTCAAGTGGGGTGTTAAATGAGACCCAATAGATGTTATTATTTTCAAAAAAGGTTTAAAAAAATAAAAAAATAATTAAAATATCCTAGTTAATAAAAATATAACATATAAATAAGTTATACACTTTTAAAATATCTTTTAATGATTGATTAAATTCTAGTTAAAATATTATGAAAATTAATTCCTATTTTGTGAATAAATTTACATAATAAAAAATTATATAAAAACTAATTAAAACTAACTATTAATGCATTGGATAAATTTAATGGTTAAACCAAAATCAATTTTAAATTATAGAAATAAATCACACAAAACAAGACACATATCTAATGGAATACAAGAATTTATATCTCAATCTAAGCACTAATAATATTTCCATAGAAATAAACTATTTAAAAAAAATTATTCAAAATAATCTATGACTAAGTAAATATATTTTGTAAACTATGTTATGGTTGTCCATGTCATGAAATAACATTTCTATAAAATACATGGGAATTAAACAAACACCAGACACTCAATGACCTCTTATACAATATGTGGGAATAAATGTGACATAGTTTGAGAAGATATAGAGTATCATAAATTTAAATTTTTTTATAGAGAATATGTATTAAATAAAATGGAAAAGGTATCACTAGTCATATTATAAAATATAATAATACTACTGAAAATAATGATGTATATATGAAGTAAGTTTTGTTCTTAATGTGATCTAAAGCTCAAGACTCATTGGACATTGCTTGAGTAGAATCACGAGTTGAGTTTCAAAAAATTGTAGTAGATTTTAGTATCATGAACACATTATAGTGTTTTTATAAGAAGTAAACTTATTGTTCATAAATCCTAACTCATTAGATAGTTGATCACTAGTAATGATGATTCACACAAGGAAATATTCAAAAAAAATTATTTTGATCAAGAAACATTTCAGCTATCTTCATGTGTATATGTATATATTTTTCAATCACACAAAAATTTCATTTTTTTACATTAATGATTCATCCAGATATTTTTAAAATTGCATGTAGGAAAAATCATGTGTATCATCTTCTCCTTGTACTAGGCGACTGATGAAAATTTTAATGAATCTCTTCTATAATTTAAAAAATCATTACATAACTATTAGAAATAAAAATGATAATAACGCATAATTAAATATTTAATTCCAGAAAAAAAATGTCGAGTATCTTCCTTTTAATGGTTAGACTACAAAAGTGGTGACTTAGGATGGATGAGAGTCATGATGGTGGTGAGTCCGGCCAATGGTGATACATCTATTCCTTCTATCTTCTCGGTGCAAGAATATTTCAACACATTGAGGAATACTCATTCTGATGGAATGTCATCTTTAATTGTGAATCAGGTCTATTGGTAGGTCTATCCTTACATATCCAATTTTCTATAAGTCACCTCCAAGGTTGGGTGTTTACCATAATTTTCCAGTTTTCTATTGGTTATCTTGGATGTATGTAGTTTTCCATACTTTATTAAAATTATATGTTCAATGGTGATCAATCTCATAGTAGTGAGTATGTCACATACTTATCCAAAAATATACCTCAGTGGGGACTTATTTTTGATTATAGGTTTATCCCATATTAATCAATATTTTCCTCATGATTGTGAGTCATCCATGATAGTGACTCATCGTCAATATTGAGTCAGGTATGAAGGATATTGTTTTAAAAACACAACCTAATTTCTCTCCAATCATTCTTATATAATAAAACAATAACACGAAATATAAAAACCATGTATTTCATTAAAATAAGATTTTAGGGACATTAAAATAAGGGTATAAATAATGGTATTCTAGTATAAGGCCATGTTTGGATGATGGATGAGGATATTTTCAATTGAAGGGTTTAATGGATGTTCCATGTGATGAACTATAGTTTAATAGTTAAATAGTATCTATCTATTCAGATCACATAAGATGAAATTGTTCCCAAGGGAAGAAAAAACAAAAACTCTATGTGATTTAACATTAAGGATATGAGAAAAGATTTATTGGGGATATAATTTTCTCTAACATACTTCTAGTGTAAAGTCTCATATAATAAAGATAATAGGTCGATTTATAGTGTAAGGTTTGAATATCATAGAATGAACCTTATAAATTACTTTAAATGATTTAGTTAGTCATGGTCTTTTATACCCCCTTATCTATTCAATTATATGAGGATTTTAAAAGAATATTTTCTACGGGTGAATTCATTCAATATTACATTAATGGTGATATTATTCGGTATACATGGATATACATGGTGTTCTACATGTCATATAAAATTTAATACTAGTATTATTTTGAGTGATAGAAAAATCATAAAAAATTATTTACTACTATTGATTAATATATGTGGGATTTGATTATGATTATTTCTTTGAAATTACATCCGATTGTGAAATCAAGATCATGATCAAGATTATACTATCTGGGGAACCTATATTTACTCATCCTTGTACAATAGATCCAATTGTTCAAATAGAGATGAATACTGAGCTCGAGGATTTGGAGGTGAAGGAATTAATTCACTAGAAATATTATCCATTGGGTTATTATTTGTTATTGAATATTAATTAATATTGATAATTACATTTAAGTATATATTACTTGATATTTATCATGATTATTGTTAAGAACATATATCATATTCATTATACAGACAAACTATTTATTCAGTTTAGGGGAGCCAATTAGTAATATATTATTAATTTATTGTTTTAAATATTATCATTATAGAAAAAATGAAATTAATATGTGTATTTCCAAAGATGTTATAACATGTATGAGTATCTTATGATGTCATTTGGGATGAATAATTCATCAACTATGTTTCTATAAATGATTAATGAGTTTATATATATATATTTGGATTTAAATATTGTAGTGTTTATAAATTATATTATGGTATGATGATAGTCAATGGATGATAATTCTAATTATATGGATAACTATTTTTTTATATATGAGTTCTATAAAATATTCCAAACTCTCAATTTTTTAATTCATGATATGAGATGCACACTTCTTAGGGATCATGATATCTTATGTTGGAGTCTTAGTAGACACTATAAAAGAAGACTCTGTGGTTTTTTATGAGTGACCTGAGAAATTTTTTGAGATTCATTGTCTACTAGGATATTTATGTTATTATAAGAATTTTAACCATGCATTATATTTTTTAAAAGTATCCATAACTGATTCAACCAAAAAAAAGTTAAAATTCACATTGTCCTATCATTGTAAGAGTTCCTTTTTGGGTATTTTAAAGAAGCTAATTCTTGTTGTAATACATACCTTACATGACAAATGTAATGAGTATGAATTTTGTTATGATGCTTTAAGAGTTTTTATAGTATAAATTGTTTTTCCATGATGCAAGAGTTGTCAATTATTGTTCATGATAGCTAAGGAAATAGGAATAATAAAAATTTTCATTGGAAAAAGGATGAAAGTAATTTTTCGTGGACATAGATTCAGGCTAATTTATGTTTGGAATAAGATTTTTGGAATATCTTTTGAATAATATCATGAATTTAATTTTTCTACAAAGGATGAATAAATCATACAGTAGAGGGGGTGGGTATTGTTTCATCAATATACTTATTTTGAAATTGAATAAAGCATCAGTAAAACAGAATTCTCGGGATGAGGCACTGCATAATAAGACTCATGTTTAGTGGGGTGTAGGTGGCGAGTGGTGAGTGGATGAAAATAAGTCTATTAGATGAATTAATCATCAAATTATGATGTTTCTAGTCATATTGACACATAAATTATAGTCAATTACATATTTTCTCTTTTAGAGGGTGAAGGATAGAGAATCATTTATCTCAAATTATATAATTATAGTGGAAAAAATTTAATGTTGGTATCTTCTACTTGATTGGACCATGTAGGTCGAATGGTTACTTCATTTATGAGGATTTAATGTATTACCTATGATCAGTATTATATATATGATGTGGGATTAAAATTTTTTGATATAGGATATTCACTTGGTGCTTATTTAGATATATCATGATATCTAAATGTAACATTGGTTTCCTCAGATAAAGTAAATAACAAATACTGTTAGATAATGATTCACTTATTATTAGGTTATAGACAAATACTAGTAACCTACACACCTATTCACACATTAAAATTTATATAGTATAAGATTTATTATGTTGAGATGTTCAAAATTAAAATAGTATGATGGCCATATCATTGTTGTGATGTTTTATGGGATATCAACAAAAATATGATAAAGGTATGACATTTCATAATTATCCAAGAGAATAATTATTTTAACATGATTACTCATAATACACAAATCTTGAATGGGATATAATGCATTATGGATCATAGTGGGAAGGTTCAACATGGGAATATAGTCCTTCTGGAAAATTTATATTGGATGTAAAATAATATCTTGTTTGATATAGGGGAGTGATAATTCGATATATGGGTTAAATGTTCAATGTTTTCACCAGAAAGTCTTAGTATCACATCTCTATAATTATTTTTTGTTTTTACTAGTGTTTTTATTACAAAATATATTAATTAATTATGATTTTAGTTTAATTTTTACCAACTCCTATATAATTTTTTTCATTTTTTATTATTAGAGGTGTTTGAGAGGATCTCATGGGTCTATTTTAAGGGGTTTTTACCTCAGTTCATGCTAAATATCTCTATTTAGTGATTCATCATATCACAACAGAGGGGGGATATTCCATTACAATTTCATTATAAATAGATACAATATGATGATGCTGAGGGGTATTCTATGATGACATGTATAAATGGAATGATCAATCTAAAATAGAGTAGGTCGTGTTGTAGGGTCTGAGGCCACACCATAATGAGGTGGCTAAATTTTTCTAGTGCCTATCTATTTGAGTGGATAGTATAATGATGTGGGTCAATAATCCATTAATACCATAGTAGATGTGCAATTTATTCAATCATGTATTAGGGAATTTCAATATAACCACAACATCCTTTCTATAACATGACACTATTATTGATGTAACATCATGACCCAAATGGTCACAAAAAAACACACCGATTATGTTGTTTTTTTTTTGTTTTAGAATACTCGAATCGTTAATTAAACTGTATAAATATTTATAAATTATAATAAATCCCCTTTTATCCTTTTATATTCTTTTTAGACTATACCTATCTTTTTATCTAAAAGATTCAATATATATAGAGTGTTATATCCAAATATTTTATTTTTTAGAAATGTTGACAATTATTATTTTAGAATAGATCGGCTGGTAATATATCATATTAAGGTCCCAAATAAATCCAGTTAAGTGGTCCTATGAATTTATATTAATTTTTTCAATATATCCATGTGTCATATGAAATATGGTATGTTCCAATAATTAGTTAATGTCCTAATTTATAATTAATAATTTATTTCTTATTTAATTTTTATTGGCCGAGGCATGATAATTCTTCAAGGGGTTCTAGAATATATATTATCTAACACAATGGTAAATTATGGACATTTTACATAGGGATAATGTCCTATAAAAGTGGTTGTAAAACCATGAGGTCTATTTTATGCCCAATTTTATCCATTTTTACCTCGTTAGGTGTCTACAAATTTCTCTTATTATGGACTTTCATATGAATTTGATTTTTAATTGTGTAATATCCATGTAATTATTATTTAAATGTGTTAGAGTCTTTGAATACATAACATCAAAATCAAATGATTGTGAATGATACAGGTGGGTTAAAAGTTATTAATCGAATATATTAATGGTTTCTTTGTGTTGCATCATCCTTGAAATATAAACTAGTAATCAATAATTCATAAAGAGGTTATATATATTTGGTTTATTCAACCACATACAGATGATTAGTGTAAATGAATTTTCCTTCATTGATATATTGGTGATATATATTCTACAAAATATTGATATATTTGGGGAATCAATCCCATATAGTTGTAGACAAAATAGTGAATCATTTACATAGTGACGTACATTAGTTGAAAAGTTTTTGATAATGGTAGTTTCCATGTTGTCCTGTCAAACTATTATATACTATAATATATGTAATATCACCCACCTATTGGAGTTATCACAACAATGATTTTTTCCTCTAGGAAACATTCATCGATGGTATATCGTACACATATGAGAGTTACCTCAGTGTTTCATTTTCGACAAGGATAATTTTAAATTTTGTATACTTCCAGCTTATGTAAACCTTATTATTGGGGTTTAATATAATTGTATTCTTGATTTGATAGTACAAAATAATTATATATAGTTTTTAGTGGTGCAACATCTACTTGGATATATATATTGGTTGTGAATCATCTAAAATGATAAATGTATAAGTGTCGTATATTCAATTTATAAAAGATATCATGATCAGGTATCATCCACAAATAAGCTTAAATATATGAATATCATCCTAATTAAGAGTGATATTTATGGAAAATTATCCCACTTGATAATTATGTGGGTTCTGGATTATCTATCAAGATATATTAGAGGTCATGTATCATCAACGATATTAATTGAAATTGGTGGTGAAACACTTATCCATGGATTGTTGTATTAGTGTTGAATTGTACCCTATATATGAACATCAGTGGTATATAACTCACTTGAGTATTCATATTGGTGAAATTTTATACACAAAAACATACTGCCACCATATTAAATTGTGGATATGTCATTCTCTATTAAAATTAGATTAGTGATATATCAATGTTTTGGATGCATTATAATTTTGATATAACAGTTATTAATGTTATTTAATATAGAGAGTCTGTTCACTATAATTAATATACATAGAGTGATTTATCATTTTTACACTTGGTGTGATTGTACTATGGTATTTACATCTCATTCTAGAACTGTTCAAAGAAGGTACGATGCCATGTTGTCTACCTTTTTCTAAAAATAATATTTTATGAGTTATTTACTTATTTTATTCATCTTTTTTAAATTCATTCCATACAAAGAATGTTCTCTTGATTCATAGACTTACATAGAGAAATTAATTTTGGTATATTATTTTCACTCACACCCATATAAAGCATTGTTCTACATCATAGACCTCGTGTTACTTAACCCGGTTAAGGAATTAGGAACTATTATTATTGATGGTTTTTCTAGTTTTGATATGATTTCATTAGTAGAGAGAAATATTCCCATATATAGTTCATATTTTCTCTCACTTATTCATAATTTATTATTAGAACATGTTATATATGATCTTCCCATATGTGATAATTTTCGTGATTGTATGAATCATATGACACATATAAATTCTATAATAGACATTTTTGTTATAATATCTAGGATGATACTACATTTTAATATGGTTGTTAGTTTATATTTTCTGGTTATATATATTAATTATTATCATCATTTTCAATAGATATTTCTTCTTCTATGATTTATGGATATTCACTTGAGAGTGTATAATGTCAAAATGATTTTCAATGACCTGTAAAACTATTAAAAAACTATTAGAATACAAGGAAGGAGACCATATTTGTTTTGTGACACAGTTTCTTCTCAAAAGAGGTGAATCATGTCTGGGATGATACACTGATAATTTTTTTGGTCATATAGTGTCATATTTATCGACTTTGTATATTATTAATAATTATAAGAAAAATAAACAAAATTATTAGTTTTTAAAATTTTATATCTTGTATCCAAATATTCAATATATTTTATAATATTAATATTATAGTTATGTAAAATTTGGTTCTTATATGAAAAAATGTTGATTGTTTTTTTCATGCAACATACCTTTCTCAAAACAAAATCATTGATATTAGAAAAAAAATATTTTTAAAATTGCAACCATATATAAATTTGGTATCCAATTCACTGTAAGAATCCATAAATTGGGAAAAATTATTTTCCAAAATAAAATTATACGTACTTCATGATATATTATTTCAGTAAAAAAATTACATTATAATAAAATAAAGGATTTGGAGTCTAAATCATGCATATAAAATGAAATATTAGTTAATAAATTTGAAAAATAACATTTTAAAAATTAAATAAACTACTATTTAATATTATAAATATCTCTTAAAATATATTTTTATTGTCAAAACAATATGTAAACATTAATTTTAACATATTTATAATTTTAAATAACATTGGACATTACATTTCTATATAACCACAAAATATGATTCTCTATCACATTTAAAAAATGTGTTTTAATAGTTTACAAATTATGTTCCAATAAATAAATTTACATTAAATGTACAATGTGAATATATGATTATAAATATAAGAAATATAGTTATCAATGAGTGATGAATGTAGTTAAAGAAAATTCTAATTCTATTATTGAACATTATATGAATATATATATATTTATATATAATTACATCATAATAAAAAATTATAATAAATAATTTATCAATAATAAATAAAATATTAAAAATTGATAAATATATATTAATTTAAATTTTTTTGAAAAAACCTAATATTAACAACGAATAATAAAATTAATTTTTTAGGATGATTTATATTTTCATACCATCAAAATAATTAATTATTTTCTATTATATATTTTTATAACTTACCACAAAAAGTAAATATATATACCAAATTCATTCCTATAAGATTTTTATAATGATAAATCTAATTGAATATATACTAATAAGTCACATCAAAAATATATACTACATATAACTTTTATTTTCTTTAATATAATTTCAAATTAATGATTATTATATAAGTTATTATATTATTCATTTATTTTTATCTACCATACTTCAAATAGGTATAGTTTATAATAGAGACTATCATATGGGATTTATTTTCAATATAATTTTATATCTTGTATTTATGGATGAAATATTTTTTATATTATTATTTGATGAAAATAACGTAATTTTTACACCATTTATAATATTTTTATATATTTTCATGATATTTAAATTAAATTTAACGTAAAAAAAAATTTATTAATAAATATTTAATATGTTTAGTACATATTAAAATAAATTTATAATTTCATACATATATCTCAAAAACGGATCTCAAATTTTTTCACTTTCATCGATAATTAAATTAAAATAATACAACTAATAATACACATATATGATTATGGGGAAAAACTAAAAGAATATATATTATAAATTGTATTTTTTCACCTAAATATTTAAAATGAAATTATAGTATTATTGTTACCTCATAGAGGGAATCATTTATAATCACATCACATCAACTTAACATATGTACACAAAAAACATGGAAGGGATACCATTAATACAAGTATAATGTGTGGTGTCTACCCATGATTGTGTAACCTCAACCTTCTTTTTTGGGACTTTCTCTATTACATTGGTCCTAAAAAATAACTCTATACCAATTTAAAAAGGATAATGTATAACATGTGAGTATATATTACCTTGGGAATTATCCCCTAATCACGAGCCATTTTTAAAAAATCACAGTGTGTAATTTCGATGCATACTGTATGCTGGTGGTTATTCATAATATGTTTTCAATTTGATTGTTACTAGGGAGAAATAATTCCCACTGAACATGAATAAATACCATTGAAATTAATCATACAAATAATCAGAATGATTTAATGACACATTAATAATTTTTAAACATATCAGTGATCCTACTTTGATCTATTCTCAGAGTCTATGAATAGTACAATTTTTCCTTTAAGATTTGATTATCAAGTATTCCCATTATAACCAATCGTCTATATGATTCTATAAATATTTTAAATCATACTTTATCGAAGAAAGTTTTAATATAGATCACTCTTACCTAGGTGTACACCTTCCACTTATTAAGAGAAATCGTATGTAAATATTCCACTCCAAGTAGGACCATCTATATAGAAGATAGAATATATATATTTATATATATTTATAATCATATAAATATACATAGTCCATTGTGTATATAAGGATAATTCCCTCTCATTGATAGATATTTTATATGTATATATAGTCCTTACTTCTGTAGTGAGTACACATGCCTCTATCTAACCAATTAAGATCAATTATTGATTCAAAAATATATAACATAAAATTTAAAACATAGTTATACATGTGGACAATCATTAATGAAAATAAATAATCAAGGTAAATATAGTGATATTATTTGATATTTTGATAATGGAATAATTTCCACTTTCCAATGAATTATTGAGGATTAAAGGGGGATTATTACTTGTATATTTTATTCAATTATCAACAAGTATAATGAATCTATATTCATAAGTAATAAAAATTCACTAAATAAATAAATATCATATGGGTAATTTCATTTCATTATTAACTCATCCCATGAGAACAAGTGCATAAGCCAACAGTGCATTCAATGCAAAACATTTCCCAAAGTTAATTGGGAAAGAATAAATATAGTATTTTTTAATGAAAAGATTTTATTTAGAATGTTTTGTAAGAATATTTTATTCATTAATCACTATACCCCAAGATGAAACAATACTCATAATATTACATTATGATAAAAATGAATAAAATCTCCCCCATAATCTTTTATAGATGTAATGAACAATGACCAGAAGTATATATATGAAACAAAAAATGGATTGGAGAAACATATACTATATAAATTTAATTTTTAGGTCTCTTACATAATTATAAAACATGTATATATCATGATTATAAGAAGATCCTTCTTAGCAACATAACTGATAATCACTTACAACAACCCGACATAAGAATTATCCCAAAAGAAAATTAAATCCAAACCATAATAAAAGATGTTGAAGGAGACATGAACCCATGAAAAATATGTACAATTATAATATATAATGTATACAATTTTGATTAATTTCTATTGAAATCATCTAGGGAATATTTAATGAATACCCAAGATGAGTATTGATAGCATGGATGAAGAACATTTGTTGGAAGCAATGGAAAAACAAAAAATGGAAAAAAATATTGAAAATCACATTGAAATATATAATTTGGGGGTATATGATATTTAATTTCGGTTTTTAAATCGAGATTATTACCTTTTTAATATTCCAACAAGGAATTTTCTATTTACATTTACAAGAAACTGTGTACTTGGTGGTTTAGGAAAAAACCAACACACCCTCTAGACCACAACTAACTACCCAATGAAAGATCACGAAGTACCTAATGGATTGGAAGAACCTATGTTAATACATTACTCCATAAAATCACTCTAAAATAATTAAATCCCTATTTATCATATAATTATCCTATAAATCATATTTGTAGGATAATGATTAAATATAAAACAAACATAGGATTCATTGTCATTTTATGAAAAAAAATCATTATATTTTTCTCAAGTAGATATGGTTTAATTATTTTTGGAAATATAATACTCATCAGCCATTTACCATTAATTCATATTAATTGATCTCATTTAATGAAGCACATGATACCACCATACTCGTACCATGGGAATATCCACTCTTCACAAGGTGTATTCACGTTGGTCGATGAAAAAAATTATATGTTATGTAAAGGGGTCATCTGACCAAACTCAATGTTATCATACTAAAAAATGATTTATATTACATAAATTTTTTTAGGTGATAGATTTTATATAAGTTTATTCATTTCCTCAATCTGAATAAAATTTATAATCTATATACTACCTAAATATTAAGATACCAAATTTTAGAGTTTATTACATATGGAATACATTATAATTTTAAGTAATTTAAACGAAAATTATTCATTTCCAGATATATTTCACATATTTTGTTCTATCCCAAAATATCCCAACACCATCCAATGATATGTCACAAATCTATATCCATTATAATATAGGTAAGAATTATCTATCATAGAATTGCCCAATCAGAATAATATTTATAAACACTAAATATATGTTATTATTTTAAACATAAAAAGTTATAAATTTTCCTCCAAATATCTATAAAAACCAATGATTTAATCTATATCAATTCTTTAGGATAATAATGGTCTATATGATTGACAATATTTTGATGATTAAATACATTAATCATATATATTTACTATCTGATATCTATTTTGACTATTTACAAAAAACGATATGATATCCTTTTGTATGAACATAATATAAATTTTTATGATACTAAATATACTTCTAAATTACTATAAAATTGTTATTTCCTAAGCCATTGAAAAATATAACTTTTAAAATAGGCATAAAATGTGATGATTTTGTTATATTATATTGAATTACTCATACATCATTATTTAATTATTGGGTATGAGACAATCCAATTATGAAATCCATGGTAATTTAAATAAATTTCAATTCATGTATATGAAGTGGTGGTAAATTTCAGAATCCTAATTAGTATTATTTCTTAACATATATAAATGTGATATATTGAGACACGATTTATGATTTATTCAATTTAAAATCAAGCTATAATAAATTTCTTCACATATCCCAATACATCATGTAAATTATCATTTTAATAACCTTACATCATGATTAATACACCATGATAACCAGTTCCTTAATGTTGCTATGAAATTCATATATTCCATGTACATAATGAAATGATTCAGATTCTTGAAACTATCATTCTAGGATCACCACATCATCTGTTGATTCTAAATTGATGATTTAATTTTTAATGGAGATTTGATAATACTTCTCCCATTCCATCACATATAAGTGTAGATCAATAGTGTACCAATATTTATTTCCTATCTTATATAGATATCCATATGATGTTTGACTAACACAGACATGTACCACCATTAATTTTTTTCTTCGCTTTATTTTTTCAGTCATGACCTACTAATATCATTTTCAACTAAAAAATTACATTTACCTGGTGTAGATATAATCACATAGTCATATTATTTTTATATAATGTACTAATTAATGAAAAATTATGTTAGGATAACTCTAAAAATATTTAATTGAAGCTCTATTGGTATATATATACCTTAGTATTCTAAAATATATTTTAATGCCTCAAACAATTCAGATCATGTACCATAAAATCAAGTTATATATTATGTGTTATTTGGTTCATCACTTTGATTCATAACTTGGTCAAAAAAAGTTACCTAATTTGGAAAATTTTATATTAAAACATTCAAAAGTCCATTTCTCAATTCCTAATATATTGTCTCACTTTTTTTAATTTAACCACTATTTCATTCATTTGTAATGATTTCATATGAGAAATCCAGCCATCAATTCATGTAAAACTACAATTAGTACATTAAAATTGAAATGGATGATCGATTTAACATCCGAAATTATGAATGAATATTTAAGAATTTTTTCATAAATATTACACACACTTACCCTTCCCTAAATATCATAAAATAAATTCCATATTATTCATGGGATTATCTATAAACTATTATTCTATTCGCAAATAATACATTGAATGGTCTTGGAACAATTGAAATTTCATTATCAAAATATCCATGAAAACTATATTTTTAATAGTTAACATGAAGTTCAATATTCAATATAAAAAATCACAAAAACGAATTCAGAAATCATTTTTAGAATGTTATCATTTCTCACTTGAATTTGGAGTATCTGAATCTCCCATCAATCCTTAAAAACATTTATCCACTTTTAGTTGATAATAAAATCAATTTTAGAGGAAATTGGAGGTGTTTGTTGATATATTCCTATATTATATTCGGACATACAAAAAACAGACATATTATCCCATCAAATTATAATAAATAAGATAAATAGATAACACTAAGGATAAGTACATGGTTGTATAATAACAATATAGAATATTACCCCTCATGGATAAAATTTAAATCTTATAAATTTTATAGTATAATATGGTGTTTTTTAATCAATAGATTTTAAGATCTTGGAATTAACTATATTTTTAACTTTATCTCACATTTTTAGGAACAATAATAAAATAAATATGTAACAATTAATGATAGAAAAATTGTAGTAGGGGTAAATATTTTTATCAAATCACATAAAATAACAACCCTAAAAATAAGATTTACATTGGTATTTACAAATATATACTTACATATAATTTTATAAATATGTAATCAACAATTACTTCCCTTCATGATTAATAGTTCATTAGGTTCTATTATGAGAAGATAATGAGTCTCACCATTGATAGTGATCAATAATTTATTTTGAAATGGATCAATAATCCATACACATGATAAGATAAAATATTCTCTAATTTGGAAAAGAAATTTTAGATATGTGTTAGAATGATCCTCCATAAATTGAAATAAGATAATCCTATTACTTAATTATAATTTCATTCACAATGTAGTATTTCTATTTTTAATATACTATGAAAATTACATATTCTGTCCATTAAGATACACTATATACATATATATAATATAATTCTGATATATATTATGAAATAAATGAAAATTATGGTAATGAAGATAGTGAAATTACCTATCATCATTAAAGGGACTTCCATAGCATCGATCATTAACTATTATTCTTAAAAACATTACTCGATCTATTATGATGATATTTTATAGGATATCTCAATGGTGGTGTTTATTAAACTATCTACTAGCCCTACCCTATATTCCTATTACCACATCTTGATCTACAGGATGAAAATCATTTCAATGTTACATCCCACCTACATGTCTAAACATGGACATATATATAAAGGTTAGGTTAATAAACTATAGTCAAAGTTATTAAAAGAATAAGAAACCAATGGATAAGGCTAAGACTTCTAAATTTGTACAATATATTTAATAAATTATTTCTACAATGAATTATATCTCAGAGGATTCGGCATAAAAGAATAATATACTTGGAATTAATAGAAGAGATGAAATTAAAACTATAATTTGTATTTATTTAGATTATTTATATGTGTTCAACTTACTTAGATCATCTCATCGTTCCCATGAAAGATCCATGTAATTCCAAAAATCAATACATTATTTACTCTATCATAATATTCACCAACAATTGAGCATCCATCTCTAGAATAAAATTATAATGTCAAAATGGAAAAAAAAATAAATCAAGTTAAAAAATCATTATAATACTAAATCTAATATTAATAATGGTCCAAATAATTATTTATAAAATAACAAATTTCATAATTCATTTACATTAATATCAATAAATAAACTATTCAATTAAAAATAAATTTTCATTTGGTCAATATTTTTAATTTTCGGGGACACAACCTTTCATTCAAACTACCTTAGAATCTACCCAAAATGGGATGTTTAATCCTCTTCATGTCCCCTTAATATGTCAAATAAGACAATTATCAATAATTAAATGAAATAAAATGTAACATACTAGAAATATAAGGAATAATAAACTATCCATAATAATTAATATTTGTGAATTAAATATTTATTTAACTTTAAAGGGGATTCTATGTTCGATGTCATACCTGGTACGCAACAATGAGTTTCTTTAAAATCTTATGTTTCACATAAAAATATAATATTATTATTTTAAATTGTTGTCAACACCTAGATGTTGTATTGGTAGGAATGAATAGTAATAAATAAAACAATATTATACATGTTTGTTAAATGTTTTTACGTTTATCCAATAAATTTTTTAGGCTTCAAATGTCAATTAATCCAATTTTAAGCACAAAAATACTGTAATATTCTATGAAGGGTCTATTTAATGCCTATTGATGGTGAATAATTTTTAAATATATTTTTTGTCACTTTTATATGTTCTATTTGACAAAATAATATTGTTCTTTATATTTGGGACATCAAATTTTACTTTGGGTAATTTTTTTTATATTTTCCTGATAAAGATCATTTTTTAATGAATAATGAAAAATATTGTATTTTAATTTAAATGTAAAATTTAATCTAATTTATTTATGTGGTAATATTTTATTTTTAATTTTTTTTAAAGTTTAAATAGATTATATTTTTATCACTTAATATATTGTAGGTCTTTTGAAGCAATTTCACTTTGAAATTAGACATAATCAACTATTAATTTTTAACAGTTATTGTTTCTTAAAAACACGGAAATTGTTTTATCAATGTGAATTAATTTTAAATTAATTAATGCCACTTCTATGATTTTAATTTGGGAAAATAGACATCATTTTGGAATTCGTAATTTCAAATAAATCGTAGGCATAATTTTTGGTATTTTTATGAAAAACTACATTTTTGATGAATACTAAAACCACTTAGTAGTAGTTAAAAAACATACTTTTTCATTTAATGAGATTTTACCAATTCTGTGAATTGAATTTCTAAAATCTGACATACATAGTTTTTATTAGAAAGTAAAATGTGGTTCAATAAGATGACTTTTTTTGGTGAACAGTAACATTTGACTTTTATTTACCGTGGTTAAAGATAAATAGGGTAATTTAACGTAAAAAAATATTATAATAATTCATAATTACCTTAACACTTGTCTTAACCTTATATTATGATTAATGTGAGACCATGGGAATCTTAGGGTTGATTTTGGGACCCCATGGATCCACTAATGAATGATAATTGCACTTTAGATTAATTAATTTAATGTAAATGCAAAATTGACATTAACAATAAAACTTTTACTATTTAGTTATTATATAGTGTTATATAAGTAATAGATTTACCTATAAATATTCTTTGGAAATAGAAAACATATTTCCTACATCATGGTATTTTTTAATAATTTTTTGAAATCAAATAGATTAAATTATTTATGCCATAATATTGATGTAGTATTTACCTCATTAATAAATGATTTAAATATTATCCAAAACATTTCCAATTATGATTGAATGATTTTATTTCGACTATGAGTCATCTTACCATTTAATTTAATGATTTTTGGAGCTTTAGAAACCGAATATCATTATATAATAAAATAATACTTTCATAGTTTCCTAAAGTGCCCCTCCTCCTCCTTTTAAAAGAAGACCATTTCTATCCAATTCATCAAACCTTTGAAGCCTTTTTTCTCATCCAAAGTATGCCCAATTAAGCTCACTGCATCCATCTACTCCTCCTATAAGCCTTACATTATGCATAAGGCAGTTCATAAAGTCCTTTAGTTCAAACCAAATGGAGTTACCCAAATTTAAGGTAATAGTTTCTCTTAAATTATTTTCTTTTATTTTACGTCTCTGACCCGAAAACTCTTTTTATTCATCTATTTTGTAACAAAACTAGTATCCTCAATATACTAGGGTTTTTTTTCAAATGTATTTGAACTACACTTACACACACCTCCATATAATGGATGAAGAACATAATGTGTCTGTGGATGGAAAACTAACGCCTCACGAAATGATGATTGTTCCAATATCTCCAACTGCCTCTCATGGTGGCCATTATGATGGAAAAATATTTATATATTATATATATAATGTTTTTTTCTTTATCCTTCTATAATTTCCATTTATAGAATTCTTTTATGGTTTCCATTATGGGTACACGTGATATTCTCATTAGAGGATGTGCGGACTACCACCCCCTCAAAGTGATATGACTTGTTCATTCCTTACGTGCTATGTATAAAAGATGGAGTTAATGATATTATAAATGATATTATACTGGAATTATAATATAAATAATTATCATTATTTTTTAATTCTATTAAAATAATAAATATAAATGGATGTAGTGTTAATGCGTACGTATGGCTTACTGTCTCCATGAATGGTGCATTTTATTTCTTACCTCTAAATGTTATGTCCTATTATAAATACATGTATATAGTGGATATAAAATATATATATGATATCTACATCATGATTATCATTCTGTAGAAAATGGATATTGGACTGCATTTACAACAAGTAAATATAATGTTTTCATGTTTGACTCATGTACCAAATATTAGCAAAATGAATGTTATTAACTTAAATGATTACATAATGTTTATAAAATGGTAATAAGTGATATAAAATGAATAAAAAACTTAAAAAAGGTTCTTAAACAAGTAGAAATTAACTTTAGTTTATTATTTAGGAGATTAAAGAATGATCGAGTCAAGTCAGACACGAGGTACATGATTTCGTCTCAATCTCCTTTCATTGAGGAATATTTTGTTTTAATACATGACTTTCTTTTATACGAAGTATAAACACCCTTGAAATTTCGAAGAGAATATTTTTCTACGAAGCATTTTACTAAATGACAAAAAGGAATATTTCTTTTAACGTAAGGGGTGAAAACTTCCTTTCTGCCACTGCGAGTATTATTTTTTATTTGGCATCCTTAATAATCCATAATTTTTTTTTCAAGGAAAATAAATACCATATAGTCTTTTATGTATTTTGGTATTGATAATGGTTTTGATAATGGATTTGTTATCTCAATATTTATATGTGATATATTTTTATTGAAATGTGGAAATTTTATCTTTTCATTATATTTGTTTTAGGAGTATTTATTTTATAATCGTACTTGGATATTTGACTGGTGGTTACTTTATAAACCCAAAAACAGGTGGTGCCGTGATAAAACTGGATGTGTGGTTACATTATAACCTATAATGAATTGGGTATGGAAGTCATCTGTATGGCTATTCTATTTAGGTATATGTATGGAAGTTGGCCGTATGGCTATTCAATTTAGTGATATGTGTGAAGTCGACCGTATGGTTATTTTATTTAAGTATGTTTATATACCTAGTTACCTTTTTATGTTATGTGTTCTTTATATGAGTTTTATGATAATATATTGGTTAAAAAAGTGTAATTAGTGATTTTTATTCATGGAATAGTATTTACTACTTCGTAATGGGGAAATGTATTACATATGTTAATGTATTCATGGTTTACTTGTTTTAAAAAAATAACAGTTTTCCTTCTTTGTGTATCCCTTACTTTGCTTTTTATGCTCATCCCATGTTTTTTGAAATGTTTTTCGCAGGAAAAAATGTGGAATAGGGTCATGGATTGGATCATGGAAAAGTCATGCTATCTAAAACATGGAAGTAGACATTACTCTTTTTTTTCAAGAGTTTTTATTTTATAAAATAGAGGAAACTGAGTACAAGTGATTACTTCGCAATCTTTTAAGATGTATTAGTTATGTCCAAATTCTATAAATCTCTAAACATGAAAAGTTTCTCAATGTAAATTATTATGTTAATTCTTTATTATGTATGATTTAAGGCTGGGTCCTTATAGTTGGTTCATAGGGAGGTTTACATAACATTAAGAGTTAGGGTATTGTTAAATTAATATCCATAAAGTGATTTATGCTAATATTGAAATCATGTAGAATTTACAGATTACCAAGTTGCTTCACCTACGTTATTTGTGTATTAAAAATGTTTTTTTTGTAGAGGAAGTAGGGAAGCTTTGTTGGGACAACATTTGGAAGAATACAACCTTCCAAATAAGTAACCTGATATGGTCAGAATCAGAACCAAATAGTTTGTTTTTGTGAGGGCACAATTGACTCAGGCCTTAAATGGTGGTGTTATCCATGCACAAGATCATTCAGATCAACCACAGAGGAACATGTCAATAATGCATCATTTCATGAAGCAGCTTCCCCCATCATTCAGAGGATCATCTGGCCATGTGCTTGCGGAAGTGTGGATTAATGTATGGGAGATGATTTTTGATGTCATGGGTTGTTCAAAACATCAAAGGTTAGTCTTTCTATTTACCAATTTGAAGGTGAATCTGATCAGTGGTGGTCGATGGTGAAAAATATCCGGGATATTGAGGAGATTGATGCTCTTGATTGGGATTAATTTGAAGGTATGTTTCTTGTGAAATATTTTCCTAAAGTGGTTCATCTTAGGATAGAAAAACAATTCCTAGAATTGTGGCAGGAGGATGACTCAGTGGCTGCTTATGAAGAAAAGTTCACTCGACTGGCAAGGTATTCACCAAATTTAATTTGATATCTTGATTGTATGATACATCAAATTCACTCAAGACTATATCCATGATCTCGAAGAGTGTTATCATCTCGTGAGTTCAAATGTTATGAAAAAACTTGTCCGATGTGAAGAGAAGTTGTAAATGGAGTTTTCATCTGATCAGGTCTTCTTTGACAAATAATAGAATTAGAGGACCAATTGGTAGGAAAAGGGGAAGAATTCATCAAAAAATCCTGCATATATGAAAACTAAATATCCATTTTGTGGGATGTGTGGAAAAAAACATCCCATAGAATGTTTATCAATTCTTGGAAAGTGCTTCTAGTGTTGTAAGTCTGGTCATATTGCTCATAACTATAAGAAAGATGATCAAGAAGGCAATGAAAAGCCATCTGAAATATGTTTTAAGTGTAAGGGAATGGGTTATTATATAAATGAGTGTCTATAGAAGAACTCAACTGAGGGAAAGTAGCCAGAATAGAAGCATAAATGGGTGGTGAAATCATTTTAAACTACTTTAACTGATGTTGGGCCATCGAGTGAAGTAGTATCAGGTACACTATTTGTTTGTTTAGATTATGCCAATGTGTTTATTGATTCAGGGTCTACACAGTCATTAATTTCAGATAAGTTTTCTAGTAAATTGGGAATTCCATCTCATGATATGAATACTGAACATATGGTAAAAACACCTGGAGGAAATGTTGAGACAAAAAGGAAACATAATAACATTTCAATCCCTGTGTGCTGAAAGAATATACCAGCAAACATTATTGTTTTTCCTCTGGTAGAGTTTAATGTTATTTTGGGCATGGATTGGTTATCTGTTTATCATGAAAAAATTGACTATAGAGCTAAAGAGGTTTCATTTCAGAAAGATTTTCAGTTTGTGTACAAGAATGAACCCTTGATTTTGATAACAGATCAAGAAGTTGAAAAATTGGTAAAAGCTAGAAATTAATGTTACCTTGAACATATTGTTGAAAACAAAGGGACTGTTCGGATTAATGATGTTCCAATGGTAAATTAGTACCTTTATGTTTTTTCTAGCGAGTTTCCTAGTATTATACTTGATTAAGAAGTTGAATTTACTATTTACTTAGTTCCTGATGCAAATCCAATTTCAAAACCCCCTTATCGAATGGCTCAAATTGAACTTTTAGAGTTAATTAAGCAATTGCTGGAGTTATTAGATAATGGTTTCACTTGACCTACCACATTTCCATGATGTTCTCCTATATTTTTTGTTAAAAATAAAGATGATTCAATAATACATGACATTGATTATAGATCAATGAATAACATCATTGGTAAGAATAAGTATCCATTGCCTCATATTGATGATTTGTTTGATTAGCATTAGGGTGCTATGTATTTTTTGATGATTGATTTCAGGTTGATGTACCATCGGTTGAAAGTAAGAGAAGTAGACATTCTGAAGACTGTGTTTTGTACTTTATATGGCCATTATGAATTTTTATTTATGCATTTTGGGTTAACCAATGCACCTACTGTATTAATGGTTCTAATGAATAGAATTTTTTGTGAGTTCTTGGATAAGTTTGTGGTTGTGTTCATTGATGATATTTTGGTTTATTCCAAAAGTAAAGAGGAAATGAAAGTCATTTATGGGTTATCTTCGAAACCTTAAAAGAGAATAAATTGTTTTGGAAATTCAGAAAGTGTGGGTTTTGGTTACAACAAATATCTTTCCATGGTCACATTGTTTCAAAAATTGGCATAACTATTGATCATACTAAAACAAATGTTTTTGAAGAATGGCCAACATCCACAAATATAGCCGAGATACATAGTTTTCTTGGTCTAGCAGGTTATTATAGGAGGTTTGTAGAAAAAATTTCACGGTTATCTAGTCCAATGACTAAGTTAACTTGAAAAGTTGTTAAATTATTTTGGACAAGAGATTTTGATGATTGTTTTCATGAATTGAATATAATATTGGTGAATGCACCCATTTTAGAACTGACTTCCAAAAATTGTGAGTTTATTATTTACAGTGATGCTTCATTGAAAGGAATTGTATGTGTCTTTATGCATAATGATAAAGTAATTACTTATGCTTCATGTAAGTTGAATCCTAATGAGTAAAATTACCCTAAACATGATTTGGAATTAGGTGTTGTTGTTTTTTCTTGAAAAATTTGGAGGCATCATTTGTATGGAGTAAAATGTGAAAAAAATACTTACCAAAAATGATTTATGTATATATTCACTCAAAAAGAATTGAACCTGAGACAGGGGAGATGGTTATAATTAATCATGGATTATGATTTCATGATCCACTACCATCCGGGAAAATCAAATAAAGTGGATGATGATTTGAGTCGAAAGAGTAATGCTTTATTAAGCATGTTATGTTTGGATGAGATCCTTTGGTTTTTGATTTGATGAACTTTAGCATAGATGTTTTTCGTTCAACAATTTATTCTGTTTTGTTTCAGGCGTCAATGAAATCATCTCTATTAGACATAATAAAGAAAGTGCAGAAAGAAGACAGTGAGTAGTAGAAATAGGTATAGTTGGTTCAGAAGGGTAAGTTGTCTGATTTTAACATTGATAATGATTGTGTTTTGAGTATTTGGAATATATTATGTTTTCCTTGTGATTCAAAAATGAAGAATGAGTTGTTATGTGAAGCTCATAGTTCTCTATTTATAGTTCAACCTGGTTGTACTAAGATGTACAGAGTTCTTTTGGAGTATTACAGGTGGGATAGAATGAAAAGAGATATTTCGGATTTAACTATGATGTGTTTGACGTGTCTGTAGGTTAATTCAAAGGGGAAGTTACTGAAAGGGAATATTTAGCCTTTATTAGTGCCAGAGTGGAAATGGGAAAATATATTCATGGACTTCATTGTGGGATTAAAAAATACATCTCGAGGTAATAATGAAATTTGGGTTATTGTTGATCTATTGACTAAATCTGCTCATTTCATTCCTATTCGAGATACATTGTCTCTTGATCCACATTCTCGATTGTATGTTTAAGAGATAGTCGGGTTTCATTTAATTCCACTATCCATTATATCTGATTGTGACCCCAGGTTTATATCTAACTTTTGGAAAGTCCTTCAGAAGTCGTTGGGTATTGAATTAAATTTTAGTACAGCATATCATCCTCAATAAGATAGGCAATCATAATGAACAAATCAAACATTAGAGGATATGCTATGTGCTTATTCACTTCATTACTAGGGAATTTGGGACCAACATCTTTCTTTGGTTTAATTTTCTTATAATAACATTTTTCATTCCAGTATACAGATGGCTCTATTTGAGGCATTATATGGAAAGCGTTGTCAAACTCCATCTTTTTGGGATGATGTTGGTGAAAGGAAGATGATGGGACCAGAATTGGTAGAAGAGATGGAAAATAGAGTTTATTTGATTTAGAAGCACATGAGAATATCTCAGAGTAGACAGAAATGTTATGCGGATAACCAAGTGAAGGATATTTCATTTGATGTAGGTGATCATGTCTTTTTCAAATTTTCTCAATTGAAAAGTGCGATACGTTTTGGTAAAAAGGGAAAGTTGAGTCTGAGGTTCATTGGACCTTATAAAATCACAGAGAATGTTGGACCAGTTGCGTACATAGTGGATTTACGTCCAAGATTATCCAAGGTACATAATGTTTTTTATTCTTCGATGTTGAGAAAGTATATTCCAGATCCATCACATGTTTTGAGTCTAGAGGCAGTTCAGTTGGAAGAGAATCACTCATATGAAGAACAACCAGTCCAGATTCTTGACCGTATAGAGCAAGTGTTGTGGAATAATTTAATTCACCAAGTAAATGTTTTTTTAAAAAACCGTATGGTTGAAGAGGCAACGTGGAAATCTGAAAATGTTATGAGGGATAAATACCCCACTTATTTGATAGGTGAATAAAATTGTGAGGATGTAATTCCCAAAAGGGGGTAAGGATGTAACATCCATGATAAATAAGGAATACTGCACTTTTCATAATTATTACTATTTGTGAATTAATTACTAATTTTTCTTTAATGGGGATGTTATGTTCGATGGCGTACCCAATACACAACAACGAGTTTCTTTGAAAACTTACGTTGCACACTAATAATATAATATTATTATTTTAATGGTAGTTAACACCTAGCCATTGTATTAGAATGAATGAATAGAAATCACTAAAATGTGACTATACATGTTTGTTAAATGTTTTTACATTTATCCAATAAAATATAGAGCCTCAAAATGTGAATGAATCCAGTTTTAAGAAAAAAGTACTCTAATATTCGTTAATGGGTCGATTTACAACCTTTTGATGGAGAACCTATTTTAAATCTAGTTTTTGTCACATTTATATGTTATATTTGAAAAAATAAATTTCTTCATTATATTTGGGACATCAAATTTTACTTTGGGTAATTTTTTGGTATTTTTCTCATAATGTTTATTTTGAATGAATAGTGAACAAATATTGTATTTTAATTCAAAAGTGACATTTAATCTAAATTATTTATGTGGTTATATTATCATTAAAACTATTTTTAAAGAGTAAATAGTTTATATTTTAACCATTTAATCTATATTTCATCTTTTGATGCAATTTAACTTTGAAAATGGACATAATCAACTGCCAATATTTTGATAGTTATTGTTTCTTAAAAACACGCTAATTGCTTTAACAATAGGAATTAATTTTAAATTAAGTAATGCCTCTTCTATGTTTTGAATTTTGAAAAATAGAAATCAGTTTTGAATACTTAATATCAAATAAATCATAGGATTAATTTTTGTTATTTTTTTGAAAAACATCATTTTTTGATGAATAGTGAAACAACTTAGTAGTATTTAAAAAAATGACTTTTTTATCTAAATGAATTTTGACCACTTCTGTGAATTGAATTTCGAAAATCTGACATACATGGTTGTAATTTTTAAGTAAAATGTGGTTTAATAATATGAAAATAATTTTTTGTGAATATTAACAATTGAATTTTATTTACCACGGTTAAAGATAAATAGGGTAATTCAACGTAAAAAGAATATTATAATAATTCAAAATTACCTTAACACTTGTCCTAACCTTATTGTATTAGTAATTTCCAAACATGGGAATCTTTGGGTCGATTTTGGGACACCAAGGAACCACTTCTGAATGATAATGACACTTTAGATTAATAAATTTAATGTGAAGGAAAAATAGATATAAACAATAATCTTTTAGTAATTAATTTTTATATGGTATTATATGAGTAATATTTTTGACTATAAATATTTATCGGAAAGATAAAAATATTTCCTACATCATGATATTTGTTTATTATTTTTAGTCATCAAATAAATTAAATTGTTTATGACAGAATAATGATGCAGTATTTACCTCATTAATAAATGATTTAAATAATTAAGATTATAATGATTAAAATATTATCCAAAACATGTCCAATTATAATTGGATGATTTTATTTTGACTATGAGACGTCTTATCATCTACATTAATGATTTTTTGACCTTCATAAATGGAATATCATTATATAATAAAATAATATTTTCACACTTTCCTAAAGAGCCCCTCCACCCCTAATTAAAGGAGACCATTTCTAACAAATTCCTCAAACCTCTAAAACCTTTTGGATCATCTAGACTCTACCCAATTAATCTCCATAAATCCTTCTCCTAAACCTAGAAGCCTTACTTTAGGCTGAAGGAACTTCAAGATGTCCTTTTGTTCGAACCAATGGGATGTACACAATGTAAAGGAAACTGTTTCTCCAAAATTGTTTTCTTTTATTTTACTTTTCCAACCCCTAAACTATTTTTATTACTTTCTTTTGTAACAAAAATAGTATCCTCAATATACTAGGATGTTTTTATGAGAAGTATTCTAAATAAACTTACACACACCTCCATCTAATGGATGAAGAAATAATGTTTCTATGGATGGAAAACTAACGCCTTACGAAACAATGATTGTTCAAATAACTCCAACCGACTTTCATAGTGGCCATTATGGAGGAAATATATATATATATATGATATATATTTTGTTTATTTTTTATTTATGATTCTGTATTTTCAATTTATTGCATGCCTTTATGGTTTCCATTATGGGTAAACACGATAATCTCATTAGAGGAAGTGCAGACTGCCGCCCCCTCAAAGTAATATGACTCGTTCATGCCTTACATGGAATGTATAAAGGATGTATTTAATGATAATATAAATGGTATTATACTGGAATTATAATATAACTATGTATAATTATGTTTTAAATCCATTAAAATAATAAATATAAATGGATGTAGCATTCATGTGTAAGTACGGCTTACCGTCTCCAAGAACAGTGCATTTCATTTCATACCTCTAAATGTTATGTACTATTATAAATACATGTATATAATTGATACATAAGATATATATGATATATAAATCATGATTATAATTCTGGAGATAATGAATATTTGACAACATTTAAAACATGTAAATAGAAAGCGTTCATTTTTTACTCAAGTACCAAATATCGACAAAATGAATGTTATTAACTTAAATGATTACATAATGTTTATAACATGGTAATAAGTGATATAAAAGGAATAATAAACATTAAATGGTTCTTAAACAATTAGAAATTAACTTTTTTTTATTATTCATGAGATTAAAGAATGATCGAGTCAAGTCGGGAACGAGGTAAGGGACTTCGTCTCAATCTCCTTTCACTGAGGCATATTTTGTTTTAATACCGGACTTTATTTTATATGCTGTATAAACACCCTTTAATTTTCAAAGGGAATCTTTTTATATGAAGTTTTTTACTAATGACAAGAAGGAATGATTCTTTTAACGTAAGTAGTGACAACGACCTTTCCACCACCGCGAGTATTATTTTTTCTTTGGCTTCTTTAATAAGTCATAATGTTTTTTTCAAGCTAAATAAATACCATATACTCTTTTATGTATATTGGTATTTAAAATGGATTTGATAATGGATTTCTTATGTCAGTATATTTAAGTGATATATTTTGATTGAAAATTGGAAATGTTTTCTTTCTTTATATTTGTTTTATGAGTTATGATTTTAAAATGGTACATCGACATTTGATGGGTGGTTACTTGATAAACCAAATGACTGGTGGTGCCATGATAAACCAGGACAAGTGGTTACATTATTACCTCCAATGCATTGGTTATTAAAGTCGACCATATGTCTATTCCATTTAGTGATATGTATGGATGTCACCCGTATGTCTATTCTATTTAGTGATATGTGTAGAATTCGACTGTATGATTATTATACTTAAGTATGTTTATCTCCCATGTTACATTTATATGTTATGTGTTCTTTATATCGGTTTTAGGATAATAATTTGGTTACAAAACTATAAGTAGTGATCCATTATTCAGTGAAGAGTATTTAATACTTCATAAAGGTGAAAAGTATTACTTATGTGAAAGTAATCATGGTTTACTTGTTGTTTAGGAAAACTAACAGTTTTCATTATTTTTGTATCTCTTACTGAGCTTTTTATGGTCATCAAAAGATTTTTGAAATTTTTTTATTAGGACATAATGTGTAATAGGGTCATGGATGGGATCAATGAAAATCCTTGCTGTCTAAAACACAGAACTAGACAAGACTCTTTTTTTGGAAGAGTTTTTATTTTATAAAAAAATGGAAACTGAGCACAAGTGTCTAATTTGTTATCTATTAAGATGTAATAGTTATGTCCCAATTCTATAAAACTGTAAACCTGAAATGATCCTCAATGTGAATTATTAAAATAATTCATGATTATGTATGTTTTAAGGATGGTTCATTATATAAAAAACTTCTTTAATTTTTAATTTTCCCCCTATATAATAATAATGTCGTTGTTAACATATATGTTAATAAATTATTATACATATTAAAATCATTCACTCTTTCTCTGTAATTAGTAATGGATAATGGTTACACAACAATAACATATTAAATGTAGATAAGATAATGTAATACTACTAGTGGGCTACTCCATAACAAAACCACCGTATGTCTAAACCTCCTTCCTAGCAGGAATACATATAAATGGAAATATATTTGAACAACATTAAGAAGTACCAAATGTAAAATTCAATTTATGTGAGGATTTGTACCCTATGAACTATGTGTATAATATTTATCCTATATATATTCTATAAACACCATATAATGTGATTTGAATTACTATCATAATAAATTTCCACACTATGTGTGCCATGTGTACAAAAATACCATTCACCCATGTATACTCAATAGTATAGGAGTTCAATAACTAACAAAATCATTAATAATATTTAAATATATAAATATATTTAAAAAATAATTTCATAAATTATATTAACATATGGATAAAAATTGGAATAAATTATATTTTATAATAAAATGTTTTTATAGATTACTATAAATTATATGAATGATAATTCATAACATCATTGTCATTATAAATAAATTTTCATATTTGAGTCTTGAGATTAATTGTTAATCATTTATATGATATATTGTTTTTACATAGTACTTCATATGTTGGTAGATTTGATATATATATATATATATATCATTATAGATATTAAAAGATATTTAAAATAAATGATATTATGATATTTTTGAAATTCAAATTTAATGAACTAGACATATTAAATTACAATTCTTTCCTTAATAAATGTTTATTAGATATTTTATTATATGATATTGGTACAAATAAATTTAAACTCAAAAAATTTAATGTTATGAATAATATATTTTACATCATTTAGCTATGAAACCTATTAAAATGAAAAAAATAGGATTGGATAGAAAAAAAATTTAAATAGAAAATCTTGGATGGGAAAACAAGTATCACAACAATATACTAGAATAATTTCCCCACTATAAATACTATAGAAATGAATATAATTATTAGTAAACAAATGAATGTCATAATAAATGAAAATATTACTTTAGTGAGAAATATTTCTGAATATTGAAATAAATAATGTTGTGATATTGATAATGAAGAAAGGAAAATGTGACCATTAAATTAGAGAGTTATATGATTATTGGTGAATATAATGAGTTGTTAATTTTAAGTCACACAAAGACACATTCCAAACCAAATCGCACTATAATCATTGATATGGAACTATTGGAGCTTCCATTTCTTTAAGGAATTCTCTTATTTTGTAACTCAATAGCATCCCTTTGGGCATAATTAATCATCTCTTTCATTGATAGTATCACAATAAATTGGGAAAGGTATGTTCTATCCCATTCCCTTATGATTTAAAAATCCTTCCTTTGCATATCAATGAAGATAATTTCACTATCAATCAGTAACATGGATAGAGTAATAGGTTATTTTCTACATAAAGCATCAGTAAACATATTCTCCTTTCCTGGATGATAGTGAATAGAGAAATCGTAATCCTTTGTCAGCTCTAACCATATCCTTTGACGCATGTTGACCTCTTTTTTGGTGAATATATACTTTAGGCTCTTGTAGTAAGTGTATATGTCACACTGCTATCCATAAATGTCATTCCACCAGATTTTCATTGAAAAAATCACAACTTCCTGCTCTAGACCATACATCAGGTAGTTCATCTCACAGTTATTCAACATCCGTGTGGAATAGTCTATCACATTTCTATTTTTAATGATTACACAACTGAAGCCCTTCATTGAAAAATCATTGTGTATCACAAAACATTTTCCACATTTCGGTAATGTGATTACAGGTGTAGTGATCATCCTTCTATTTAGCTCATTGAAGCATCCCTCACATTCTTCCTTTGAGTCATAGTTTACCTCTTTCCTTGTTAAATTAGTTAGTGGGATTGACTATCATGATAAATTTCTCACAATACATCTGTAGTTCCCAAATAATGCAAGAAAACTGTGGGTTTCTATGACAGTAGAGGGTCTGGTTCATTTCTCAATCGTTTTTTGTAGGTTCTATAAAAATTACATCACTTGTGATAACATGTCCCATGAATGTGAAATGCTTTATCCAAAAGTAACAATTTTTGAACATCGAATACAACTTATTCTTTCTCAATGTCCCCAAATAAGTATTAGATGTTATTTATGTTACTCCTTTATCTTTGATTATATGATAATATCATAAAAAACAATATTTTTTATGGTATTGTGCAATGATAGTGTTCATAAAATCCCTAATGATTATAGGGTAATTAGTAAGTCAAAACG
Source organism: Viscum album (assembly GCA_963277665.1). Classification (NCBI taxonomy): domain Eukaryota; kingdom Viridiplantae; phylum Streptophyta; class Magnoliopsida; order Santalales; family Viscaceae; genus Viscum; species Viscum album. Next base: position 439,968,998 of record OY728160.1, on the reverse strand, counting down.
ACATTACCAGAAACTCATAGTGCCTATAACTTGTACGGAATCTAGTCTTCTAAATATATTCTTTCTTCACCATTAGCTGATGATATCCATAATGATGACCCATCATTAAGAAGTATTGAGATCCTTTGAACTGATCGAACAAGTCATATATCCTTGGATGAGGATACATGTTCTTTATGGTGATCTTGTTGAGGTCCCTATAATCAATACACAGACGCATTGATCCATACCTCTTCTTCACAAAGAGCACTGGGACACCCCATGGCGATGCCATATGGTGTATGATACCTCTTTTAAAATTAAAATGTATGTACTTCTTTGTATCCTCTAGTTCAATAGGAGCCATCTAATAGGGATTCAATGAGATAATATTAGTTATGAGAATGAGATCTATTGAGAACTATACCTGACAATCTGTGGGAAGTCTGGTTAACTCTTGGGGAAATACATCACCATATTCCTTCACATAGGGAATATTCGCAAGGTTAGAACTTTCCATTGACTCATCCATTAGGGTGGGATATGCTTCATCATAGGGAATCAACAACCAAACCATTGAAGGATATATCAAATTAGAATCATTAACTTCCCTTATTTTGAATAGTATAGAATAGTTTGGAATATTGGAATATATTTTCATTTCATGACACTTGATATATTCTATATAAAATAATAACTAATCAATTCCCATTATGACATTGAATTACACCAAAGGAAGTATTACAAGATTCTATAGAATAATATTACCACATATTCCAATAGGATAATTTTAAAACACATGGGTTGAAATAACTGAACCACATGGTGTTTTTACAGATATCTATACTTCAAGGATTAGAGGATTCAATTATATAGTTCTAGAAAACATGCAAGATATAAATGAATTCATTGAAGTAGAATAAAATAAGAATTTTTTCCTTAATGAGTCACTTGGATGTATAACTTCTAAAAATTCATTTTCTTTATCAAATTCCATGGTACTTATATAATAATACTTCCCTAGTTCTGTTGGATTTGGTGGATGCTAATGCAGATTACCCTCAAGGACTCGAGGTTTAGTGCACTGGCTTGCACACCTACATAGCTCTATATAGTATTAGCATTTGACTATGGGTGGTGATACCATCACAAACACTGCATTATCCTTCCTTCCCATGTATTTTGGACACTCTTGAACATGGTGTCCTTCTTTACCACACTTGAACCATTTCTCCTTCCCTTTGAGTTACTTCCAATGATAAAACATCCCACATCTTTGGCAAGTAGGTTGTTGAGTTTACTTATCACCTTTATCATTAGATCATCCATCATGAAACTCCATATTTTGTTTCTTATCACCATATCCATGGGACCACTATCAAAAATCCATATCAACATTTAGAGAACATAGTACTACTTCTTCATAACTGCCAAGGATTCAAATTTCAAGAGCCTTTAGATGTTGTGGTTTTAATCCACTAAAGAATCTATTAATTTTTCTATCGTTGTCAATAAAAAACCCTGACTCATACCTTGAAAGACTTGTGAAATTTGCTTCGTATGATTTGACTGATACATCTTCCTTTTGATTAAGCTCTATGAATTAACTCTCCATATAAGTATGAACAGTTCATGTGAAATACTTTTTAGGAAATATGATCTTAATGTCTTTCCATTCCAACTCTTCAATTTGGTATCTAGTCTTGGTGTTCTTAATCAAATCCCTCTATTGTTCAGCAACTCCATCTAGATGATAAATGACTAAAGTCACATTCTCCTTCACAGAAAAATGAATCATATAAAAGATCATCTCCATGGAGGTGACCAACTATTTAGAAACTAGTGGATCAGAACATCCATTAATAGTCAATGGTCGTTTCCTCAAAAAACACTCGATATCTTGTTTCTCCCTCATTAGTGAAGGAGGATGTTACCCATTATTCTTGTTATTGTTCATAAACAACGATAGATGGGTAATCATTTCAGTAAACATATCAACTCCACCTCAAAAAGAATTTTGGAATGTTGTTCGTGCAATCATTGCATTGGACCTCACATGAGTTGTTGGCCAGGTTTTCCCTAGTTCCCATCATTTTCTAAGAAAGATAAGGTTATAACAAAAAGATTTCAACAATTCATGAATAAATAACATATTAGTTTGAACAATTTGCACTAAAATTATAATTACAGGATCCATATGTAATGAGTCACCTATGGATATTTTTATTTAGCCTCAAACTAGTGGTTTTTTCTAGGATTCACTAATCCTAATTCCCAAATTAACTATACCTTGCCTCTGATACCATCTATAGTGAACCTTCCTTTTCTTACATTAATATTACATCGTTATAATGATAAACAACATAAAATTAAAACACCATTAGGATCTATAAGTTTACTGCCTTGCGATAACTAGGACCAAACATAACATTTACAACATCAAGCATAAATATTTATTTAATTCCTTATTCTCTAGACTCTTATAGAAACTTGACCTCTACTTGTTACATGTAGTCACCTAAGGATATAATTCAAAAAAGTTTCAGCTAGAAGACTAGTAAGAGGAATTATATGAACAATATAGAATGGTTTCACCATAATCATAGCATCATTCTCAAAATCAAGCAAAGAAACATTAATAGTGTACATGAAATGAGGTAATGAAAAAAAATTAAACATCACGTATTAGTGGTCTTCAACCACACATAGTTGTGAAAAATGATAGAAAAATGTTCACACAACATTTTACTTTAACTCACGAGATTCATCCAATTAACCAAATAATTGGAGTACTATATAATTACAGGCTCATTTGTCACATAAATATAATAATATTGCAGTATATAATTCTAGGCACTCATGTCACATCATAAAATTTATATTATCATGCATTCCAAATTAAAAATATATGAAAAATGAACATATAAACCCCATGGAAAGAAATGAGTTTCACATAATAATTTATTCTCTCATAAACATCTGGTTTTCAAAATAATGATGGAATATAATTCTTGACATATAACCTTTAATCACGAGTGAAGAGTGAAAAAATATTCAAGAATTAAAAAGGGTTTGATTATATGAATGAGGTGTTATTTGGTAAAATATTATTGTTTTTATAAAACCAAATAGAGAACATTTATATAATATTAAATTTATGATAATGACGAAAAAATTATTTTTATGGAGAATCCCATACCGAACATGGAGTGAAAGGTGGATAACTAGGAGAATGAAAGTTGGATTTTAGAATTTCACCTTACCTTATATCTAGACACTTTCATCACTTTAATTTCAAGTTTTACAAAATTTGATTCATTAATTAAAAAACATAAACTTTTTTAAAAAATATGGTTCATTATTGGTTCATTATGTTTTTTAGGGGCATTTTGATGAGTTATAGCATTTAAATCCAATGTTCGAGAATGGCTGTTTTTATGGTTTTCTTGAATGATTCACTTGTATTCATAAATTGAAGTTCATGTAGAACAAGGATAAACATCAAGAATATATATTTCGAGTTATTAATGATAGTATAGGATTTTATGTGATTTGATATTGAATTTTGTTATGTACCATGAAGAATAATTATTAGATAACATTTAATGATGATCATTTTTTGTTAATTTGGGTGGTTTTTTATCACAATGAACTTATTTTATATTATCACATAGTGTTATGTAAATAATTTAGTTCCAAAACATAAACGGGAAATAATAATAATAATAATTATTTTCTTCTATTTTATGGATTTACTTACATCCTTTTAGGATTTAATGGAAAATGTAATTGCATCACCCCTCATGTAAGTAAATTAACAAATCACGGTTAATGATATTATTTTTATTAAAAATAAGTGGCAGAGAGGAGGATAGTGAAAAATATTACATTAACATGATATAAAACCATTTAATGAATCATACTGATGTTATTATGAAATTTGGATAAGAAAAGTTGAGGATAAGAGAAGAAATGAAATGACATTTAGAAGGAAATTGAATAAAAAGAGAGAGAGTAATTTCCTCTTGAATACTCCTCTTGAGATCCACCTTAATGAACCCAGGATTTGACTTTTAATGAGGCGATGTTCTCTTGGTCGTGGGGGAGGTGCAAGGGAAGAGCATTTGGTAAAGAATAGGCATGGTGTGAAGATTGATAGGTGAGAGTAAATGTGGGTGTGAAGGGTTGTATTTATTGTGGAGGGGAGGGGGGTTTTCTTAATATTTTAATCATAAGTCTATTAATTTCCCCTAAGGTAAGAAATAGTGATAATTCCATGACCAAGAATAGTTAATAGAGCATATTATATTACTATTTGGGTTCAAGCATCACCTGTGATATCTAGAATAGTAGGTTTAAATTATAATGTATTTATACGGTAAATTAATGTATTTTACTAATAAAAAAAATTCCAGTATTTCAGAAAAATCACAGAAACACACCCTAAACATTTATCTATGTGTAAAATTCAAAAATGCATTACATTTTTCAAACATAAATTTCTATATAAGATTAATTTAAATTTTAATTAAAACCATAATTTACTTGAAAAATACATTTTTAAAATAAATACCGATTTTATAATGCTTCCAAAAATGGAATAAGGTATTATAAAATTATCATGAAACTAGAAGACATGGATTTTTTAATTCATTAAAACAGTTATGGATAATAAAATTACATATTAATTAATTAATTAACTATAATTAAATATCCATAACCTACAAAAATACCAATACTTTTATTATGGTCAAATTAAAACTTATAGTATTCATAAATATTATTTAATCATTCATGGTAAGGTTACTATTCATAAGGTTCATATTAATATTCATAAGGGTATGTTACAATTCAAAAGGGTAGGATACTGTTTTCAAAAATTATGTTTGTCCAATTGGAATCCAAATGTATTACTGATCGCAACCGTATCTATCATATTTTCAAAATTCAAAACCTAGTAGTGGAAAATTTATGTTTAATGGTAAAATAGTATTTAGTATCATCATATGTCAATTTTCATCCTAATGTGATTATACTATAAGTAATAGTTATAATAAGGGAATTCCATAGGTAGGACATTTAGTTATTACAGGGTAAATAACAAAAAACACTACATTGAGGTATGAATGATCAAGAAGCAGTAAAATACAATATGAAATTATTCCCACTTGGTGTGAAACTCCAATGGGAAATTTTTGGTTAATCACAATCACTTTATGAATCTTTATGATGGATATATTAAATATCTAAATATTTTTAGATGAGATTTATAACATATTCGAAATGAATATTTATGACCTAAAATCCCTTGAGAATGATATGATTTGTAAATGTATATAATTTCTTAGGGTGGGTTTCTTCTTTTAGAAAATTGGTTATAGATAAGGGGAAGTGTTTTAATAGCATGTGAAATAGGTGATGATGTTATTACATTCTGATAGAAGATGAAATTCAAAACATCATAATTATTATGAATAAAATAACTCAAATTATGAAAAACATATTGATTAAATTTGAGAGACTAAATTCACCAGAAAGAGGAATACATTATGTTGAGTCATTCATTTTTAAATATATACCTTCTTTCTGGTAGTCTAACGACCAATTATTTTATGGAAAATGGATAATATATAAATAAAAAGTCATTCATTACTCTATTGTTCATAGTCTGGGAAATTCACCTTTTTTGAATACCGGTTTGATGGAGAAGATGATCAGTTGTAGAAGATGATTCAATAAAAGAATCCATGAAGGGAAATCGATTTCAAAGAGTGGTAAGAGTTTATTGGAATATATTTCTATAAATATATTTCTCAGTTGTTGTTGAAAAAATGTAGAATGAATTCATAGTGATAATGAAGAAGTAAAATCAATCGGTGGTAATCTATGAGACAAAATTTACATGACTTGATCGATACACCTCTAGATTTGTTATGGATCCTAAGGTAAAGGATGATACATTCTTCGATGGGATGTTAACTGAAATTTAGATTAATCTTGAAAATTGAGACTATAAATTATATGATGAAATATTGTGGAGAATTATGAAGTATGAGTTACACTTTTTAGAGATGCATTGGTCATATAGTTAGATCGAAAAGAAGAGATAAATAACTCCAAAATAAAAGAATATTTTTGATCATGGAAGAGAAGGAAAGAAGAATCAACATTACACATGAAAAATATATTCAATGAAGTATTATGGAAACATATCCATTAAGAGTGTAATGTGATTCATGTTTGAATGATATATACAAATAACTTGAAACTATTATGGTGAGGTGAAACCTCAAATTCTAAACACATGTATCACAGGGAATATGGTGAATGCTCAGCTGGAATTTCATTGTAATAGGTGTGGATAAGTTGGGAACATCACCAATAAATTCTCAAATCATAAGATAATATAGGGGAACCACCATTAACATTGGCCAGGGCCACGAGATTTTATTCAATGATTTTAAATCATAGCAGCTAATGTAGAGGCACTAAATTATGTGGTGGAATGTACAATCATTGTGAGATAATGAACATAAATTTTATGGATTGATTGGGGGTTATGAAAAGAATATTAATTCTTCAATTATGTAAATGAATATAGATTCAATTTATAAAATGATTGAAGTGGAGTAATCGGTCATGACTCTTAGAGATATTATGTTTGAATGAATAGTTAATAGAAAATCATGAATTAACTTTATGGATTATAATGTATTTTCCAATATTGTAGTCATTCCAATTGTGGAAATAGATAATATAATAGGTATGAAGGATTTTCAACATATAATACTATGATTTACCAAATAAAAAAATATATGTACTCTTTATTGGAAAACATATTGTGATTTTAATGGGAGAGATGTCTCAGCATGATATTTGTTTAAATGATCCTCCAATAACATAAATTATAGAGATGATCAATGAATATGTATAAGGAAATGATTGTATAAATATATATAATTTCCCCATCATTCTATTATAAAATGAAGTATTTCTTAAAGCGTTACATGGACCTACCATAGAATAATTGATAGATATCTCTATTAAACACATACCTGGATCCATACTGAAATCAAAGACCCCATATTGAAAGGAAAATATGGAGTTATTGTAATTAAAGAAACAAATTCAATATCAGTTGGAGACGGTATTTATCTAACCAAGTGTCTATCTTTAGGGGGAACCTAATCAATTATTAAAGGATAAGGATGGGTCAATTCAGTTATGCATTGATCATAAAGAACATAATGGCAACACAATGATGAACAAGTACTATCTCCCAAGGATTTGTGATAATTTTTACCAGCTTTATTGGACTCAATTCTCCTCCAAAAATAAATTCTGATATTGGTATTATCAATTGGAGTTAAAGAAATAACATATGATAAACTTTTTCTTTTGAACACATTATGTGAATTATGATTTTGTATTTCTGTCCAATATCTGGGGAAATTATTCTTATATATTGTAGGGTCCTGAAAATTCGGCAAGGGGGAAATCCAATTGCTCTAAGACTTGGGAAAGGACCGAACCGGTCTGCGTACTGGCTCCCAACAATAGTACGCGGTTGGTTTGGAGAACCACAATTCCACAGACCATCGTCATCCGCGAAATGGAGGCGGGAAAACCCTATGCTGGTGCGAAGTAGGATGGATTCCAGGACGGTCCACCACCACGAACCGCACCAACCGGCCCATTCCGTGCACGCCGTCATTCATGAAATGGATGTAGAAGCCATATGCTTCCATGAACCTCATCGTTCGCGAAATATAGAGGGAGTAGTGCACGGGTGCAGAGAAATTCCACGAATATCGGTTCAAAAAATCCCTGGTTGACTGAGTCGTACGTGGATGGGGATTACATTATGCCACAAAAAGTTCTGTGTTCCCATCAATATTGTCTCTTTATTACTCTATAAATAGTCACAGAAGGGGCCCCAAAAATAGAGAGAGGAAGTATGCCTGAAAACCTGTGGGGAGACGCTAGAGAAATTACTCCCAGCAGTAATGTTCCTTGACTATCCGCGGACCCCATATCGTCCGTGGATGCACTGTTCCGCATAGAGGAGAAACCAAACCAAGAACCACATGCAGCCAATTGCTTAGCGGAAAGTCCCTTCGCTGCCATCTCCTTCGCGGCCACCCCGTCTGCAGACTAGTGTCATTCATGAAATGGAGGAGGGAACCCCTCCCTGAGCACGAAGTAGGATGGGCACCAACCCCTTTGCAGACTCCCTTCACGATCATTTCCTTCGCGGCCATTTCCTCCAAGGCCATCTCATCCACGAACACCCTTCGTGGGAAGCCCCTCCGTGGATACCCCCTTCGCGGCTATCTCATATGCGGCCATATCCTATGCGGCTCGCTCCTTCGATGAAAACCTACGTGGTCAGATTTATCGCAGCCAGTCCCTCGTGACCAGCTCTCCACTGCCAGCTCCTACATGGCTCGCTCCTTCGCATACACCATTCGAGGCGAGCTCTATCGCGGCCAGTCCCTCATGACCATCTCTCCACCACCAACTCCTACATGGCCTGCCCCATGTGGAAAAACCCATGCACTCACAGGTCCATACCGCGTGGGGTGCTCCCCTGCACCCCCGCTCAGGCTTACTGTCGGGCTGCGTTCTCGGCCCTCCAGGTCGTTCCCTTCACTACCGTCACTGACCCCCTGAAAATTGGACAATCGCACCACGATCATTTCTGGTCGAGTAAAAAATATTTTATATTTCACCCTTGAACCACCCCAAAATCCATCCTATACATTTCATGAGTTTAGATACTCTTCATGACTCTCATATAACCCCATTACCCATCTCCTTTTCCTAGGTTTGTCTAGAAAGGGCCAACCTTGCGTAAGTCCCACACCAACCATTGTTAGGTATCTCCTACCTAGTCTTCCTGGACACATGTCGTTAAACTTTAGGGACTTCATCCTTTCCATATGAGGTTAAACTATATGGAAATAGTCCCTGCAACACGACATTAAACTGTGATTCCATAGTTGTCTCTACAGGACTCTAAACTATAGTACACCCTTTGTTCCAGACATAGGATGACACTTACTCCAAATTAGAGATGCCTTATGCTCCAAGAATGTGATGCCAACAGTCCTCTCAACAAGGCTCTAAACTGTAGTGTACCTTATCTTTCAACCATAGGATGCCTCTTTCTCTAAACAAGGGATGCCTTATTCCCCAAGAATAAGATGCCTCATGCCATGATTGCAGTGGATTAATTTCAAGAGCATTAGAATCCGTTAAAACATTCCATCACTCCACCTCATGCTTCACATGTCCTTCATTTGGATCCTCATCCTCTTTCATGTCAGAAAGGAACCCCTAATAGACTAGTCTCATTCCGCCTCATCTCACCTACATTCCTGGTCCAGTTCCCCCGAAAGACATTGGGAAACACTTCGAGTCAGTTCCCGTGTTTTGAACATGGTCAACAGTCGACCCTCACTTGTTTGCCCCCATTCCAGACTAACACGATATGGATTCTATGATTCTAACATGGTCACCAATTATCCTCCATCGTCACAAAACCCTCACCACATTCCGGATGTCGGGCATGTGATTCACACTTTTCAACTCCCTTGGATTGAACTGATTTCAACGCCCTTTGTGTTATCCCGCTTGTTCACTTGCTCATAGTTGTAGGCCTCAATTATATGCCTCAACCCACAAGTGATTTGGGATGAAATCATGTCCAAACATGAGGAATACATTATAGGCATCCATCTCGGAGTAAGCCCTGATGTTTCAGGCCGCTCCATGCATAATCCCCACATCACTCCCCACGGATACACCTTTTGCGACGTGATCATCAATTCTCTACTGCCTCTTGTTTCTCACACCAAGAATGACTCACGTGGGCTTAGAGAAAGCACCGACCCTGGCCCCCCCTACAATGGGCATCCATCTCGGAGTAAGTCCCAACTTTTCGGGACGCTTCATACGTAAGCCCCACATTACTCCCCACGGACTCACCTTTCACGACGTGATCATCGGGTCTCTGATGCCTCTTGTTTCTTACACTGAGCATGACCCACATGGGCTTCGAGTAAGAACCGACCCTAACCCCACCTACAATGAGAATCCATCTCGGAGTAAGCCCAAACTTTTCAGGCTGCTCCATGCGTAAGCCCCACTTCACTCTCCACAGACACACCTTTCGAGATGTGATCATCGGGTCTCTACTGCCTCTTATTTCTCACACCGAGCATGACTCAGGTGGGCTTAGAGTAAGTACCAACCCTATCCAAACCTACACCCCAACTACATGGACTTTTACCTCTTTCTCCTAGGTAGGGTATGTAGGAAGCCTCCTCGAGGTTCAGTCCCAAAAATTGGCCATTCCGACCCCCTTTACGTCAGTTTACCAACACCTTGAGCCACCTCAGATTTTATTCCCCATCCCAATGTGAACTACGAGGTCTTTGATCAATGCCATGGTATGGTACATAGGAAACCTCCACATGGTTCAATACCAAAAATCGGCCTTTCCGACCCCCTTCACATCGGTTCATTCTCCATCCCGCAAGACGTTAAACTATACTACATAACTACGCGGTCTCTGATTCCCCTCACAAGGATACATAGGAAGCCCGTATCATGAGTTCGATCCAAATGATCAAGTCATAATCTGTCCCCCATGGATGAAAATAAACACTAGATCACCCAGTAATGAGGCTTTAAATCAGTGTCATCCCAAAAAGTCCCAACTCCTCAGAGTCATTAATCAAATGAGGGATTGTAAACCTCGGGCCTAAATGATTCTGAATCCTTGCGTTTAGCTGACCATTTCCAACCAGGAATAACCCATGGATACTATGCTTGGGTATAAACCAAATATTCCCAATCATATGAATACATCTTAAATCTATAATAGAGTCCTAGAACAAGAAATAATTCCCCCCAAAAGGGTAGGATGAGCCCGAATTCCCATCCTCTTGACCAATGTGAGTTCTTATGTTTCGATGACCAAATCGCCCAGCGAATGCTTGCCTTTGGAAAGCAGGTCAACGTATCATCGGATACAGAACCATTGGGTGTTTCGAACCGATCCAGAACATATATATATATATATATATATTTATTAGTAATTAAGTAATAATGTGTTGAATTTTTGGTAGAATTTATTGATTTTATTTTGACATAGTCAAAAAGTCTCAAGGAGAATGAGGATCATATATGGGTATATTTGGAACTCTGTGGAAGGATATGTTATTTGTAAAATTCATCAAATGTTAATTATGTTTACAATAAATTGATTTCCTAGGGTACATTAATAAAAAAAAGAGTATTCATTAAATCATTAAAGATAATGGCTATAGAGGAGTGACCTCATCTCACATGGGTAACAGAGATTCCTAGCAACCTTGGATTCGTAAGATATTATCTATGATTTTTGAAATATATTCACTAAATTATAATTCAATGATCAAGGAAACTCAAAATGGGGATATGTTCATTTGGGAAAAGGAGTGTGAATAATATTTCTAAGAACTAATTAAGTGGTTGGTTTAGGCACATATACTAATTTTACACTCTTTTAGATAAGGACTTGTTATTTAAAGATATGCATATATAAAATGAATTTTGTTCATCCTTTTGAAAAATGAAAAGGTGATTTCTTATGCATCTTAATAGTTAATGAATAATGAGCAGAATAATTTTACACATGACCTAGTGTTATCTATATTATATTTTTCTTTGAAGATATGGAGGAACTATCATTATGGAGTTTAAGATGATATATACACCGAACATAAAATTCGGAAGTATATTTTCATGAAAAAGGAATTGAAAATAATACAACGGTGATGGTTAGACTTCTAAAAATCATATTTTTTATAACCCTATATGAGAAAAAATAATTTCTGATCCATTAAGTTGGAAAGATACAATTATGTTGAAAATGATGAGGAATCATGGAGATCCATTGATCAAGAACCTATAAAAAGTAGACATGGAAGTATTAATAGAAGAGACATCATCAGACCGAAATTAAATGATTTCCCACCATAATTAGAATATATGATCATGAAAGAACAATGAAAATATAAATTATTAAAAATAATGATATTGGATGTGATGAAGGGGCCATTTTATAAGTTACTAAATGATTGATAAGGTGTATTTAAATTTACAACATGCCTATGTGTGACATCTGTCCTAGTGATAAAAAATGATCTGATCGATGACGCTCAAAGATATACATTCTCTATATATCATGGAATCACAGAAAATATATAGGTACCGTAATGATTATTATTTCTAAGTTAATATGAAAATGGAAGTTTTATACAACACTATATGTTTTTCGGTGTTTCAACAGGTCAAGTCAATGTGAAAAATTACTACAGGGGTATTACATCAACTATGCAAACCAACAATGTATGTGGTAAAATATCACTGTTTAAATCATCAGTAGTATCAAAATATCATCTAAATAAATTAATGTGATATGGGTTCTTGTGGATTAACACAATACCACTTCAAATTCAATTTCAATTTGGGATGATCTCTCTCTTGAAAAAAATTGGTAAGATAAATGTAGAGAAAGTTGTGTGGTTACATGGAGTTACACATTATATCATATATTATTGTAATATAAGGTTCACATGTAAATTATAGATAAATTTTAATCATGATATAAATATCTAATTGAATATCAGCATAGTTTATCACCCCCAAGCTAATGACCAAATAGAAAATACTATTCAAACACTTGAGGACATGTTGAGAACATGATAAATGAAATTTAAATGTGAATGGAATCAACACCTCACATTAGTTGAGTTCTCACAAAACAATATCTTGCAATAAATTAGTAAAATTGATCTATAAGAAGAACTTTTATTAATGTTATTTAGAATTCTATCTTTTTGGGATGAATCTGGTTATAGGATTTTTGTTGGGATAAAATATGTGAAGGAGATGACATTTAAGGTTCATGATATCAAAAGAATATAATGGTATCTCGGAGTCAAAAGAAGATATATGATGACAATAGTACAAGGGAAATAGAGTTTGATGTTGGGGTAATTTTGTCCTTCAAGTATCACACATAAATAATGTCACATGTTTTGGAATGAAAGGGAACCTTATACCTAGGTACATTGGACACTTTGAAGAAATTGATCTCATATGTGTACCGGAATATTTGAAAAAAGATCCACTTAATCATTATAATGTTCATTATTTATTCCATGTATCTCTCTAGAAGATGTACAAACTTGAATCCCAACTTATACTGAGTCAAGATGTTATACAACTGGATCTTGACATCTATTATGAAGAGAAATCTGGGGAGATAATTGGAATGTATAAGAAAATGATATAGGAAACAAGGATACCAACATCATAATAGTGTTATGGAGTAACAATAAATATTATGAATCATTTGGAAAACTATATGAGACAATGATACATAAGTACGCTCAAATTTTCTCAATTGATAAAATGAGTTCATATTTTGGTGATGAAATTTCATAAGGGGTTAAATTAATGACGAATTCATTAAAATGATATTTCTTTCTTTAATTAATTTTTTCTAAATATTTTTTAACATTATAATGATTTAAAATAAAACGAATAAAAATTTGATTTTTGTCATCAAAATTTATCATTACATTAGTGATCAATGAAAATAAACACAATTATAAAAATTACTACATTAGAAAATAAATTAAATTGAAAATAAAAAATGGGAAAATATGGATCACCCTAAACTACATGAATCATGAACAAATTAAATGGAAATAGAAATAAATATTAGAAAACCAATCAATATTTTACGTAATTTAATTATATCATGAGGGAGAAATTTTTTTTATTTTTGAATTAAATAATGATGTTTTATTTATAGTGTCTAAAGGGAAATGTGGCGATTGGGATTCAACCAATATTAGATATTTGATGAAATGTGACTATTGGTAAATATAGTCATTGTTAAATTTGACTGTTTGGAAATATATCCATGGTTTATAATTTTTCTATCATAATTAGTGATTATAGGTAGTACTGACACATTATAATTGGTACATAGAGGAGAATTGGTGGCCTCACCCAGTAGTGTCATGTCATTTTAATCCCATTTTTAAAAAATTTGTAAGGAAGTATTTACACTTGGGATTGACCTTATTCATATCCATTATGAGCTTTAGAGAGTGTAGATTTAAATTAATCACCTACAATAAAAGTTTTTGTTATTTGAGATTACCAATCAGTAGATGTTAGGTGAGGAACCCCAAGAAACTACCCCCATCGTACATAATATACTTATGGTGTATGTTGATGAAATTAGTGGGGATGTATCTATTCCATGGTTACCTAATGTGTAATATCATTTTTATAAATAAAATTATTAACCCAAAAATTACTCTTAAGAATCATTTTTATAAATAATTTTATTTAATTTGAGATAAATTTGAAAATTTGATTTTTGGTTTCAGATATTAGATTATTTATTTTTTTTTATAAAATATATACACTTCTATCATTACCTCATTTTTTTAATAATATTTTTTTAAATAAAAAAATATATTAAAACCCACTTATCTTTATATAAATTATTAAATAAATTTATAATGGAATATTGAATTTTTTATATCTTTCATATATTTGACTATGTCATATAATTTATATATGTCAATAAAAAATATTTTTTATATATAAAATATAATATTTTTATAAATAGATAATTTTTTTTGATAAAACAAACATCATATTTTAAATAATAACACGAAAATTATGTTTGGATAAATTTTTGAGAATTTTCTAAAATACATTATTTTTTTCATTCATAGTAAAAATACAATTTTGGAGTTTTGAGGCATTTACTAACATCATATTTCTGTAACAATTGATTAAAAATTAAATAAAAACAACACACATCAAAAAATATATTATTTTATACATATTATATATTTTAATATAATTTTATCAGTTTACAATATATATATATGTGATGTTCCAAATAAAAAATGGAAACTTTTACTTTACCAACATTAAATTTTGGAAACCTTACTTTTCCTTTCCAAAGGATGTAATAAAAAATGACTCTCAATTACAGTGGTTTAAAATAACATATAATTTGATCCAAATTTCTAAAAAAATCCACAAAACTATGGTAAATCAAACACTTTCTTGTTTTCTACAACCTACTTTTCCAAGATATATATATATATGAAAATTATTAATCATTTCTTCCACATTTTCTATAACTTCCAACCCATTTTTCGATTACCCTTCATATCCAATCCATACTTAATGATTCTATGGTGTTTTTTCTTCCCAATTATCCCCCATGGTTCCTCAAGGCATAAAGGATCCACACCTCATGATTTAGGAGTAACTCATAAAAGTAAGGGAATTATCATTCCTTACTCTTAACCCAAATAAACTCTACTTGTATAAGTTTTAGAAATTTTATTATCACATTCATTAATTACCCTTTTTACAATACCCTTACATTGAAATTGTGTTCTATCAATATGAGACCCTTATCCCCTCTGAATTCAACCTATTCTAAAACCACGTATTATACAAATCATGCTGCCGAATTTAACTCACAAATTTCTATGCCTAAATAATAAATACATTTTTTTACAAACAAACCTAATTATTATCTAGGGTTATTTACCTAGATGTAAAAATGATTTATTTTATTCTGGTAATTACACATAATAATCCCATATTCCCTATTAATGGAAAACTATAACATATTGATCTTTCCATTAAGATCTTTTTGAAGACATTATTTCCATAAGAAATTATTCATTATTTGTCAAGGGTTTATTAATAAAATGAATTATTATGATCTATCTTCATCACATAAAATTAATACATCTGAATTATATACCATGATAGTGCTCCCATGGATTTGGTACATTATTTAATATCTAGAGATGAAAAGTATTACTATACCATGAAAAATATCCTTGTTAATTTTCATTTATGACATAATAGTGATAAACTATGGTGGTATGATTATCAATTCCCCATTTATACGGTGTATCCCTATTTCTTTGTCATGATCCATTGTCATATTGATATTTTATGCTTGTTCTCTATGCATTATTTTCATTCCTTTCTTTCTTATTGATTTTTACCATTGTTACATTTTTCCCCTTTCATTATTCATGAATTAGGCTTCATGATCATTGATTTAAATTGATGTATATCCATAGGATATGAGATTTAGTAAATATAACATAGGTTGAGCCAATGAAGATTATTTTAACAAGATTTAGAAAAAAAAATTACGTTTTCATGTATTATTTATGTTATTTCTAAATACTAAAAACTAAAAGATCCTAAATTTGCAGCTTGTAATGAATTATTATTTAACAAAATTAAGAGATACCATATAACACATAAACAACAAGTCTATACTATTTTTTTACCTAGGCATATCCATATTTGGTGTAATGCACAGGTAAATTTTAAATAATTAGTTATAAAACATAAAATACAATCAGAAAAAATATATGTTGTATAATAACAACTATATTTTATATTTAAATTTCCCACATTATCTTGAGGTAAATTAATGACTTTTTCAATATAATAAAAAATAACGAAATATTGATAAACTAATAAGTTCCACATATTTATGAAAACTATTTTCCATGAATATAAATTACACTATTTAGGTAGTGTATACATGGTAGGAAATGAAATATATCATTCCCATCTAAGATTAAAAAAACATTAGATCGATTAAAACAAACTTTGTAAAAATTGAAATATAATCACAAACTATAATTCAAACATGATTCCTATATATATTTTTATAGGAATATGTTCTAAAAATTCAACTTTTAAAAACATTATAAATATTCAATTAATGTATCACATTATTACAAATTCCAATCCACATATTTTAATTCGAAGTCATAAGATATGTGATCAACATATATTTACAAAGAACCACTCATAGGACTCATAGGTTTATCCCTAGTTTATGTAATTCAATAAATACATACTTAACTATGGTACCCTAACCTATAGTTGTATAGAATAACAAACACATTTCATTATTGATTTCCATGATATTACTATTTAGTCATACCCTTCTTGAAGAATGTTATTATGAACCCAGAGATGTCATTCCTAATCTATGAAAATTTAAAAAATCCTTTTTATGGTTTCTCAATTACATTGATATATTATTGGAGACACTACTAAATATAAATTTGATATATAATGAATAGAAAAAATACATATAATTATATATTATAACCTATAATAATAAAAAAAATGGACCATTTAGGAATAAGTAACCATTAGGATATGATTCATTTGATATCGATGGATGAAACTATAAAGGGGTAAGAAACTATACATGGGGGAGGGATGTTATTTTTGTAGTATATTAAGGCAGAACAAGGACCATGATATTTTATCATGGGCATATATTTGGAAAGGTGTTGATTGACCAAATGGAAGAAATTAATGGGGGATTTTTTTTCAATATTTATAATAATAATTTTATAAAAACCCACTAATTATTAGAAGTTTTTTAAAATATTCACTGGAAAATATAATATTTTTCATTGTTTTCTAAGATCACTTTTAATAAAAATGATCATTAATTTTACAGAATTATTAGCAGTAATTATCATCACTCTAATTGATAATACATTAATTTATATCTATTTCCCTTTAGTACCTCTCAATTTATAAAGGATGATGTATTTTATGAGGCATAAAAGGTACATGATTGAGAGTTCTTCATCCACCTCAAAAATTTAATCAATAAATTTGTACAGACAAAAATTGTTTGTTAGAAATTATAGAATAACATTGGGGGTCATCATAATTGGGAGGCCTTAAAATAACCATCACACATGTATGAAATATTTTTTAGGATACATAATCAACACACAGTTTATTAAATATTTTAAAAAATGAAAACCCTAAAGTCTATATAAGAGTCTATATAAATTTAAAAAATAATGAAACATTTTTATAATCATGTTTACAAATATATAGTTATCCATTTAGGTCTGAGAGAGTGAAAATATATGTCAAATGTGAGCCTACCCTCCTGGAGACCACTATAAAATACCAAAATAATTCTATTGTAAAAAAAATAGTGTTATGTTTCCAATCCACATATAATGTGTGATATCTACCCCATCCTTGGTAACTACAATCCCTATATAAAGAATGTTTTCAATTATTTATGTCATTGAAGTCTTGGTATACATGGATTCCAAAGTGATCTTGTATAGGGTGAGAAATAATAATACCTCATGAAATACACCAACCAGCCTTATCAAGCATATCATGAGTCCCAATGTGAAATTAAATAGTTAAATTGATAAGTTAATAAGTAATCATCGATTTTAATTCAATATGATACTACTGAATCTGTTGCCTTTCTTATATTGTATACTAGTTATTCCAATTAGGCCAAAATTAAATAAATTTTATTTCTAATATATTAATAATTTTTTTAGACACAATGAAAACCTATTTGAATATATGATTTGGGACCAAGTAGATTACCTTCCCACAAAATGAGATATGATATTCTTGGATATATTTAAGATCATATTCTCTATTGGTGGTAGTGTACACAAGCACACACAAACACACTCTATATCGACATCCTGGAGGGTAAATATATATATTTATTACTCTAACCATGGTTGGAATTTTTCTTATATTATGGATACACCCAATATAAATAATCCCACATAATAGATACATCTTATATTACGAAGGAATGTGCATATACATGGTCATAATATCCTACATATATAAACTCTTTTATCCATATGGGATTTATATCCTCTAATAGAGGAATATATCCTATTTATATGTGGCTTTATCAAGTGTATTTAGAATAAATTCATCATGATCTAACATATATAACATGTTTATATACCATCATAGAAAATATAAATATTATAGCATGTCTAAATATGTCTAAAATCATAAATGAATATATATATATATATGAGAAACATAGTGATATTAGTTGATAATAGTATGATAGTCTAATTTGTAATTTCAAGTCTTATTAAAGATGTGAAATTTTACTCTTGGATAAGAGTTTTATTAAGTCGCTACCTTATATGAGTACTCAATATTAAATAGATCATTAAATAATGTAATTTCTAATAATAATTAAATGTGATTAGTTTTTATATGAGAAATGTTTTTTGGTTAATGTTAGAGAAACATTTCAACATTAAATGGAAAATTTTACCTATGAATAATTATAGACATAGCTCTACCATTAGATAGTGTTTTTAGAAGATGAATTGAGATAAGAAGATGAAGGTTAAATTAGTGACAACCACTTATAGAGGAATTTAGAATTGATGATTTATGAATTTGACCTATGTTTCGTGAGTATGTGGTGATGTATTTAAAAAACTATTCTTAATGATTATGAAAGACACATAGAAGAAAACATCTCTTAAATTAGTTTAATATGACAATTATATGAATTATTAATCTAGTATAGAAATTACACACATATTCTAGCATATTTGTGTAAGCGTGAGGATTTCTTTAGACACTTTTAATAAATCAAGAAAACTAGTGGAGAATCAATAGTGTTAAATGTTCATCATAATTTAGTATTTTGATTTAGTTTATGTGAATATAACAAGTGGATTATTTGATCTATTAAATGGATATCAATATATTTCTAAATGTGGTGGAATATGAATAATTTTTTTGAAATTGCGATCTTATACAAATGAATTGGATGCGATAAATTATTCGGTATACTATGAATGTGCACAAAATTGTGTGAGGAAATTATTATATATGATTATGGTATTGTTAAATATGATGAGAGATAGCAAAAATGATAAAGTAGTTTTTACAAAATGTAATCAATAACTTGTGTATCAACATTGTTGGTGATCATGTGGTGGGGATTTTTCCTGGAAATCATTAGAGTAACAATATTATTTATTGTGATCCTAATTTGGCAGGATTTCTTCACATTCAACACAGATGTTCTTATAATATAATAAATATATAAATGTATTCTCATATTTAATAAAAATATTTCTATAACAAACTAATTACATATTTTTTTTTTCTTATTTTGGAATTTTTATCCCACCATTAACTTGGGCATTGATTCGATAGAATTACATTTCATCGCTAAGTTGTGGGTAATAGTGGTTATTCAGTTTTTTAGACATAGATGTATCTTATAATGGGATTATAGTTCCATGAATGTTCAAATATTTTTGAGTACATTGTTTCATATGTTATTTTCTAAATATATCATTTGGAACGATTATAATATTCATTGTTTTATTCTTTTAGTATTTATAGTGAAATAACTGTTATCATATATATATATATATTTAATACTTTTGTGATCAAATTTTCATGTTTTACAATATCCATAATCTTTTGGATTTATTGTCAATTGGAGAATATTATATACTATAAAAATATCTTATTGGCCACTTTAATAATTTTGAATTCTGTTGGAGTTCATTATTTATGGAATATTTCATTGTAAGATGAAAAGTTATAGATTTTAATTTGATGAAGAATTTTTCAGCTTTTAGAGAACTCTTGTCATGATTCTCATTGTGAATCTAGATTTTTCAATGATGGATTTTATATAGAAGTGATATAATTGTAATTATAGATAATCATTCATTATAATTCACTATGAATTGGACCAATTTTGATCACACAATAGTTTGATAATGACCCATATGGTGTTGTGGTAAACACCAGGAATCCTTTTTAAGGTGACTACGTTTATGTAATTTGGATGGGATTAGTTTTGTCTCTAGAATTGCGGAAGGGCCAAAAATTTAGAAGAGAAATTATTATAGGGAATTAGAATTTGTATTTCTATATGGTTCACAATACAATATCTAATGTGAGGTTGTTTATATATATATTGTCACTAGAATATTTTATTTTTTCTACTATAGGGTTTTAAAATAATGTGGAGAATTCCCATATGATTGGATGGGTGTCCATTGGTCATCCTTAGTGTCTTTGATTTTAATGATGTTTATATGTGGCATGTTGAAATTAAAATTGGGGGTTCTCTAGAGGTTGAAAAACTATTAGACAATGATCAATCTAACTGATATTTTAGAAGGTGTCGTGAATACGGAATAATATATTCGAATAAATAAATGTTTCATGTGAATATGAGGCAAATGAGTGATAAGGGGGATTAAAATACTCATTTATGTAATGTATTTATTTGATTTAGGGGGTATAAAACATGTATGTTTGTTTCTTTAATGGATGGTGACATTCAAAGATGATGGATGCACTAAGACTCGTATTATATAGAGTTAATTATAAAAAAATTTCATTTTATCATTTTTATTAATATATATGATGCATAACAAATATTCTCATGAGTTTCCCCCTCAATTATGAAATCAAATGTATCATAATTTTAAATAAATGAATAAACATGATTAAAATAATTCTAGATAACAGTTTTTTGCTGGAGAGTTCAAATGAATGGAGGATTTCATAATATTCATTGGATAGTTTGCCATTATGTTTCAGAATACCTAATGATTGGTACCAGTGAATGGTTATATAGGGTTGGTGATCAAACAATGATTAAGAATATAAAAATCCTAAATGGAATCCATACATTTTTTAAAAAAAATGTATCTTGATAATAATTTATTAACGATGCATCTCAGAAATGATAGAATGTGATGTTTTCAGATTCGTTAAGAATATTTTTTTTTAAATAATTATACTTGTAAACAAAATTGAGTAGACTCATCATAATGTGTTATGTTTTATAATAGAATCAATTTCTTGTTATCTTTCATAAAATGACTATAAGATATATCAATAATGACCATATAAAAATGATATGAAAATAGGGACATCCCAATGTCTAGGGATGGTATCATTAAAAAGGATTATGATTTATTATTTTTATTATAACATTGTTTTAATGATTAATTGGTTGTAATATATGTTTCTAAAAATAATATTTGATGTAGGGAATCCTCAAAATTTTTTCAGCAATATTAAAATGTTGTGGGAGAATAGGATTCAATATTTCCTATGTTGTACTAAATATTGAACTCCATAATTTGGATTGTTTATAAATTATTGAGTGACGGATATGTGGTTCTATGTAATTCCTGCTAGAGTATAATCGATATACAATTAAAAATAAATTTTAATTATATTTATATAAAGGTTGTTCCTATAGTTATTTTTGAATCCCAACTTACAAGTATGTCATAGATTACATATTCTTGATAAAATCATTCCAAAACACATGGTTCATTGGGGGATGTTCAATGGAGAAAATATATAATTCAACTTAAAGATGTTTCGTCAAAAAATTTGAATTTTCTAGTGATATATATATATATATATATATATATATAATATTATTGAGGCCATTATAATGTACTTTGAAAATGGAATGTGTGAACACAATCAAGATTTTAGGTTATGGGTTTCAGTTGAAGGGGAATGGAGGATTAGATGACTGGTGGATGACTATACAAATTCTGTAATAATGAAATGGAAAATTGATAATTCATTTTCATTTAGTGTAATCCATATGTATCCTATTAAAGATTAATATTTTATGAATTAATTAGTTATTGGAATTAACTAGTCAGAGATTGAAAGGATTTTTTTGTGAGGAATATTTTCTGGTTTATGTGTTGGAACTTTTACAACAAAAATTTAGAAATAAAACTCATGATTCTCATTGTTGTAACATCACCTATCACATAGAATTTTTAGGATAATGAGAATAAATTGATGTTGAAGTTTATCTAGTACTTCATTGATTCAATAATAGATACACATTTATAGGATATTATTTTGGAGGGGTTCAATATGTGCAATGAGTTTTAAGTGGAATTTGTGATGTTGGAAGAAATTGATTAATGGAAAAGATGATGGCTACATCAGAGTAAATTTTTCTATATAATATTATTTTGGATTCTATATAAATAATTTTAAAAATAAAGCATAATAATATACTTCTAACATAAGTGTGGGAGTTATGGTATAAGTTTCAGACGAATATATGAACTAAGGGAACATGGTGGAGAGACTAGTGTGTTGTCTGTTAAAAAGTTATTAAAACATGATTTGGGGCACTAGTATTACATTTTTTTGTCTCCATGATTTAATATAGGGATTTCCATAATTAAAATTATTTGGGGGAATAGATAGAACTAGATTACAAATTCATAGGTCAATAATAAAAGGATCGACATGTATAACGTTTTTGGTATGGTTTATTAGGGAACCAATATGAATTTTTTTTAATATAGAGTCTGATCATGAAGAGGAATATTGATAAATCTATATATGGGGATAAATGATTCTAATAAGGATCTAATGACGATCTATATTTTTCAACATTGTAGGAGGTCTTCTACAAAGGGTTTTTTAGGGGAAGTGTGGAGATATATTCCTTTATATTTTGGTAGGGATTCTCGAATATAGTTTCCATTATAATCTAGGTGTTCTGATACATTAATAAAATGTTCATGTGTGTTATCCCATGATGTAGTAAAATGATTCATACCGTTTGATTCCATGAGTTCCACTTATTCTAGATATGTTGTGTAGTTTGTTATATATAGTCCATTGGTTTAATTGAATTTATTATGTTCACCTAGTTTTAATTGACAGTAATAATACGGGTTTGAGAAATTATACTTTTTGGGAACATATTTATTCATTTCATGGTAATTGGGATCTTTTGAGAGACTTGTATTACATGTGTTTTTTTTGTTTCTATAGGTTTGATTAGATGATAATATTTTTGGATCAGGAGGGATTCATTTCAAAAGTAAAGGTAATTAACAACAACAAAAAATCAAAAATGATTGTATATGTATAACCTAAAAGGTCTATTAATGTATTTATATCCCACTGTTAATTAACAATAAAAAATATCTATTTTTTATTTTCAATAAAAAGAATATCTATAATTTCTTTAATAACAAACATGGTTCATTCATTCCTCGCTATACTCGACTCCCATAAAATTACGAAATTATGATATTATGAAAATTTGAGAAGGGGATAACCATAATAAGGTTTTTTATATAATAAGTCTTAACGTTTTAAAGAAAAATTCACCACCAATGACAGATTAAGAAAATATTAATTCTGTCAAAAGATGGTTTAATTTACTACCCCAATCATAAAACAAAAATATAATAATAATAAAAGAAATCTCACTATATGAATAATTATTGTAACCATCATATAAAATTTATATGAGAATATATACAAAGACGAACATAATTGTTACACCTAGAAAATAATGGACAATGAATGATACCATAATTAAATGTTGATGTAGTATTAAATATAAAAAATCAAATTTACTTTAACATGACCAAATATGGTAGCTGATTATGATTAAGATATAAATTCAGATGTGGTTTCATACATTGGTTTAATAATAGTAATAAGAGCATATTAATGTTATCTATAGTGGAATATTAATTTTATTTTAATGTGAATCCCATGTTTTAGTTTTAGTGGATTTAATTTTTGGTGTAAAAGGTCCAAATTAACATTCTTTAAGGGTATTACATTTAAAGACATTTGGTTATCTAGTACATTCTATTTGGTACATATTTTTTTATTAAATAACCTCTATATCTTTTAGTCCCCCATGATGTAATCTATACATGATAAATGGTTAACTAGTCTCTATATAGTCGACTGAGTCCTTCCAACCTTCACATCTCTCCTAAAATCCATTATTCCCTCTTAAAAATGTAAATAACCTATTAATATTATATTATTATCCTAATATTCCTTTAGAAAACTATCCTGAAATCATATGATTCATTTCACATTTGATGCATCAAAAGACAATTTTCGCCCAAAAAACACTATATGTGTCACACAATTTTTAATGAAAGAAATTGTTATCAAGAAGTTATGAATAACTACAAACACATAATGACTCATGTACCTAAAAAGGATGAAATCCTAGTCCTATATTTTCAATATTAATTGATCCTCTAATGATTGATGCCACCAAATCCTTACTTCAAAACTACATAAAACCCCATATATATTTTAGAGATTCATCTACTAAGGATATCAATGTTGGAATTGAAATCCTCTCTATTTTAAGTCTCATATCTCAAAAAATATTAATTGAAACTATAGTGTGAAATTATTTCATATAAACTAGAGAATAATTTATGGTATAAGATAAAAAATGACACCATTAAAGATCTCTAAATTATCTTCCACCCGAAACTATATTACATCCACCCATTTATACCAAAATACACTTACTTGTTTCACTTGTTGGAATACTCCTAAAAGATAATTCAAATTAAATGTTCCTACTGATGAGTATAATAACTTGTAATCATGTTCCAGCTCCATCTCCCCATTACTAATAACAATACATTGGGATTTACTAATATTATACATATACCATAAAAGTATACATTTTCATTTTTTATAGGAAACTACCCACCTTGCCCTTAATGAACACCATATATGACCAAGCACTGGAATTAAATATAAGAATTACCTCTCTATTAAATTAAAACAAATAATGAACTCTTGATAAAATCGAAAAAAATTACATCCAACGATTTGAGATGAATGTGGTTATGAAAACTACCTAGCTGAATAAAATATAAACTACATATAAAATAGAAAACATCTATCAGTATCCTTATTCATAATGATGTCAATATGAATTATTTATTTTGAAAAAACAATATTTCACATTCATATCTCCACTACCTAAACCACAACAAGAAAATATAGATAATATATTAGTGTAAATGGTCTA